>CM053627.1:205437501-205452304 GCA_028646595.1 Phalanger gymnotis
TGGTAACTATGAATCTGTATTGGGTCTGTCTGTTGATGTTTGTACTTTGTAATTTGCTCTGAAGTTCAGTGTGCTGGCTTTTTCCCCTGAACTAAGTGAATGATATTTGTGTGCTGAATTAAAGTAAGCTTGCCAACCCCTTCACCTTGCTTTCCTTAGTTAAGCAGATCAAAAGAACCTGTGCTGTTGGAAGCTTTCTGGGTGCTGGCTGTGGGTGAATCTTTCACCTCCACAGAAGGTGCTAGCTGGATTGTGGAAACAAAACCCTACAAAGTATAAATATAGAAAAACATTTTTAGTATTATAAAAATATGGAAAACCAAAAGCAAGCATTATATGCAATGAGGATACACTACAAACTTTCTCAATAAATACAGAAATAAAGCAAGAATACCCACTCTTCCCAATATTATTTGATAGAATTCTAGAAATGCTAGTAATAGCAATAAGACAAGAGAAATTAATGTCCCAAAGATAAGTAAAGAGGAGATACAACTGTCTCTACTTGCTGATGACATAATGGTTCACTTAGAAAATCTTAAGCAATCAGCAAAAAATACTAATTGAGACAATAACTTTAGCAAAGCTGTAGGCTGCAAAATGAACTCTCAAAAATCAATAACATCTCTACATAATAATAACAAAAGCCAAGAGGTAATAATAGAAGGTGAGACCTCATTTCAAATAACTACAACATTCACAAGATATCTAGGGATCAATCTACTAAAGCACACAAAATATTTGTATAGCTCCTTAAAGAAGGTGCTCCTTAAAGAAATAGCAACTTAAATAGATGAAGGGAATGTTCAGTGCTGATTGGCTGGGCTGTGCTGATAATAAAAATGACAATACTATGTCATTTAATGCTATACTAATCAAATTATCAAAGGTATATTTTATAGAACAAATTCATTTAGAAAAATAAAATATTGATAATATCATAGATACAATGAAAAGAGATAGGGACAAAGGGACACTAGCACTCCTATGCCTCATATTATAAGGCAGCAGTCATCAAAATCATTTGGTATTGCTTAAGAATTAGAGGTAGATTAGTGGAACATACTAGACAAGGAAGAATCAGAGACAATGGAACTCAATAACCTAGCATTTGGCAAAGGAGAAAACACCAATTACCTAAGAAAGAATAAATTATTTGATGCAAATTACTGGGAAAATTGGAAAGCAGTCTGGCAGAAATTCTGCTTAGAACATCTTATACCATGTTCCACAATACATTCAAAATGGATATGCAACCTTAATATTAAAGATCTTGCCATAAAAAACTTAGGAGGAAGCAGATCATATACTTTTCACAACCATCAGTAGGAAATGTATTCTTAAACAAACAAGGAATAGAGGCAATTATAAAAGATAAAGCAGATAACTTTGATTATATGAACCTGAAAAGATTCTGTATAAACAAATTAATGGATAAGAAGGCATGTGGTTGAATGGGGGGGGAAAAATCTTTGTATCAAAATTTCTCTGACAAGGGTTTGGTATACAAGATATATAATTAACAAATATAAATACACATATAAATCTATATTATGTATTTATATATGCATTCAAATATATACACATGTACATATGTGTAAGTATATACATACATAGCCAAAATCCATTCCTCAATATGGTTAAGGGATATGAACAAACTATTCTTAAAAGAATTGCAAACTACCTAGCAGTTTCTCCCTCTTAGGACATGTGAGGAATCATGGGAAATGAGTCCTTGGCACAGCAGCAGAAACAAGAAGTCGTTTGGCTGCATGATTGAAAGATGAAAATGAATAGCCCACTTAGTGCAGGGAAGTAACCCCCTATTTCGCTTAGCCCGTCAGTGGTTTCACCTTTATACACTTCCTTGCCCTAAGCTTGTTTTGCTTCCATTAACTCCGGTGCTGCTTCCCTTGTGTATACATCCATGTGTCCTTTCATTTTCCTTCTGTGCATTTCATTGCTACCTTTAGATGTTGGGAAGGTCAGCACCAAAAGTGTTACACAGCGGGTGCTAGTTTGGATTTTTGATTCAGTGTTACAGTATGTTTGGTAATTGGAAAGTTTGTGGCTTTTGGTCCTTGGAGTGGCAAAGACATAGGCCTAGCAAATAAGATAGTCATCATCAAAAGGCTTTATTGAAGAAATAAAGAAAACTTTGGTGTCTTGGGCCTTTCATTTTGGTAACTACTCCAGTTAGCTTAATTACACTTAGAAAGGTGAAAAGTTGAGTCCACCTGTCTTTGTAGTAGGTCCTGTTCCCTAACCTTTTCAAATCCTTCACACATTTAATATTAAAGATCTGAAATACAATCATAGGTTACACAGTTCAGTTTGTCCCATTGGAGTAATTTTTAAAAATTAAACATAATCTTATCACAATCCTTTTGGGAAGAATCCAGTATTATCCAGAACTATTGGCAAAGTTAAATATTTTGAGTTTTTTTTTTTTAATGGCAAGTTTTTAAGCTGTTTAAAGGTAATTGGGAAAAGGGTGGAATAGCAAATATGTAGGCAGAGATAATTTATTTCAATCAACTTTTCAAAAGCCTTACATTGCAGTACTATTTAGTAAACTTTTGGAAACTTCTATGATTTTTTTCTTTTACTGAGAGCACAGTTACTTGTTTCTGTTTTTGTTGTTAAAATAATAAAAAGCACATTCTTAAAAAAAAAAAAGAATTGCAATCTATTCGCAACCATAAGAAATAATGCACCAAATCACTAATAATAAGAGAAATGCAAATCGCAAACTGGCAAAGATGCCAAAAGATAAGAATAATCAATGTCAGAAGTATAGTGGGAAGAAAGGTAAAGCTGTGAATCAATACAATTATTTTGGCAAATAATTTGGAATTATGCAAATAAAGTAGATAAAATATCCATACTACTTGACCCAGATATACTACTAGGTTTATAATCCAAAGAGGTCATTTATAAGACAATTTACACAAAAATGTTTATAGCGGCACTTTTTGTGATAGCAAAGAATTAGAAACAAAGTAGGTGCGTAAAGTAGGGAATGGCAAACAAACTGTGGTACGTGAATATAATGGAATATTACTGTGGGAATGAAGAATTTTATGTATACCAAAAAAGAACTGGAAAGATCTATCTGAATTGACATACAGTGAAGTAAGCAGAGCCAAGAAATCAATACACACGCTGACTACAACAATGTAAATGGAAAGTACAACCACACGCACAAAAAATTCAAAAGTGAATGTTGTAAAATTATAAAAAACAAGCATAGTCCAAAGAAGATATATGAAAGGACACCTCCATCCCAGCCCCTTTGTAGAGGTAGGAGCTCCATGAGTGTAATAAATTGTACATATTTTCGGGTTATTTTAGTTTTGTTGATGGATTGATCAGTTTTGCTGATCTATTTTTTTCTTTGTTTTGTCTTTAAAAATATTGTTATATAATGTGAGGGGAGATATTGGGGAAAATTATAGTGATATAAAAGAAAGCCAAAGATATTTACAATATTGGTATATGGGGTGGCCGACTAGGAGGCGTAAGGGAAAGGGATACTAGGGAAATATCAGTGATGCAAAAATACATACATCATTTTGATGTGTGTGTATATTATATATGTATACACACATAAGATTTTTTTTAAAATAGTTTTTCCCTTTTCCCTCACCTACTACAGTAGCAGTAAAGGGCAAAATCATAATTACTCTTCAACATTGTTGCTTTGTCCCTTGATTCTCCTTAGCTATGGGTCTGTTCCTGGACTATTTCCTTTTCCAGGAAGCAGGCACTGCCCCCCCTGAGTTTCTGAAGAGGGAAGATTAACTGCAGAATTCCTCCAGGAACTCCTTTCTTGCTCTGCCATATCACCGTTAGTGCTCTAATGTGTATGGCCTACCATTCTTCAGCCCTTAACTTGCCCAGAAACTCCTCAAATATTTACTATTGCTTCTGTGCTCTGCCATTTCTGTGGCTGCATGGTTTGTTCCTTACTGTTCTGGGGCCATCTGATCCTATGATGAGGCCTTGCATGACTGCAGGGTTGTACATACTTCCCTTTAGGTAATATGTCTTTGTGTATCCAACCACTTGACCAATTTCCCTCTGATTATCTCAGTTCTGGCTCTCCATGTGTGTGTCCATTCCTTGCTTTCCTGTCCTCCTTTTTAAAGGTCAAGTCTAAGGGTATAGCCCAGGTATTAACTTCATTTCTAGTGAGGACTAATGGGATGAGGTCAGGTTTATATCTTATTAAAGTAGAACAAATGGTCCAACTCTTACCTCCCCAAGCCCTGGGTTTACACACAGAGAGCTCTAATTTCCAGGGATAATCCAAAAGGTTCATTTTCTCTTTTAAAAATATCAGTGTGTCCCCCCTACCCCTCTGAATTTTCTGCAAGAGAAATTCCAAAGATAGCTTGTGTCTAGGTTTCCATGAACGCGAGTAACAGGGATCCCCTAGCTCCTATATCTTACTTAAGGTAGCAAATGCATCTGAGTACAAGATAGTCATTATTTTACTCCACAAAAAAGACAGAAAGAAAACTAGTAATAGCCTAGTAAATAACTGGAAACTAAGAGGTGTCCATTAATTGGAAAATGGCTGAACAAATTGTGGTACATGAATGTAAAAGCATATTAGTGTCCCATAAAAAATGACAAAGGGACATTTCAGAGAAAACTAGCAATATTTGCATGAATTGAAATAAAGTGAACAAAACCAGGAGAATAATTTGTATAAGAACAATATTCTAAAGAAAAATAATCTTGAAAGACTTAAGAATTATCATCAATGCAATGACCAATCACCATTCCAGAAGGCGAATGATGAAATATGCTACCCATATCCTGACGGAGAAGTAATGGACTCAAGGTGCAGAATGAAACATACCTTTTTGGACATGGCCAGTGTAGAAATTTGTTTTGACTATGCAGATTTGGTACAATATTTTTTCTTTTTTTCCAATGGGGTTAGGGTAAAGTGAGTAACTATAGGGTTGCAAGAAAACGAAAGAGGGCTCATTAGGAAGGATTTTATTCATTCCATTGGTTATAATTCTTCTTTACATGACTAATATGAAAATGTTTAATATGAATGTATATATAGAACCTATATCAGATTGCATGCTGTCTTGGGAATGGGAGAGGGGAGGGAGGGGGAAAAAATATAAAACTCAAAAGCTTGTGGAACTGAATGTTATAAACTAAAAATAAACAACCAAACAAAAAAAAATTGAGCAAATAATCTTACAGGGAAACAACTGGATCTTTAATGAAATAGAGGGTGTTCAAGTATTCTTGATGAAAAGACCAGAGCTTCACAGAAACTTTGAAGTGCAAACATAAAAGTAAAGAGAAGCATAAAAAAGTAAACATTAACAATTATAAGCAACTAAATAAGGATAAACTATGTACATTCTAATAAGATGAGAAGATACATATGTATCCTGTGAACCCTATCAGTGTCAGGGCTCTTAGAGGGAATCTTACCAGACAAAGCCTAAAAGTCATTGTTATGTTCTGATGATATTTTTTTCCTAGACAGAGTTCAAATGAGAAGCTAAAATAGAATTTATTATAATAAATTCTGTTATACTTCAAGAAAATTTTAAAAATCAGGGATAACAATTATAATCTCAGTCAAAGCAATAGTAAAAATTGAGTTTAAAAAGCTAAACATTGAATCTACATTTTATTTAAGAAATCATAGAAAATGAAATAATAGCTATATCTAGTATATAAACTTAATGATCTTAAAAGAAGAAAGGAAAAGGAAGAGAAGGGAAGGAAAGGGAATACATTGGAAGAAGGGGGAAGGGAGAGGAAAGTTAGGGGAAATTGTTGCACATATTGCAAGTAGAAGTCTATACAAACAAGGAGGAAAACGTGGCGGGAGAGGAGCTGATACTTGAACCTTATTCTCATACAAACTGGTCAAAGGAGGGAAGAATACATATATGCACCTATACAGGATACAGAAATACATTTCATTCAACAGGGAAAGGGGAGGAGGAGTAGATAAAGGGAGGGATTAGTCCTAGGCAAAACAAACTCTAAATAAGAATATACAAAAATTTTGAGCTCTTTTTGTGGTGACAAAGAATTAGAAACTAGAGAGGAGGGTACCCATTAATTGAGGAACAGCTGAACAAGTTATACTATGTAAGTGTGATGGAATAATAATATGCTGTGAGAAATTATGAAGGGGATGGTTGAGTAACCTGGGAAGACTTATGTGAACTGATACAGAATGAAGTGAGCAGAGCCAAGAGAATAATTCATACCATGTCAGTAATATTGTCAAGACAATTTTGAGAGACTTAGGAACCCTGATCAGCATAATTGCAGAGGACTAATGATGAAAAAACATACTATCCACCTTCTTATAGAGAGATGAAGGCCTCAGGGTATGTAAGACATATGATATGATATGATATGATATGATATGATATGATATGATATGATATGATAAAATAACATAAGCCTTTTTTTTAACATGGACAATGTAGAAATTTGTTTTACTTGACTCTACGTGTTTGTAGCAGAAATTTTGTTTTTGTCTTTTTTCAATCGAGAACAGGGAGTAGAAAGGAGAGGTGGCAGACTTTTGCTAATTGGAAAAAATTTAAAAATTAGAAAACATATTAAACATAAACTTCACAAATATGCATTTGACAGAAACAAATTCAAACAAGAAGCAGTAATAACTTGTGTTATGTTCAGTTGGGAGGCTGATATTTAAGCCTAATCTAAACAAGACATTTTCAATTCAATTAAGATTTATTAATCTCTTACTATGTGCCAGGAATTGTACTAAGCACTGGGGATACAAAGAAGAAAAAGAAAGACATTCTTTGCTCTCAAAGAGCTTACGATCAATCAGTGTATGGGGAAAGACAACAAATAAAACAAAGCTGAAAAGATGGATGGATGGATGTATACATATGTATAGCCACCAGGGGGCATGATGTTCCATATAGTGGAAACAAAGGAGAGGAGCTGATAGAAAATGGACAGTTACCAGGAAAGTTCTGAATCCTCTATAAAGGAAGACATTGGGAGGAGTTTATTGCTCTGCCCTCTATCCCTCCAATCACAGGGGAAAGGCAACTGAGGGACTGGAGAAGGTGTTAAATATAAAAAACTGAGTCACTCAGCTTGATGATGAGATTACAGGTGATCAGTTTATCCTGGGGGTAGGCGTGATATTCTGTGGAGCAAAATTTTCATCTCAGCTTTGCATTGTTTCCCTTTCTGTAAATGAGCCAGCAAGATAGATGACATAGCTTCTGCCAAAGGAAGAGAGTTGAAAGCAGAAGCTCTTGAACTCAGAGTGGCTTCCAAACTTTGGGATCAATATTCATTCACCTATGATCAGTAAAGAATAACACAGAAGAGGCATCCCCAAACTCAAAATCAAATGCCTAGACAGGACATGAGCTTTAGGTGTCCTCAGAAGTCACTGTTTCAGTTAGAGTACAGTGAAGGGCAGCCCCTTCTCCCACTTCTCCTGGGACAGCTACTTGCCACATGGAGAGCAGGGTCAGAGTCACTCCCTTTTAAAAGGTCCATGAAGTCATCAGCTCTTCCTGATCATCATCTCAAAGTATAAGGGTCCTTCTGTGTTGAAAAACACATGCTGGAAGCCATAGGTATCATCATCACCAAAGGACAAGCTAGCATGCTGTCAGCTAGAATCAGGAAGGGCGGCTTTATGTATGTCATATTCACCCCTAACTTACACAGCTCTTACTGGTTCCCGGGAGGAAACTGAATGCACACATAGACTTCCTCCCACTTTCCAGAAATACAGGTCTCTGCTGCATTTGAGTTTGTTCTCTGAACAGGAACTGGATTCAACCTCTGGAAGCCTGGGCTCTGAGATGAACTTTCACTGTATCGTGTCTGTTACCAGGCCGCCACACCACTCCCTCCTAATCTAGCTCCCTGCTCAGACTAGTTCTCCCCTATTAGAATGTAAGTTCTTTGAGGGTTGGGGACTTTCCTGCTGATGTTTTTCTCTTCAGTACTTTGCCCAGTGCCTGGCTATGGTGCTTAATAAATGTTTTGTCATTCATTTGTTCAGAAGTGGGAAAGGCTGAGCAGCTCCGTCTGCTTACTTTTATAGGCAAGTAGAGAAAATAGGTCTTTAGCCCAAATTCTGTTGTTGTCCATCATTCTCGAAGAGGACCACAATGACATCGCTATGCTCGAGTCAAGATTCAACGTGTCCGACTGCGGCTGATCAGGCCAATCCAAGCTCGGAATGCTCTGCCACAGGCCCGCACAAATAGCCCGAGTGAACGTCTGGAGTGGATACTCCAAAGTGGCACATCCTGCGTTTCCTTCGAGCTGTTTCAATTCTGCTTTGCTTATGGAGCGCAGCACCTTCTCCGATGTGGGAATGCCATGCAGAGTGGTCCCGTGCCAACGTCTTCCATGTCCCATAGTCAATTCCAAAGTTCTCGAGAGACACCCCGAGAGTGTCTTTGTATTGCTCCTTCTGACCACCGTGTGAAAGCTTGCCCTGTGTGAGTTCTCTATAAAATAGTCTTTTTGGCAAGCGAACGTTTTGCATTCGAACAATGTGAACAGCCCACCGGAGTTGCGCTCTCTGAAGCAGAGTTTGAATGCCTGGTAGTTTAGTTGAGTAAGGACATCAGTGTCTGGTACCTTATCCTGCCAGGTGACCTTCAGAATCTTCCTAAGACAATTCAAATGGAAGCGATTCTACTCAACTATCTTTAGCATAACCCTGGGTGTATACAGTGTTCAAGAGGACTAGAACCTCTGAGTCCTTTTCAAGGCTGCTCATCTGCCTTTCTCCTCTACCTGATTCACCCAACTCTCACCTATCCCAACAAGATATAGCTGCATGTACAGCAGCCACACCCCAGTAAAACTGTCTTGGCAGATGGGCTAAACGAGGTTTAAACCAACAGGCCTCAAATCTGTCAGTGAGATAGGGGGTGCCTATCCCACCCACGTGAAGACTTTCCCCTGGCAGAATGGGTAGGTGAGAACGATTTGTTACAATGGCCATGAAAGCAGCTGAAGCAGGCACTATGGAGTACCAGAGCTTGGTCAGACAGTGAAGATGCCAAGGTCATTGTCATCTTCTGCATACCAGGCCATCCCCAGTCATCTTGACTTCTCCTGAAGCCACTGGACTTCTGATAACTCAAGAAGAGAGAGTGAAGCTAATCACTTGTGAAACTGCCTCACTTAAATCCAATTCAGGAGCAATTCAAAGATATCATCCATGATGTCACTGGTCCTCTTTGAAAACGACGAACAAACGACAACAGTATAACCCCAGTCTCTGAAACTCAAATAGGAGCAGTCCCTTCCTTTTTCTCAAGAAGGTACTAGTGGGCACACCCACTTTCTCCATGAGGAGAGGCCATCAGAGTCCCAAAGACTAGCTGCTTTGTAATTTCATCGAGCAGAGTAGAAAGTTCACCAAATTGATCTGGGAACTTTAATGAGCACCATTCCCTTCCCCCCTCTCCTTACAGAAAATCTAATACCTCCACAATTGGGTGTCATCTGCAAAACTCTCTGGCCTGTTATCTTTGTAAACCATGGACTTAACCTTTGAGTTAGCTTTGTCAGTGGGATTTCACCTTCCAAGAGAGATTAGGAGGGTTTTGGTACTGCCTGGGTTTATTCTCTATACCTCCTCTCTCAGTCCCTTTACCACTCTATTTGCCGTCTGCCTCCTCTTCATCTCTTGAAAAGCCCAATCCCTTCTAAGAAGCAATGCTTCCCCAAGTATTTCTACTGGGTAAGGCAAAGAGAATTCGCTTTGACATAGTACCCACTAGAGGCACACAGCACTTTTAGATGTGTTACCTCATTTGATCCTCACAACAATTCAGAGAGGTGGGTGCTAATAACTCCACGTTCCAGTCGAGGAAAATGAAGCAAAGGTAACTTACTCAGCATTACAAAGCTAGTAAGTGGGTCTTCCTCACTCTAGACCCAGTGCTCCATTCACCATGGCACCTAGCTGCCTCTATAACAGCTAGCTTTTATGTAGGGCCCACTATTTGCCAGCAGATACTGTAGGAAGCATTTTACAAGTATTATTTCACTCTCCACTCACCCCCTCTGCTTCTTCAGGAAGCCTGTCTTCTCTTGGATCCCATCACTCACTCAATGCAATTTAACAACCATTTATTATATTGTGCTCTACTAGATACACAAAGACAAAAACAGTCCTTGCCTTACATTTTGTAGTTACAGTCTTTACATTTACAATCCTTGCCTTACATTTTGTAGTTACAGTCTTTACATTTACAATCCTTGCCTTACATTTTGCGGGGGTGGGGCAAGTTTGAGGGGTGGCTGAGGATACAACATGAACAAAGATAAGCCAATACAAAGTATATATGCGGTAAATACAAAGTAATTTTGTGGTAAAGCACCGACAACTAGGGAGGATCAGGAAAGACCTAGAGGTGGCACTCGAGCTGATTCTTTTGGGAATCTGAAGAGACAGATGTACAAGAATAGCACTACAGGCCACGGAGGCAGGAGATGGAGTGTAGAAAATGAGGAACGTGAAGCACGCCAATTTGTGACTCTCTATTACCTCTATGGGAGGCAGCTAGGTGGCTCCAAGGATAGAGTGCTGGGCCTGGAGTCAGGAAGACCTGAGTTTAAATCCAGCCTCAGATACTTCCTAGCTGTGTGACCCTGGTCTAGTCACTTAACCTATTTGCCTTAATCCGTTGGAGAAGGAAATGGCAAACCACTCCAGTATCTTTGCCAAGAAAACTACACGGACAGTATAGTCCATGGGATCACGGAAAGTCAGATACAGCAGAACAAAAACATCATTGAGTTGTGTTTGACTCTTCTTGACCCTTTTGGGGTTTTCTTGGTGAAGCTACTGGAGTGGTTTGCTATTTCCTTCTCCAGCTCCTTTTACAGATGAGGAAGCTGAGGCAAATGGGGGCAAGTGACTTGGTCAGGATCATCCAGTCTGAGGTCAAATTTGAATTCAGGTCTTTCTGACTTAAGACCCTACCCTTGATCCACTATGCCACCAAGTTGTCCACAGCAATATTACCTCTATGAAAATGCAGTCTTCTGTCTAGCACTGAAAGCCCTTCACAGTCTGGTTTAAGTTAGATACATTTCACATCATTCTCCTTCACATACTCTACATTCTAGAAAAATTGACCTATTTGCTGTTTCCAAAATACAACATTCCATCTTCTGTATCTTTGCCCAGACTATGTCTCATGCCTGGAACGCTCTACCTCTGCCTCCTGGGATCGTTAATTCAAACTTCAAAGGTTGGCCCAAGTGCTACCTCCTACTGAAGGCTTTTCCTGATCTCCTCCGCTAAAGGTTAGTACCTCAACCCTCCCAAATTACTTTATATTTTTATACCTAATGTATTTGCTTACCTTTGTACCTGTTGTTTTCCCCAGCTGAATGCAAGCTTCTAGAGGGGGACTGTTTTCTATCAGTCTTTGCATCCTCTGGGCCTTGCAAATGTTCGTTGAACATCGTTGTAACTATTATGATCAAGTTTGGCCCCAAAGAGGAAAAAGATTCACTCCTCACCTCTTTTGCCAGGTTGGGGGCTATGGATGTGAAATACTGCATATACTGTCAGTCTTGTCTGACACTTGGCTTAGTTTTGCCAAACTACACATAGTACTTGTTCTGTCTTTTTTATCCTTTTTGTTACAAGGAAAGTCTCTCTGGGAAGAGGGTCAGGTACATTTGGAAATGGAAGACATAAAAATAAAAGATGTCAATAGAAAATTTTAAGGCACAAAAAATACAAATGAAATAAATGTCCATTGAATTAAATTGACTCTCAGGTTTCAAACTTGAATGACTGGAAAGATGATGGTGATCGCAACAGAAATAGAGAAGTATGAAGGAACGCTAATGTTAGGATTAGATCATGGGTAAATTATGAGTTCAATTTCAGATATGTTGAGTTTGAGATGCTTTTGAGACATCTAGGTAGGAGAGACGTGCAGCAGGCGATTAGTAATATCAGATTACTCAAGAGAGAGATTAGGGTTGGATATATAGTTTTGTGATATATCTGTGCAGAGATAATAATTGAACGTCTGGGAATTCACCAAGAAATAGACTGTAGAGTAAAAATGGAATCCAGTCCAGAACACCTAAGCTTCGGGGGTGGGATTGGGCAGTGATCCAAGAAAGGGGACTGAGAAGCAAGGGAAGAAAACAAAAGGAAAGCAGTATGACAGAAGCCAGTGGTTAGTAGTGACAAAAGTTTCCGAACAATTGAGTAGAATGAGGCTGAGTAAAGACCATTGGATTGAGCAGTTGGAGAGAGCAATTTCAGTGGACTGCTATGAGTTGGAAGTTGGGTTGTAGAGTTAAAGAGTGGAGGCAATTGCTGTGAAAAGAAGTTGTCAGGATCAAGTGGAAGTTTAAGAATGGAGATTTAGAAATATGTATTAACAACAGAGAAGGAGCAATTGAAGATGAGAAAGAGAAAAATCAAAGTAGGCGAATAATTTCCAGAGGAGAGGAATTCATTCCAGGGCCCAAGTAGAATGGGTAGCCTTGGCAAGAAGTGCCATCTCTATCTCAAAAACTGGAGTAACGGAGCAAAAAACATCAATGATGCAGAAGGGTTTTTAAGGTGTAGAATAAAGAGTTCATAGTATTTGATTTCAAGAAGAATAAAATCAACACATAGCAATGTAGAACTTAGTTGAGATTTGACAGTTGAAGTTGGATTTAACACAGTTGTGTGACTTTCTCCAGAGGCATTCAGCAGTGCAGGAGTATTAGTAGAGAAAGAAAGCTGTTGGTTGGGGAAACCTAAGCTTGGGGTTTGGCAATGTAGGAATGGCAAAAGAGCAAAGCAAAGGATTTAATGGTAGGAGACAGTGTCTAGTTGAATTGGTCAATTCATTGTAAAGACTAGAAGGAAGACTCTTCAGTTACAGTAAATATGTTGGACTAGAAAAAAACCGAAGAGGTGGGAGAAACTAGATTTAAAGATGAAAAGGAAGAGTAGGCTTAGGGGTGAAGCAGAGGGAGGGATGGAAAGATAAAAGTTTACCATAAAAAAGAGGAATTAAAAATTCTAGATTATGAAGATATCACAGTTATGGGTGATGTATCAAGAGTAAGACTATATAGTCAATGAAATAGAGTAAAGGTATACGTGGGAGTTGATGTCGGGAAGCATCTATATTGGAGGAAACATCAGCATGTGAGCAAGGATGTATGCAGTGTTTGGGTTGTCAAGGAAGATCCTGAGCCAGGTCATTCTCCCTTCCTTTCTCTAGAATCTAGGCAATGACTACAATAAAAATCTAAAGTATGTTATTAAAGATGGCTCGAAGTTTAAAGAGAGGTTGCTGGCATGGTGGCAAAGGGAGATCCTGGAAACGTCAGAGAGTTGGTCACTCTCTCTGTCTCAGTGTCACTGCGAGCACGAAAGAGCACCGAGTACCATAGAGGGTTGACAGAGGTACAGAGGCTTGTAGAGGGAACCGGGTTTGTTAGTTGCAGATAAGTTGTGTGGCTGAAGAGCTCTTGGCTAAAGAGGGAGTTTGTTAACAATGGAGCAGGGGATCCTGAGGGTAAAGGAAGTTACTAACTGTGGAGTGGTAGGGCTGAGGTGGACAAAGGGGAGAATATCTGGAGCGCTATCTGTATCAGTACCTGAGTGAAAGCATTTTCGCTGCAGTAAACATTGACTGAATCACAGGGACGGGAGACGGAAAGGCTGATAATTTGCCAACGATAGGATGGAGGAAAAGTCAATTGTCAGCAACCCACCCCAAATCTATTGGGTCCTGGGGGTGACTGAGAATTCCATGGAGGAAGTAAGGGACAGCTTCTCGGGCTGGTCACTCCAAACCCAGAGGCGCCACGGGCTGTAGGCAGTGGTTGTCAATCTCTGGAATGAATCTGGTTCCAACTAGCACCATTAATTTAGACAACTTCTGGTGCCTACTTAACTTTCTCCAGCTAACCGAGCATGATTCTTGGCGTCGCTCTAGCCCGAAGGATTTATTTTTTGTTTTTATTTTTTATTTTAAGAGCTTCGGCAGCAGGGCATTCATTCTCGAGGTCCGTAAACACCTCGTGCTCTCTTCTCTAGGCAGCACCGCATAGTCTCTAAGCTTCACCCCGAGGTTCCCCACACCTGTTCCACGGTCCCAGCCTCCTTTCCCTCCATCTCCTGGGCACGGCTATCAAAGAGAAGTCCCTGGCCCCATTTGGAACGTGCAACGTCCCTCACGCATCCCGCCCCCACTCCAAGAAGCCAGCGCCGAGGTGCCCGGGCGGGGGCAGGGGGGTGGGGAATGGGGGCTACGGCCCGGGAGACACCCGGGACCAAGGGGGCGTTGTCGGAGGCTCCACCGTGCAGGGCATGCCGCGACTCCAGGAACCGCGTCTTCAGGCAGGGCAACGCGAGCACACAGAACACAAGTGGCAGCTTCCCCTCTCTCCTCCGTAGCCAGGGGTAACGGGGAAACTCGCGGAGCCCCGCCCCTCCCGGGCCACCAGGTGGCGGTTGGGGTATGACAGGTCGGTTTGATTTCCCGCGACGGGTGGAAAGGGATGGAGCGGGGAAAGAAAAGGAGGGGGGAGGGGAGAAAATAACCTACCAGCCAATGAACCGGACCCACCGGAGTCACGTGACCCAGGTCGGTGGGCAGGGCCAAGGCTGGGATATATGGGTCCGAGGGAACTGGGCTCACGTGCGAAGCCTGGGGGTGGGACGGGTCTGGACTTAGCTCGTGGGCTGGGCTTGTCGGGCCTGTGTTGGCTGGGGGCGGGGGGGGGGGGTTTGGCGGGG
>CM053627.1:205452404-205467433 GCA_028646595.1 Phalanger gymnotis
CCGGGCGGGGAGGCGGGGGCGCTAGCGGGCCGGGAGACAGTGGGAGCGCGCGGGAGGGGGGGAGGGGCCGGGGCGGAGGAGGAGGTGGAGGAGGAGGCGGCGGCAACGGAGGCGGCGGGGGCCGGTACCGGACCCGGCGGGATGAGCGAGGCGGAGACGGCGGCAGCTGCCCCGGCGGCGGATGCGGCGGGGGTCGGGGTGGTGTCGCCCGGGAGTGACCTGCAGAAATCCGGCGTTGGCGGTGGCGGGATGGGAGGGGGAGTGGGACCCGCCCCCGCCCCGCCCCCCGCCGGGATCCCCGCAGCCCCAGGCGCCCCGACGACTGCAGCCCCGGGGACCCCCGCACCCCCAGCCCGGAGCCAGGCGGACAAACCGGTGCTGGGTGAGGGGGCCGGGTCTGGGGGCCTGACACCAGAGGGGGCCTCGGGAGGAAGCTCTGGTTGGATGGGTAGAGCTGAGTGAGGGTGCAGGTGAATGAGGGGCCAAGGTCAGGAAGAGTCGGCAGCCAGGTGAGCCCGGGCTCGGAGGAAGGCGGAGCCCCACTGAACGACTTAGGGAGAGGCAGCTAGACTCAGGAGGCGCTGGGGGACCTTGTCCCCTATGTGGTGGACCCTGGCAGGGCAGGAGCAGCGATGACTGTGAGAGAGCTGCCTTGGAATTGAACGTGGTGGAGCTTAGGACCTCTGTGGAGCACGAGGTCGGGTTATTTGGAAGTTCAAAGAAGTAGAATTGATTGGGGATAGGTTAAGCTCCCTGAAGCTAAGCAGGTGTGGCCGTCCTGCGGTGAATAGGTTAAGAGTGGGGCAGGACTTTGATGTGAGCTCCGAATGGATTAAGCCTAACTCCATCTCTCTTCCCCTGCCCTATTCTCCCTACTTGGACCTCCCCCTGGCAGCAACCCAAGTTCTGGGCACTGTCAAATGGTTCAACGTCCGAAATGGTTATGGATTCATCAACAGGTACCTAAGGCAGGGAAGGGGTGGGGATGTCCCCTAAACTGGGCTGACTGTGTGGTTGGAGGATCCATAACTTCATCCAGACCCTTTTTTGAGGCACATGGTTGCCCCAAATGTCAGCTGAAGCTGATTTGAACGTCTTTAACCACTGCACAAATACCTCGCCCTTATATGGAAAATGAAGCCTTCCCTAGTCGAGCCCTGTCTTCCCGTTTTATTCTACAGCAGAGGGTTAATTCTCTAGGAATCCACCAACTTGGCTGCCAGTCTGCCACACCCCCTTGGAATTGCCCAATTGCCTCTCATTTGCCGTGCCTTCGGGGCAGGATAAGTGTGAAGAGCTTTTCCTACTCGGGAAGATCCCCACCTTCCCTCAATTTCCTCTTGGAGGTGTTCCTTTCCCCTTTTCAGTAATCTCTAGAAGGAACGATTGGCTCAGTATTAATTCTACGATACACCTTCCTTCCTATCAGGTGGAAACAGGAGGTTATCTACTCCACCCCGTTTGAAACTTCAGTTAAGACTGTTTAATACAAAAGAAAGTCAAAAGTGAGGTCTCCCCCAGTAGGCTCTCCCCCAACATCGGCTCCCTGCCCGGTTTGTCTCTCGGGAAGACCCCAGGCAGCCTCTTAGCTGTCTGACCTTTGGCAAACTCAGCTGCCTTAGTGCCTGAATCATCCAGTCTGGGAAGGCTAGAGATAGGTTCTGTTAGGATTATGGCAAGGGTAGGGGTAGACAATGGGTATTTCTACTTCCTCACTTAAATCTCCCTCCAACTTGTTCTCACCAGGGTTTCCAGTCCAGAGGGGATGTCCTGACCCTGGGCACTGGGATCCATCCACAGATCTAGGGTCAGGGTTGGGGGGGTTCCCCCCCCTTGGTGAGGGTTCCTGGCTCCTTGTCTCCCCTCCCTGAACCTGTTCTGCATCTCCTGTTCCACCTCCCCCACCTTTCTCCCTCCTCCTGCAAGGAAGAAGGAAGGAGGTAGAGTGGAATTTTCCAACCACTTTGAAAAGGGGAGGAGAAACAGCTTCACTCAGCACCACCCAGTTCTTGAGTTGCCCCTGGGTGTAGAAGGTGGGGCAGAAGCAAGCAGAGAGCTGTCCAATTTCTTGGGCACCTTGGCAGGTTCAAGGTGCCTTTACCAGTTTCCCCACCTGGGTTCTAGATTTGTGCCCTTCCTTTCTCTGGCCACACCTTGACCTGACTTTACCTTTTCCCACCTGGAGTCCCAGACAGCTGCTGATACTCTGGTAATGCCTGCAGGGACCATCCCTCACACACACAACCCAAAAAACCCAACCTGTTTGAGAAGCACTGGATAAGAAAGTAGCAGTTAATTGGTTAGGAAGAGAAAAATCATATTTGGAGTATACCCTCAAAACCCCAACCATTGCTTCAGCTCCCGCTAATGATGCCCCTTCCCATTTCACAGGAATGACACCAAGGAGGATGTCTTTGTCCACCAGGTAAGAGTCAGGCTTCTCAGGTAGGATCAAAAGATACAAGGATCATTTCCTTTGTTGAATGTCACAATGACTATCATCTCTATTTGCTTAGTGTTAACATCCTCAGAATGGGAATCTGTGCTATTATGGCAACCCTAAAAAGGGTATTACTATTGCCTCCAATTCCATTATGTCCCATCTGTGACAAGTGCCTGAAATAACTATCATTAGTCACTTTTAAAGCATCAAAGGCTTTTGTTAATTCACAGTAACCTGCTAGAAATGGATAGTGCCTGTTAATAGGCCTGTGATTGAAGTGGAATAAGGGTTTCCTTCTATCAATGTGGCTCGGTATCTTCTCTTCAATTTGTCAAATTTACCTAGCGAACTGAGAGCTTAAGGGATTTGACCAGGATCACACAACTAGTATATGTCAGAGGCCGGACTGGAGCTCAGGTCTTCCAACTTTTGAGTTCAGCTCTCTATCCACTATTGCATACTGCCTCTCATGCCCATTAGTTGAATGAATTAGCATGAATTAGTTTCTCCGGTTAGCTGTCACCTATCCAGAACACAACAGGAATATTTTAACTGGGGAGGAAAAATAACCTAAATAGGATCGATAAATTTAGGGAAAGAACGGACACCAAAACAAACTTTGCCCAACTCTGAATCTTGTCATTGCTATACCTACATTCTGTTGTAAGTTTGTATCTCTTCTCACACACCATCACATCCCTAAGGATGTCTAGGTAGGACAGCAAGACACCAAGGTCCCTGCCCCCCAAATTTCTGAATATGCAGTTTACTGAGCATTAAGACAAAGCGTATTTGATATTAACGGGTAAAAGAGGTCTGTGTGTTCCTGTCTTGTCCCAGCTCTACTCACTGCTTTTTCCCCAACCAGACAGCCATTAAAAGAAACAACCCTCGGAAGTTTCTGCGAAGTGTTGGGGATGGGGAAACGGTGGAGTTTGATGTCGTGGAAGGAGAGAAGGTTTGGGGGATTTGTGGAGGGGCAGGAGGACCTAGAAACATGGAAGAATAAAGATTAAGGGAAGGGTAGTCCTGGGTCCATAACCTCATGTGGTTATCATGTACTCTACTTTCTGGCCCTTCTCCCAGTCTAGAAGGTATGGGGGTGCCCTAGCGTATTACTCCCAATCCAGAGCTGGAATGCTAGAGAAGAGGTTCTAAATTAATTTTAGTGCCCTCTGATACTAGCCCTAAGAAAAGAGTAAGAAGTCAGTGATGTCTTCTGAGTGGGTCATGTAGGGTGGGCAGGGGAGAGTTGGAGTTGGGAAAGAGTTCTGATTTTTTCCATCCCAGGGTGCAGAAGCTGCTAACGTGACTGGTCCAGGGGGGGTACCAGTGAAGGGCAGTCGCTATGCTCCCAACCGACGCCGTTTTCGTAGATTTATTCCCCGGCCACGCCCTGCTGCACCCCCACCCCTGGTGGCAGAGGCCCCTACAGGGGTAGCAGAGCCAGGTAGCGAAGGGGAACGGGCTGAGGACCCCACTCAGCGACCTCGACGACGACGCCCACCCCCCTTCTTTTATCGACGACGTTTTGTTAGGGGCCCTCGGCCCTCCAACCAGCAGCAGCCTATGGAGGTGAGAGAAAGTTTGTGTTTCTGGTGTCCCTAAAGGGCAAAGGCCTAGAAGGAGGAAGCCAAGAACTAGGTAGTGCCATGACCCGAGGAGAAAAGCAAGATATTAAAAGGAACCATAGTTTTGAACCAGAAAAGACCTCAGAGCTCATTGCATCCTACTCCCAATAACTTTCCTGGGGTCACACAGCTAGTTAGTGTCTGAGGCAGAATTTGAACTCTGGTCCAGTGTTTCTATCCACTAAACTACCTAGATGGCCAGAAAGAAAAACATGGTAGTAGCAGGGAGGGGAAAGGAGAAAGAAGCTGCTTGGGTCTTTGTGTGGGACTTTGTGTGAATCAGGCTAAGCTAAGGACATTTTGGTTCTAGGAAGTAGAGCCTGACCCCAGCTTTATATATTTTGAAAATTCACAAACCCCAGTTTTGTTTATCTTTAGGGTACAGACGGGGTAGATCCCAAAGACCCAGCCCCTTTAGAAGGGGACCAGCAGCAGGGAGATGAACGGGTACCTCCACCCAGATTCCGACCCAGATATCGAAGGTAAGCATACCTCCCCCTTTCTCAGAAATAATATCTAAAGATTAATTCGCATCTATCAGTATCCATGAGCCCCCTTCCTCTTCGATTACTACTGGTTTTCTCAAAAGTGGACATTGAGCTCTAAGAGAAGCAATAAATGACTGAGATTAGGGGTAGGAAATTAGGAGGCAGTGTGCCTAGCTTCTAAGGGTACAAGACTTTTAAGAGCAGAAAACCTAGCTCGGAGGAGGGAGCCAAAACTGTGGGCCTGGGTTCATGGCTCATGGCTTATTAGCAGCTGCATGTTTCTTCCAAGGCAGAACGAGGTAGCTTGGAAAACCAGAGAGCTAAAGTGGGGGGTGGAAGGCAGGAAGGATGTCTCACCCTAATCTTGATATTTTTCTCCCCAACTCCCAGGCCTTTCCGTCCTCGGCCTCCACAGCAGCCCACCACAGAAGGTGGAGATGGAGAGACCAAGCCCAGCCAAGGTCCCACAGATGGCTCGAGGCCTGAGCCCCAGCGCCCCCGAAATCGGCCTTACTTTCAACGTAGGAGGCAACAACCTCCTGGTCCCCGGCAGACTACAGCCCCTGAGGTCAGAGCTAGGGGAAAATTAAAACTATATGTGTGGGGGTAGTAGTTATGAAGATAGGAAGGAGAAAGCTGAAACCAGCCCTCTTCCCTGTCCTTCTCCATGCAGGCTGATAACAAAGAGCCAGTAACCCTGGGCCCACCCCCAGCAGGTGCCCCTACCCATCAGGAGACCCCAGCAGAGGCAGTCAAGCCCATGCCACCTCCTGCGGACACACCTTCCCAGCCCCGATTGGAGCCACAGCACCAGCTTGTGGATGTGAATTGTGGGCCAGTGGGGGGTGGGGGAGCCAGGGGTTAGGATTGGGGGGGTTAGGTAGACTTGTAAAGGGGAATAGGGAACAGGGGAGAGTGGGTTTTGGTTAGGCATTCTGGTTATATAGAGACACTTCTCACTATTCTTTTCTCTTCAGACCTCAACCCCTATAACCAGTGGGGACTCCCCTACCACCTTACTGGAGTGATTCCAACTAGGGGGACAGCTAGAGCAGCTACCTGGTTGAGTATCCCAGTGTCTGAGGCCATATGGAAAGATGGGGGTAGGGTGGAGGGGATAATCATATCATCATCTTCAAATATTTTCTAACACCTTCATTTTTCTCTCCAATTTGTTTCTCTTCCTTAGGTATCTGCCGACTTTTTCCAACTGCTCCTTCCCTGTCTCCCTCTCCCCCTCCAAAAAAATCCATGACATTGAAACAGCCTTCACCCTGTCCCCTCCTTCCCAGGACCCAGGAGGGTAGAACAACTTTTTAATTTGGTTCAACCCCACCCCCACCCCCAAGGGTGGAAGGAAGGAAGTGCATCCTTTGTCCCCTGGAGCCAGATCTCCCTCCCCCCCCAGTTTATTTTTTGGGTCTTCTCCCTCCCCCACCCCAAACTCTAAAGCCATTTGGTGAAATGTCATGTGCCACCTGAGCCTCCAGTAAAAAAAAAAAAATTTGCACAGCTGTCCATGTTTCTGCCTCTACTCTGTTCTCAGGACCAGAACCTAGGGTGATGAGTGGTCAAAAAGTGTATTGGCATATTGGTCCAGGTGGTCTGCTTGGTGGGTGTACAAACTATTGCTATAGGGCTAGAGCGTGCTTCAGCATCAAAAGAAGGCTTGTAAGAGTAGAAAGGAGGCCGGGCTAGGTATTAAAGGGACAGACACTAACAGAAGTCTGACAATTGTCTCAGGGTTGAGAAAGAGCCAGCTCTAATTCTGTATCCCTTTAAAGAAGTAGCACACTTGCTTTTTATACAGTGACCTTTATATATACATTATGTATAATCTGTTTTGGTTCTTTCTTTCTACACAAACATATAAAAATGTTATAAGGCTCCAATCAGCCTTTTTATTACACCAACAGAAGCCTCCACTTTTTTCTATTTTTGGTCAGGCGCTCAAAGGGCTACCTGTACAAAATCCACTTCAGGGTGAGAGTGAGTTCGGTGGCAGATGATGCCCCAACTAAGTGGGAATCCACAAAGCAGAAAGACCTACTGGCATATTTGGGCTAATATTCCCCAAAAGACAGAATAAAGGGAGGTATCTTCCCTAGAGTGTTCCCCACCATGTGCAGTCTCCCCAAAAGACAGAATGAAAGGAGGTATCTATTTCCTCTAGAGCTCTCTCCTACTATGTGTACAGTCTTCCCAAAGGACAGAATGGAGTGAAGGGAGGTATCTTCCCTAGAACTCTCCCTACTATGTGCACAGTCTTCCCAAATGACAGAATGAAAGAGTGAAAGGAAGTACCTTCCCTATAGCTTTCTCAGCATAAGAATTCCCACTGCCTGCCATCCATTTATTTAGCTTTGTCAAGTTGTGCGTGAGGGGTAATCTGCTAATATGAAGTCAAGAGGGAATGCGAACTTAGGGAGCTAGGCCTTAGGCTTCTTCCTCTTTAGGAAGGCAGGATGCCTATATTCTTTCCCACCTGGAAAAGTTAGTTCTCAGGGATCCATTATTCCCCTTCTTTGTAGCAGGAGGGAATACAAATTTGAGGCTAAAGATAAAGAGAAGGGACTAGGGAACCCTTGGGAGTGAGGAGGTTGGGGACAGAGTCTGGCCTATATTTACACCCAAAACCCAACCACTACAGATAAATAATCCAAGAGATTCACGCTAAAGGGAATGGGTTTGGCGAGGGGAGCAGTGGGGATGGGGGGTGGGGGAGGGGGCGATTCAAGCCATGAATTTTAGCCCCCAATATCACCAGACCTAAGATATTCCTTCCTGCCCTTGTGAGGGTCAGAAAGGGAAACTTAAAGTGCTTCAGGGAGGAAAAGAGTTCAATTAAGGGAGAAGAAGGGGGAAGGTGTACTTGTCACCTTCCACCCTGCCTCTCAGTCATTCTCATCTGGTCCCAGGTATTCAAGCTCTGTGCTGGGCTTCACCTCCTGTTCCAGCAATGATGGGGTCCGTCGGAAGGCTGCAGATATCTGGTCAAATGTTCGGCCTCGTGTTTCTGGCACCTTCAAGTAGGTGAAGAGAAAGAAACCAAGCAGGAGGACAGCAAAGAGGAGGAAGACATAAGGGCCAGTGGCATCCTAGAGTGAAGGTAAGGAAAAAGTAGCTAGCTTAGGAGAAGGGTGGCAGCAACCCACAGGACTCCTAGCTTAGGTAGGGTGGTGGTCCTTGTAAAGATGAGGAAGGAGGGTTGACGTGGGCTTAACAGTAGGTTAGTAGTTTATTTTAGGGAGGGGAGTAGAAGTTATAGAAATGAGGAGCTGAATTAAGAGCAAAGGTCCATTGTTTATTTAAATACATTTAATTCAAAGAATAATTACTCATAAAAAAACTGCATTTCTTCCTCAACTTGTTTTTTTTTCTGAGCACTACCTTAGTCTGGGAATCTCCCTTTGCTGTATCACTAGGCTGAGAAAATCCTTTATCAGCAATAGGCGGCCTTCAGGAAAAGGCTGGATAACTACTTGTTAGGTATGTTGTAGAGAGGATTCTGGTTTAGGTATAAGTTGGACTAGATAGCCTCTGAGGCCTCTTCCAGCTCTGATATTCTATCAATGGGAACCAGAGAAAGGAGACTATACACACATATGTACATATATGTGCATGTATGAATACAGACATAAATATACATACATATATGACTGTGTATATACATACACATATGTCTTTCCCATCAGTTAGGTCTTGACTTTTTAATGTATTTGGGGGTCAGGTGGTAGCAGGGGAGCAGGCAGGGAGGTGGAGATAACAGAAAACAGAAAATAAGAAGTTAGAGTATCTCTTCCCTACACTGCAGTTGATGGGGAATCTGATCTGATGGGAAAAATCTCTACCTGGAATTCACCTGTGAGGTGTGGTAGGTGTGTGATAAGCTGGGGAAGGAAGGACTCACCGCAACGTACTGGAAGCTCATACCCACAATGAAATTACATGTCCAATTGG
Organism: Phalanger gymnotis; assembly: GCA_028646595.1. Classification (NCBI taxonomy): domain Eukaryota; kingdom Metazoa; phylum Chordata; class Mammalia; order Diprotodontia; family Phalangeridae; genus Phalanger; species Phalanger gymnotis. The sequence goes on from CM053627.1 coordinate 205,460,927, forward strand.
AGAAGCCAGCCAGAGCCATGGCAGCTGGTCGGGGTCCCTGACTAAAGAGTTCAGCCACGATGAACCATGGGATAGGACCTGGGCCAATTTCAAAGAAAGCCACAAAGCCGAAGATGGCTATCATGCTGGCATAGCTCATGGCAGGAACCCGTTCCTGAGAAGCAAGGACAACAGAGACAATCCATTTACGCCCCGAATGCTTTCCTGTGTCTTCTAGCTCCTAAATAGTTTTGTACAGAGAAAAACTACAAATTCTAGTCCTGGGGTATCAGCTCCCCTAGGTCAGAAATCCCTTGGATCCTTTAGGGGAATTATAGTTCCAAAACCTATCCCAGTGAGGACTGAGGGGAATACAAGTCACAGCAACATCTGGGTCAGCCAGTTCCCTCAATACATAGCAAGTCTCTTAAGGGCATCTGAGGATCATAAAAGGCCAAGTGCCCCCATAGCTAGGGAGCGATGACTGTGTCAGAGACTGAGTTTCCTTTCTTCTAGGAAGGCCAAGGAAAACACAAGGATTGAGGAGATGATGACATCCCCTTTCTGGGACCATGGAGATTGCCTCAGAAATAGCATTGCTGTACACTCCTTCCCTGTCCTTTGGGATCAGAGCTTCACAGGCATTTCCTAAGTGGGGTGACTCTCCCTAGAAGTAGACATTGACATTTCTCCACCCCTCCCCCAACCTAGCCCAAGGTCATCACCAGCAGGAGAAGAGCCACAGTCATCAAGACAGCACATCCACACATTCCAGCCAGGCCCAAGAGATGTAGTGTCCGACGCCCAGCCCGTTCCACTAGAAGTACCTGGGCAGAGAGGAAAAAAAGCAAGAGGCCTTAAGGTTGAGCTTCTAAGAGGACAGTAAAATGGAGGAAGGGATGAAGAAGGAAGGGAAGAAAGTCCAGACAATGAGAGACTACAACAAGGAGGGAGCTACTTTCAAGCTCTACACCTTTATATCCTAGGGAGTTGGGGTCTTTGCCCTTGCAAAAGATATCCCACATCAGCGCTATTACCGAGACCAAAGTGAAAGCTGTGTTGACCACGCCTGCTCCAATGGTAGCATATGCTGGCTGTCCTACCCCTGCTGACTCGAATATGCTAGTTGAGTAGTAGAAAACCTGGGTATGGGGAGAAGGAAATGCAAAATGGATGAGAAGCCCTCTCCTTGTCTACTAACCACTTTATATTGTCCTAGTTTCTGATCCCTCAATCTAGTATGTCTCTGCAGCTGTGTGGCTGTCTATTTAATAATTCTTAGTTCTTTTTCTTCCTTAACACAAACACACACCCTCCTTACTCCCCCCCCTCCCCAAAGTCTTTTTGTCCAAGAGTTTTAGCTCCCCTACCATCCCCATTCCTCTTTCAAATCTATATCTTCTCTAGTCTACTTGTTTCTGGTTCTATGACCTGCCATTCCCCCACCTCAAACCCCACTCCTCCACGTGTCTCTATTCCTTCACCTTTTGGTCCCTGGCCCTCTCCCCAGGGTATCTAGTCCTTGGGTTACATCCTTACAGCATTGATCCCTGACAGCTGCTGGCTGAGCTGCAGCACAATGGCAATGACTAGGGGCTGCCGGTGGGTTCGGCTGTGGAGAAGCTGGAGCAAGGAAAGGGGCTGCTCTCGTTCTAGCTGGCGTTTCTCCTCCTTCAGCTCTGCTAGTGCTCCAGATACATCTGCCCATCCAGTCAGTTGCTTCAGACCTTGGAAGGGGAAAGAGGAATTAGGGCTGGAGGATAAATTCCCCAGTCCTTAACAAAAGCAGGGACTTAGGCAAAAGACACTCAGGGAGACAGAGACAGGAGTAAAGAAATTTGAAGGAGATCCTGAGGGAAAGTATTTGGGAAATGGTAGGCCTGATGCATGGGATTTAGATGTTTGGGTCCCTTTGTCATTGGAAAGAGGAGGAAGTATCTTACTTTTTCTGGCAGGTCCTTCAAGGTTACGGATGATATAAAGGTATCGGGGGCTCTCTGGGCAGAAGGGCAATAGCACAAGCTGAAGGAGGGTAGGAAGCACCGTCAAGCTCATCAGCAGCGGCCACAACGTCTCTGTCCCCAGCATGGAATCCAAGCCCAGGACCTGGGGGAGGAAAGGAAAGGAGAAAGAGAGAGGATGTAAGATGAAACTTATTTCTCCTTCTCCTACCCCTAACTCTACCTCTTTTCTCCTGGCTCTGCACTTCCATCTCCCTGAGACCCTCCTTTTATCTACATTTCAATCCCCCCAATAAGGACAAAGGGTAAAAACTGGTTACCTGGGCAACCAGGATGCCAATGACTATGGCCAGCTGATTGAGGGTTCCTAAAGCTCCCCGAAGGTGAGTAGGAGCAATCTCCCCTACGTACATGGGGACCAGTCCTGATGTGAGCCCTGGTGAGATAGGAGAAAGGTCATAAGAGATATCTAAAATTCCATGTCCACCATGCCCATGCCTCCAGATTCTTAGGTTGGGGGCAAATTCAAATTCTTCCAAATAAGTGGGGAGGGGGGTTCCCAGTGGATACCTGAGAAGGCGCCAATGAGAAATCGTCCAAGAATGAGCATCTCGTAAGAGGCAGCTGCCTTGGCCAAGCCCATGAGTGCTCCTCCCAGAAGAGCCACACCGTTATTGACCATCATGGCGCGCTTCCTAGAGGTGCCAGACACAGAAGCCCAGAAAGAGAGATGTTAAGTGGGGAGGGGTAAGGGGTGATGGTGGAAATTGCCCATGTGGTGACTCCATCCCCATTCTCTCCACACCTGGCAAAATCTCCCTTTTCCCACACTCCCCCTTACTCTCCCTTTAGCCCCTGGTACCTGCCCAACCACTGTGAGATGATGCCAATGAGGAAGGAGGAGATCATGCCACCCACAGAGAAGATGGCAACAGAGAGAGCCCAGAGAGTGGTGAGGGTGCCTGAGGGGATTGATCTGGGGGCGTCAGGGCCTTGACGTGCCAGCCACGTTTCATTGTAACTCTGTTCAATCACCTGAAGGAAAGGCAGTAAGCACTGGTGAATTCCCTTCAGAACCGTCTTCTTACTCCACTCTTAGCCCTGTGACCTAGGAGGGGCTCTTTAGTTTCCTTTAGCTTCAGGAGAGTCCCTTCTCTGTTTTTCAAGCATCCCAAGTATCACATGTTTTATTTCTGTCTCTTACCCCCTTTATCAAATCTTTCAGGATAGCATCCATCTGAAACCCTCTTCCCTAGGGGACCCAGGTAGCCCTTTTCAACCCCCATCAGTGCCATACTATCCAGGCCCCTCACCTTCTGTGGGGCATTGATAACGCCGATGTTGTAGCCAAACTGGAGGGAGCCAAGCACAGCAGAGAGTACTGCAAGGATCAGGGTTCCTGTCACCCGCTGTTGTGGCGGGTCCCCCTCCTAGATAGTGAACAGGCCATATCAAGGACCCAGAATTCTGAGCTAACCATTTTTAAACTGTTAACCTTCCACCCCCAGGCCCATAACTGGGGCACTGAATGAAGTAAACTGGGCCATATTAGGAATCTAATTCAGATCCTAGTGTAAACAGGAGGAACAGATGGAATCTACCCACCCCCACACATATGGGAACACAGAAATTCACTCTAGCCTTAAAGCAAGCCCCTCCCCCCCACCCCCAGGGAAAAGCTGAAAGGCTGGACAAATGGGCTCTTGACCAGGATAAAACTGGGCATAGGTAAGAGAATTGGGGGGTTATAAAGCCATTTTCCTCGGTGACTATCTCATATCACCTTTTGATAGCCCAGATCCCAAACTTTCTCCAAATCCTGGTGGCTTGTGCCCCCTCATCTTTTTGCCACCCTCCCAGTAATTTGTCAAAGTGTAACTTATAGGCCTTTTCTACTGAAGAGGTTGAAGAGGATAGTTCTAATACGGTCATCTAGGTCATAGAAATAAGACTTAAAGGAAAGAATTTCAGCTACCTCCTCTTGCAGAGGCCCCACCTTCAGTAGAAGAATATGCCAGAGATTTTCTGGGGGGGAGGAGGAGGGTACCCAAAGGAGTCAGGCGGGAAGGTGGTGGTGAGGGTGGAGGTTGGCAGGGTAGATGCTGGCAGCACAGACTGTCTCTCCAGTGGAAACCTGAGCTGAAGGCTGGGGGAAGGGGGTGCCTTATGACACTCCCCTCTTCCCCCCTCCCCCTCTCTAACTGTGGAGCCAAAGGGAAAGTTCAGAGACCTGGAGAGAAGCCAAGTGTGTGTGTGTGTGTGGGTGTGTATACACTGGGGGGGGGGGGGCACGGGCGGGGATAGGGACTCACATGAAGGAAACTAGCCAAGAGGAACAGGACAGAACAATTACAACCCAAATGCCCTGAGTGATCAAGACCCCAGATGTCTGCTCCTCCCATCCCCCAAATGACTCAGAATATGACATGTCAGGCAGTGACCCTGCATGTTCATCTCTAGCCCCCCCTCCCCCAAACACATGATGGGAGCATGGGTGTCACAGACAGTGGCATCAATCACACTAGAGACGTTGACCTGGAGACACAGAGAAAGACATGGACTGGTGCTCGAGCTATTCTTTCCGATACTACCGCAGGTCCTATACATGAACGGGAGCCCCATGTCCCCACATTTGAGACTCGACACCTTTCCATAAGACACTCTCCACCCCCACCCCGCCTTCTAGATTCAGTTTTTGACAGATGCTGACCGAACCCCTCCCCACGAATCTCCCTCCATACAGTGGTGAAGCCCTAAAGTCACGGGATTGCTCAGCCACTGTATAAATAGCCAGATGCCCCTACCGCCCCCTCCCCCGCCCAGTACCACCCCCTACTCACCACAGTCCCAGAACCTGTAGGTCCTGAGCAGGAATCTTACGGCCCCCTGCCCCCTCCCCCCAATACATACACTGGGTAGGAAAAGGGGGAACCTAGAGAGAATCCCTCCCAATCCAATTCCCAGAAAGCCAGCTTTCCCTACCTCGGACCAGATCTGCTGAAACCCCGACGGCATCTCTGTGACGAAGAAGAAAGAAACTTGGAGGTGGGGCGAGGGTCTAGGAATACCAGAAAAGAATTGGAAATAGAACTGGGAATCCGGGGAGAAGTTGGGTGAGCTGGAGAGAAGTCGGGAGCAAAAAGATGACCGGAGATAGACTGGTGGGAAATAGGGGAAAGCAACTGGAGAAAATTTGGAAGGAGGGAATTTGGGGAAACAAGAAAAGGGAAGGTGAATGGGAAGACTAGGAGGGGAACCTGGAGTAGAGGAGCTGGAGAGGAGCAGGGCAACCGGGTATCTATCCTGTCCGGGCACAGGGGAGAGACCCGGAGAACCCCCCCCACCCCCCACCTAATCCTTGAGTCCCCATCCCCTCCAACAAACCACACCCCTCACACATGAGCCACGCCTTCTCGCAACACCCATTGGCTGAGATCCCATACTCCCCCCAAAGTCACGATCCTCCCAGGAGGGCCAAAGAAACTCCTCCTTCTTCAGAGAGCCCAAGGGGAGGAGCTTGGGCAAAGTCAAGAACCGCTAAAATGAAGGGCGCTCGCTGCTGTGCTTATTGGGTACGGGCCATGCGGGCCGCCAAGGAGACACACCTCCTCAGCTCCGGTCTTCCCCTCCACTCAGAAACGACCCAAAGTAACTGGGAGAAAACTGTCCCGGAGAAGGAGGCGTCACGCTCCCCTTGGGCAACCACTGGCTTAGGTGCTTGTGCAACCACACCCCTCCTGCCTGGTGCTGGGGACCGGTCTCCTGCCTCCGCTCCTCAGCCCCCCCCCACCCCCGCCCCCTGCTTGTGCGCTGGCTCGGGAAACATACAAGGGTGGAATCTCGTGTGGGTTTTTGAAGGGAAAGGGCCTAGGTGGATGGAGACCCCCGAACGAGTGTGTCTCGGTTGGGGTGGCCAGAGCGGGGCGGAGCAGAAAAGGACGCGTGCCGGGGCGGGATTCCTGGGTTCGGGGGTGGAGTGGCAATGGCCTGAAGTAACCCTCACTAGATATATTTTTAGCTCCTGCCTTGGGAGCTGTCAAATGTCAGGTCCCGAGTGTAACTCCTCGTCCCAGGTCGAGAAGGAGGCGGCCAGGGTAGCGGGACAGAGAATTTAAAGGGCCGTCATTGCTCCGTGCTTCTCGAAGGAAGGAGGGGCTGAAGAGGTATTGCTAATTGTCTCTCCGCTAGTCCGCCAGTCAGTCAGTCAATAAATATTTATCAAAAGCCTGCTGCTTCCTTGGTATCTCCCAGTAGAGAGAAAAGCTCTGGTCCCGGAGTCAGTGGCCCTGAGATGCAATCCTGCTTCTGATGCTTTACTACCTGTGTTATCTGGGCAAATAAACTCCCTGGGTCTTAGTTTACTCATCTGTAAAATGGCGGGGGTATGTGTGTGGGGTGGGGTGGGGTGGGGGGTGTTAGCAGCAGCCTTGGATGAGCTATAATTTTAGGATTCTTTCCATTTATGTCCTGCTTTGGGTGTTACTCAGATCCCTCCCTCCCCCCCCCCCCCCCCCCCCCCCCCCCCCCCCCCCCCCCCCCCCCCCCCCCCCCCCCCCCCCCCCCCCCC
>CM053627.1:205467933-205479592 GCA_028646595.1 Phalanger gymnotis
AGAGAGATGATCCAAGGGAAGAGGGGAGCCAAGTATAGCATGAGATGGGAGAGGATAGAGATGCGGGGCCTAGCCAAAGAGGATGGTGGTTATCACCTAATCCAGAGCTTGCTGCCATTTAGGGTATAGTACTTTCCACAGGAGCTGGGCACAGCTGTCATTCGAATGGAAGCTGCATCAGATCCACTCGAGGGTTCTGTTAGACAAAAAGCTGCCAAGTTCTCTCCTGTCAGGGGAGGAGAGAGATCATTAGGGAACAAGGACCATGTAACCCCATTCCGGTCCCAATACGCCCTTAGTCCTCAGCCCCAACCCCCAATAACTCCCTCATCAAGCCGCTCATCCTTTCACAGTCACCAATCGTTTTAGCACTACTGCCAAACTGCCAACAGTCCTGTGTAGCCTCTTGCTACCTAGAGCTCTTCCTCTAGTAATATCCAACCTTTGACCCCTTCAAGTCCCACTGACCCCCTCCTATACCCCAAAGATGAGTCCTTGGCTGTCCAGAGAAGGCTCTTAAAACTCTGATTCTATCTGAACAAATTTTGAACCCTTCTGTGGGCTTCACCTACCAGATGCCAGTTTAGGGAGATATTTCTTCTTCTGGGCATCAGTGCCAAAGAGCAGAATACCTTTGAAACCGATGGACTGATGGGCCCCCAGAATGACGCTCACAGCAAGGTCATGCATCCCTACAATCTCCGCAAGGCGGGCATACTGCGAGGAAAGTGACTGGGCCTTAGCTTAGGTTTGACTGGGGCCGACAACCAAAGATTATACATCCTGTCCCCCCAACCCAGAGTAGCCAGGCCACGAGGGTGAGGTAGAAGATGAATCTGATTTGGCCTATACTTGTGCAAGTATGCTTAAAGCTAGTTGGAGGGGCCAGAAGGAGGAGAGAGATGAGGCTTCTGGGAAGTCTCAGTCTGGATCTATGGGTCTGGGGACACCTGGGAAGGGTTGAGAAAAGGGAACTTAAGTCCTTCCCAACTTAAAACCTATGATCCTATGATCTTAGCTAAAACAGAGAAAGGACTGAGACTCCAGGCTAAGAAGGAGCTTAAGGAAAAGAAGATAGATTTAGGGCACCGAGGAGAGAAGAGAAGGAAGGGCAGCTATGGGAGGCATCTCTTCCCTCTGCTTCAGGTCATGAGCTTCTGTATTACTAGACCATTTCCTGGGATCATGCTCCCTATTAACCATCCTCTCTCAGCATCTGGTCTCAAGGGTAAAAGAGGCTGAGGCCTCACAAAGCCCCTTCCTAAGAAGAGTCTCCCCTTAGGAAATAAAGAAGGCATGTGGACAGAAAAGTTGTCTGTAAGTCTGTATGGCAGTCTTTAGAGACACAGGAGAGAAGATGTCATAGAGATATGGAAGGTAATAGATATGGAGGAGTTAGTGAATGGGAGACTCTGACTTAAAGTTAGGTTAGGGATAGGGTAGAAAGTCCTACCTGGGTGTTACAAAGTCCCATACCACCCAGCTCAGAAGGCACTTGGAGCCCAAAAACTCCCAATTCCTTTAGCCCCTGCATGGTGGAGTCTTCCACCTTTTGTAGGCTGTCATTCTTGGCAGGATCATTCACCTCCTACACATAAGAGAGAAAACCACAAGATCACAAAATCTTAAACAGTGGAGAAGGCCTCAGAGGGCATCTAGGCCAAGCCAGGCTTGTATACCAGAATCCCCTCAACAACACCTCTGGCATACATAACATGTTGAATTTTCTATAGACTTACCAAAACGTGCCACATGTAACAGAGATTTGCAGTTTTGTGTATAAATCCTCTTTTTCTGTTCCTATACTATATGGAATATACTATATGTTGATGCTTGTCAAGTTTAGTATAATGACAAACTGTGGATAGCCATTATGTGACCCCCTGCCTCTCAAAGAAATCTCTTCTGACAGCTAACATCCCTATTTCCTTCAACTATACCCACCCCCACCTCACTCACCATCTTCTGGTTATACTCTAGCTTGTTGATGTCCTTCCTAAAACACAGCAACACTAAATTCCAGATGTGGATTGACCTAGGGTAGAGCACAGCAGGGCTTCCCTGGCTCTGGATGTTAGGTTTCCTACTCTTCTATCTTACGATCAGATTTGGTTTTGGCCACCACATTCCCCTGGTAACTAGGACTGAACTTGCAGTCGACTAAAGCCTTCAGATCTTTTTCATACAAACTCTTTCTGGCCATGCTTCCTTCCTCATGAAGCTGACTCTTTGAACCCAACCGTGGGAAGTTACCATTTTCTCTATCAAATGTCATCCTAGATTCAGTCCCTCTTTCCAGCCTGTTGAGAACTTTTTGGATCTTCATTGTGTTATTCACTGTGTTAGTTGTACCTCCCCGATTCAGCTCGCCCACAAATTTGGTCATCTGTGCCTTTGTGTAAATCACTAATAAAAAACACAATGGCAACCACCCTCTCCTCAATTGACCCACCACCATCCATAGCCTTCACCTCAAAGAATCGAGACACAGGCCCCACCAGCTCTTTCAGGAACTGCATCTGCTCCTCCTTCAGGACTATAAAGATCAGGAGATCAGTTAGATCGGACAACCCCCTAAGAAAGCCGGCCTTCTTCTTCTACCCGCCCCCAGCCAGAGGAACACAATCTACCTGAAGGGAACGGAAACACCTGCTCCGTATTAAGTTGTCCTTTAAACATCCCTACTGCGAATGACTTGGATTCCTAGGAAAGGAAGAAAGGGGAAATGTCAGGAAGTCGAACGGAAGAAAGGGAAATAGTGTCTCATTCCTAGCCCCGCTCCCCCTGCCCCCCACATCACTCAGCTCAGGTGGTACCTACCACCTCACTGGGGCTATCTAAGGCTGATAAGGAACCTGAACCCGTTTTGCCTGGGGTCACCTATGGATGAAGGGAAAGATGAATAAAGTGCTGGGAGCTGTAGGGGCAGGAATGGAGACTAGGGGGTAAGGAGGCCTTCCAACCCTAGATGGGGGCCCCGGGAAGGGAGACCTGGAAGACTGGAGGGTTTCAAAGGCAAGAAGGGGGCTGTCTAAGAAGGGATAGGTGGGGCAAAGCAGGTTCTGTAGCTTTTACCCTAATTTCTTCCCCCATGACCTTTACCCCAGTTTCAGCAGCAGGTGACCCAGAACGGTCAGATCCCAGTAGGCAGCCAGGGGGAGCCTCCAGCCTTTGGCCCAGCACACCCTTCAAACTTACCTCTGCGGCCCTGTCGGTGTAGTGACGGGTGGCCCGCGTGCCCTGAAGCGAACAGCGGCTCTGGGGGCTGGGCGAGGGGGCAGGGCCATTAGCCTTGGCCTCCTTGACCCTACACCCCCCCGCCAAGTTCCCAGCTGCCACCCTTGTCCCACACTAACTCTTCCTTCCCCTCCCCCGAAGCTCCTCAGAACCAGGGGTTAGATGGAGGACCTCCTGCCCCACCTTCCCTGGACCCTGAGCCCCAACGCCGGCTCACCTGGCCCTCCCCTGCCTCAGCATCTGGAGCCCCACTCTGTAGAACCTCCCTGCAGCCTGCATCTTAAGACCTCCTGCTCAGCGTCTTCTGCCCGGCCTGTGCCTCCTCGGAGAACCGCTCTCTGGACTCTGACCTTGCACTTCTCCTCCCCTTCCCGCTACATAGACTGGTCCAGCCCCTGTCCTACCCCTGACTCATCACCCACAATACAACTGGGGGTGGGCGGGGCTTATTGCCCCCAGAGTATGCTGGGATGTGTGGTCCTTAGGTCCTTTCCCCATCCCCCTGGGCTCTTCTTGCCTTAACATTGGATTCAAGTGTGCCCCTTGGTCCCCTTCTCTCAGCCCCCCGTGAAGGCCCAGATCAGGGCAGGAGAGGATGAGATGGATGGGGAGGGAGTGGGGCTGCAGAGAGAAAAAAAGCCAGCATTGGAGAGATGTAGTCTAGACCTGAGAAAGGAAGTCCTAGACCAGGCTCAGAGTGATCTTGTCTGAGAGGCTGGGTCGGATGTGTTTCATATTCAGCCCCTTGCCTTGAAACAACCCCATTCACACCCAAGACAGACAGGTGTGAGCACACACACGTGCATGCACGCGCGTGCGCGCACACACACGCTGGGAATCAGTGGAATTATAAGTGTGTGTGTGTGTGTGTGTGCCTGCTCCAAGTGCCTCCTTTTCACAACCCACCCCACACCTCCAGATGTAGGAAGTCCCTATGGCTTTCAGACCTGGCAGTCTAAAACTTGGGGTTAAAAGGAACACAAGAGGTCATTTCAGCGTGGCTACTACAAAAGCTCCATCATACTTAAGGACTGCTAGGGTCTTCTTAGTCCAACTGTGGAGGCCATCCTTTCTACTGAGAAGCATCCCCCCTCTTCCCCTAATTGGGAACTGGTGATGGAAATGGGAGTATCAGGAAGTTCCCTAAGCAACATGTACTCCTCATGGAGCAACCCATTTTCTTCCAGCCCTAAATCTAAGCTGAATCCCTTTTGCTGGAGTCTTCACATGAGTCAGGCCTAAGGGGAAAAATGCTAGTCATTCCTTGTCCTCCAGAAAGGACCCCTGCCTTCTCCCTTCCTCTCTTCTTTTCCCCACTAAGCGGGACATCTACAATGTCACAAATACATCTGGTTAGGGGTTAGATAGACTGAGAGAGCACCGATAACAAGGGGGTTGGGAGGCCTAAGGATTTGGGAAAGAGTAAGTACATTACTTAACAATCTGGGCAGGTGGAGAAGGCAGCTTAACTCAAATCCTGATGGATTAGGGAGATTAAAATCTCCCGAGAGAGATGCCAAGGGAACCAGGAGGTTAGAGACAGGGGCTCTGGAGGGGAGGTTTTGGGGTCATAGGGGTCTGTAGAAGCTTGGAACATGGGATTCCTGTATCGCTGACTGGGGTAAGAGGGACAGAGGGATAGAGAAGGACTGTGAAGGGATTAGCATGTATTTCTCTAGGTCATACCCTGTCTCTGTTTCACCCCAACAATCCTGTCTTCATCTCTTCAGTCCCTAGATCGGCCCTTTGGCTTCTGGCTCCCCCACTCTTGCAGTGGGCACCCCACCTCCTTGCGGTGCTGCACAGTGACCTCTTCCAGGCTCTGCTGGGTGAGTAGAAGAGGGGCTAAAACTATTGGACCCCTGGGAGGGTGGATTGGGGGAAAGGGTGATAGTGGCGGTAGCATTCAGGATAGTAGCTAAGGAAAGCCAGAGTATGTAGAGCTAGATGACTGGGCAACTCACACTTGTTCCTCATAGATATCCTGGATTACTATGAAGCTGCTGTCTGTGATAGTCTGGTAAGGGCCTTGGGGTAAGGGTCTAAATGCCTTTATCCTTAAGGCAAATCTGTTTTTGAGGGAAGCTGGGTGTGGCAACAGAAGGAAGAGAAATATTGTAATTAAACTGGGGCAAGAAACTGAAGTTCTAGGGTAGGAGTGCAGAGCCCTGTGTCCTGGAAGGTAGTAGGAGCCAGCGATGCCACTGGCTGAATATCTCTGTTCCATCCTTCAATAGCCACTTTTCTCTACATCCCTCCCTGATTTTTTCTGCTTCCCTATAGAGTCCTGGACATAGTCACACTTCATCCCTGCCTCCTAAAAACCACCCCTAAGGGAAGCCAAGGCCATCAGCTCCCCCACTACAGGAAGTCAGGGATTCAGAATCCTGCCTCCTAATCCCTCTTTATCTCCCTCTCCTCCTCCCCACCCTTTGCCTCAAGAATATTTTCAGGGTCCCCTCCCACTCACAGGTGCTCCCCACCATACCATTGCCCCTGCCAAAAAATCCAGTCGGTTACGTGATTTTTCTTTCCTCTGCCTTCATCCTTTTTTTTTTTTTTTTTCTCAACGTCTCTATGCCTTTCTCCTTGTGTCTCCGGGACTCTGATTGTGTTTTTCTGGCTGTGACTGTGTATCTGTCTCTCTTTGTCCTCATCTGTATGTGTGTGTCTGTGACTCTGTCTTCCTCTCCGCCTTCATCTCCATCCTCATCCCCGTGTATCCGGGCTCCCCCAAGCACTGAAGGAGTTAACCTCCCTTGCCCCCCCCCCATCCCTTGCTCCCTCCCTTCCTCCCCCCTCTTCCTCTCTCCTCTCTCGCCTTCCCTTCTCAGCTCCTTGCTCCCTTGGCCGTGGCTGCCGCCTCCAACCCCCCCTCCCCATTCCCCCTTTCCCAGCTGCCAGGAGAGACCCTCCCCAGCCCCTCTCTCAAGACGCCCCCCCCATCCCAGTTTCTCCCACCCCTTCTCCCCCTCCCCCTCCCCCCCCAGCTCATGTCTCAGCCTCCGGCCCCTGGGGCTTCAAGCCCCTTGCGCCCCCACCCTTCCTGAGATTGGGGTGGGCACCCCCAAGCTCTCTGTCTTCTATTCGGGGGACCACCTTTTGGGGCCCCTCTTCCCCTCCCTCCCACGCTTCCCCTCTCTTCCTCTTCTCCCTCCCCCTCCCTCCCCTCCTCACCCCTCCCCCCACCCGCCCCCCCAGCAAAAGTGGGGTACGGAGGGGGGAGGGGGGAGAGCTGGCTGAAGGGGGGAATGAGACCCTAATGAAGTCAGAGCCCCCCACACGCCACAGCGTCCAGCCCCCCAAACATGGACTGTCTCTGTATCGTGACAACCAAGGTAAGCAGGATATTGGGGGGGCAGTGGAGAAAGGGGTGTCAAAAGACTGATATCTAGAGGGAACAGAGTTTGTAGAGAGGTACCAGGTAGGCCTTATCTGGAGCCTAGGGTCCATTAGGGAAAGCTCAGTAGAAGTAGGGTGCTTAGGATTTGACTCCCTGGATTGGGGAAACACGGGGACATAGAAAATGCAGGGAAGACTAGAGGCAGCCATGGGGCACCCTGGAGTGATTCCCCAAGTGTCTATATGGAGCATAATGTGGGGGGGGGTTCTATGGCTGGGGGGGGGGCTGGCAGTTTGGAATTTGTGGGCGATGTAGGAGATGCTTATCTTGGGGGAAGCCTGGCTCATACTGGAAGAGAAGTTCATCTGTTTTAGGGGTGGAGGGGTCTTCACTGGTGAGAGAGGGCAGGCTTGATTTTAGGGACTATATGTCAATCTGGGGGGAGAATTAGAGGCCTTGAGAGATACTCTTGGGTTTGGGGAAATTGCTTAAAGCCCACTGGAGGAATATAACCACAGTTTGAGGACCATACTTATTTTGGGGGATCGCTCAGTATGAGGGTGACTGGGAGTAGTAAAGGTTCAGTGGGTCAAGGCCTGTGACAGGGAACCATTTTAAAGAACCAATCCAGACGAGGTTAAGATTTGGGGTGCTATATCATTGGGGAAATCTAAGAATCTGAGATGGGCTTACAGGAATTGGCTGATTTGGGGTGTCATGTGGGTGGTGAATTTGGGAGACCCCAGGCAGGTGTTCTTTGCCTTTGCCCATTCACTTTGCTCTAGCTCTCACTCCTGTCCCCAGCAGGAGAGAGAGGGAAGGAGAGAAAAGCAGATGGAAAGACAAACTCCAGCCCTGCTCAACCAGGCTCTTAAGGGGGAGGGATGTGAAGGACACCCTGGATTTGGAGGGTGACCCCCCCAGACCAAGGAAAGGATCTAGGCCTTAAGGAGTTGGATGGGGCTTGGGATGGAGGCAAATTGAAGGTAGGCAGAATGAGGGGGAGTAGTAGAAGGGGACTGGGGGTGGTGGGGGAAATTGAGGGAGTCAGGGAGAAAGCTGAATGTGGAGGGGCTAGTCTGCGAAAGGCAGAAGGGCCTGGGCGATGTTGGGGGTGGGGGAAGGATGCCTGGCTCCCTTATGGGAGAATCTGAGATTTGGGGGTTAGATGCCTCTGTAGAGGGTGGCAAGCTGGGAGGGTGGGGAAGAATAGGAGGGACAGGAAGTGGTGGCTGGGGGAAGCAGGGTCTGGGTGAGTCATAGGATGGGGAAGGGGTTATATTTAGTGGGAGCTACAGCATCCAGGGGGAAGGCTACTCACATATCTCCCCATGCACATGGATGTTCATGTGCATACGCTGGCATAGAGTTGGGCCTCAGGAAGACAGAGGCAGGATTCATGGAAACCAAGCCTGGATGCCTTTTAGTCTTAGCATCTGCTACCCCAGCTCACACCTTTCTCCACACAATTTTTTGGGCCTTTTCTTGTGGCTGTTATCCCTAATTCATCGTCTTCCTGTTTCTGCCACTTTTTTTCTGTCTTTCTGCTTCTGTTTTTCTGTCTCAGAGCCATGTTTTACGTCCTTCATGCCCCCCCCCCCCATCTTGTTCTCATGTTTCTCCTGTCAGTATTTTCCCTTCTGTGTCAGTCTTCCTCCTTTCCTCCCCCTGCCCTTCCCCAAGGCCAGCACATTGGGGAGACAGGAAGGAAAAGGCCTGAGCAAATAAGGGACACTTGAGGACATACCTCCTTCTCTTCTCTCCCCCTCTGCCCCTCCCCCCATGCCTCCCCTGGTGATGTTTTGTGTAGATAGGTGAGAAGGGAAAGATCCGTGTTAAGGTATTTAGGTACAGACCTTTCTGACTAGCCATGTGAGGATAAAGAGGAAGAAACAGCCTCCCTTTATTCTGATCTAGAACTGAGCCAAGAGCTAAGAACTCTGGTACCCCCGGGTCTCCACGGGGAGGAGGAAGGAACACTTGACACATAGGTTGCTCAGGGGGAAACAGTAGCTTTCTTTGCCTTGAAAACTTTTCAGCGCTGGTGAAGGTGGGACTCCAACTCCCATGAGTCCCTGGGGTAGAAGGCCCCTAAGTACACTAGAACGGTTGCCCTGGGACCTGTTGGGAGTCGTAGTCCTGCCCAGGCCACAGGCTCAGGGGTAGAAGGGGAGAGGCCGGCAGAGGACGCTATGTCCCAGCGCTCTTCGGCGGGTACTGTGTGCGCTCGTTCCTCGCCCCGCTGAGGCCTTTGCCTCTGGCCCTCTCCCGTAATCTATTTACCCTGACGTCGGCTTCCATCTCTTGTTTCTATCTCCTAGTCTGTCTATCTGTCTCTCCCGCCCCCGCCCCCGCCCCCAACCCACTTGCCTCCCCCTTCCACCTCCTATTTCCACCTCCTATTTCCCTGCGCCGGCGCCGTTGCCATGGTAACCGGCGACGACTAGAGCGGCTTGGCAGGCTGGCGGGCGGGGCCCAGGGAGGGGGGGGGGGGGGGTGCGAGCACGGGGGCGGGGCCGTGGGGGAGGGGGCGGTTGTCTTTGACCAGAGACCCGGACGCGAAGCAGTTAAACCCTCCAGGCGGTCCTAATTGGGCAACTCTGGGACGCCGGGGGCGGAGTCGGACCGGCCACCGGCCCATGCTTATTGGCCGAGATGGGCGGGGCGGGGTTGGAACGGGGAACAATGGGGGTGAGACCGTGGGAGCGAATGGGGAGGGAGGCGTGGCCTCATGGAGGGTGGTGGGCGGGGCACTGGGGGCCGAGTTACCAGCCTAAGGGGCGGGGTTAGCCCCGAAGAAGGCGTGGCTGCGCCCGAATTAGAGAAGCTTGGAGGCGGTGGGCTTCAGGGCAGCTGAGGGAACTAGGGTCTTTTGGGAGAGGGAATCTGGCAGTGGGAGTCCTCACGCCTGGGCTACCTAAGATGGAGGTCTGTTCAGACAGAATCAGACACCCCTCCCACCTATCTCGTGTCCCTGGGAGACGGTTGTCAAGGCAATGGCAAAGTCCTTGATTGCTGCGTTGCTAGGCAACAGGAAATGGAAAATGGAGGGAAAAAAGGAAATGGGGGTGGGGTGGGAGGCTGAAAAGAATGTTGCCCCCTGCTGGAGACCTGGGAAGTTTGTACAATTCTCCCCACTTCCCCTTTCATCCCCAGATCGTGGGCCCAAACATCCTGATTCTCCCAGCAGCCATCCCCTTCAGGGATTCATGCCTTCTCTTATTTAGAGGCTTTTCTCTTTCCAGGAAAGAAGGAACTTGGGACCAGGGTTGATACTTTGGTCCACGAGGAAAGCTGAACAAGGGGGGTGAGAGATTGGGAGTTTGGCTGGGCGTAGTATATCTTGGGCGGATTAGCTGGAATCTTGAATATTCCCTGGAATTTAGTGGTTCATTTTTAAGGTGGGTGAGGAAGGGCTCTTTGGGGAGGTCCAAAATAGGGCAGGACCCCAGAAATCCAGGAGGGAACCCTGCCCTTTTAGGGTGTCCTTCCCTGTCACATTTTTCCTGACTTGGATTTTGGGGCATCACTGAAGTTTAAGGGCATCTGTTAGATTTTAAAAAGTCATCCAGATCAATATGCTTAAAGAATAGTGGGAGCCCTGGGTGTCATTTTGGGGTCTGGATAACTATATGGATGGTAAGTAAAAAAGTCGATAGGGCCACACTAGATTTTCACAGATGCCTCTGCTCTGAAGCATTTTAGAGATACCAGAAAGCAAATTTAAGGTAATTGAATTTGGGGGAGCTGGAAAATCTGGGGGTTCAATGGGAATTGTTTTGGACAACTCCCTTGGAATCTGATGACAGGTTTGAGAATTTTGAAAGGTTTGGAGAAATGACAGCAATCCATTTTAGGCACTCACTGAAGATGGTGGGTCCCTCTCTGGGATCTGAGAACATGTGGTCAGTAGCTTTTGTTACTAAATTTTTGAGGAGGTAGAGGGCTTTAAGGATCTTCTAGATCATGGGAAAGTGCGGAAACTAATCAGAGGCAAATATAGCACCACTTTCTTCTCCCACCTTACCCCCCTGTATGGAAGGGAATTGTATAGGAAGGGGGTATGTCTCTAGGAGTTTAGGAGCAAAGGGAAGAGTTTGGAAATGTCTCTGGAATTCAGTTTTGAGGGAGTCATGGGGGAGGGGCAACCGGATTCCAGTTGTAAAGGAATAAGTACCCCCATATTAGAAAAGAGTTAAGTCTTTTTGAGGCAGTTAATGATAGTTTGCATTGTTTCTCTGAGTTAAAGTAGGTGATTTTGTATTAGAAAGTTGGAAATGGGCCATTTCAGAGAATCCAGATAGGGAACCCAAAACACCTGGGACCGTAATTTGGGAATTTCAAGGGTCCTTGATTAAATTAAAATGTAATTTATTACATTGTGGGTATTACACTATAGGTTACTCTAATTTTGTGGTATATTGGGGAGGGAAGACTCTCAGGTTCTAAGAAAGCTGAGGAAGATTTGATGGCCATGGATGGCTTGAGAGACCCGGAATTTTTAAGGGACGCTAAATGTGGAAGGATTAGGGCTGCTACTGGACCTGTGGTTTCATTGTTGTAGGGAACTTGTGAACGAGGCACTCCCACCCCGCCTGCAGACCCTGCAACTGCTCCGCAATTGTAAATTTGAGGCCGTTGCCCAGGGCACTTAGGAGGTCTGACTTATCCAGGGTCACACAGCTTTATGTGCCGGGGCTGGCGGTCCACTGACGCCACCTCTCGGCAGTTTGGAGGTCACCCAATTTGAGGTCTCCCTGGGCAGAAAAACTTATATTGGGCGGGGTGGAGCTGGTGGGTGGCGGGACTAGGGGTTCGCCAGTGATGGGGGGGTCGCGAAGAGGTTGGTTCAGGACCCGTGGACCAGCTGTGCGCGGGACGGAGGTTTCTGGAGACTGCTCGGGGAGGGGGCGGGGAAGGTGCGGTCCAGAGAGGGACTGCGGGGGCAAGTTTTGAGGATGTGTGGACTTGGGGCGGAGTTGAATGGGGGCGCCCAAAGGAAAGAAGCAGCCTGGGGAACCCGCCGCCGGAAGGGCTGGAGGGGAGCGCTCGGCTCCCGCGGGGCGGGGGGGGGGGGGG
>CM053627.1:205479692-205492538 GCA_028646595.1 Phalanger gymnotis
GCATCCCTTTCCCTCTACTGGGCATAGAGTCTCGAGGGTGGCGATTCCTTGGGGATTCTGCCCTCATTTGCTTCCCTTTCATGCCTGGGGGGGCTGGGGAGGAGGGTCTCAAGGGATGTGAGCAACAGAGCCCCTTTCTCACTTTCTCTTCAGTTTTATCTAGAGCCTAATACGGGGGAGGCGGTGTAAACATTTGCCCCAGCTTCTTTCCTCTGCCCTGGGCCTCAGAGATGGTGAACCCCAGTGGGATTGGAGCAGTTGCCCTCCCCCCATCCCGTTTTACTTCCTTGGCATCTATATTTTTTGGGTGCAAACCATAGCCCCAGATTCATATGCAGGGCGTAAGGGGGTAAAGGGTCTCAAGGAGAAAAGAGCAACAGGGTCCTTCCTCCCACTTTTGTTGCCCCTATCCTCCAATAATTTGGGGATTCAAGCCAGCCTTCTCTGCCTCTCGCTAAGGGTGAGTTTCAGAGGAATGAGAGCAATGTCCATTTTTTAAACTGTTTCCTGATATTGGGGACATAAAAGCTTCCATCCTAGTCCCATTTTCACTGCACTTCACTGAGGCTTCAGGAATGGACTTCCTCTTCCTCTTCCTCTTCCCTTCACCTCTGATGAACAGACGTTTTTTCTCCCTGCTCCCCCTATTTTTTAGCCTCGTATATCCTCAAATTCTCAGGGTACCGAATGTTGTCACCAATCTCCATTCTCCATTTATCTCCATTGTTGACATTTTGAAGGGTAGTCTATTCCCTGGTCCTAGACGTTTTTTCCCTCAGGCTGTTCTATTCTTGGGGTTGAGGTGAGGACTGCAGAGATAAAAGTTTCTAACCCCTTCCCCCTATCACCTACTCCTCCGTTTTAGAAGGCATCTTTGGAGTGTAGTTCTCATACTCAATTTACAAGAATTAAGACTAAGATCTTTTTGTTTTTGGAGCACCTAATGATGAACAGAGATGAATTAAATCTTGTGGTCCTATGAGGCTTCCTCCCTTTTTTTTGTTCTCTTATTTTAACTGTACCCCAAATATTTCCATGGAAGAGGAGTTTTATCAAACCAAGGCCTTTTAGGGATAGTTAAGATTAATAATTCCGTCTTGGAGGGAATATTCTTAAGGTGGTATGAGAGATTTGTTACCCACATTTTTCCATTCACTTACCTTAAGATTTTTGGTATATGGAGCTGGAGCTTGGGTATTTTCTTGGAGTTGAGTACATCTCCTAAGTCTCAGTCTGTGGTGCAGACTGTCCTGAGCTTTTATGATCAGAACTTTTCTGCAAGATTCCCCCAAATTATTTGAGTGTTGCCTATGTCTCATTTATCAGAAGGGTGACTCCCCGCCCTTGTTCTTTGCATTCCCTTAGTGGCATGTCCCCAAATTTGGGAATCAGCTATAGCGCTCCCTAAAATTCTCAAAACCATGTCTCAGCATATTGAAACTGTCTGAGTAATGAGGACTTTAGCTTCCTTGTTCTTTAGTTGCACCCTAAAAAATCATGAGATGCTTCCCAACAGGAAATGAATGGCATTCTGTCCCTTTTTTCTCTTCTAAACGCATCCTAACCTTTATTGAGATTCAGCTTTTCTATATCATTTCCTAAAACCTTTTCCCAGGAAGAGGTTGCTTGGTCCTCCAAGTACACTTACCCTCTGATTTACCCAGGAACCTAAGTCCCAGGGTTTGAGAGTATTTGCGCTTAGGGATCAAAGAACACCCAAAGAGCTTGGGGAGACTGCTTCTTAGGAAAATTAGTCCAGTCCAGTGGAATCATTCATAACCAGATCTGCCTAATTCACATATTATTGGATGACCCAGAGGTAGGATGTCTCAGAATTAGGGAGGGCCAGATAGAACCTTTCGCTGCCTTTCTGAGTAGAATCCAACAGTGGGAACTACAGTGAGAGATGGGGAATAGAATAGAAAAGAAGAAAAGTGAGGAAGGGCAGAGCCGGGCAGAGGAAAGTGGGGAAAAGAGAACAGATATACTCTCCCCACACATACATACATACTTACCTCCATCTTTCCTTTTCCCTGTACCTAGAAGATACTCCTTCCCTTGCCCTGTCTCTACCCCTAGTTGATTTGGTGTCCCTCTTTAAACTGGAGACAATGGAAAAAGAATTAGCGATTGGTGGGAGGAAATTGATTCCTCTCAAAGGCCCTGTTCAACCCTTTGCCCAGCCTTCACACTACTAGCCCATCGTTGGCCTAAGCTGAGTCCAGTTGTCCTGTCCCCATCCCATTCAGTAAACAAGGGCCCATGCTCCCCGTTCTGTCTTGCCATCTTTCTCTAAACCCTCTCACAGGAATATCAAGATTAATTGATCCCACAACTGAGGCTGGGGGTGGGGGTGAAGAGGAACAGTGAGTGTGTTGTGGGGGGGCAGAGTTTCAATGCCTGGCTCTGAATCTGTGACCTTTGCAACTGAAGAGTAGAGTGATGCTGGTTGGGGAGTGCCGTTACACCCTTCCTGCCTGGGATGCTGGGTGTCTTGAAGCTGTGAATGGCGAACTCCCTCTCCAGCTTTCAGGATGCAAAGTGGGCAACGTTAGTGTGATCTGAGAACGGAGAGGCTTTTTGAGCTGTAGGAGATGGAGGCAGAGAGAAGAGATTTCTGTCAGTGAACAAGGGCTGGAGAAGCTGGAATATTAGGGGTGCAGAGGGAGGATGGGATTATATAATAGTCAATAGGCATTGGGTTCCTGCAAGATCGTACTTTAGCATGAGGACTGAAAGCATATTTTAGGGGATGGGGGCTGAGAACTTGGCATAGGGGCAAGATTGAAGACTGATTTGGAAGGGGGGACTGTAAGAACTGAGAAAAATGAGATTGAGGGCTGAGAGGCTGGTGAAATGAGTTTAGAACAAGGGGCTTGAAGGCCTGAAAGGTTGAGGGACTAGGGACTGAAAACAGGATTTAGGGAGTGGGAGACTTGGAATGAGGAAAATCTGAGAACTGGACGCAAGGAGACTATAAGGATTGATGGAGTAGGAACCAACCCTAAGGAGTAGTTGGAGAATTAAAAGGTGGCTGAAGAGCTGAGAAACAGAATTTAGTTCAGTGAACATGTAAGTGCCTACTGTATACCAGGCACATAGTAAAGTGATAGAAGACTGAAAGAGTGAGACACTGGAGACTGAGGGGATAGTAAATTGAATATTGAGATGAGGAGCCGGAAAACTGAGGAAATGAGAGAATTGTAAAGACTAAGGAAGTAGAGGAATAAGAATAGAGGGAATTGGGGACTGGGGATGAGAGATTGAAGGCCTGGAAAACTAGGAATGGAGGGAATGGGAACCAGGACGTAAGGGATGGCGGTATTAAAGATAGGGCAATTGGGAACCGAGAAGATGAGAAACTGAGGACCGATAAAGGGGTGACTTGGCACAGAGAGGGTTGGAAACTGTCAGATGAAGGGAAGGGTAACCAAAAAGGGGAGGGGGCAAAGAGTATATGTTATGGGAGACCAAATATTTTAGAAAGAAGTACCTGGAGAGGTGGAAAAGTAGTGCAGAAAAGTGGACAGCGGAGCTGGAAATTGCGAGGCGCAGAGAGAGTTGTGGAGCGGCAACACAGGGAAAGAGGGCTAAATGTTTTGAGGGAGGATGCTGAGGGAAGGGCTAGGAAGAATTGGATCTGGGTGAAAGGAGGCAAGCAGGAGGGAGTGGGACGAGGAAAGACTGGAGGAACCCTGGTACTGCTGCCCTGATCCCTTCTTCCCTCGCCTTCATTCCCAGAAATACCGCTATCAAGATGAAGACACGCCCCCTCTGGAACACAGCCCGGCCCACCTTCCCAACCAGGTAAACGCCCCCGAGCTGGTGCACGTGTCGGAGAGGAACTTGTCCCATCTCGAGGCCGTCAGTGGGGTCGTGGGCCACGCCCACCTCTCCCCGCTCAAGGTAGGAGACCCAGGTGGCCCCCTCCCCCGTCCCTTGGAGCTTTGGAGCCGCTGCCACCCCCCCAAGGGCCGGTACGGGGGAAGAGAGCCAGGGTGGGGGTCGGGGGATGGGAGAGGCGGCTTCCTGGGTCATGGGGAGAGCAGCGGACTCTGGACCTAGAGAAGGAAGGGAAATGGAAGTTAGAGCTCCTGGTTCCCCAGAAGGGGAGGGAGAACCGTCACAAGTGAGGTAGAAGAATTTTCTCTTTACATTAGTTCTTCCCCTGCTACAACCCCCACCAACACACATAGAGGCAGCACAGACTCTTTATCATTTATTAATGCTTCCATTAATGCTTCATCAACTCCATTTCAGTTTGGCAGAGCCTTTTCTTCCTTCTTTCTTCCTTTCTTCCTTCCCTATGATTTTTTAACGGTGTTCCTTGTCTTAATGTATCTATCCCTGTCTCTAGTCCATGTCCCCTTCCCCTTTTCGCTTTCATTTTTCAGCCTGTTTCTGTCTCTTTCCATCATTGTCTCAGTTTTGTAAACCTTTTCTGTCTTGGGCTCTTTCTTTCTTTTCTACCCAGACTTCCTGCCCTGTTTTTCCTCCATTCATATTCTCCCTTTCTCACTCCCCTCCTAGGTACCTGCTGCAGTCTCTCCCTCTCCCTCCGGCAAAGTTCCTCCCACTTTCCTGATCTACTTTTCTCAGATTCTCGGACTGTACCTCCAGGCCTCAGCTCCCCTGGACCCCTATGCCTTGCAATAGTTAAGCTAAAAGCACTGGAGGTGGGAGTAGTAGGATCCAAACAGCCCCACTCCCTCCTATCTTTTGGTGTGTTTGTCTCCAGGAGGAAGGAGTCTCATAATTACTGGACTCTACCCCTCACCTGGTGAAAGGGTACTGTGTGTCTCCTTTACAGGAACTCTCATCTCATGCCATATAACCTCAGCTTCTCCGTCGTCTCTCCCTTCCTCTATCTGCCTATATCATCTCAGATGACATAGACTAGGAGTAATGGATGATTGAAGGTTCATGTTAATGCATTCCAGTGGGTTGGTTGTTAGAGGAAAGAAGGTACTGGGGTCTGAGAGGAGGATGGTGGTATGCCAAGTTTATGGAAAAGGTTTTTGGGTTTTTTTGAGGCAATCAGGATTAAGTGACTTACCCAGCTAGTAATGCCAAGTGTCTGAGGTCAGATTTGAATTCAGGTCCTCCTGACTCTAGGGCCGGTGCTCTTTCTGCTGCTAAACACCATTTAAGGAAAGAGCTGAAGCTGAAGTAGGGCAACCTGGAGAAAGGATAATTGGGTGAGACCAGTCCCAGGGAGCTGGAGGAAATAGACCATAGGCTCATGGACAATGGAAGGAACCCTAGAGTTCAATCCCCCCCCCCCTTACTTTACAGCTGAGGAAATGGAAGTTAAGTGACTTGCCTAAGGTCATACAGTTAGTAAATTAAAATCATAGTCAGGATTTGAATTTAGATCTTCCTAACTCTAAGACCAGCATTCTACCCACTGTACCACCTTGCTGTCTGGAGTGGTGAGGGGTAGGAAGTGAAAAGGGTCAGGAAGACAGGCGGTGGTAGAGGTATAGAGTTTGGGGTCTTTGGTATTAGGAAGAGTAGTAGGGAAGGGAAAGACTCAGAGAAAAGAGAATTGGGGTGCTGCGAGAAGAATGAGGGTAAGGTTATTGCCAAATTTGTTTCTGTTGAGAATAGCTAGGATTAGGAATGGGAGTTGGTGGAGGGAGATGGAAAGGATTTAGCTGGGAGGTGAGATGCTACATGTTACCTCTCTTCTTTCCCTTCATTATAAAAGGAAGTACTTTGTGAGTCTGGCCAGAAGTTACTATAGAGGGGCATGGAAAATAGGGTGGGGGTGCTTGGCTGAGTGGAGTCAGTTAGGTAACTGAGAAGGAATTGTATTGGAAGGAGTATGTAAAAGGTTGAAGAGTTAGAGGGAAGTAGGGGTTGGGAGTGCAAGTTAGGTGATAGATGTAAGGGGGGGGATAAAGGTTTGGGGGAACAGGACACGGGGATAGATAACTAAGTAGCAAGTATATTAGGACACAAGTATATAGGAGATTCAAGGGTTAGGAGAGCGAAAGATGGGGCAGAAGGAAAAATGGGAATTTAGAGTAAGGGAACCAATGTCCTGGAGAACTAGAGGCAGGTCAGAGAGGAAGTTTAAGAAAAGGTGGGAAGATGGATGTGTTTGTATTGGGGGTTAGAAAGAGATCTGGGGCAGATGATAAGAAAGGAAAATGGAATAAGAAATGGGGAATAGAGGGTAGCGATTATGGGATGAGAGATTACGAGTGGGGGGGTATGAGATGTAGGATAGAGGTGTGAGCTGGAGGAAAGAGAGGATGGAGGATGGGGATGTGAATGCATGATGGGAACATGGGATAGTGGATGGAGATGGAAAATAGGGGTTAATGGTGGACCATAAGGAATAGCGATGGGGGGAACCCTGTAGATGGGGATCGAATGGAGGTTCTAAAGACTTGACAAGAGATGGGGTGGGAGCCAGCTTGGAGAGATCCAGGAGATGTGCATTAGGGTTTGGGCAAAGAACAGTCTGAGGACAACAGAGGGAGCACCTCCTTCTTCTCAGTTGTGGGTGCAGGCCCCCATCCCCTTGACAGGCCCAGGCCTTACCTTGGAAAACAGTGACATCAGGAAGAAATTTAGCCCCACCTTCCTCAAGGGTTAACTGTTACCTTGATGGAGTGAGGAGAAATCATCTGAGCAAGGACTGGGATGTCTTTCACCCTGCTCCCTGTTCCATAGGAGCTGGGGAGGGGGAGAGATGGAGGAGGGCCAAGAGTGGAGAAGGGACTGAAGAAGATTCGAGATGTATTATTTCAAACCTTGGTAACGAGAGGCAGAGCTGTGGAAGGAAGAGGGCACTCAAAGGAATCTCCTTTGAGACTAGTTGTCCCCCTCTCGTGCTTATTGCTTTGATAACAATCAGTGATATGGCACTGCTAAGCAATAGAGGGAAGGAGTGACCCTGGGTCCCTGAAGGGAAGGGGTGTGACTAAGGGAAAGAGATGTGGAGGAGTTGAGAATTCAGGAGAAGACACCTGGAAATCCCTGGGAGAGTCCTGAGAGATGGTAGGGAAGGGGACGATGTAAGTAATGCCTTGTCCCTGAGGTCCTGGCTGTATATGTGTGTGTGTAGCATGTGTAAGTCATGGTATATGCAGTGAGAAACTCTCTTCTGTCACCCTATGCTTGTTCAACCTTACCCATCATCTTTTGTTCCCCTCTCTCCTTTAAAAGCTACTTCTCATAGATACACAGTCTCCCTTCACCAGCTAGCAGCCATACACACACAACACACACATATATAGGTACACACACACACACACACACACACACACACAAGTGCACAAACTACCTTAAGTGTTGGAGTGAGAGAACCAAGACTCCCTTGAGACCCTCTAATCTTCCTATCCCTTTTCGGAGTTTTTAGACTTTCAAGGACTTCTAGAACCTGTCATCCAGATGGACAATACTCGAGGGTTCCCTGAGGGAAGTGGGGAAATGAGAGCTTAGAAGCCAATGGAGGGAAAAGTGCCTGGGCCCATGAACAGATCTGAGGCTGTGGAAAATGGAAGAGGAGCTGGGCTAGTGGGGACCCTCCCCTCTACCCCAGCACAAGCTCCCTCCAGGGTCAAGGCTCATGGTATTTTCTTGTCTCTCTACCACAGGCCAACTCTCCCCCCGTGATTGTGAATACAGATACTCTTGAAGCCCCTGGATATGTGAGTTGGTCAGATTTGGGGGACAGGGACCTTGGGAGGGTTAGGTAGAGAGGAGAACTAGGGAATGTAGAAAACCCAATGATTAGGTACAAGTGGAGAGGGAAAAAAAGAGTAGGGCTGCAGGTTACTAAGGCAGGAATGTGCATCTCACTGTTTTTGTGTTTCTGACCTGTGTTGGAGCTGCAGGTGAACGGGACAGAAGGAGAGATGGAGTATGAGGAGATCACCCTGGAGCGGGTGAGTAGGTGCCCCTCTTCTCTCTAGCTCCCATCTTCTCCATGCTCCTATCTTTGCTTCTTTCTCTGATTTCACGATTTCAGCCCTCTGATTTTCTAACTTCCACTTCCCTTACCTGCTAACAGCCCCTCAGATCCTCGCCGTTGTTCCTTCTCTGTTCCCCAACTCCCTTGCTCCACCCCTGCCCCCTTTTGCCCCTGTGTCTTTATTCCTGTTGATTTAATGGAGAGGACTCTACCAGTGGAACAAGGCAGAGGTAGGAGCTGCTGATTCTTTCTCCCCCCGCTCCCCTCCACCCAGGGTAACTCAGGCCTGGGCTTCAGCATCGCAGGTGGCACCGACAACCCACACATTGGCGATGACCCATCCATTTTCATCACCAAGATCATTCCTGGGGGGGCTGCAGCACAGGATGGCCGACTCAGGTGTGGGGGCCTGGATACCTGGGTCCCTGAGGGAGAGGGGACTGGGGGCTGGGGAGCTGAGGTCCTGAGAGGAACAACATAGCTGGGAGGAATGGGAGGGAGAATCACAAATCCTAATGCTTGAGTCCCTAAGGAGAATAGGGGAACTGGTGGGAGAGGGAAATCAAAGTTTGAAGATCTCTGCTTCACTGTCCCCTCAGGGTCAATGACAGCATCCTATTTGTCAACGAAGTGGATGTAAGGGAGGTGACACACTCGGCTGCCGTGGAAGCCCTGAAGGAAGCAGGTTCCATTGTCCGTCTCTACGTCATGCGTCGGAAACCTCCCGCCGAGAAGCTCATGGAGATTAAACTCATCAAGGGACCTAAAGGTAACCATTGACTTGTAGCTCTGCTTCTCTTCGAGGATGCAGGCCCCCAGGTTCTCTCCTGTGCCTTGGTTGTCCCTGCTGTCTCAGCTCCAGCTCCTGGCTCTCTTCCTCTCCCTCTCCAGGGCTCGGCTTCAGCATTGCAGGTGGCGTGGGGAACCAGCACATCCCGGGTGATAATAGCATCTATGTAACAAAGATCATTGAGGGCGGGGCTGCTCACAAAGATGGACGGCTACAGATTGGGGACAAGATCCTCGCTGTGAGTTCCCCTTTCCTCTCGCACCCACAAGCCTGACTTTGATCATTCAGGCCTCCCTGACTCCCTGGCTCAGTGCCCTCTGATCTGGTTCCTCTCTTTGTTCTCCCCTTTCTAGGTGAACAGTGTAGGGCTGGAGGACGTGATGCATGAAGATGCTGTGGCTGCCCTGAAGAACACATATGATGTCGTCTACTTGAAAGTGGCCAAACCTAGCAACGCCTATTTGAGTGATAGCTATGCCCCACCTGACATTACCACTTGTGAGAGCCCCCCCCCCCAACCCCTGACATCACCCCTTGTGAGAGTCTTCTCTATAGCCCAACATTACCCTCTCCCCCCTCCAACTCTCTGTTCTATCTCTACGTGAGAATCCCTAATATGCCTGCTTTTACCTGTAAGAATCTTCTGGATTCTGACATCATTCCCTGGGAAGCAGCCCAATATGACTGCCTGTGAATGCACCCTTTTCAATTCCCTTGACATCACCTTTTATGAGAAGCTCTCCTTCTCCAAGTCCCTTGATAACACAGCTTGTAAAACTCCCCCTCAGAATTTATAGTCTAAATACCAGGAGGCTGCCCAGGGTGGTGAGGTAGGTTGGGGGGAGGGGGCTTCCCTTCCCTGAACCATCTGCCAGGCCTCACTTCTCTTTCTCTCCCCAGCCTATTCCCAGCACTTGGACAATGAGATCAGCCACAGTAGCTACCTGGGCACTGATTATCCACCAGCCATGACACCCACCTCCCCCCGTCGATACTCCCCGGTGGCCAAAGAGCTGCTGGGAGAGGAGGATATTCCTAGGTGGGGAAAGATCAGATACCTGGAACCCTGAGTGAAACTGAAGTTGGGAGGTGGGGAGAAAAGAGAAAGGGTCTTGGGGCCAGAATCCTGGGTCCCTAGAGGAACAGGGAATTTGGATGGGCACTGAAGATTGAGAAGTCCTAAGAAATGACTAGGTCTTGTGGTAGTGACCCCTGTACCCTCCATTCCCACAGGGAGCCACGCCGCATTGTGATCCATCGGGGCTCCACAGGCTTAGGGTTCAACATCGTGGGGGGTGAAGATGGCGAAGGCATCTTCATCTCATTCATTCTTGCCGGGGGTCCAGCTGACCTCAGTGGAGAGCTACGAAAGGGGGACCAAATTCTCTCGGTGAGAGCATCAGCTTCCCCATCCCATGAAGCCCCGAGCCCTGGTTGTTAAAGAGGACGTGCTTTGGGAACCCATGAATCCTGTAACCTAATCATCCTTACAGACACTGTAGCCGATACATAAGACTCTGCCTTCCATCTCAGTTTGACACCAGGGCTCCTTGGCAATAGAGCCCAGAAGTCCAGCCCTATCCCTCGGGCCAAACTCAGGACCATAGGGATCTTTCTGGCAATATGACCTAGTTAGACCCAGGTGACTTCTATCAAACCCCTCTCTCTACTCAGGTCAACGGTGTGGATCTTCGAAATGCTACCCACGAACAAGCTGCTATTGCACTGAAGAATGCTGGCCAGACTGTCACTATTATCGCTCAGTACAAACCAGAAGGTAATCGTGCGGGCGTGAGGCAGAGCAAAGCAGGTGACTCAGGTCATACCTGCCAATGAAAGAAGAGAAAACAGGAGCTGGGGTGGACTGGGAGGTGTATATGTGGGTGACTCTCTTTGGATGGGGCCATAGGGGCATCAGCCTGTGATGGAGAGGATTCTCTTTTTTTCTCAGAGTACAGTCGGTTTGAGGCCAAAATCCATGACTTGCGGGAACAGCTAATGAACAGCAGCTTGGGTTCTGGGACTGCGTCTCTTCGGAGTAACCCCAAACGAGGCTTTTATATCAGGTCAGAATTCAGTCCCCTCTCTCTGCCCCTTGTCATCCACCATGTCATTGTTTCCTGGGCCCTCGCTATTTTCTTATCCCTCGGTCTTCACAGTTTCTCATACCTTCATGTTACAGTAAGCACTTCATTGGCTTTCATTTCCCTTAAGGGCTGGGCTTTCAGGGGTGGTATTCTAGGGAAAGGAAGCCCACTGACCAGAGGCACGGAATAGCTGGCTAGCTCTGCCCTGGGCAGGGAAGCATCAGAGCTTCTCTTTCCACCATGCAAGGCTGCTCTGTCTTCTCCACATTTGTACAATGCTTTGCAGTTTTCAAAGCACTTTAAAATGTATCATTTCATTGAGTTCTCACAACAATCCTGTGAGCTCAGTAGTAGCGGAGTTATTGTTCCCATTTTGTAGATGAAGAAACCAAGACCCCAAAAGACGACGTGACTTGCCCAAGGTCATGCAGCTGTAGTCCCCCTTCATGCAAGCCTTTTTCCATTCCTCCACATTGCATCTCCATCTGCCTTCCTGTCCCAGTCACCTGTGTTCTGATGCCAGATCATAGCCCAGACTCCATTTTCTCTTTCTAGTTCCTCCTCCTTCCTTTCTTCCTCTGTAATCTATTTGCCCATCCCTTCACTCTCTCTCATTCCCCTGACCATTCTTTCTAGTGCCCACATCGATGCTGCTTCCTCAGGAGCCCTCCTGGCTCTCCGTCATCTTACCACTCTCTCACATAGCCCTTGTCCTCCCACTACAGCACTCTTCAGTTACCACCCCCAGCCCTCTCTCCTTATGGCTATCCACCTGTCTATCCAAACATTTTCAGGTTGAGCAGAAGCTGGGTGGCATGGTGGATAGGGTGCGGGACCTTGATTCAGGAAAAGCTGAGTTCAGATCCTGCCTTACCTGTTTCCTCATCTGTAAATGAGGATGATAGTACTAAAGGGCTTCACAGGGCTGCTCTGAGAATCATATGAGATAATATGTGTAAACCTTAAAACTCTGACATTGGCTGTTGTTGCCCTCATTCCCCTACGCTGATGATTTACCTGTATCATGCTAGACTCTGTGCTTATTTTTCAGGGTGTAGGGTTGATGGGTATGTGGTGACGCCATGACCTCTCTTCCAACCTTCTCCAAACCCAAACAGGGCCCTGTTTGACTATGACAAAACCAAGGACTGTGGTTTCCTGAGCCAGGCTCTTAGTTTTCGTTTTGGGGATGTATTGCATGTGATCGATGCTGGTGATGAAGAATGGTGGCAGGCACGACGTGTCCAGCCAGATGGTGAGACCGATGACATTGGCTTCATCCCCAGTAAACGGAGGTGAGTAGAGGTCCTCAACTGACCTCAGCAAATCTGAGAATGCAGCTCAGTTTGTAGGACAGATGATTCTTTAATAGTAGAGAGTATAGAATGTGTGGCTCATTAATGAAGGAGGTCTTCAAAGTTGAATTCTTCCAAGCTCCTCTGTGGGACCATAACATCCATGAGTCTTAAAGGCAGGCAGCTTCTCATTCAGAAGAACATAGGCCTCAGGGATTGCTGGATGTCGCAGTACTTAGGGGTCTGAATAGGAGTCGAGGGGAGGGGTCACAAGGGCCCATTTTCAATTTATTCAGAGTTTCCCCAGGATTTTTGGAAATTGGAAGCCTAGGGAAAAGGGAACAGTTTCCTACTTCTGGAGGTCAGAGATCTGGGGAGGTATTTGAAGGGAGGTATTAAAGTACTTACATATTCCCTTAACTCGAATTATGCCCCACAGGGTCGAGCGCCGGGAGTGGTCAAGGTTAAAGGCCAAGGTGAGCTTGGAGAAAGGACCAGGGATACTGAGTCTGTGGGAAGTGGGAAGTTTAAGGAAATGAAACCTTTGGGGAGTGGAGGAGCTAAAGGGGAGGAACCCAGTGACCTCTCTCCCATTTTTTTCTTAGGACTGGGGTTCTAGCTCAGGATCTCAAGGTGGGTATGTCTCAAAGGATGGGCTTAAATGAGGTTAGGGGTTGTAATGGGGGTGGGAGTAGGCATGGTGAAGAATTAGGAGGAAGGTATATCGCAGACTTATCTGCCTTTTTT
>CM053627.1:205493038-205529730 GCA_028646595.1 Phalanger gymnotis
GGTTAGGGGTTGTAATGGGGGTGGGAGTAGGCATGGTGAAGAATTAGGAGGAAGGTATATCGCAGACTTATCTGCCTTTTTTTAGGTCGAGAAGACACAGTGCTGAGCTATGAGACAGTGACACAGATGGAAGGTGAAACTCCATCCCTGCCTGAACTCTTTCCCATACACAATCTCCTTTGGTGCTCTTCCTCTGGCCTCTCTTCCTCTGGGCTCTCTTCAGCCTCCTGTCCTGACAACTCTTCTTTTCACTCATTTTCCTGATTCTATCCCCTTCCTCTACCCTAAGATCTCTTTTAACTCTGACTTCACTGTCTCCTTCCTCAGTGCACTATGCTCGCCCCATTATCATTCTTGGTCCAACCAAGGACAGGGCCAACGATGACCTCCTCTCTGAGTTCCCTGACAAATTTGGATCCTGTGTTCCCCGTGAGTGACTGGGTTAGGGGTGTTGGAAGTGGGGAGGCAGTATAGTATAGCTTCCAAAGATTTCCTTTCCAAATGAGCTAGTATGCCACATAATCCTTTGTCCAAGGAACAGGTTTCCCCAAAGGTTATTGGGAATTATGTAGACCATAATCACCTGGTAGCTAGGGACCAGCAAGGTGAAGGATTGCTGGAGACCACATTCCCCCAAACCCTTGAGTAATAGCAGCATTCTCAAGCCATTGAGTTAGTTGCCCCAAGAAGTGCTGGGAATTATACTTATCTCCCAATCCCCTACCCTCCCTGTTGTCACCGCCCCTCAGAAGAGCTGGCTGCATGGTTAGGCCACAGAGGGTTTGGATTCTTAAGTTCCACGAAGGCAAGCCACGCAGTGGGAGGGCTGGTGACTAGATTTCAGGTTGGGGTGGGGGCCTTCCTGGCAGATACGACGCGGCCAAAGCGGGAGTATGAGGTGGATGGTCGGGATTACCACTTTGTGTCATCGAGAGAGAAAATGGAGAAGGACATCCAGGCTCACAAGTTCATTGAGGCCGGCCAATACAACAGCCACCTCTACGGGACCAGCGTCCAGTCTGTACGAGAGGTGGCTGAACAGGTACCGCCCTGGGGCCCGGGCTCTGCAAGTGTCCCTTTTCCACCCACACCTCCCCCAGCCCATTGCCTTCCTCTAGCTCTCTCGCTCTAACTTTTCTCTTTCTATCCCTTTTCCCTGCTGGGTCTTGACTCCTTCTCCTGTTCCTCTATCTGATTCCCACCCCCCCCCCACCTGCTGTGCTTCCTCATCTCCTGCTGTCCCCCAACTCCTTTGGTATGTTTTTGCCTGTTTTTCTGTTTCCCTCTTAACCCTCCTCCTTTTTTTGTGCCCTATTTCCTTTCTCCATCTGGTTGGTCTCTGCTTTGTTTCCTCCCATTCCTGGCTTTGCAACCTAACTCTCTCCTACATCTACCCTCATTTTCTTTCACTGGCTGGCCTTTCTCCCTCTCAATCTCTCTCTGTTTTTGCCTTTGTCTTTCCTTCTCTACAATTTTGGGCTCTCTGCCTCTGTTTCCTGTGTTTGTCTAACCCATACCCATTCTTTTACTCCCTCTCTCTGTTACCTTTGCCTTCTCTCTCTCCTTTTGGCATTGTGTGGCTACCTGTCGATGGTTCCTCCCTCCCCCATCTGCCCTCCTGTTCCCATTCCTCCTCCCTCCCTTCTCTGCTCCTCCTCTCCCCATCTGCCTCCCTCCTTTGCCGTCTGTCTCTTCTCGTTTCTCCATCTGTCTGTCCTCTGTCCATTCCTCCTCTTCTTTGTCTCCTTCCCCTTCACTTTGCCTGAATACCTGTTCTATCCATCCACCTGTTGCGTCTCCTTCCTCCCATTTCTGTTTTCTCATCTTCCTCCGGCCGTCTTGCTCCCTGGCCCTGTTTGTCCGTCCTTCCCTCTTTTTGTCATCCTGTCTCCTTTCTCCATTCTTCTCCCTCTGTCTCCTCTGTCTTTGTTTCTTTCTCCTCTTCCTTGCTTTATCTGTTTGTGCTCCTTCCTTTCCTTTTCCTCTCTTTATTCTCTGTAATTTAATCTATCATTATCTGTTTCTCTATATACGCTTTCTGTTCTTTCCTCCCAAACTCTCTCCTTATCCTCTTGTCTTTCTTCTCCTTCCATGCTCTCTCCCCCTCTGTACTTGGGTGCTTCTGTCTTCTCCTGCCCCACTCTATCTGTCCCTACCTATGCACCCTCCTGTCCTCCCCCCTCCCCTGCTGCCCCCCAGGGAAAGCACTGTATCCTTGACGTCTCGGCCAATGCCGTGCGGCGGCTGCAGGCGGCCCACCTGCACCCTATTGCCATCTTCATCAGACCTCGATCCCTGGAGAACATCCTGTGAGTACTGTCCAAGCCTCCAGGGGACAAGATTGGGGAGGGGTGTGTGAATCAGGGCCTCATCACTAATGCCTCCTTCCTTGTACTGCCTGGTTCCTACCACAACATCCCACCACACAGACACAAAGGCACACCAAGGAGTGGCAGAATGATTCAAGTCAATGTCAAGTTTCCAGGGAGCTTTTTCTGAGGATCAGTGTTGTCACTTGGGGATAGGGCTTTGGACCCTTCCCCCATCTCACTCAATTCCACGAAATGCACATTTTTTAGCCCTCCTAGACCTTGGTTCTAGCAGCCTGAACGATAGCCCTAAGGATGGGAGAACAGGGTCCCAAATGCTGCTAGGAGCCATAGAGTTATAGTCCCATCTGTAACCCCCTTGTCACCCCCTGTGCACTTCAACTACTTTCCGGTTTTGTTAACCTGTAGAGGGAGTCATAGAAATGTCTGGCACAGTAGATGGCAGGTGGACCTTGGAGTCATGTAGAGCTGGGTACACATACTGACTGGATAACCCAGAGCAAGTCACTCAACTGTCTCTTGCCCCAAGTGACTCTGAGGTTACAAGTTACAGTTGAATTGCTGATCTGCTCCAGTCGAGGGAATTTCCATACTGGGAGTTCCCACATTGATGAAATCACAGGTCCAGAATAAGTTTTTGGTTTTTTTTTTAAATTGAGGAAGTTGAGATGACAACTCCTGGCAACAACTTCAGGTTAGGGGAGCCTGGACCCAAATGCTTCTGGGATTATAACCCCCACAGTGGGCACTGACACCAGAGAGATGAGGTTCTGGAAGGATTTTTGTTTGGTTGGATTTTTTGGAGGGTATTCCTTAGATGTAGGGACCCTGGCTCCAGGTGCTGTTGAGATTGTAGCTTTTGTTCATGGCTGTCCCTCTCTCCCCCAGACACACTCCAAAAGCACCTCAGCTTCTTACCCACTGATTTATGCTTTTGGCATTGAGAGGAAGTGGAGTGAGAGAGGGCTGGGACTATACTGTCTCATTTGTCTCTCCCATTTTCTCTCCCTAGAGAAATTAACAAACGGATAACAGAGGATCAGGCCCGCAAAGCCTTTGACAGAGCCACCAAGCTGGAGCAGGAATTCACGGAGTGTTTCTCAGGTATGTGGGGGAACGGGAAGAAAGAGATTAGGAATTTCTAGGGGAGAGCTGGAGACACTGAGAAACCGACAACAGTCCTCATCTCTGTCCTTTCTTTTCACCCTTACAGCCATTGTGGAGGGTGAAACCTTTGAGGAGATATACCACAAAGTAAAACGTATCATTGAGGAGCTATCAGGGCCATACATTTGGGTCCCAGCCCGAGAGAGACTCTGATCCCTTGTCTACCACTGCAGCCTGGACTCACCTGCCCTCCAAGGCCCCTCGGCCTGGACTCACCTGCCCTCCAGGGCCCCTCGGCCTGGACTTACTCACCTGCCCTCCAAGGCCCCTCGGCCTAGACTCACCTGTCCAAGTCCTTCTCCTCTTATTTATTTCCTTTATGACCCAACCCAGATGGGGGGGACTTCTCTGCATGTGTCCCGCCCCCCTGAGCTGGATGCCTGGGTCCCAGGAGCACAGAGAAGCTAGGGGAGCTGGACACTTGGATTCCTGCTCCAGGAACCTCTCTCCTAAAAGTCCCTCTCCCCTCATCCCCCCCCCCACACCCCAGGACCTGGGACACCTCAGCTATCCCTTCCTGCTTCTTCTCCCCCTTCACATTCCAGAATGCAAGGGGACTAGCGCTTGCTGGAGCAACCCAGGCCGGGGGCCTGAGGGGCCACTAGGCTCAGCCTTCTCAGCTGAGGGAGAGGCTTGAGCTCACCGACATCCCAGCTTCCCAGATCCCCTTGATTTCTCTCAAGTTTCTTTTTTCTGTTCTCCATTTTTTTCTTCTCAAAGGTGGTTTATTTTTTTGGGAAGGGTGTTGGGGGCAGTCACACAGAGCCCCCCCACCTTCCCCATGAATTTCCCCCTTTTTCTTGCTGGTTTGCATGAGTGGAAGGTCTAACTGTGGCTTTTTTTCTGGGATTTTTTGGGGAAGAGGGAGGGACAGGGTCTGGGGAGTAGGGAATATGGGAGGGGGTGGGGAGAGGGAAAAGGGGGGGGTGGGCCTTGGGGAGCTGGGGGAGATTAGATATGCTGCCGCCTTCTGCAATTTATTTTTTTTTTTGAGAGAGCGAAAGGAAGAGACAGATACTTGAAAATGCTTGTGGCCTGATTATTTGGGAGTAGAGGGGTGGGGGAAGGGGGGTAAATAGGGTGGGTCTGTAAATATTCAGATTTAATTAAGACTGTTTTACCATTGGAAGGGGGTTGGGACTCTGATAGTTATAGGATATGAACCTGATGAGGGATGGATATGAGGAGGATGAGTCGGTGTTAAAATGTTCAGAAGTGGGCAGAGAACTTTTGGAGATGGGACCCAAAACTGATATGAGGTTGGAGTGTCCAACCAGAAGAGTGTGAGCTTCTGGAGGGCAAGAGCCAGTCTGTCTGGTTCTTTCTCCAGACCACTCAAACCCCAAGCATGCTGTGAGATTGGTGACACAATCCCTGCAAGATGTCTCCTGCAGTGCATCTTGGGGTGGCCAAAATTGCTAAAATCAGGGCAGATCATTCGACTAGGGTTGCTAAGGTTAACCTTCGTACGAAGGAGCCAATATGAAGGAGGTATCTCTAGCCAAATGGCGCACTTGAGGCCCCTAAAAGATCTATCACCTCATTCCTATCTCTTGGCCCTCCTGTCCTCAAATCCTCCAGGACCCAAGGCCTTCCTCCCCGCTTGGGATACTAAAGGCAGGTCATCCTGCAAAAGATAGAATCCAGCATCCCCTCCCATGGTACATCTGGTTTTGAGAACTCTAATGTCAGCCTAATATTTACATGGAAGCATACGTGCAAATCTGCTCTGGGAAGCCCACTCCTACTGGAGTCCTCCGTTTAGGCCTACTCTTTTAATCTCCATCTCCAATTCTTCTGTTTCTCTGTGTCCTAATGAGAGGAAGAAATATAAAATGCCATTTTTAGGCCCTTTTTAGTTTGTTCTTCAGTGTACCGCAGACCCTATTTCATCTGGCACCTCAACCTGGCTACAAATAGGGCTTACTCTCAAGTCTAAAAACTCTTTGGTAAAGAGAGAGATGCTTTCTAATTACCTCTTTCATTGACTGGGGTTTCTGGTGACCTAGGGCCGACATTAAGCTCCCTGTTGCCATCAGAGACCTCCCTGGCAACTGTTTTGTGTGGGGTGTGAAGAGGCACGCGAGAGATGGGGAAGTTTAACGTTTTGAGTTCTCAAGAAGGTAACCCTGAGGCAGGCAGTTCCTATGAACTAATTAAAGACATTTAGAGAAACCAGTTCTAGGACATTCAAAATCAGGAAATGAGAAGGAGAAATGGCCTTTCCCCACCCAAGGCCCATGGAATGCCTTCATCTTTAGCCAACCACCTCCTTATCACTCACCACCAATCACACTAGTGGTCTGGAAAGAATCGTAATCCTGGCCTTCAGGTACAAAACTCTCCCCACTTCTAGGGAGAAGGGATAGCGAGACCCCTCTTCATAGATATATGTTTGGAGATAGATTGAGTGGAGTTGTGTCCCACCCCTTTTACCCCTGATGCAGTTCGATTCCTATTTCTGTTTATCATCCAAAGTCCATGGAGCCAGGGATGCTGAGGGAGAGACAGTAGAACACTGGGCATTCTTTAGGACTCTGCCCCTAAGGGATACCCTCCCCCCACCTCTACTCTCTTCACATAGACCTGTGCTTCTATTCAACCCCTAGTTCACTCCCTGGTACTGGGGGCTTGCCCCCAAGGGACCCAGGTGCCCAATACCCAGAATCCTGGTAGGTGACAATACTGGGGAGGTGTGGGAAGATTATCCCAGGGTTCAGGTAGAGGTGGGCTGGGCAGAATCGGGCATGGGTAATGGACTTGGGGAGTGGAGAAGGCTGAGTCCTCCCTCTGCCCCTCACCCCAGCGGAATCCAGATTGGGGGACAAACATGGCAAAGGATTATCAAGACTTTCAGCACCTGGAGAGTGAAGACAATGGCCATCAGTTCAGTAAAGGTAACAACAGGGTTGTGGGAGGGGGAAGGAGGGGAACAGGAGACCTAAAAATAGGGTTGCCCCAAAATATTCCTTGCTTACTCTTCCATTCATCTGCTCTTGTCTTTATGTGTCTTTGCCTCATTCTGTGTCTCTGTTCTTGTGTCTCTCGCTTTTGATTAGGCTTTATTAAGCATCTATCTATTAAGATCATATATGCTCCCATGTAAAGTTTTTTGCTTAGGAGAAATTCATGTCCAGCCCAATCACCATACCCCTTATCTGTACTGGTAGCAAAGTTCTACTGACACAATAAGAGGACGTGGCCAAGTCACTTCTTGGGAAGCAACCAGAGGTCTTGTCCCTTATGCCTTTCACTGGATCCTTCATCTCCCCTGCGTGAAGGACTTGGTGCGGAGGCAAGAGTCGGGTCGGGAAAACTGATCTCGTCTCAGCCCTGTTCCCAACTAGGCCAGTTCACTCACTCTCTTTGGCTCTCCATTTCCTCACCTTTTAAATTAGATGTTGGTCCCTTCAAGCTCTGAGGCTATCTCGTGATGGGAGAGAGAAGGTTCTCATTCTCAGTAACTCCTAGGCTGATAGGGAGACCGTGGAGGCAGCATAGTGTGAACAGAAAACTAGATTGGATTCAGAGAATTGGGTTCGATTTGAGCTTTGCCTTTTAGATTTGATCTTAGGCAAATCATTTAGCTTTCTGGGCTTTAATTTCCTCAACTGTAAAATAAGGGGGTTCTGCCAGGAAAATCTCTGAGGTCTCTTCCAGCCTGGACATTCCTATGGTACTTGCAAGTGAGAGAAATAATTCAAATCTTGACCCTACCACTTAGAACCAGTATAACTTGGCAAGTTGCTTCATCTCTCTAGACTCTGGCCTCCTTGTCAAATAAAAGTGTTAGACTACTCTGAAGTCTCTTCTAGCTCTAAGTGGATCACCACTGTCAGTCTCCGTTCCCCAGTTTCCAAGGGTGTGAAGGTTTATAGTACCAGACCCTTCCCTTATTTTTTGATTTAAGAAAAATTTTGTTTAAGGAATTTTCCTACTTGTGAGCCCAGATACTAGTAAACTACTGTCTTGGGGATGGAAAGCAGCCATGACGAAGCAATTTGAAAGCAGGGGAGTGATTGGAACACAGTTGGACCAGGACCAGGGCCAGGTGTCCAATGTTCATTGGCTCAGGGCATCTTTCATTTGAGCTCTGATCGGAGTTAGAAGCCAGAGAAGTCCATCAGTCCAGTGTCAGAAAGAGAAAAAAATCCGGCTGCATGCTGGTAGCAGCATAACCAGGGGAAGAAGGCATCATGCAATGCAAGCCTGGGGGCAGCTAGGTGGCACAGTGAATAGAGCATTTGTTCTGGAGTCAGGCAAATCTGAGTTCATATCTAGCCTCAGGCACTTAATAGCTCTGTGACCCTGGGCAAGTCACTTAACCTGCCTTGCCTCAAAAAGAAGAAACCTAAGCCTGATGTCTCTGAACCACATTGGCCTCCAGAGATCAGAATTATATTGAGTCTGGGATAGGGCCCCAGAGGCCACATGTTCCAACCCAGAGCTATTGCAGCAATTTTTGCTCTTGGGGCAAGTGGCACGGAAGAGCCTCAATTCAATGGGAGGAGGGCAACAGTGGAAATACTTGGGGAAATGCAAAACAGTTGCTGGGGAGGTCTCTACAGTGAGCAACAGGGCCAGGAAAGGACCCACCAGCACTTTGGTCAGAGGAGTGAATGATCCGATAATTGGCCATCCTTGCCATTCAAGTGTGTCTGTTTTAAAGGTCCGGGTGTGCCACCAGATTATAGCACCTGGAACAAAGCCCCATTGTCCAATACCCCAACAAGGTTCCGTGATTCTACACAAATGAACGTCCAGACTACTTGGAAACCCCTCACAAGGGGTAGCACGGCCCACTTTTGTACAGCTCTTCCTGATTAGGAAGGTTTTCCTGGCTTTAAGTGTAAGTTGTCCTGTCTGCAGCTTCTACCTGTCTCCTAATCCTGCTCCCAGGGCCAAGAACACCAAGTCTAAGAACAAGGAAGGACAGCCAGTTATCACAGTGGATAAAACATAGGACCTGGAGTCAGAACAACCGGAGTTTCAATCCAGCTTTGGACACTTCTTAGCCTTGTGCCTGTGGGCAAATTACTCTCTGTGCCTCGGTTTCCTCATCTGTAAGGCAGGGATAATAATAGCACCCATCTCCCAGGGTTGTTGTAAGGATCAAATGAGATACCACATAAAGTACTTTGCAAAACTTAAAGGGCTATATAAATACTATTTTCCCCACGATAGCCTTTCAACTGTTCGAATACAGCTTTAATGTTTCGCACTCTCCCCTCCCCCTCCAAATTTCTATACTAGGCTAAACATCCCTTTTAGTTGATCTACATGTGGTATGAACTTTACTCTCCTGGATACCTTTCTTGGGACACCCTCCAGTGTATCAATATTCTTAAAATGTGGCACTCAGTACTCTAGATGTGCCCTGACAGGGATAGTAGAATACAGAGAGGCACCATCCTCTCTTCCGACAACCTAAGATCAGTGTTGACCCACAGGAAGCTATCAGTCTGCTAAAATTCCCAAATTGAAGCGTCACTTACCCATGTCTTTCTCATGTATCTGTGAAATTGATTTTCTTAATCCAAGTATAAAACTAGATGGATGCCACCCATGGGGGCTCATCTCATAGAGGATGCATGGGGGTGGCCCTGCACAGGCCTACCCTGATCACCCCCTGCAAAATTTCTTTCTATAAAATTTCATCTTACTAGATTTGGCCCAAAGTTCTAACCTGTGAATTCTTTTTTTTTTAATCCTAATTCTCTCTTCCAATATGTTAATTATCCTTCTTTTGTTAAAGCACTTTTGTTAGCACTTGAAGGTACATTAGAGGTCATGTCATCCTACCCTCCCCCACCCCTCCCATTTTACAGAGGAGGAAACTAAACTCCAGAGAGGTTACACAGATAGTAAATGGCAGAACTTTTCATCATGTGAAAGCATGCCATCATATATTTATCCAACTCATTAATAACCAATGGCAAATAACACCAGGCAAACACAAACTCCTGGGGCACTCCCATATTGACTATTCTTGTCTGACCTTCTTCCAGGTTGACCATGAACCATTACTAATTCCTTTTTGGGCCTAGCCATTCAACCAATTGTGAATCTAACTAGGCGGGGTGGAACCTGGGGCCTCAAGGCCACATGTGTCCCTTTAGGTCCTCAAGTGCAGCCCTTTGAATCCAAACTTCACAGACTGAAGTTCCCCCACAGGGGGAAAACGCTGCACTCGAGGGCCTAGAGACCTGCATATGGTCTCGAGGCTGCAAGATTCCCCACCCTTGCTAAATTATACTGTGGTTTAGCCCCTATCTCCCATCTTGCTCACAAGAATAGAATGAGAAATTGTCAAATGCTCCATTGAAATCAGGTTAATTATATCTACAGTGTTCCCATGATCTACTAGTCTAGCGCCACTGTCAACAAAGGGAATGTTCTAGGAGAAGTCCCACAGGCTCTTTGTGATTATTGCTTCCTTTTCACTAAATCCATCCTTTAATAACATTGTAGACTTTGATGTAAGCTCATTGACCAAAAGTTTTTAGACATTTCTCTCTTCCTACTTTTGAAAATCAGGACAACACTCATCCCCCAGTGTCATGGTGCCTGCCTTTTCTATTCTCGTACTGTTTTAAAGATCACTGACAGTAGCTCAGCAATAAGAACTCCCAGTTCTTACAAGACCCTGGGATGTAGTTTATTTATGATGGGCAACTTGAATTCAATCAAGAGCAGCTAGGTGCTTTCTTACCATTTTTCCATTTATGGCGGTTTGGGGCTCTTTCATAGGTAGCCATTTTCATTCTGTCCTTTCCAGGCCAAAGGCAATTAAAAGAGTAGCAAAGTAAGAGATGAGCAGCTCTGCCTTTCCCTTTTGTCTCTTTGCTCTGACCCCCTGGAACAGCAGTCCCTTTTTAATTCTTAGAAAAGGAGAATAGTGTAACTGACTTGGAATCTGATTCAAATCCTGCCTCTTTGCATTAACTTTTATCATCCTAACCACCATAAGTCACGTTCTGTTCTTTATTCCTTTTCCGTTCCCTATTCTGGCTTCTGTTCCTAGTCTATTCCTTTTTTTCCAGCATAACTTTAAAAAAAGCATTCCCCTTTTCCGTCTTCTATTGCTTTTTTTTTTCCAGCCATAGCTCATTCTGAGCTTTGATGCTTCTGACTACTCACAGAGGACCCCACTGCCCCTTCTATTTTCTGTATGTGCTTTTGTTGATGATTCCCTTGTGTCTTCCCATTGGTCTCTTTAGACAACTCTCCCTTTTCTTCCTTATCAGAATAATTTTTCACGTGTATCTTCAGAATTTCATTCTTGAGAGCTTCCTATTCCTCTGGAACTAACTCTCCCCGGTAGAATTTTAGGCCATGGAATCATACCTAACTCGACTCACTTCCATTCCCACATGGCATTTCTCTGAACTCTGAAATTTGCTCTCCTCAAATCTCAGATGCGTGTCAGACAGACTATGTTTGACTTGACTTTCTCTTGCTATCACAAACTTTGAGTTGGGTAGAAGCTTCCTCCAAAGATTTCCTTTCATTCCTACTTCAGCAAACAGTTTAAGACTTGGGAAGATGCAGTTTCATCATCAAGGGCAGAGCCAGTTACTGCCATCTGGCTAAAGAATTTGCTTCAGGCAATCAACGAACTCCGAGAAGATGGGTCAAGGTTGAAAGGCAGAGAGGGAAAGGGAGGACAGAGTGAGAGGAAGAGGGAGAAGAAGAGAGAGGGAGAAGGAGAAGAAGCTTTCAGGAACCAAGACCGCTGATAACTAAATCCAATATGGTACTGTAGGTGACTGCTGGAATTTGGGAAGCTGGGAAGGCTGAAGACCAACGAAGAAAATCGTGGAAGATAAAAATCTTTCTGAAATAGGGAGCCAGGACAGGACTTCTGAAAGTCCATGACAAGACAGGAGATGATAAGTTTATTGAATATCAGAAGTCCAGGAGAAGGATTCATACGGAAGGAGTGAGCAAGCATATAAAAGGAATTGC
The DNA here is from genome assembly GCA_028646595.1 of Phalanger gymnotis. Taxonomy (NCBI): domain Eukaryota; kingdom Metazoa; phylum Chordata; class Mammalia; order Diprotodontia; family Phalangeridae; genus Phalanger; species Phalanger gymnotis. The sequence goes on from CM053627.1 coordinate 205,504,504, forward strand.
CTGGCATGGACCCATAGCTAAGAGTTGGGTGTCCACATTCTAGAACAGTCTGAGACACACTAATAGCCAGACCAAATATACCTCTGCAAGAAATTTACAATTGATCTAATCTCCATCCCAGATAGGCTTGAGATAGGGGCTTAACCCATAAGAGAGGAGACTGAGAAAGAACGAGGCCTAATTCTGAGATATTTGCATGAAGGGTCAAATGAAAAGAGGAGGCCTTAATAAACTTTAGGATTTCTCTCTTAGTTATTTTTATCTCTGTAATATTTACTATTAAAACCCTTTAAAGGACCCCCCCTCCAAAAAAAGAGTCCGTGTATTTTTTCCTAGAAAATAGGTCAAGAGAAAAGGAGCAGACTTGCTTTCTCTTTCCTCTTAAACTGGGTAGTGAAAGTACCTCAGAGAGGAAAGTTGATGTCAGTGTGAAACTAGTAGGGTGGGATAGTGAAAAGAAGGGTATTTTAAGTGACGTATACCTTTCCTCCTGGGCTGACTTTCCCTGTAGAATTTGAGGCCGTGGAAGCATATCAATTCCCAGTTCAGTTCAATCCAGTTCAGCAGGTTCATAGCCTTATGAGGTTGAAAGAGGAAGAGTTAGAAAGAGATGATTCTGAGTTTACCCACAGGATTACCTAACTCCTCTGGTTCCTTCTCCTGACACCTGCTTTGGTTTCCAATCCAGGTTCTTCCATATTACTGCTTTTTTGTCCCATGGGACCTCCACTTCTCCAGTGCTCCTTGAACCGACTTCCTCACTAACCTAACCTCTCCCATTTTAGGGTCCCCTTCACCCCAGCCCATCCTCCAGCGTCTCTGCCCTCTTACCCGCCTGCTCCTGGTCTCCCTGGGAATCAGCTTCCTGTTGGTAGTGATCATCTCTGTGTTGGGATCTAAAAGTGAGTGACGGGAAAAGGACATGAGAGCCGGGAAATAGCTGGGAATACGTAGAGAGACTTGAAGGAAGCAGGATGTAGAGGGAAACTTGGAATAGCCCAGGGGAACAGGAGTATAATGACTAAAATAGGTGGTGGAGATGGGAAGGAGGTAGAGGAATGTCTGCGAAGGGCCTATAGTGGAGAAGAAGGGGGGCACCAGATGTCTACTTCACCTCTTCATTCCTAAACATCACCTCCTTAACAGATACTCAGCTTTGGGGAGATCTACAGACACTTAAAGAAAATTTCACCAGCTTCTCAGAGAAGATGATGTCAGAGATCCAAGCATTAAATACCATGGGTAAGGATGGCTAGTTGGTTGCAGTCCCCAGGGCAGGGTGTGGATCCCATGTCCTAGGACCCTGAACTTATATCTCCAACAGGAAGCAGTATGAGCGAAAAGGTGAAATCTCTGGAGGCTAAGCTACAGAAGCATCAAAAGGACAGGGAAGAAGGTTAGAGAAAGGTGATGGGCTGGGCAGAACAAGGGGAGGAGGAGACCCACTCTGCCCAAATGTCGGGGTCCTTACTGGGAGCGGGAGTCATTCATTTCTAGTTATCCCAGAGACAGAAAGTAGGACTACACATTCACTCACTTCTTATCAGCCTCTCTTGCACATTCTAGATCTCTCTAGTTTCCTTTTCCATGAGCAACGCATTTCAGCAGATTTTCGAACCCTGAATTGTCAGCTGATAATGCTCCGAAGCAATGGTAAGGAAAAGGAAGGCTTTAATGTCCTTTAACCCAGCATGTGCTCTAGACACTTCTCCCCTTCCCCGTGTTCCCTGCCTTGGCTGGGCCCCCGGCCCCTGTCCTCTGCTTTTCTCTTCTGCTTAGGTACCAGCGACAAGGTATGCTGCCCCCTTGGCTGGTTGGAGTTTGAGGAGAGCTGCTACTGGTTTTCTCGCAGTGGGAAATCCTGGACTGAGGCTGAGAAATACTGTCAGATGGAGAATTCACACCTAGTTGTCATAAACTCTTGGAATGAACAGGTGAGGGCTAGGGTGTCCCACATTCCCAGATTCAATTCAATTATTCAATTATTCCATTCTCCAGACATTTATTGAGTAGCTGTTATGTGCCAGGCATAATGCTGTGTGATGGGAATACACAGAATGAAACAACCCTTGCTCTCAAGGGGCTTATTTTCTGGTGGGGGGTGGAGTGAGTGGTATTGTGGATACAACTCAGATGAGTAATGTCAATTTACAATGTCATTTAAGTAAAGAAGACATCTAGGCACCAGGGAGGGGAAGGACCTGGACAAATGCTTATTGCCTTTTCCTTCTAACCCCACCTCACTGCCTCCAACCCAGAACTTTGTTAGTCATCACACTTCACCTGCCTTTGCCTGGATAGGCCTCAATGACTTAGAAGGCCACTGGAAATGGGTGGATGGGACGAGCTATGACTCTAACATCAAGTGAGTATCCCCTCATTCCTCCTCTGAAAGGAAAGGGTCAGACTAGATAATTCTGATGTCCCATTTAGTCCTATGTGTCTAAGTCCTCGTATAGACTCAGCTCCATCCCAACTCTATAGATTACTCTGTCAGATTTGAGTGCCTAACCCTTAGGCTTCCAGTCTCTATCTCCCTCAGGGACCAATTCCCTCTGCTCCCACTTTCTCAGCAATTCCCTTCTCACATCTTCTTTTCCTATCCTCTGTAACACAGGGGAATATCTACCCTTGTTTCCTTCGGAGTTGGGTTACCTTTGGCTGGGGACCTCTCAGGGCTTGATGGGCCTTGAAATCCTGGGGGACCTGGGGCTATTTCCATCTCCTCTAGGAATTGGATGCCATCCCAGCCAGACAACTGGTACGGGCATGGGCTAGGAGGAGGAGAGGACTGTGCCCACTTACACTCTGATGGAGGCTGGAATGATGACGTCTGTCAGCGGCCCTACCGCTGGGTCTGTGAGATGGCATTCAAAAAGGCTACCTAGGCGCCCTGCAGGAACATACACCATTTCCATCCTGGAATTTCCTTGGAGCAGCCCAGAAACTGAGGGAAATAATCCAGAATTCCTGAAATTTTCTAGAATTACCCTTAGAAGTGATTGTGCTTTAAGGAATCCAATAGTATCAGGTTTCCTCAGAACCTTTCTAGCTCACTAGTGCCTCCTTGAAAGATTATAGAGTTCATGTGTTGGAGGTCAAACAGGAATTAAAGTGGACTCCCCACACTTCTTTTCTGTGTGTGATTGGGGGAAGGGGGGATGGAGAGGGCAGGAAATAGAGGGTGGAGAATCCCAAAGCTAGGATAAATATGGGAGACGAGAGGAAGCAGTCAATTGTAGGTTTCTCAGACAATGGCCTGAAGCCCTATGAAAGCAACCCAGATGTGGGATCATAAAATGTTTTAGTTTTTAGGCCCTTATAGATCAGCCCTCTCATCTTTTAGATTTGGAAACTGGGGCCCAGAGAAGGTAATGAATTTTCTGAGGTTGCATAACAAGTTAGTGACTGAATTTCAAACCCAAGTCATCTGACTCCAAATCCGTATCTTTTCCATTATATATGCTGTTTTGTTACAATTTCATTCTGAAACTAAGCACATATCTCTGGTACTAGCTGCCCCTTCTCTCATACCTTCTGACTCACTGTAGTTCCAGCAAGGGAGTCAGAGGATTCCTTGCCCCAAATTACCACTTCCATATTCTCCCTCTACCTGTTCACTAAACAACTTCTCCTCCTTTGAGGTTCACCTATCCAAATTTGTCACCCAGCCTTTTGGCTATTATTTATCGACCCCTAAAACATCTTCCTTCTTTCTCCATGAGTTCAATGCCTGGCTCATAGCCTTTCCAATCTCATGCCTTTGTACTAGGGGACTTCAACTTCTGTGCTGTTGTTGGTTTGTTTGGTTTTTTTTTTTGTCAGTTGTGTCCAACTCTTTGTAACCCATTGTCTTGGGATTTTCTTGGCAAAGGTACTGGAGTGGTTTGCCATATCATTCTCTGGTTTATTTTACAGATGAGGAAACTGAGACAAACAGGGTTAAGTGACTTGCCCAGGGTCACACAGCTAGTAAGTGTCTGAGGCCAGATTTGAACTCAGGAAGAAGAGCCTTCCTGACTTCAGGCCCAGCTCTCTGTCCACTGTGCCACCCAACTGCCCTTCAACATATATGTCGATACCTATATATTCAATACTCAAATACCTTAATTTCCCAGTCCTTCACTTTACACAATTCTCGTGAACTCCCTCCACTCCACCTCAACTATATCTAGAGATGCTCATATGCTTGAAGTTTCCATTCTGAAATTCCTTTATTTGATTAAAATCTTTTTTTCCCCATTCCGTCTTTCCCTGTGTCTCACAACTCCTGTGCTTCATCCTCATCCAGACCTCTGTCCCTCACTTTTTTCCAGGTCTTTACCCCTGCACTGCTTTTATACTTTCCCTTCTTTGACTCGGTCCCAAGTGAACCTACTCAACTCTCCACTACTCTCCAATGCTTCCTACTGCTTGTCCTGTAACCTATCGATCCCATATGGATGAACCCCAACTCTGGATTATTCCCCCCATTTTTCTCTTTGGCTCCTATTCATGTATTGCTGAACCAATTTGCAGGAAATCACAAAATCTACAAATTTGTGCTCTCTAATCTCACCTGGGTCTTCGCTTGCAGCAAGGCAATCATTCTACTTCTTAACCAAGTTGCTTTTCACAAGAGCTGTTTCAAACTCTTTCCTGTCTTCTCAAGCCTCCCGTGATAATCCCTCCTTAACCCTCTCAGCTGCAGAACTTCACCGGAAACACTGAGCTTTATTTGCTCGAAAGCTCCCCCCTTTTCCTCTTCCTCCACTATTTTGTCTTTTCCTCTGGTGCCCTCCTCCTTGCCAAAGCCAACTCCTCTTTATTCACCTTTGGTCCCAATCCCTCCAATCTTCTCTATCAGATGATTTTTCCACTTTCTCTGTTATTTTTATCCTCTCTCTCACTTCTTCCCTACTTCCTACAAACATGTGCATGTATTCCCAATCTTTAAAAAAAAAAATACTCGATCCTATTGTAAGAGTGTGTATGTTGGGAGTGGGTGGGGCAGGAAGCTCGGTCAAATCAGGCAGTTGATCAATCATTAATCACAGCACCCTGCTAACAAAATGGGTGAGAACACTTCCATCAAATTTATAGATCAATCCATCCATTGTAGTGATCTAAGTGTGAACAACCTAGTTGATGAGGCTTAGGAGCAGAGATGCTTCTTAGCCACTTGACCATATATGACATGTATGATATACATGACATATAATAAGAGCTATTATTTATTTAACACATTAAGGTTTATAAAAGCAAATTACAGATATTATTTTATCTTAATGGTCCTGGGAGAGAGATTCAATTATAATCCCAATTTTACAGATGGGGAAACTGAGGCAGACACCATTTAAGTGACCTGCCCAGGGCCACACAGCTAGTAAGTATCTGAGGTTGGATTAGAATTCAGGTCTTCCCAAGTCCAGATTCAGAACTCCATCCACCATACTATCTAGCTATAAAAGAAATATATTGGGATTGGCTAAAGAGATTCAGTCTCCTCCCCACCCCATTCCCATCACCAGCCCTAAACTCTTCCCTCTCACAGGCTTGGTTGGGAACTGCTTTCCCCTCTAGGTTGGCCAGACTTCCTGAGTCCTGAGCTTGCTTATGATTTTATACAAAATCCCCCACAGGGTAGGAGTGAGTCTCTTTAGTTAACAATCCCAAGCACTTGACAAATATTATCTAATTTGATCCTCACGACAACCCTGATAGGTAAGTGCTATTGTTATCCCCACTTTACAGTTGAGGAAACTGAGGCAGACAAAGGTTAAGTGACTTGCCCAGTGATACACGGTTACTGTGTCTGAGGCTGGATTGGAACTCAAGTCTTCCTGACTTGCCCACTGCTCAATCCACTGCAATGCCCTTCCCCCCCCCCCCGCCCTCTTCTAGAGGATTCTAGGATCTATTTTTCCAGCCTTGGTCTTCCTCCTGAGCTACAATCCCACAGCACCAACTGCCTTTTATTTTATTTTTTAATAGTATGTTCTTTTTTCCCAATTATATGTCAAGACAATTTTTAGCATTCGTTTTTACAAGATTTTGAGTTCCAAATTTCTCTCCCTTCTTCCCTCCCCTCTTCCTAAAATGGTAGGAATTTGATATAGGTTATGTATGTGCAATTATGTAAAACATATTTCCATATTAGTCGCAGTTGTGAGAGAAGAAACAGATCAAAAGGGAAAAAAAGCAAAAAAAAATAAAGTAAGTTTAAAATGTGGTTCGATCTGCATTCTGAGTCCATCAGTTGGTTGTGGATAGCATTTTCCAACATTAGTCTTTTGTACTTGTCTTGGATCATTGCGTTGCTGAAAAGAGTTGTCATTCATATTTGATCATCACACAGTGTTGCTGATACTATATACAATGTTTTCCCGGTTTTGCTCATTTCACTTTGCATCGGTTCATATAAGTCTTTCCAGGTTTTTTTTTTGAAATCTACCTGCTCATCATTTTTTATTGCACAATAATATTCCATTACATTCATATACCACAACTTGTTCAGCCATTTCCCAGTTGATGGGGGTAAAATTTCACCACCACGAAAAGGACTGCTATAAATATTTTTGTACAAATAGGTCCTTTTCCTTTTTTATGATCGCTCTGGGTTATAGACCTAATAGTGGTATTGCTGGATCAAAGGGTATGCACAATTTACTTGCCCTCTGGGCATACCAACTGCATTTTAACTATTTCAAACTAGATGCCCCATAGATATTTCAAATGCAATATGAACTCGTTTTCTGCTCCCACCCCCTCCCACCTCCACTTCCCTCCTTCAAATTTCCTTTCTGGGGCCCAAGGGTGCCCAATTATGCCACTTACCCAGGCCTGCAGCATCAGCATCCTCGACACTTCACACATACCCAACATATTCAATGAGTTGTCAAAGCTTGTCTATGCCTTTATAATATCTTTTGTGCATATCTCCTTTTCTCACTCACACAACCACTTCCACCTGGTTCAGACCTTCATCACCTCCCACCTGGACTATTGCAAGAGGCTTCTAATTGATTTCCTTGCCACATCTCTCTTTTCACCCCCATCCTTCCTCCATTCAATAGCCAAAGTGATTTCTATAAACCATAGGTCTTCCCATCTCATTCTCTTGCCCCAAACTTAAGTAGCTCCAAGGTTCCCTATGAACTCTAAGGTCAAATATAGTGTCTTCTGTCTGGCATTTAAACTCTTCATAATCTGGCCCCTTTCTACCATTTTAGTTTCTTACCATTTACTTCCTTCCATGTACTCTATGCGCCAGATATACTAGACAACTCAAATGAGATAATATTTGTAAAGCATTTAGCCCAGTGCCTGCCACGTAGTAGATGCTTAATAAATGATCTGCACCCCCTACTCCCAACTTGCCCTTAATTGCACACAACCCTCTTTCTCTCATCTCTGTGCCTTTGCATGGACCGTTCTCCATGCCTGAGGTGTCCTGCCCTCTCCCCCTCAGTCTTTTTTCTTCCCTCAGCCTGCACTGCCCTCCTGGGCTTTCCAGGCTCTCCACCTTGGTTTAGGTCTAAGTAGTATAGTCTTGCCTCTGGGTTGAGCTACAGTCGACAGATAGTTACTGGCCCCCGCCACATGCCTGCTTATCCCCGGTCTGAGTCTGGGGACTGAATCCTCTCTCATCTCGACAGGCTACTACACCATTCTCTTCTGGTCTCCAGAATAAGACTCTTTAACCTGCCCAGGGGAGAACAAGGGAAAAGTTGTTGCCTGAGGCCCAGGAAGCTTCCTCTTGTTTACCTACTCTCCTTTCCCCTTATGGAGACTTTCATTCTTTTTGCCCAGGCTAATCCATGAAGTCTAGTTTCCCATGGCTTTTTCTTCTCTCTGCTTTTTTTGGGAGGGCATCATGCAAATTAACAATAAAATCGCTTTGATTCTTGACAAACTCTCAGCTGGATTGACTCTCTCTCTCTCTCTCTCTCTCTTTCCCTCCCTCTTTGTCTCTGTCCTTCCCTCTCTGTCTCTGTCTCTCTCTCCTTCTCTGTCTCTGTATCTGTCTCTTTCTCCCTCCCTCGGATACCACTATCCCACTCTCAATCCCGCCATTTACAAAAAGCAGTTTCTTCTTGAGAATACTTGGCTTATACAGAGACCTGATACAATTGTAAAGACACAAGGAATGGGAAACATGTTCAGTGACTGCCAGTTTAGAACAAGAGATGGGGGGCATGGGATTTTAACCATCATGGTTCTAGGCAGACAGGAAGCAACCATGATCTGTCTTCTTGCTCTTGTCTCTTTCCCTCCATCAGGTTCATAGCCAGAGTAATTGGTTCTCAATCTTCCCCTCTCCTAGTCACCCACACTGTTATGGCAAAGAAACTCTATCTGACCTCAAGTGAGTTGCTTGCCTCTTGCCTCCCACAATAGTTTGCTTGTCACTTTTCTTTCCTATCTGGGGTTAGAAATTTTTCAGTCCCTTGCAAAACCAACTACAGGGACCCTAACTTGTGGAATTATAAAGCACAGCATCAAAATAAGCACCATTACTTAACAGTACAAAGACGATTAATGCAGCATCCCAGGTAACGATCTCAGAGTGCCATTCATAGCAAAGAGATACAATAGCAAAGACACATGTGACACATATAGCACAGTATAAAGCATCATTTGAAAGAATATTTCGATGACTACAGGTTTAAATTACATATAGGATATATTATGTACACATGTCATAGCAATTTGTCAATATCCAAAGAACGCAACTATGTCTAACAGCAACACAAAGGAAAAGCATAAATAGCCTGCAGAATAACAAAATATGTAAAAAAACCCCAGTTGTAAATGTACAAACAAACAGGCATCAAGTCTATGCACAGGAGATAGACTAATGTAGCTACAATGTATGCACAATACTAGTACAAAAGTAATCAAATATGAACTTAAAAACAATAAAACGTACTCAAACTTGGGATGATAATATGATACATCTATCAACATCCAATCGCATTCAAAGCGCATATTACGTAAGTAAAGATAACCATTGTCTTCAGGCTCCATGTACAGTGATTTCCCCAGTTTTCCCTGTAACACTGTCAGCCCAGTCACTTATTTTAGAAATCTGCTCTCTTTGGTCCTGCTAACCCATCTTCCCCTCAGCTAGCTGAGGACACTGGCTAGTCGGAGGCCTTATTAAAATTGTAGATCTTCATTCCCAGATCTGTACTTTTGAAAGGCCCAGGTAGGCTGACGATATGACTCCACATGGTTGTGTTTGTACAATGGGAGTCCCTACAACTAAAAGTTCTAGGCAGAAAAATCAATACTTTTTCTATGGTTTCTATCCTCTCCCCTAATTTGAATTGATCTTTAGGTTACAGTACACAGCCTTCTTCACTTGAAATATCTGAAATTACTGATTCTGACAATCTCTGCACTATTGGCAGGCTGTGGTGGGAGCAATATCTGCCATGTAGGCCAGGCTAGTTTTTCCTCAAAGGGTATTAAAGCTGTGCTTTAGAATTAATTGACTCATTAAAAAAAAAAAAAGAATTAATTGGCTCAGGAGAGTAAGGTTTAGGCCATTAATGTGGCTTCCTGGTCATCTTAAGTACAAAAGCCAGCCCATGAGAAGATAGGAGTGGTTCCCTCCTTAGCTTTGACCAGCCCATCAGCATGGCCAGCGGAGGGGTAGGGAAGCTATTTGCAACTGAATCAATGCTGTGTCCTTGCTGAATATGCTCTTCCACGTTAACTGTTAGATCAGGGGTTGGCAAACTATGACAATGCTGAGGGCCAAATCAACCTGCCATTATGAAAGGGGAAAAAGACAGAAGGAGCCAGAATCGGCCTTCTGCCCAATCTGTGGTTTGCAAACCCCTGGGTTAGATGGTCACCAGGTGAATTGGCCCTGGCTTGTAAGTGATGATCATTTGAAGTAGTATATTGGAATAGCCTTGTGAAGGCAGGGGGTGGAAACAGCAAAGATGGAGCTTCCGTGCTTCTGGTGGTGTTTTTGGCAATGCTTGCCAAATACTGTCAGGTGTCCATTTAACACTTAGGGATATATGAATCAACAAACTACTCAGTCAATTGATTAAAAAGCATTTCTTAGGTGCTTACTATGTGCCAGGCACTGTGTTAAGCACTGGAGATATGAAGAAAGGTAAAAACAGTTGCTACCTTCAAGGAGCTCATGTTCTTTTTAAACTTTAATTTCATTGTTTTTTTTTTTTCCAATTAACAAGCATTTATTTTTCTCTGTCTTTCACTTTGTTTCCCCTCCCCTCTCACTGGAACTAAAACACTGAACTCCCACTGAATAAAAAAAGAAAGAAAACCCTCATAGCACGTATGCGTAGTCAAGCAAAACTAATGACCACATTGACCGTGTCCAAAAATCTCTCATTTTGCGTTTTAAATCCATCTCCTCTCTGGCAGGGGGTAGGGAGTATTATTCACATCTTGGTTTCTCATTGCATTGATCAGATTTCTAGTCTTTAGGTTTGCATTTAAAGACCATAATTTGATTAGTCATTTCTCAATAGGTGGATGCCCCTTAACTTCCAGTTCTTTTCTACCACAAAAAGAGCTGCTGTGCATATTTTCATACATGGGGATCTTTTTCCTCTTTTCGTTCATCTCTGTAGGGTAGATGGCTGGGAAGCAGTATCACTGGATCAAAGGGTATGTCAGGTTAATTACTTTTGGGGCGTAGTTTCAAATTGTTTTCCAGAATGGCTAGACTAATTTACCTCTTCATCAAAAGTATGCTAAAGTGACTATTTTCCTGAAGCACCTCTAACATTTCTTGCTTTCCTTTTTTTGGTCAAACATGACATACTAATGACTGTGAGGTAGAACCTTAGAGTTGCTTTAATTTGCTGTTCTTTAATCCTTAGTAATTCAGAACATTTTTTCATATAGCTATTGATAATTTGAATTTCTTCTTTTTAAAATACTTGTTCGTATCTATTGGGGGATGGTTCTTGTTCTTACACTTGTGAATCAGTTTCTTGTATATCTTGGATATTTGATCTTTATCTGAATAATTAGCTGCAAAGATTCCTGTCTACTGCCTTCAGTTAAGTTATGTAATTTCAATTTTATGCAGACCCCATCATATGGCTCAGGTGATGTAAATTCTTTATGTAGAGGATGCTAGGGAGTTTGCTTCTGGGAGAATTGTGAAGTTATGTAAAGGGAAGTGCCTTAGAAAGACTGGGCACCTAGCACAGACATTCCGCATTTGGTTTTCTTTAGCTGATCACATGGTTGGGAAGAGCCTTTTTGATTGGTTATCTATCAACTATCAGGAACTTCAAAAAGCTCGCCAGTTACCTCCTCTTTTGCCTTAGTTGCTCTTGAGAGAGATTTGGGGATTTTGGTGACTCTCGCTCAAAACACCCAATGAAAGACCGTGCTGTAAGAAGAGCTTCCGTGGGGCCTTCTCCCATCTGATGTCATGTGGTCCCTTATAAAGGTGCATTGCTTCTTTGTATTTATTAGAGGGAGAGGAGCCTCCAAAACTTCATGAGTTCAAAAGATCTGGAAGGAGCCTTTGCATCTCAGAGGTCCAAAGTCCATTCGTTTTGCAGCCAGCCCAGCGCTGATGCCCCAGAGAGCAAAGAGCAAAAAAAAAAAAAAAAAGTAACCTTCTGGACGCATTCTAATGAAGGCTGAAACAAGGATTCCTCTGGCAGTAATGCTGCTTCTGAACACGAACTTGGGAAGTTGCTATGCAGGAACTGAGCTAAGTTTTGAGCGTACTCTCCCAGAAGAAAAACCCAGAGTGGTATAGGGCAGAGTATTCCTCGGGAGTATTGGCAGAAATATTTGTGCTTTGTTCTTGCTATATTTTTGAAGTGAATATACTATGCCTTTGCCTTTCTTCCTTCCTTCCTTCCTTCCTTCCTTCCTTCCTTCCTTCCTTCCTTCCTTCCTCCCTCTCTTTCTTTCTTTCTTTCTTTCTTTCTTTCTTCCTTCCTTCCTTCCTTCCTTCCTTCCTTCCTTCCTTCCTTCCTTCCTTCCTTTCTTTCTCTTCCTTCCTTCCTTTCTTTCTAGTTTTCATCATTCACTTCCATAAGATTGTGATTTTTAAATTTTCTTTTTACATTTTTAAAAATTTCCTCCCCCTCCTTCCCCATCCCCCTCCCCAAGAGGGCATGCAATCTGATATAGGCTCTACACATATATTCATATTAAACATATTTTCACATTAATCATGTTGTAAAGAAAAATTAGAACCAATGGGAGGAGCCATGATAAAGAGGAAACAAAACAATAAAAAAAAAAGAGGGCAAATAGTATGCTTCGATCTGCATTCAGACTTCACAGTTCTTTCTCTGGATGTGGACAGCATTTTCCATCCTGAGTCTTTTGGAGTTGTCTTAGATCCTTGCATCACTGAGAAGAACTAAGTCTATCAAAGTCAGTCATTGCACAATGTGTCTGTTACTGTATACAATGTTCTCCTGGTTCTGCTCACTTCACTCAGCATCAATTCATTTAAGTCTTTCTAAGTTTTTCTGAAGTCTACCTGCTCATCATTGCTTATAGCACAATAGTATTCCATCACATTCATATACCGCAACTTGTTCAGCCATCTCCCATTGATGGGCATCCCCTCAACTTCCAATTCTTAGCCACCACAAAGAGAGCTGCTATAAATCTCTTTGTACATGTGGGTCTTTTCCCCCTTTTTATGATCTCTTTGGGATACAGACCTAGAAGTGGTATTTCTGGGTCAAAGGTATAACAGTAAGGCAGTAATAATAATGTAGATGATAACTGTCAAAATGCCTATGTAGTTCTGTATCGCAAAGTATACGAGACTCTCCACATAGAAGGTAGAAGTAGTAAACCTTTTATTCAGATACCAGAAAACCATATCCCATAACCAAATGTTCAGCTCCCACAACCAGTCAGCCCACTTTATCATAACAGCAAGGAACTTAAAACACCATATCACAGCCTGGAGCCTCGCCATCCCAAAATCTCTCTGACTCCCTGCTACGGTCTTCCCAAAAACAAACTCACAGTACAGCTAAGTCAGCCTGTTCAGTTCTAACAATCATGAGAGCAGCCATTAGCAGCCATAACATCTCTCTCAGCATTTCCTGTGATATAACTTACTTTTCCTGTCAGGAAGCTCCTCCCACCACATGTCTCTTAGGCTTCCTGTGATGTAAGCAGGTCACATGGCCTATTAATGGGTGGGAAAGATCTTCAAATCTAAATTGCTACTACAAAAGGTTATGCACAGCCCTTTGGGCATAGTTCTAAATTGCCAACAATGCATCAGTGTGCCAATTTTCCCACATCTTCTCCAATCATTTTCCTATTTTGTCAGGTTAGCCAATCTGATAGGTGTGATGTGGTACCTCAGAGTTGTTTTGATTTGCATTTCTGTAATCAATAGTGATTTAGAACATTTTTTTCATACTATGCCTTTTTAAAAGCTAACAGATGTTAAGTGATTACATGGAACTGGGGTGCTAGTCGCATGTCCTTAACAATGGGGAGAACACAGTTGGGGACTTAGCTTACACCTATGATATTAAAGAAGACATACTCCACCTCTCAGGGTTACTTCCTGGATCCCTGAGAGATATAGCAGGCCCAGCTCTGAGAGAAGGAACCAGAGCTTATTCACTACATTTATGCAAGAAAAACTGTTCATTTTTGTTAATCTCTCTGTCCCTTATTTGGTCATGAACTCTTCCCTATCCATAGAGCCAAAAGGTAATTTTTTTCTTGCTGCTCTAATTTGCCTGTGATATAATCTTTTGTATCTAAGTATGTATCCCTTGGACATTAATCTTTATGCAATTGTGAGGTATTGGTCTGAACCTAATTTTTGCTAAACCATTGTCCAGTTTTCCCAGCAATTTTCATCAGCACCCACTAATTGGAGTCTTTAGGTGTTTTGAGTACTATGATACTATTTTTTTTTCTTTTTTTTCTTGGAGGTGGGAAGGCAGAGCAATTGGGTTTAAATGACTTGCCCAAGGTCACACAGCTAATAGGTGTGTATCAAGTGTCTGAGGCCAGATTTGAAGTCAGGTCCTCCAGGGCCAGTGCTCTACTCACCTAGCTGCCCCATTTGTTTTCTTTTGTATGTTATGCACCTAATCTTTTCTTTCTTTCTTAAAAAAATTTTCATTAAATTTTTTAACATTCTTTTTTTAAATTTTGAGTCCCAAATTCTCCACCTCCCTCTAGCACTTCCCTTCCACATTGCCTTGACCAAGGCAAGCAATATGATATCCATTATACGTGTGAAGTCATACTTCATGTTTCTATATTAATTATGTTGGGGGAAAAAAGGCAAGAAAAATAAAGTTTAAAAAAAAAACTTCACTTGGTACCCATAGTTCATCAGTTCTCTCTGTAAATGGATAGCATTTCTCATAATGGGTCCTTTGGAATTGCTGCAAATCATTGTATTGATCAGAATAGCTAAATCTTTCACAATTGATTATTGCTACAATATTGTTGTTACTGTTATTCAGTATTACAATATTCTCTTAGTTTTGCTCACTTAACTTTGTTTCAGTTCATATGTCTTCCCAAGTTTTTCTGAAACCATTCCCTTCATCATTTCTTATAGTGCAATAGTATTCCAACACAATCATTTACCACAAGTTGTTCAGCCACTCTTTTTTTAATAGCACTAAATCATTTTGATAGTTACTGCTTCAGAACAGTTTGAAATCTGGTACTTCTCGGACCCATTCTTTTCCTACTTTTTTTTCTTTAGCTCCCTTGAGATTCTTGACTTTCTGTACCACAATATGAATTTTATTATTTTTTCTAGTTATATAAATTAAGTATTTAGTAGTTTGGTTGGCATGACATTGAATAAGTAAATTGATTTGAGTAATATTACAATTGTAATTGTATTGACACAACCTATTCAGAAGCAATGAATATATTTCTAATTATTTAGATCTATCATTAGTTCCATAAAGATATTTTAAAATAAATTTTAAATGAGGAATTGGGTGTGTATTGGTAGAGTAATTTCCAAAGATTTTATACAGTCTGAAGTTACTTTGAATTGATTATTTTTCTTTCTATATCTTCTTGGTGGGTTTTGTTGGAATATATAGGGATGCTGATAATTAAACATTAATTGAAATGATAAAATAACAAATTCAGTAAAGTTTCAGGATATAAAAGAAAACTATATAAATTGGCTTTACTGTATCGTCTACAAGCAATGATTTTGCTTTTCCTCTTTCCCTACGCTTAATACCTCAATTTTTCTTTCTTCTCTTATTGCTAAGGCTACCATTTCTAGCACTATGTTAAGTAATAGCAGTGATAATAAGCATCCTTGCTTTACTCTTTATCTTATTTAAAAGGCTTCCAGCTTTTAGTTGTTAAATATAATGTTTGCTCTTTGTTTTAGATGGATATTATTTACCATATTTAGGAAAAACCACTTATTTCTATGAATTCTGGTGTTTGTTTTTAAAACAGATTGGTGTTGGATTTTTATCAAAGGCCTTTTAATACTTATTGATATAATCATGTGGTTTTTATTATTTGTATTATTAATGTTGTTTATTATATTTACACTCTCCTTTATATTGAGCTAACTCTATGCTCCTGGCAAAAATCCAAGTAGTTCATAGTGTATAATCTTTCTAATATGTTGTTATATCCTATTTGCTACATTTTATTTAAAATTTTTTCCTTCAGTGTTCATTAGGGATATTGGTGTATCTTTCTCTGTTTTGTTTCTTTTTGGTTTAGGCAGCAAGACCATATTTGCATGAAAGAAAAAAAATTGGAAAAGCCCATTCTTTTCCTATTTTTCAAATAGTCTAAATAATATTGAAACTAATTTTTCTTGAAATATTTGATAGAATTCATTTGTAAATCTGTCTAATCCAGAATTTTTTTTCCCCTTGGATGTTCATTTATGGATCATTCAATTTATTTTTTTATATTAAGTTATTTAAATAATCTATTTCTTCTTTTATTAATCGAGGTATTTTATATTTTTTGTAAGAATTTATCAATTTCCTCTAAATGATCATTTTTAAGCATATGATTCAACTGATAATTCTGACAATTTCCTTTATTTTCTCTAAAATTGTGAATTCTCCCTTTTCGTCTTTGATACAAATAATTTGATTTTTCTCACCCTTTTAAAATGTTATATTAACTATCTATTTTATTAGCTTTTTCCCCCAAAGGCTTTTGTTTAGCAATTTGATAATTTTTCTTTCAATTTTATTAACCTCTTATTTGATTTTAATAATTTATTCTTTGTTGTATAGTTAAAATTTAATTTAAGTTTCCTTACACTAAGTTTTCTTTAGTTGAAGGGGCTTCATTTCTTGTTCTAGTGACTGTTTTTTTTTAAAGTTACATATCCAATTCATCATTTTGCTACTCCTCTCATTCATTGATGAAAATATTTACAGATATCCCTTAAGTTTTCATTTCTGTCTTATTATTTTAATTTTCTTTGATGAAAATTTCTATTGCTTATAATATTTTTTACCCACTAGTTCTTTAGAATTAAGTTATTTGGTCTCCAGTTAATTTTTAATTTTTTCTTCAGAAGTCTTTTATTGAATACAAGTTTTATTGCATTAAACCAGGAAAGGATGTTTTTAGTATTTCTGCTTTTCTGAGGTTTTTGGTTTTTGTTTGTTTGTTTGTTTTTGATGAGGTCTTTATGTCCCAATATAGTTTTGTAAATGCAACAACATGGCTGAGAATTAAATTGCTTTCTGTTTTATTTCAGTAATCCCCAAAGATCTACTATTTCTAATTTTTCTAAAATTCTATTCATATCCTTATTTTTTTTTATCTTGGATTTGTCTAGGTTTGAAAGGGGTACATTGAGGTCTCCATTTGTAACAGGTTCAGCATTTCTCTGACTCAGCCAGTTTCTTTCCTCTCACTTACAACATGGCTGCTGGAGAGGGGAATTTACCTAAAAGAAGACAAAGCTGCCCCCAGGACCTGCTTGGACTATGTTATTGGCTCCAGTTTCCTTGATGAAACCTCCTTCCTCAAACCACCCCACCCCACCTCTGGGACCTGATTGGACCTCTCTTTCCTGACACAACCTTCTAGTCTTGTAAGGGTATAAAAAGTTCCAGCCATGTAGAGCCTAGGCCTCTTGGACTTGGATTTCTGAAGCCCACATAGCAGCAGTCCTACCTTGATGACTAGATACATTTCTATAAACAAAAGGGGCCTTGTCCAGAGAAGCTAAGTGTTCCTGTGTCATATTTGTACATCCATCCTGTGTTAAGACAAAATAAACTTCCTTGTGTTAAATGTTCAATGACTTACAAGTACTTGGTTTTATTCCAAAATCAGAACCTGAACTGTGAGAGTGCAAGTGTTGGAATCACTTTCTGACACCATTATGTATGTATGTATACTTTAAACATAGCAATTTCCCATCTTATCTCTTTATTATGTTTATATTCATTGTAGTCTTACCGAAAATCATGATTACTATACATGCTTTTTAAAATTCAACAGAAGCATAATAGATTTTGCTCCTCTCCTTCATTTTAACTCTAAGTGAATATTTATATTTCAAGTGTGTTTCTTATAAAAAACATATTTTTGGATTTGTCCTCTTATTTTTTATGGGTGAATTTATTCCATTAATACTCACGGTTATTATTGTTAATGGTGTATTTCCCTCCATCCTGTCCACTTGTACTTTTTTAGTCCCTTTGCTCCTACCTCCTCCCCTTTACTAGTAAGAAGAAGGTAGTAAAAGAGAGGGTCTTTGCCTAACACTTGTGATCTATAAATGAGGTGATCTGTTTCTATTCTCTTATCCTTCTCTTCCTTTTGCCTTGCCCCTATATCAGATTTTTAGCCTTTCTTCCTTTACTTTTAATCTTCCCTTCATGTTATCCATTCTGACGTTGGATTTTGTTTTGCTTTTTACTACCTATCCTGCCTTTCCTCTTAAATCTCTCCCTCTCCTCTCCTTCTATTTCCCTTTGGAGTTTAATGTATTTCTATAACACAGTGTTTGTGTATGTACATGTGTGTGTATAGGTTATTGTGTTCAATCTACCTTTGTCTTCTATTATATATGAAATAGTGATTTCCTTCTGTTTCCTCCTTCTTTCCTCCCTAATAGAGTCCCTTATCCCTCCCATTTGTTTCTTGTCCAAAAGTCACCAAAACAGCACAAAATCATCTCTCAGGCTGTCTGACTATCTTATTTACTTTTATCTGTGACCCTCAAAGATATTAAGGTACTGAGAAGGCATTTGTTTCTTATTCCCTTATTAGCATGTAAGCCATTAATACCCACAGAGTTTCTTCTAAATGAACAGAGGTATATACCTTTTTACGTGTTTCCATTTCAAAATGTCTATTCATTTCTGGAATTTTCATTAGGAATGCTTGGAAATCTATTTCATTGAAGGTCCATTTCCCACCCCACCCCCAATATAATTAATTATATGTAGTCTTGCTGGATATGTTATTCTTGGCTGTAAGCCATTTTCTTTTACCTTTTAGAATGTCTTATTTCAAGAGCTCACTTGGAAAACAGTAGCTGCCAAGTTTTACATCATCCTGACTGTGGCTCTTTGGTTCTTGAATTCTTTTATTGTTTGTTTATTGTTACTGGGGTTTTGGGGGGACAGGGCAGAGAGGGGGTTGTTGCTCATATTTATTTTCCCTTTGGCGTTGAAGCTCTGGATTTTGGCTATGATGTTATTGGAAATTTTCATTTTGGAGTTACTTTCAGGAAGTGACTAGTGATTTTTTTTTTCTATTTTCACATTTCCTTCCAGTTCTAAGACAGCAGGAAAGTTTTCATTTATGATTTCTTCAAGTGTGGTACCCAAGCTTTTTTTGGTTGTTGTTACTCATGATTTTCACATAATCTGATGTTGAGGTTTTTTTTTTAAATTTTATATTTCTTATATTTTCTTCTCTTTTTGGGGAATCTTTTATTTTGTTTTGCTATTTCTTGTTTTTCACTAAATTGTTGCTTTCTGTTTGTCACTTCCTAATTTTCAGGGTATTTAGTTCTTAGATAAGGTTTCTCACCATCTATTCTAATGTATCAATTCTCCTTGGCATTCTTTCTTCCAAAGCTATTCCATTTTGTCTCTCCTGTTTCATTTCTTCCGGTTACTCTTGTAATCTTTGTGATCAATACATTTTTTTTCCTTCTGAGTATCTATTTAGAGTTTTTGTGGAGTTGTTTTCTTTGGCAGTTACCCCTTGGCTGTCCCTCAGTTCAAGGTATTTCTTCACGGTATTTGGTATTTTCTTTGGTTTGCTCCTATCAGTGTCCTCACCATCTGTGTTGGGAACGTGTGCTTGAGTTGGACTGGACTGTTAAGTTCTTACAAGTTGTGCAGGCCTTCCTCCATCCTGAGGGGTGGCTAAGACTGGGCCGTCCGTCTGCAAGGAGTGTTTTTGGCTTTGTCTCTTGTCAAGACCTGGCCTGCCTAAACTCTAGCTTAGGCCAAGGCTGCCTGGATATTGCTCAGGGCTTTTCTGTCTTGTGGCCAGGGCTCCATCCTGCCACTAAGGACTTTATTTCTGCTGCCATGGGGCTCCATATCATGCCCATGCCTGGCTCTGCCTGAGGCCTCTTTCTCCCTTCCTCTTATTGTTGCCTGTTCCAGCCCCTCCTACTTGCTGAGCTCTACTAAGGGCTCCTTTCTCCTTTGGCTGCAAGCGTGCTTTTGTATAGTGACTTGCTCCCTGTGTTGTCTCTCTTCAGGGATTCCTGCGACATTTGAGCAGTCTTTTTGTGCTTTTCTGAACTATTTTTGTGAACTCGACAGAGGCCTTTATATTTGTTTCTATTTATTTATCTCTAAATCTGGTGCTTTAAGGTATTTACTGGGATATTAGAGGGGGATCTAGGATCCTCCAAAGGTAGGGGAAGAAAGAGGAAGGGGAAAGAATAACTATTCATATAACACCTAATATGTTCCAGGCCAAACACTTAGTACTTTTGTTTGTTTTTGTTTTGTTTTTTTTTCAAATATTATCTCATTTACTCCTCACAATAACTGTTTGAGATAAGTGTTATTATTACCCCTATTTTACAGCTGAGGAAATTGAGGCAAACAAAAGTTATACTTGCCCAGGGTTACAGAGATAGGAAGTGTCTTGAGGTTGGATTTGAACTCAGGTCTTTCTGATTCCAGGCTCAGTACTCTGTCCTTTGCACAAAAGACAGTCTTATAATAAACAAACAGAATTTAATTAGGGCTGCTAGGTAGTGCAGTGAAAGGAATGCTAGGCCTGAAGTCAGGAAGACCTGAGTTCAAATGTAGTCTCAGAACTTACTAGCTGTGTGACCTTGAGCAAGTCATTTACCTATTTGCCTTAGTTTCCTTATTTGTAAAATGAGCCAGAGACAGAAATGGCAAACCATTCCCTGTATCTTTGCTAAGAAAACCCCAAATGGGGTCATGAAGAGTTGGACATAACTGAAATGACTGAATTATTTAATTTTTTAATTTTAGTTTTAATTAATTTTAATAATTTGATTTAAAATGGGAATAAAATGAAAATGCTTTTTTACCTAAATATGTGGTGGAAAATGGTGGGAGAATTTCCCAATCTCTCTTGCCAAGAAATAGATATTTATTTCTTATTCTTATTTAAAAAAATATTTTATTTCTTATTTTTGACAAGTATTTATTAAGTGCCTACTATGTGTCAAGCAGTGTGCTAAGTGCTCTAAAAAGGTCTCACCTGATCCTCTCAGCAACCCTGGGAGGTAGGTGCTGTTATTGTCTCCATTTTAACAGTTGAAGAAACTGAGGCAGATGGCGTTTATGACTTTCCAGATTTGAGCTCAGGTTTTCCTGACTCATCAATACTTCGTGATTGAATTTGCCTGGTACTTACACATTATTAGTTCCCTCTGCCCCTCTGATTGGACCTTTAGTAAAAGATCAGGGCCTCTATTTAAAGAAGGGGCTCAGCACAGTTTTATCCCCATTTCTCTACACTGCTTTTGGATTTCTTTGGACCTCTCCAAAGAACATCTCCCTCTCAAATACCTTCCCACTTTTCAGTTTTCTTTTGTGTGACGTCTTCCCCTACAAGCTCTTTGAGGGTGGGACTATTTTTTGTTTGTATTTGTGTCACAAGCACTTAGCACAGTGCCTGGCACGTAGTAGGTGCTTAATACATGTTTATTGACTGGCTGACTACAGGTCTAGCAGTATATCCTCTGTATCATCTAGCTGCCTCTCCATTTCCCACCTACCTCTGCTCTGAATGCTTCTGGTACTTCTTAGGACTTCTTCATTATGTCCCCTAACCCTAATCCTTTGGACTTCTCCATCATACCCTGTGCTGAGTACCTTCTCTCTTCTCTTCTTTTGAGCTCCTTTTTATGTGTTTTCTTCCCCCATAAGAATATGTACTCCAAAGGGTCAAAAGCTGTCTTTCTCTTTTGTATTATGTCGCTAGCCCTTAGCACATTGCCTCGCAAATAATAGGTACTTAATAAATGTTAATTGATTGGCTGACTAAATGGGAACCAGGGTACTATCAAGACATAGACTCAGTCATTGTGTTGGTTGGTTTTGCTGAACTGCTTTTCTTTGTCTTTCTAATCTTTGTCACAAGGTCATGACCAAATGAGAAACAAGAGAGGTTCACAGGAGGTAAAATGGACAATTTTGATCACATAAAATTAAAAAGGTTTTGCACAAATAAAACCAATGTAGCTAAAACTAGAAGAGAAGCAGGAAATTGGGGAAAAGGGAAAATCTTTGCATTAAGTTTCTCTAATAAAGATTTCATTTCTAAGATATATAGAGAACCGAGTCAAATTTATAAAAATAAGGGCCATGTCCCAGTTGATAGATGGTCAAAGGATATGAAGTGGCAGTTTTCAGGGGAATCCATATTATCAATAGCCATGTGAGAAAATGCTCCAAATCACCAATAACTAGAGAAATGCAAATTAAAACAATTTTAGGAGTCAAGATGGCAGAGTAAGCAGTAAGTAGCTCTCACTCTCCCTTATTAACCTCTAAAAACTCAGAAAATATTGCCCCAGGAAAAATCCCGGAACAACTGAGCTAGCATAAAAATGAGGAGGAGCATTCTATTAGCCCAGGAGACTTCGGGGATCAGTGGGAAAGGTTCCTCCTGCCCTGCTGGAAGGGGAGCGCAGTCCAGGACTGGAGATGTCCCAGTAAGCCAGTGGCAAGCCCCACCTCAGCAGCCAGTGGGAGATCTGAGCCCCAGGGTGGTGGAGCAGGCAAGTGCCAAGACCAGGATGCTCACATGTCTTGGCACAGCGAGGGGAACTGGCATGCTCCAGATCAGAGAGCCACTACATGTGCCAGCAGGCAGGAGTTCTCCAGCAGCTGACTCCCATGCTTCAGCACAGCACCGGGTGAGTGGGCATCCTCCAATGGCCAGACCCCTAGTCCCACATTGTGAGCTTTAGTGTAGCCCCAGGGAAATGCAGAAAAACCCCACATGGACTCAGCACATGCCACACACCACTACTAGGATCTCAGCTCAGCATGAGGTAAGCTGCCAGACTGCTACAGTCTCCAGCTGCCAGCACCTGAAGCCCCAGCACGCAAAAACAGTGACCAGGCCCCTGGCCCCCAGCACGAAAAGCCTGGGCCAGTGCCCCCTGTGCTCTAGCAGGAGAGCTCAACTTTAAAAGCCAGAAATAGGCAAATATTGTGAGCAAAAAGCAGAAATGGACACTGACCATAGATTCTTTCCATGGGGACAGGTGTAACAGCAAGCACCCTAGTACACCTAGGATGGCCTGCTGACACAAGTTCTTTGATCTGCTTTTCTAAAGGAACGACAACTCAAAAGGGGTTGACAACCCTACTTTAATTAAATGATGTCATTCACTAGTTCAGGGGAAAGGTCAGCACCCTGAACATGGAGAAAATACGAGCAGAGAAATTAACACAAAAATCCAATAGGCAGGGCTCCAACTGTCTAGTAATCTTGGTACGTGCTTTAATATTTACATACATCACCAGATCAGGGGAGCACCAACATCTAAATGTATTGTTAACATATTTTTTGCTTGATGGGAAGATCTTTCCCATACATTAATAGGCCCATGTGACTTGCTTAAGTCACATGGAAGCCTAAGTGAGCCTGGATCATGAGGGTTGTGATGCCCTCTGACCCTGAAGAAGTGTACATATACTCAGAAGGTAGCATATTGCTTTGGGGCTCACTCATGGGAAGAGTGTTTGTGTGATGTAGCCAGATGAGATTCTGGGAAGCCAATAAGGAGCCCCCCAGCTTTGAAAACCCAGATGTTGGCGCTTCTCTTTCTGGTAACTAATTAAGTAAGGCTTTTGGTCAGACAGTTGGAAGCCCCGTCTGTTGATCATTGCTATTTGTATTTGCTCTGTTTGTATCATTTCTGCTTGCAATTTCTGTTTATATTTTCTCTGAAGTTCAGGGTGCTGATTTTTCCCCTGAACTAAGTGAATGATACCTATCTATCTATCTATCTATCTATCTATCTATCTATCTATCTATCATCTATCTATCTATGTTTAATTAAAGCAAGATTGCTGATCCCTTTTAAGTTGTTTTCCTTTAGAAAAGCAGATCAAAGAACCTGTGCTAGCAGCCCTCCTGTGTGCTGGTGTCATTGGTCTTACACTCCCACAACAGCTGCAAGTAACATTGTTGTTACACTGAGTAGTTGGAGGGCTCCTCAACAAATGACTACCCAGAATCTCGTCCAGGAAATCAAAAGGTCCTTCACATGAACAAGCCCCCAAAGCAAAATCTCACCTCAGAATATACATACACTTTAAGCTAATAGGCCCAGAGCCAGAAGGCACCACAACCCTCATGACTCAGTGCCTAATTAGCCTAGTACTGAAAGGTGAGAAAGCCTTCCTACAAGTAAGTTTCCCCTAAGCAAGCTTCCTCTTAGGCAACTTCCTCCCCCAGTGTGACTCAGGATGTATCACAGTTGTGAGTTGGGCCAGAGCTCAAAGCAGCAAGATATCCATGATTGAAATACCTGTATACCTTTAGACCTGGGAATACGGCCCCTGTTCCAAGGGAAAAAGAGGATGCATGTGGTCACATAGGCCTATTAATGGGTGGGAAAGATCTTATATTCCATTAGCCCTACAATGGGGAAGATCAAAATACAAATTCAGAAGGGGACAATGTTGTCAATATGCCTACATCTGAAACCTCAAAGGGGAATATGAACTGGTTTCAAGACCAAAAAGCCTTCTTGCAAGAGCTCAAAAAGGATTTTAAGAGTCAAATAAGAGAGGTAGAAGAAAAATCGGGTAAGTAAATGAGAGGCATGCAAGAGAAAGTCAACAGCTTGGGAAAGGAGGACAAAATTTGACTGTAGAAAGCAATTCCTTAAAAAATGCAATTGGCCAAATGGAAAAAAAAAATCCACTGAAGAAAACAACTCCTTAAAAAGTAGAATTGGCCAAACAGAAAAAGATGTCTATGAGACATTGAGAATCAGTCAAACAAATTCAGAAGAATGAAAAAATAGAAGAAAATGTAAAATAGCTCATTGGAAAAGCAACTGAACTGGAAAATAGATCCAAGAATTATTGGTGTACTTCAGGTAGACCAGATTAGTCATGATCAAAAAGGAGCCTGGACAGCATCTTTGAAGAAATCATCAAGGAAATCTGCCTTGACATCCAAGAGGATGGGGCAAAATAATCATCAAAAGAATCCACCCATCACCTCCTGAAAGAGATCCCAAAATGAAAACACCAAGGAATATTGCAGCCTGTAATGGTAATCAGGGTGTGACTTTTTTTTTTTACTGCTTTCTTTTTTCGAATGTTAAGGCAATCAAGTGCCTTTAACGAGTCTTGCCTTTGTTTGAATGGGGTAAGTAAATTGGGACCTTTTGTCTTTTGTTTTGGAGTGCTTCTCAGAACTGAGATACCTTTGAGTCTTGCCTTTCAAATTTAATGGCAAGCAAAGTGGGACTTTTTGCTGTTTTTTGTTTGAGTGCTTCTCAGCACTAAGGCAATCAAGTGCCTTTGATTGAGTCTTGTCTTTGTTTCAATCAAGGGTCTTTGATTGAATCTGGAGTCTTTGATGACCTGCTTAAGTCACAAGAAAGCCTAGGTCACATGAGTTTGAGATGCATGGTTGTGACACCCTCTGACCCTAAAGAAGCATATGTATATACTCTGAGGTTAGCATTTTGCTGGGGGCTCTCACTCACTGGAAGAATGTTGTGTGATTTGCCCAGATGAGACTCTGGGTAGCTGTCATGGAGCAACCCCCTTC
>CM053627.1:205529830-205541935 GCA_028646595.1 Phalanger gymnotis
GATTGTAAACCCCTTGAAGTTGCTTTCCTTAGAAAAGCAGATCAAAGAACCTGTGTTAGCAGCCCTCCTGTGTACTGGTGTTATTGGCTTACACCTCCACAGCAGCTGTGATCAGCATTGTTGTTACATAGCCAAATTGCAGAATTATCAAGTCAATGAGAAAATACTGCAAGCAGTCAGAAAGAAACAATTTAAATATTGTGGAACCACAGTCAGGATTACACAGGACCTTGCAGCTTCTATATTAAAAGATAGGATGGCTTTGAATATGATTTTCCATAAGGCAAAAGAGCTTGGATTACAACCAAGGATCAACTACCAAGCAAAACTAATCATACTCTTTCAGAAGAGGAGATGGACATTCAATGAAATACAGGACTTCCAAATTTTCCTGATGAAAAATCCAGAGCTGAACAGAAAATTTAATCTCCAAAAAGTATAAAAAGTTAAACAGGAAAAGAAAAATCCCAATGTGTTATTCAATAAGGTTAAACTGTCTACATCCAGTAAACATAGGAAGATGATACTTGTAACTCTTGAGAACTGTATCTTTATTATGACATTTAGAAGGGGTATAAATGATAGAGGGTGTGGATATAAGCTGACTTTGATGTGATGATAAAAAAAATTAAGAGGCGAAAAAAAGATTGTACTGGGAGAAGAAGAAAGGAGGAGGCAGAAAAGGGTAAAATACATCACACGAAATGGCTCAAAGACCTATTACGATAGAGCGAAAGAAGGGAAGGAGATGAGTATTGTTTGAACTTTACTCTCACCAGATTTGGCTCAAAGAGGAAATATTCAATTGGGCATAGAACTCTGTCTTACCCTATAGGAAGCAGGAGAGGAAAAGGGGAAGAAAATGGAGGGAGTCAATAGAAGGGAGGACAGAAAGGAGGGAAGAAGTTGTAGGGGAAAGGGGAAGGAAAAGGGAGGGAGGCTGATAGAAGGGAGGGCAGACTGAGGGAGGCAGCAGTCAGAAGCAAAGCACAGGTGAGGAGGAAAAGGGAGAAAGGAGAGAGAAAAACATAAACAGGGAAAATAGGATAGAAAGAAAGACACAGCAATCATAACTGTGAATGTGAATGTGATGAACTCTCCCATAAAACAGAAGCAGATAGCAGAGTGGATTAAAAACCATAACCCCACAATATGTTGTTTACAAGAAACATATTTGAAACAGAGAGATACACACAGAGTAAAGGTAAATGGCTGGAGCAGAATATGTTATGCTTCAGCTGAAGTAAAAAAAAAAAAAGCAGGGGTAGCAATCCTGATCTCGGACAAAGCAAAAGCAAAAATAGAGCTAATTAAAAGGGATACCTGCTAAAAGGTATCAGAGACAATGAAGTAATATCAATACTAAACATATGTGCACCAAGTGGAAAAAATAAACAACAAAATTATACTAGTGGGGGACCTCAGCCTCCCCTCTCAGAACCAGATAAATAAAACCACAAAATAAACAGAAAGAAATTGAGGAGGTAGGGGAAGCTAGGAGGCGCAGTGGATAGAGCACTGGCCCTGGAGTCAGGAAGACCTGAGTTCAGATCTGACCTCAGACACTGACATGTACTAGCTGTGTGATCTCAGGCAAGTCACTTAACCCCATTTGCCTGAAAGAAAGGAAGGAAGGAAGGAAGGAAGAAATTAGGTAGGTGAATAGAATCTTAGAAAAATTAGATATGGTAGACCTCTGGAGAAAATTGAATGGGGATAGAAAGGAATATACTTTTTTCTCAGTGGTATATGGCACCTACACAAAAAAACTGACCATGTACTAGGGCATAAAAATCTCACAATCCAATGCAGAAAGTCAGAAATGCAATAAAAATTGCAGATAATAAAAAGCCATGGAAAGATAGGCTAAAAACTAATTGGAAACTAAATAATCTAATCCTAAAGAATGAGTGGTTCGAACAACAAACCATAAATAAATTACTTCATCCAAGAGAATGACAATAATGACACAACATACCAAAACTTATAGGATACAGCCAAAACAGTTCTTAGGGGAAATTTTATATCTCTCAATGCTTACATGAATAAAATACAAAAAGAGGAGATCAAAGCTAGAAAAAGAACAAATTAAAAATCCCCAATTAAATGTCAAATTAGAAATTCTGAAAACCAAAAGAGAGATCAATATAACTGAAATTAAGAAAATTGTTGAATTAATAAATAAAACTAAGAGCTGGTTTTATGGGGGAAAACACAATAAAATAGATAAACCTTTGGTTAGTTCATTTGATTTAAAAAAGAAAGAAAGAAGAAAACCAAATTACCAGTATCAAAAATGAAAAGGGTTGGGGCAGCTAAGTGGCACAGTGAGTAGAGCACTAGCCCTGGAGTCAGGAGGACCTGAGTTCAAATCTGACCTCAGACACTTGACACACTTACTAGCTGTGTGACCTTAGGCAAGTCACTTAACCCCAATTGCCCTGCCTTCCCCCTCAAAAAAAAAAATGAAAAGGGTGAATTCACCACTAATAAATAGGAAATGAAAGCAGTAATTAAGAGCTATTTTGCCAAACTGTATGCCAATAAATTTGATAATCTTAGTGAAATGGATGAATATTTACAAAAATATAAATTGCCCAGATTTACAGAAGAGGAAATAAAATACTTAAATAACCCCATTTCAGAAAAAGAAATTGAATAAGCCATCAATGAACTCCCTAAGAAAAAATCTCCAGGGCCAGATGGATTTACAAGTGAATCATATCAAATTTTTTTTTTCAAACATTTAAGGAACAATTAATTCCAATACCATATAAACTATTTGGGAAAATAGGCAAAGAAACAATCCTACCAAATTCTTTTTACGATACAAATACGGTGCTGATACCTAAACCATGAAGAGCCAAAACAGAGAAAGAAAATTATACCCCAGATCAATTTCCCTAATGAATATAGATGCAAAATTTTAAAATAAAACATTAGCAAAGAGACTACAGCAATTTACACAAGGATAATACACTATGACCAGGTAGGAATTTTACCAGGAATATAGGGCTGGTTCAATATTAGGAAAACTATCAGCATAATTGACAATATCAACAACAAAACTAACAGAAATCATATGATTACCTAAATAGAAAAAGCTTTTGACAAAATGTAACACCCATTCCTATTAAAAACACTAGAGCGCATAGGAATAAATGGAATCTTCCTTAAAATGATAAGTAGCATCTATCTAAAACCATCAGTGGGCATTATATGTAATGGGGATAGGCTAGAAGCATTTCCAATAAGATCAGGCGTAAAACAAGGATGTCCATTATCACCCTTGTTATTCAATACTGTCCTAAAAATGTTAGCTTAAAGCAATAAGAGAAGAAAAAGAAATTAGAATAAGCAAAGAAGAAACAAAACTATCACTCTTTGCAGATGATATGATGGTATATTTAGAAAATCCTAGAGAATCAACTAAAAAACTACTTGAAATAATAAATAACTTTAGCAAAACTGCAGGCCATAAATAAACCCACATACATCATCAACATTTCAATATATTACTAACAAAGTCCAAAAGCAAGAGATAGAAAGAGAAATTCCATTTAAAGTTACTGTAGACAATATAAAATATTTTAGAGTCTACCTGCCAAGACAAACCCAGAACTATATGAACACAATTACAAAACACTTTTCACACAAATAAAGTCACATCTAAATAAATAGAAAAACATCAGTTGCTCATGGTTAGGCTGAGCTAACATAATAAAAATGATAATTCTACCCAAATTAATTTACTTATTCAGTGCCATACCAATCAAGCTACCAAAAAGTTATTTTATAGAACTAGAAAAAATAATAACAAAATTCATCTGGAAGAACAAAAGAACTAGAATATCAAGGTAATTAATGAAAAGAAATGCAAGAGAAGATGGCCTAGCCATACCAGATTTTAAATTGTATTATAAAGCAGCATTCATCAAAACTACTTGGTACTGGCTCAGAAATAGAGTGGTGGATCAGTGGAATAGATTAGATACACAAGATACAGTAGTCAATGACTCTAGTAATCTATTTGGATAATGTAGTAATGAATTTAGTAATCTACTTTGATTAACTCAAAGACTCCAGCTTCTGGGATAAGAACTCACTATTTAACAAAAGCTGCTGGGAAAATTGGAAAATAGTATGGCAGAAACTAGGCATAGACAAACATCTTACACCATACACCAAGATAAAGTCAAAATGGGTATACAATTTAGATATAAAGGCTGATGTTATAAGCAAATTAGGAGAGCAAGGAATAGTTTACCTGTCAGATTAATGGAGAACAGAAGAATTTATAACCAAACAAGAGACAGAGAACACTATGAAATGCAAAATGGATAATTTTGATTACATTAAATCAAAAAGTTTTTACAAGGAGAAAGCTGATGCAACCAAAATTAGACGGAAAGGAGAAAGCTGGGAAACAATTTTTACAAGCAGTGTCTCCGATAAAGGCTTCATTTCTAAAATATATAGAAAACTGAGTCAAATTTATAAGAATATAAGTCATTCCCCAATTGATAAATGGCCAAAGGATATAAACAGGCAATTTTCAGATGAAAAAAATAAAGCTATTTTTAGTCATATGAAAAAATGCTCTAAATCATTATTGATTAGAGAAATGCAAATCAAAACAACTCTGAGGTACCACATCACACCTATCAGATTGGCTAACCTGACAAAATAGGAAAATGATAAATGTTGGAGAAGATGTAGGAAAATTGGTACACTGATGCATTGTTGGCAATTTGGAGCTATGCCCGAAGGGTTGTGCACAACCTTTGACCCAGCAATACCACTTCTAGGTCTGTATCCCAAAGAGATCATAAAAAAATTGAAAAAGACCCACATGTACAAAAATATTTATAGCAGTTCTTTTTGTGGTAGCTAAGAATTGGAAGTTGAGGGGATGCCCAGCAATTGGGGAATGTCTGAACAAGTTGTGGTACATGAATGTGATGGAATACTATTGTGCTATAAGAAATGACGAGCAGGCAGACTTCAGAAAAACCTGGAAAGACGTATATGAATTGATGCTGAGTGATTTGAGCAGAACCAGGAGAACATTGTATACAGTAATAGCCACATTGTGCAATGACTGACTTTGATAGACTTAGCTCTTCTCAGCAATGCAAGGATCTAAGACAACCAAAAGACTCAGGATGGAAAATGCTGTCCTCATCCAGAGAAAGAACTGTGAAGTCTGAATGCAGACCGAAGCATACTATTTGCCCTTTTTTTTTTTTATTGTTTTGTTGTTGTTTCTTCTTTCTTGTTTCTCCCACTGGTTCTAATTCTTCTTTACAACATGACTAATGTGAAAATGTTTAATATGAACATATATGTATAGCCTATATCAGATTGCATACTGTCTTGGGGAAGATGGAGAGGAAGGAGGGGGAGAAAATTTAGAACTCAAAAATCTTATGGAAGTAAATGTTGAAAATTAAACAAAACAAAGCCATTTTCAGGTGCCACCTCATATCATCAGATTGACTAAGTTGACAAAAAGGGGAAATGATAAATCCTGGAAGATTTTTGGGAAAACAAATACTTTAACACACTATTGGTAGAGCTGTGAGCTAGTCAAACCATTCTGGAAAGCAATTTGGAACTATGCCCCCAAAAGCTATTAAACTGTATATCCTTTGACCAAGTGATGCTGCTACTAAGTCTATGCCCTAAAGAGAGAAGAGGTAAAGGATGCATATGTATAAAAATACTTATGGCAATTCTTTTTGAGGTTGCAGAGTTAGAATCTGGGAAGATGCCCATTAATTGGAGAATGGCTGAACAAATCATGATAGGTATATGAATGTGATGGAAGACATGCTATAACAGGCGTGGGGAACCTGTGGCCCCAAGGCCACAAGTGGCCCTGTAGGTCCTCAAGTGTGGCTCTGTGACAGAATCTAGACTTTGCGGAACAAGTCCCCTTAATAAAAAGATTTGTTCTATAAAACTTGGACTCAGTCAAAAGGCTGCACCCATGAACCTAGAAGAACACGTGTTGCCCTGAGGCCACAGGTTCCCTAACCCTGTGCTATAAAAAAATAATAAAGGGATGGGGGGCAGCTAGGTGGTGCAGTGAATAGAGCACCAGCTCTGGAGTCAGGAGGACCTGAGTTCAAATCCAGCCTCAGACACTTGAAACACTTACTAGCTGTGTAACCTTGGGCAAGTCACTTAACTTCCTCCCTCCAAAAAAAAAAAAGGCAAAAAAAAAATAATACAGAGAATGATTTCAGAAAAACCTGGGGAAACTTGCTTGGATTAATAGGAAGTGAAGTGAGTAGAACCAATAGAACAATTTATACATCAACATTATCATAAAGACAATCAAATTTGAAAGACTTAGAAACTCTGATCAACACAATGTCCAACTAGGATTCCAAAGGACTTCTGATGAAATATACTAGTCACCCACAGATAAGAGGAAATGGACTAAGAAAGCAGATTGAAGTATATTTTTCTTTTTTCCTTTTGACATAGCTAATACGGGCATTTGTTTTGCAAGACTCTACATATTTTAACGGGTTTATTTTTCTTACCTTCTTAATGGGTAAGGCAGAAAGAAGAAGGAAGAAGAGAATTTGGAACTGAAAATGAAATAAAATTGAATTTTAAAAAATCTTTGTTACAAGGGTAAGCTCACTATGTAGAAGAGAAATGATGTAAATATTCAGAAATGACATTAAAAAAAGGTATCAATAAAACAGAGGAAAAATAAAGTAGTCTTGTGTACAGCTGGTGGCAAGATCCTCATAAAGGAAGATAGCAAAACCCAAATATTATGTTGGCCAGACAATAACTGGACTTCTTTTTTCCTGAAATATTTAGAAATAATATTTTCATAGTATTTTTATCTAATGTCTAATCTCAATAAAAAACCTTATTAGTCTTTTGAAAATTATCATTGCAAAGGAGACAATGTTCTACTCTGAAGTTTTGTTTTGTTTTTATTTCATGCTTATTAAAGGCCTAAAAGTTCCTGGATTCAGTCAAGGTCAAGAAGGCATTCTCTCTGCAACAGATCAAGGTGGGGATCAGATTAAGAGTGAAATTTTATTTTAATTCAATTAAGAAAATTATCTCTTGAGTTTGAGGGAACATTCCTTTGTTAGCCCCTTCCATAACCTCCCTGATCACAGACTAACTGAAGGGAGGTGACCCTCTTATTATTTCTTGAACCTGGACTTAGTTTTTCTCGAAGACTTTATCTGCAAAGGTGCGGCCAACACTGATATTTTTATAGTTCTGTTAGGCGTATCAAAAATCCCAAGATTGAACTGTGTACTCTTGTTTTAATCTTTCTGTAGAATTTTGTTCTTTCCTGGTCACTATAAAATGTGATACAATTCCATCAAGAAATAGAAATCTCTGCCGGTCCTTTGGTGTTCTCTATAAGCAGCAATGCTTGGAGTTAATTGTCTCTGACAGACAGAGCACTGAGTTTTTCTTCCACACCTCAAATGAAGTTGCTTCTTTTGGTCTCTTTCATCACCAGTATGAGATAACCATCTACTTTAAAAAAGACTCTCTTGATAGGTAGCACTTTCATAGGCTATGATTATATAGGGCTACTCCCTAAAGGGGACCCCAAGATTACCCTGGAGGCATCTGTTTCAACATAGAATGGCCAACTTGGGTAAGAGTCATGGTATACCAGTGTGGAAACAGGCTTCTTTCTTCTCCTTCTTTCCCACCCCCTCCCAGTGGTAAGCTGCTACCTTCTTTGACAGATAGATAAATCATTCTGACAACTGGATATACTAAGGTGAACTTTGCAGGGCCCTGAATCCCTCCCGAGAAATAAACCAGAATGTATTCTATGGTGTAAAGGAAATAACACTGGATTTAGAGTTAGAGACCCTGGTTTCAAATCCTGTCTCTGCCACTTACTACCTATGTGATTTGGGGCAAGTCACTTAACTTGTCTGGGGCTCAGCTTCCTAATCTGCAAAATAAAGGTCCTGGTCTAGACCAGTGGTATTCAAACTCAAATAGAAACAGGGGGGCCATTAAACCATACATAAAGATCCCTGTAGGCTGCGTGTTGACATACATTGACATATATATGTGTGTATGTATATATGTATATGTGTGTATGTATGTATGCATTATGTATATTTATTAACCTATCAATACATTAAAATCAGATAGGAACTACATTTTAACTGGGTGCAGGTTGAGCACCAGAGCGCTGTGGACCACATGTTTGACCCCTACTATCTAGATGACCTCTAAGGTCCTGCTTCAGCTCTAAAATCTGTGATCTTGTGATCTTCAGCCCTTCCGGTATGGAGAAATATCCCACGTGCATGAACTGGGACTCATGTTAGTTCACATTTCGTGAACTTGCAACATGAGCTACACGTTTGAAACCCTTTGTATATTTGTTAGCTATGATCCTGAGGTTGCTGGTAAAAGACTATGATTTCACTTAAGTGTTCTTTTCCATTTCACCGACTTAACAAGCATGTGCTAATATTTTGTAAATAAAATGCTGGAATGTAGACAGGGCAGCCTCCTGCCACACAGTGTTCCACAACATTCCATATGCCCTACAGAGGGAGGCCTTTCCTACATCTGCTGTGCTGTCCCAGATTCCATTTGTGTGTGTGTATGTGTGTGTGTGTGTGTGTATGTGTATGTGTGTGTGTGTATATGTGTGTGTGTGTGTGTGTGTGTGTGTGTGTATGTGTCTTTGTTCTATGAACTGTTAGCAAACAGCTATTGATCAGCAGTGATGGGTATTAATTCTGGTTTTTTATCTTATCACTACCTGATCAATGCCCTGCTGCCATTCTCTTCCTTTTTTAGGCACGCTCACACACACACACACACACACACACACACACACACACACACACACACACCCCACAAAACAAAATTACAAACACACAGCACAGGGTCATTAGACCAAAGAGGCACTTTCAAGGTCATTTAGCTCAGCCAACTCTCTCTGACATAGGCCTCATTCAGATTGATCTGGTAGCTTAGGTTAGTTGGCGATGATAAAAATAATAACTGACGTCTGTATGGCACTTACTCCATATCAGGCACTTAGTGCAGTGTTTGGCACGTGCCCACCTCTTCCTGACCCAGTGGACCACAGTGCGCCAATGCTGTTTGTGGGGTTGTTTTGGCAAAGATACTTGCCAGTTCCTTCTCTAGGCAAACAGAAGTTAAGTGCTCTGCCAGGGTCATACAGCTAGTAAGTGTTTGAAGCTGGATTTTACCTCAGGTCTTCCTGACTCCAGGTCCAGAGCTCTAGCCATGGAGCTACTAGGTAGCTCTGCTTGGCACATAGTAGATGCTTAATAAATTGTCTTACTGCAAGAGAAGGAAGAAAAAACAAAACAAAACAGAAAGACATCAAAAAAAAAGAAAGAAAGAAACAAAGACAACGAGCAATATAATGGTCCCCTGAAGGAGTGATCGAATACCATGTCAAATCTTGGCAGTTTACAGTGGAACTCCTGATGTAAAGAGGGGTGAAGAGAGAGGATTAAGAACAGCAACAGAGACATCAGGGCTGTTGGGTGGAGGACATCGCTTCTGGCACAGGCACTGGTGCTCATCATGGGTCAGGGTCATCTATAGTCAGTAAATAAGAGGTCATTACCCTGTTGCACGTTGTCTGTTCCAGTGCCAAGGTCAACACTGCCCAGTATCACCGCCTACTCAGTGTTCTCTGCTCCACTCCTCCCCCTTCAGGAAGTCACAGGGGGCAAGAAAAGAAGAAGAATACCGAGTCTTTGCGCTTTTAGAAACCTCTGCTAAGCTCTCTTCTTTTGTGAGGGCTAAGTCCCCCCCATCCTCCCTACCAGAAAGCGAGGCACTTTCCAAAGCCATCTCCCTAGTCCAAGCCCTCCCTAGGAAGGAGTTGTCCAGTGACCTTGATAACAATGTGGAGAAATGGGGTAGGACACTGAAGCAACTTCTTTCCTCCTACCCAAGACATGGGAAACTTTACCTAAAGAAAGATGAAACTGCCCTTCGGATCTGATTGGCCCTGTCTTCCATGATATAGCTACCTGGTTCCTTGAAGTCCGGGCCTCTCAGTCTTGGTGGGTGCCTAACACTTCTTAATGGCCATAACCTGCTGACTTCATACCTAGATGGGCTTTTAAATGGAAAGGAGGGGGAGCTAAATGCCACTGTGTTCTTATTATACATCCTTGAAGCATTAGGGCAAAATAAACTAAGTTATTAAACATTCGGTGACTTCCCATTGCATTACTTCATCCCAACATTGAACCTGAATGAAGAGCGTGCTGGTTTTGGAGCTTTGCCTCCTACAAAGGGTTCTTCCAGTTCCAGTTTACAATAAGTGGAAGACTATTCTGGGCCCACTCCACTACATCTCTCTGTTGTGCCCACTCTCTTGCCTCTGAGACCTTCATTGCTGCCCACTCACTGACTGCCTGGAATCCATATTACTGCCTACCCTGCTGCTGTTGCTGGGGCCTCTGCTCCTGCCCATTCTGTTGCCTGGTACCATCGCTATATCCACCCCACCCCTAATCAGCTGGGATAAAGCAGGAGGTCTAGCTGGGGCACTGCTGCTGCTGGATCCCCACATGCCCATTTGTACTGGGACCTACAGAGGCTCTCCTGTAACAGAATAGGTGCTGTCTCCCTAAACCAGGGCCTGAGCACAGCTGTGGACTGTGCCAGGCACTACTACTGCTGGTTTTTGAGTTCTGACCCCTATGCCAGAGCCCAAGGGCTTCCCCCCCATACTTGGCACTACCCCACTATGCCAGAAGCCTGATCACTACCAGGGCCACTGCTATTGACCTCCTGTGACTGCCACTGCTGGGACCTGACTCTGGATCCCTAGCCTGTATAAGTGATTGCTTGCATGTGGCAGCTAGACCACATTCTGTCCTCCTCCCTCCCACCTCCAGTGATGCCCCCTTATCCCAGGACTGTCACCTTGTACCAGGCTGATTACTGCTCCCCTTTGCTAGGGTCTCAGTAATGCCAAAGGTGCTGGCACTGCCCCTTATCATCTGATGCTGACATTACTGCATCCTGGGCTGAGCATCGCCCCAGGTACAGCCACTGAAAGCTATACTCCCTTATGAGCACTGGGCTTTGCTCCCTTATGCTAGAAACAATGATCTCTCCCTGTGGCAGGCTAGATGCCCTCCTCCTCCCCACCCAGGGCTACAGGCAAAGATATCACTGCCTGTAGCTGGCCAACCATGTTAATGAAGTCAGGAATGGCTGGCCCCACATGGGAATCCCTCTGACCACTCCAAGACAGAGATCTTGGCCAGACAGACCACCAGAAGTGGTCTTTCTCTCTCACGCAGGAAATTCATCCTGCAGCCAGCCAGTCAGTTCTGACTAAAGGACTCAGGAACTCTTGACATCTAAAAATCACTAGGCTACTACGTCCAAGGCCAGGAATCTCCAATTCAGGATAGATGACCTATAATCATAGAAAAATACAAAGCAAAAAGGAGTGGCCAGTATTATGGTAAAATAAAGAAACTGAGTCTGTGTTGGTAAGCAAAATGGCCTTTGTTTTGTTTGAGTAATTCAGTTTATTTCATTGAGCCTTACTAGGTGCTGAGCCCCAGGCCCAAGCCCCTATTAGGTCTAAATCCTATGTGGGTGTGGATTGGTAACTACAGTGGGGCCCAAGGTGAGGCTAACTCCAGGGATGGCCTAGTTTACATGTCTGGGACAGCAGAGGCTCTTAGACCACGTGGGTTTAAGTCGCCTCTTTGTGACGATTTTAGGTCACGTGGGTGAGTCGCATGTGTGACTCACCCCTGACGCTGACAAAGATATAAAGCCAGGGGTTGGCCTCTTCTTCCTGGGAGCTCTTTGCCGAAGCAGTGGTAGCGCAGGTGACTCTGGGCCAGCCCTTGTTCTGAGCTCCCAGGCTGAACCTAGATGTTGGTAACTATGAATCTGTATTGGGTCTGTCTGTTGATGTTTGTACTTTGTTTGTAATTTGCTCCGAAGTTCAGGGTGCTGGCTTTTTTCCCTGAACTGAGTGATATTTGTATGCTGAATTAAAGTAAGCTTGTCAACCCTTTCACCTTGCTTTCCTTAGTTAAGCAGATCAAAAGAACCAGT
>CM053627.1:205542035-205574732 GCA_028646595.1 Phalanger gymnotis
CCACAGAAGCTGCTAGGTGAATTATGGAAACAGTCCATTACATCCAGACAGCGATTTATTTAGCAATGCATGTAGTTGCAAAAACAAACTGAGACCAAGGCTCTCAATACTCAAGGACAGTGATCACTGGTTTCTACACAGTTAATATACAATGTGGAGGGATTGAAACACAGGAAAAACAGGATTATAGGTTTCTTATTGGTGGAGAGGATGGGCAGACGCTGAGGTGAGAGTGAGAGAGGTAGTGTTGTTACATTCCTCAAGTTGAGCAACCTTTGGGAAGGCAAGTAACCTTGTGACTTCTCCAAAATCAGGTGACTTACAAGGAGGTGGAACTTAACTTCACAAAATGGCGGATGAAGGCAAAATGGAGTCACTAATGCTATTTTGTAAACCTGGTGGTTCTGAGCCCCCAGGATCACTCATTTAAACACCTCATCTATTAAGAATTTCTAGACAGAATGATAGTGTGTCTTAAGGGGCATCAAAGGGGTGGGGTGAGAGGCAAAAAGAGAAGAAGGGGAGTCATAATCTCATACATCCCCTAAGGAGACAAACCTCATTAAACAGACTCTATAGGGACCAGGCAGCTCTGAAGAGTGATCCTTCTAGTAGATCTGCTTCTCTGGTTTCAAGTAACCTGCAGAGATTACGAGGTAATTCAGCTCAAATTTTCCAATAACAAGACTCAATGCAATTTAGTACAACTGTTGAGGTTTAGAGGTGCTGGGACCCCAAAATAGCGACATGTGTACCCTGCCTGAAATGAATTTGACTCAAGCCTTCTTTCAGCCAAAGAAAAAACAGAGTTTAAAGATCCACAATACTAGGTAGACTCTTAAGGAATCTCAGCATTTATGACGCTTGTATTGACAAGCAGGCCAGGTTGAATCTGTGCACCTTTGTGGAGATAACATGGCTCTTACATACAGAAAGACTGAGGAAGATATCTAAGGTTGGCCAAGTAGTCTGGGTAGCTGGAGTGACTAAAGGTCAGATGCCCGGAACCAAGAGCATGGGGGTAGGGGTTGGGAAGTAGCTGGAGGTTACCTGGAGATAACAGACAATGGAGGGCTAGGCTACGTTAAAGGTTTAGCAATAATGCAAGGCTTATGGCCTCAGGCAAAGGCCAGATCAAGTGGGAAGATTCAAGGACAGTCCAAGGGGGCTCCCAGAGCCTGTACCCTATCACAACCACCAAAATTTGCATCTCCAGCAATTCATTTATGTAGCAAAAGTCAGTTCAAACCATATGAATCTAACCTTATTAACAACTGAGCTACAAAAGGAACCCATAATTCACCTGAAACTTCAAGGAATTTCAGTTTTTAAATATCTCTTGCTGTTTCTATCTTAACTTAAACCCTGTACCTGATATGAAAACTGCCATCAACAGGCTGAAGGAAGAATCTTAAAAAAAAAATCCATGAGGGCCTAGAAAATGAGCCTTTTTCATCTCTTAAAATTATCGCACAGAGAAAATAATTTCACTTTCCTTACAATTATTGATGTAATTTTATATATAAAATCCTTAATCCAATTTTGAGAACTTATTTCTAAAACATATGCAAGGCCTATATATCTCATTAGAAAACAATTACATACACACACATACACACACACACATTTCCCAATTACCTCTTAAATGCCATATAAAAATTCCCAAACTGCTTCCCTCCTTCCCTCCCTCCCCTCCCCTCTTCCTAAGATGGTAAACAATTTGATACAGGTTATACATGTTCAATCCTGCAAAACATATTACTGTATTAGCCATGTAAAAGATGACACAGACCCAAAGAAAAAGAAAACATGGAAAAAACACAGAAAGGAAAAAAACAGTATTCTTTGATCTGCATTTGGACTCCATCAGTTATTTCTCTGAAGGCAGATAGCATTTTTCATCATGAGTCCTTTGGAATATCTTGGAAAATATCTAAGTTATTTGCAGTTGATCAATGTACAGTATTGCTGTTACTGTGTACAGTGTTCTCCTGGTTCTGTTCGCTTCACTTTGCATCAGTTCATATAAATCTTTTCAGGTTTTTTCTGAAATCAGCCTGTTCATTTCTTATAGCACAATAATATTCCATAACAATCACATACCACAACTTGTTCAGCCATTCCCCAACTGATGGGCATCACCTCAATTTCCAATTCTTTGCCACTACAAAAAGAGCTGCTATGTGTATTTTCGCACAAATAGGTCTTCCCCATCCCCCTCCAGCTTTTTTTTTTTTTAAATCTCTTTGGGATACAGACCTAGTAGTGGCATTGCTAAATCAAAGGGGACATACAGTTTTGGGCATAGTTCTAAATTGCTCTCCAGAATGGCTGGATTAGTTTACAACTCTACCAATAGTACATTAGTGCCCTAATTTTCCCACATCCCCTCCAATATATATTATTTCTCTTTTTGTCCTTTTAGCCAATCTGATAGGTGTGAGGGGGTACCTCAAAGTTGTTTTAATTTACACTTCTCTAATCAATGTAAATACTAAATAGCAACTATTTCTCTTTTTGGGCAGGAGGGTCTTCCCCTCCCATTTTGATTTTCTTGTTTTGTTTTTGAGTTTTTGATTAAAGGGGCCCTCCTTTGATTAACTTCTTAAAGAGGCCAATTCACTGAATGGGCCTTGTCTCACTCAAAGTGAGAGCCTGAAAAGACCTTAGACTGGAAGGGCCAGGGTCTCCTAATGCATCCTGGACCATCTCCATTCATCCTGGTGAATATCACCCCACTGGAACCAGGTGGCTCTGGAGGAGAAAGTGAGGCGGGTGACCTTGAACAGCCCTCCCTCCCTCAAATCAAAGTAAACTGCAAGCATGTTGTCTTTTCCCTGATGTCATGGTCCTCTTTGAGAGTGAAGGACAAACACAATAGGTGAGTACCCTCTCCCTCTTCCTCTCCCCTTTCCCCTCCCTCGGGTGCTTTGCCCCAAGGAAGGTACATTTCCATGGCCAAATGCTGCCTCCTTAACTTTGAGTTTACTGGCTAGATTTCTTTCTCAAAAACCAAGGAGCTCTATAATTTTTTAGTAGCTTGATTAGTATGGCACTGAATGATTAGATTAATTTAGGTACAATTGTCATTTTTATTGTATTGGCTCAGCCCACCCATGAGCTATTGATATTTTACCAATTGTTCAGATCTGACTTTGTGTGAAAAGTATTTAGTAATTGTATTCATATAGTTCCTAGGCTTGTCTTGGCAGTTAGACTCCCAAGTATTTTACATTCTGTATAGTTATTTTAAATGGAATTTCTCTTTCTATCTCTTTCTGCTGGGCTTTGTTGCTAATATACAGAGATGTTGATGATGCATGTGGGTTACTTTATATATCCTGCAATTTTGCTGAAGTTGCTAATCATTTCAACTAGTTTTTTTGGTTCATTCTCTAGCATACCATCATGTCATCGGTAAAGACTGATAGTTTTGTTTCCTCATTGCCTATTCTAATTCCTGCAATTTATTTGTCTTCTCTAATTGCAATGGCTAACATCTCTAGTACGATACTGAATAATGGTGGCAATAATGGGCATCCTTGTCAGCAAACTTTCTTGAGAGTATTTCCCCATTTAGAGTATAAACCCAGAGCCTTAACTAGGGCAAGGCAACTGGAGCTTTTCTCTAGCATGACAACCAAGCCCAAGCCCTAAGAGCATATGCGACTTGTTTAGTCTGACACAATCCTCCATGAGGACTTTTTAGGAGCATTCCCAAGAATTCAGTGACTGTTTATGATGCAATTACTAGGTGCTGAGGACAGGCTTTTTGATTGGCTTCTGAGTCAGAACTGCCTGCATCCAAAAGGCCCCACTGTATACAAATCCTGGCAGTGACAAGGCAAGGACTACTCTGAGTGACTTCCCGAAGCACCTGCCTCCTAAAAGAGCACTGGCAAAGGTAAATGAGGGAGATTGACGCCTGTACCCGGAGCCTCCAAGGTGGAGTGGAATTAGTCACACAAAGTAAAATCCACATCAGCCACCAGGTGGGGATATGAGCTCAAGTTCAAGAATCTTTCGGGTAATCTCACCAGGAAAACACAACATAGATGTCTCTGTTCATAAACCTGGAAGTACTTGGTTCATGAATTTAGAGTTCGAAGAGACCCTAGAGACTGCCTAGTCATTTTACTTAACAGAGAGGAAAATAAATTCTAGGAAGGTTAAGTGAATTGTTGAAGGTCATACAAGTTGGCAGCACCAGAAGTGAGATTGGAACCCTGTTTCAGAGCAGGGAGACTATAGCATTTCTCTTTTTTCTTGTGGTTGTTCAGTCATTTTTCAGCTGTGTCCGACTGTCCATGACCCCATTTGGGGTTTTCTTGGAGGTGGTTCACCATTTCCTTCTCCAGCTCTTTTTATAGACGAGCAAACTGAGGCAAACAGGGTTAAGTGACTTGCCCAAGACCACACAGCTAGTGAGGCCAGGTTTGAACTCAGAAAGATGAGTCTTCCTGATTCCAGGCCCTGCACTCTATCCACTGCACCACCTAGATGCCCCAGCTTTTCTCTAGGATGCCAAAATTTGGAGGGTGCTGACAGCATGACACCTTCAGTGCTCACCCGGATAGAGTAGACTCTATCTGGTTGAGCATTCAAGATACAAAATTCTTAGCTTAGAACTCTAATTACCACCACTCTAGTCGAGGCTCTCGTTAGCTCACACCTGAATTATTGCAATAGCCTGCTGGTGGCTCTCTCCCTGACTCCTCCATTCAGTCATCAGAGTGAGCTTCCTAAATCACAGTTCTGATGGCATCACCTGTAACCCTGTCCCCCATTCAATAAATTCCAGCGGTTCCCTATTACAAAATTCCCCATTTTATGAAACTTTTAAAGCTCTTCACAACCTGACCCCTTCTTCCTACCTTTCCAGTCTTATACCTTACTCCTTTCCCAATACTCTTTAAGATTCAGTGACACTGGCTTCCTTTGCTGTTCAACCCCGAGATTGACTGACTCTGGGCATTCTCACCGGCTGTGCCCACATACCTGTGCCTTCCCTGTCTCTGCCTCCTTGCTTCCATCAAATTTCAGCTAAAATCCCAACTTCCATAAGAAACATTTTCAAGTCCCACTTAAGGCTAGTACCTTCCCTCTGAGATTACTTCCGAGTTAGCCTGTATATATTTGCTTGTTTTGACATGTTGTTTACTCCATTAGATTGGAAGCTCCTTAAGGCAGGAGCCTTTCTTTCTACCTCCAGCATTTAGTAGGGTAAATGGCACATCATAGATGCTTAATAAACTCTTGTTGACTTAACCCGAATATTTATTTATTAGTTAATTTATTTACCTTTAGTTTTCAACATTCACTTCCATAAGTTTTAAATTCCCCGTCCCCTCCAAGATGGCCTGAGATCTGATATAGGCTCTACGTATACATTCCTATTAAATATATTTTCACATTAGTCATGTTATATAGAAGAATTAGAATGAATGGAAGAAACCATAAGAAAGAAAAAAACAAAACAAAACAAGAAGAAAATAGTCTGCTTCAACTCTGCATACACACTTCACACTTCTTTCTCTGCATGTGGATGACATTTTCTATCATCAGTCCTTCGGGATTGTTTTATTGCCCTGAATATTAGAGTTTTTTTGTAAGTTCATCTGGCCCTGAGTTGTTGCCCCTGTGCCACTCCACCTCCCCCCCCCCATCCCCTTTGGGAACTACTTTATGGCTTCTTGGTTGTTGACTTTTGTTTTTTTTTCTGAAACTGGGTTATCTATCTAGTCCTTATTCTATTAACCTGGGTATTTCATATTTTTGTGAATATTCACCCACTTCATTTGTTATCAGTTTTGTCGGCATATAATCGAGCAAAAATAATTTCTAAAAATGTCCTTTATTTCTTCTTCATTTATTGTGAATTCTCTTTTTTTCATTTTTTTATTTTGGCAATTTGATTTTCTCTCTCTTTTAAAAAAATCAAATCAGCTAATATTTTGTTTATTTTATTATTGTTGTTATGATTATTTTAAAAACAGCTCCTAGTTTTATTTAGGCAGCTAAGTGGCACAGTGGAGTCCTGGGCCTGGAGTCAGGAAGACCAGAGTTCAAATCCAGCCTCCAACATTTACTAGCTGTGTGACCCTGGGCAAGTCACTCAATCTCTGTTTTTCTCTGTTTCCCCAACTATAAAATGAGGATAATAATAACAGCCACCACCTAGGGTTGCTATGAGGATAGAACGAGATAATATTTGTAAAGTGCTTATATATATATATACACACATATATGTATATATATGCTAGCTATTATTATTATATAAGTTTATCAAAATTGACTCATGTCCTTACTTGCCCATTAAGATTCTTAACTTTGCATGAAGCAAAGGAAAGTAGACACATTATAAATGAAGAGTAAATTGATTGCATGTACTAGGAAGGAAAACCACAGAAGATTAAAACTCTAAGAAGCTGGTGATCCCTCACTTCTAGCAATGTTAGAACTCCCAACTCAGTTTGCAATTTAACTTTCTTAAACAGTCCTAGAGGCTGTTTGCTGAAAAAAGTAATCAGGCATTCATCACTTCAATATCACAAATGGGGAAATAACACTGATACATGTTTGAGGATGTTCCCTGTCTTAACTACTGAAGAAGCAGCCATCCCTTCTTGAATGATGGCCAGATGGACTCTGGAGTCCAAAAGTCTATGGATGTCCCTCAGATGTCTCTGACTTCGCCTTATATTACCCCTACATTCCAGGGTCCATTGAACTAATGCTACAAACTCCCTGTCCTCACCATATTTGTAGCCACTGAAAACTCTACTTCTGCTCCAGTTCTAGAAAGTTTTTCCTCCAGTTAGCTGTGGCCTGTCCAGAAGTTGGAAAGCTGTAAACTCTGACAGATGCCCAAGAAACACGGAGAAAGAGTTCTTCATTTAAAAGGCAGATTTCTACTCAATATGAT
The DNA here is from genome assembly GCA_028646595.1 of Phalanger gymnotis. NCBI lineage: Eukaryota > Metazoa > Chordata > Mammalia > Diprotodontia > Phalangeridae > Phalanger > Phalanger gymnotis. Next base: position 205,548,961 of record CM053627.1, read on the forward strand.
GCAAGTCTCTTCTCACCAGGGAGACTCTCTGGCATGGTATCTGGTCATGCTCCTCTTAAGGTATTTCAGTCTGTTAGTTTTACTTAATTTTTTTTTCTGTTCTTGACAAACATCATATACACAGAAGAAGTGAACATCGTAGATGAAACCATAAATATATTATATCATTTATTATTGTAAAGCTTGCATCTTTTGAAAAATATACTTAACACGTTCATTTCAAAGCTGGCCTGTTTTTCTGTGCCTCCTTCTGAATCTCCCTCTGAATATTTTTAAAATGCTGCAATGACCCTCTTTTCTTTCTTCTCCCTCTGTTTCTTTCTCTTTGCCATTCCTATCACTAACCCCCCTCTCCCTGGGAAACCTGACCCAACCCCAATTTAGAAAACAAACCTCTCTTGTAAGAAATAAGTATAGTCAATCAAAAGAAACCCACACATTGGTCACGTCTGAAAATGTTTATCTCTTCCAGCGTCCCACCTGGCGGGAGGTTTTGTCACCACTCCTCTGGAATTGTGTCTGGTCATTGCTTTGATTAGGGTCCTTAAGTCGTTCACAGTTGTTTTCCTTATATGACTGTAAAGAAATAGAAGGACCTTGTGAGGAAGAGGTCTAATATGAAAAATGATAACTGTGAATTGGTCTAATAACTCAGAAGATCAATCAGGAATTATGCTAAGAAAGTGAATAAAATATACATATGTACTGGTTCAGCAATTTGACCTAAGGAGGTCAAAAATAAAAACATGGGTCCAATATGCTCCAAAACACATAGAATAGTAACAGAGAACTGGAATCAAAGTAGATTTCCATCTATTGAGGAATGGCTAAACAAATTTTGGTACATGATGGAATATCATTAAACTGTAAGAAAAAATGAATACGAAAAATACAGAAAGGTATGGGGCAGACCTATATGAACTGATTAAAAGTAAAGTAAGCAAAACTATGCAAAATTACAACGATGTAGTTGTTAGTTTCTGTAAACAAAAAGAAAAGCAAACAAAAAAAAAGAACTGAATTCTGTGTAATTTAATGATGGAGTTTGGCCCCAAAGAAATATAACAAGGCACCACCTGCCCAAGCACCACTTAATGATTATTTTTTGGGTCCTGATGGCTCAGAGTGAATGTAAATAGTAATTGTTTCTCTTTCGGACAGCAACCCTGAGAGTCTTCCCCTCCCAGATTGATTTTTTTTTTTAATTAAAGGGGCCATCCTTTGACTCACTTCTTAACAGGCCTGCTCACTGAAATTCAAAGTGAGAACTCAGAAAAACCTTAGCTTAAAAAGGCCAAGGTCTCCCACTGCATCCTGGGCCATCTCCAATCCTCCTGATCTGTATCTTGCCACTGGAACCAGATGACTCTGGAGGAGAAAGTGAGGCTGGTGACTTTGCACAGCCCTCTGTCACTTAAATCCAATTCGATTGCTAGTCATGACATCATCTTCCTGATATCATGGTCCTCTTTGAGAACGAAGGACAAACCACAAGCCCCCTCCTTGGGAGAGGTAGAGGATTACGAATGTGGAACACAACCTCTACTGTCATGTTTGGTCAGTGTATTGATTAGTTTGCTGACCTGCTTTTTTATCCTCTTTCTTTGTAATTATTATTAGCTTTGTTAATATTAGAGATGGCTGGGGCTATGAGAATAATTTTGATATCCACACTCAATTTAATCAGTATTTACTCAGTTCATTGTGATTTAATGGGTTATCAGTGATAGGTGTCACAGTAGATAAAGTGCTGGGCCTGAAGTCAGGAAGATTCCACTTCCTGAGTTCAAATCTGGCCTCCGACATTTACTACCTGTGTAACCCTGGGTAAGTCACTTAACCCTGTTTGCCTCAATTTCTCATCTGAAAAATTAGTTGGAGAAGGAAATGGCAAACCACTTCAGTAACTCTGCCAAGAAAACCCCTAATGGGGTCACATAGAGTCTGACATAATTGAAACACAAGAGATTGTATTAGTGATTTAAGTAGAATACAATTGAGTTTGATGTAGCTGTGTTAGTTAATTTATATAAGAATAAGGATTATCTAGACTATAATCAACCCACCATGTGTAGGTTATTAATATTATTTCTATTTGATTTATAGGATAGATTTGTACTTTATTGCTTTATACTGTATTAGGCCTGATATTAACTTGTGATAGTAATTTATCGTATTAACACTACTGGTCTCCCTAATAAATTGATAGTGCTTGGAGCTCTGCTTCATTTTCCTTTTGTTGTGGATTGGACTTTTGTGGTCCACAGAGGGAGGGAGGAGGAGGGAATATATTGGGGAACTAAGTAAAGTAAAAAATGAAAGATATCAATAAAACATTTTTTAAATGGAATGAGGATTCCATGAGGAACAATGGAAATGGAGGGAACATACACACACAAACACACACACACACACTTAATTTTGTACATCCTTTGATTCAGCAATACTACTACTTGTCCTATACCCCAAAGATATAAAAGAAAGAAAAAGGACCTACATGTAACAGAATATTTATAGCAGCTCTTCTTGTCATAACAAAGAACTAGAAACTAAGGGAGTGCCCATTAATTGGAGAATGACTAAACAAATTATTATATATGAATATAATGAAGTATGATGAAAGGGACAGCTTCAGAGAAACCTTGGAAGACTTTATGAACTGATGCAAAGTGATTTGGTGGATAAAGTGCTGGACCCAGATTAGGATGACCTGAGTTCCTAATCCAGCCTCAGACACTTGACTAAGTCACTTAAGCTCCACCTCAGTTCCTTCATCTGAAAATGGGGATAATAGTAGCACCTTCCTCCCAGGGCTGTTGCGAAAATAAAATGATATAATATTTGTAAATTGCTTTGCAAACTTTGAACCTTTAAGGCTATATAAATACTAGCTGTCATTACTGTGTGAGCAGAACCAAATCGGCATCTGTAATAACAACATTATAAAGAAAAAGAACTTTAAAAGACTTAAGAACTCTGATGGCCATTCCAAAGGACTGATGAAGAAGCAGGCTACCCACTTACTGAGTGAGGGGATTTGTTCTGCCTGATTTGCATATTTTGTTAGAAGGTGGAAAAAAGAAAATTGGATGGAGAATCAGGAGGGATATGGCTGTCATATGGAATCTTATTAGGGATCAGGAAGCTTTGGTCTAGACTGTAGCAAGGGTTCTTGCTCCCTTTGGCTGTCTACTATGGTTTATTGCTTATATTCATAATGGAAGGAATGAAGAAAAGAAGGAAGGAAGAAGGGAAATAAAGTGCTCATTAAGTATCTACGGCAAATAGAAGCTAAATGACTTGCCCAGGGTCACACAGCTGGTAAGTGTCCGAGGCCAGATTTGAACTCAAGTCTTCTGACTCCCTGCTCAGCACTCCTAATTGCCTCCAAATTTCAATTTGAAGCTAGTGAAAATAAAGAAATAAAGATGTAATTAAATATATATTATAATATATAAATATATATAAATTAAAATACATAAATAAAAATATAATTATATATACATATATATGATATGTAAATAAAAATATAATTTCCAAGATTGTAGAGTTGGACTCCTCAGAGTTCTAAATCGAGAAATAGGGTAGTAGATTATCACAGGCTTTCTAGTAGCAATGATAATGTTGCTTTAATTATGATTCCCTGAGTAAGCAGTAGAAAGGGAGGGATGGGTTAGTGATACACATGCAGCAGCAGAACAGATAAGCCCCCTGCCCTGGCTAGGTCCTGCTGAGATATCTGGGATAGCTGGAAGCTCAATCTGATGTCAGGTAGAAACAGAGCAGCTGGATTCAAAATGGGGTCTCAAGACTCCCTTTCATTTTAAAAAATTATTGAGGACCCCAAAGAGCTTTTGTTTATGTAGGTTGTATGCATTGTACATACACTCATGAGAGAATGAGTGGAAAATGCAAATGATATTCTATTGCTATTATGAAAATAGTTTTGATTGCAAGGACCCTCTGAAAACACCTTGGAAGCTTCAAAAGGAACAAATATTTATTAAGTACCTACCATGTGCCAGACCTTGTTCTAAAATATTATTGACTGGGGCAGCTAGGTGGCGCAGTGAGTAGACCACCGGCCCTAGAGTCAGGAGGACCTGAATTCAAATTCGGCCTCAGACACTTGACACTTACTAGCTGTGTGACTTTAGGCAAGTCGCTTAACCCCAATTGCCCCACCTTCCCCTCCTAAAAAAAAATAAAAATATATATTATTGAGGGTTTAGTTAAAGTTTGACTTAGTTTTCAAACAATAACCAGGACAGTTCTGCCCCAGGCTGAATCCCAAAACAGTGAATTTGGAGAGTAGTGTCTCTAGAAGTCCAAAAGATCAATGCTCTGGTTGGTCAGATTTCCATTGTTACTGTGTTGTGTTCATGTTGGCAATTGCCCTGATTTCAGAGGAAATCTTTGTCCATTTCAATATTTTTCTTCCCTGTCTCCCTCCATGCCCAGTTTTATGGGTTTGAAAGGTAGCAATGGTGGTGGCAAGGCCTAGAAAACACTGGCTGGTCTCTGGATGCACATAAGAACAGGAATTGCTCCCACTCCCAACATATATACCTTTTGGTATACCTTTGATACTTTTGATATCGAGGATCATTTGAGATCATTTGAGCCCTCTAAAGAGGGCCAAAACCTGGACTAACCAGTCAGAAAAGGCACCCTGGGTGGCATAACATATATGCCTTGAATGCTCTCTGAGTGAAACCTACTGGATTTAGTTAACTGGGAACATTCTTCTGACAAGGACCAGGCACCACCAGCCATTTCTCTTATTTTATTGTTTTATAACTCTCTCTTGTTAAAGACACTATCTTGAATAATGGCATTTCTCTTTATGGACACGTTATCTTATATTTTATGCCTCTTGAAACTATAATTTCAATTGTCACTGTGGCACCTCTCTTTTCTTACTGCTTTATGGACCCTCTCCCATTATAGTATTCTTGTTTTATATTATTTCCATGTTTACAGTTGACAGATAAGGAGATTATAATTTTGGCTGACACAGGCATCCTGACTCAGGAGGGGAGGTGGGGGGCTTGTTCTCCTTCAGCTGGCCTTTCTTTGAGTTCAGAAATATTCTAACCTCCATGCACACATGATTCTCTGGTTTAAAGAGAATAAACAGTACGTACACAACCTAATTCTGTTTGTTTCTTTTAGACCAAACCCCTGTTTAAGGCTGACAGTTTCAAGGATGGAAAGGAGAAATGATCATTACAGGTCCCAGAGTCCTTGAGAAAGGTAGGAGAGTGTTCTGGTGTTTGGTAAATGACAGTAACAAGTATAGGGAGAGGATAACATAATTGTATGACATGAGATTGACTGAGAGTGGCAGAGTGAAGTTTTAAGGGAGTAAGTAGTATGCCCTCACCTTTTCTAGGCAATTTGAGATGAGGGGAGGGGGCAGGCTTAGTATGTAAAAAAGAAATATCAAGCATTAGAAAGAACTTCTCAAGCTCTAACTGGACTCTTCCAGAGATATGGCAGTTATGCTGATGTAAAGAGGTGTCAGGAGTATATTCAGAAGGAATTGAGAGGATAACGGATGGATGCTAATGACCCAGCAGCTATGGGCAGAGGAGGGCGCCACAAAGGGAAAGAACTGAGGATGGATAAGGGTGCAAAGAAGTCCCAGGTCATGTGAGCAATTAGATGGCAGACTAGACATTTTCTCAGATCCCCACAACCTCTCAAACCTATCCAAAACAGATATTATACCCTAAAGATAAAGCAACTTCAGCTGTTCCCATGGTCTAGAGCATCAAGAAACCAAAAGAGTGTAAAAAACCAAACCAGCAACCATCTAGGAGCAGACCCTGAGCCCATTCGGCCACCCCCTCCCCCACCTCCTATGCTACTGGCATCGAGGCTGGACCCAAGGACTTGATACAGGCTTATATCCAAACACCCTACACCCTGGTCCCTTCTTCCTCTTTCCAGAGAACTGAGGAACAGATAGAGTGGGACAGGTCACCAGGACAGGACACTGTATGTGTGGGGGGCTGTGTAACACTGCACCAAGTTTGAGGGAAAAAGCACAGTGTCAAGCTGGGGCCATCTCTGACCACCCTAAAGTCTATTAGGGCAGAGACCTAGGCTAGTGAACTGCGAATTGTGTGGTTGTAACAACAATGTGGCTAGCAGCTCCTGCTGAGGTGTAAAACCCAATAAGACCAGCAACAAGAGCTGCCAGCACAGGTTCCGTGATCTGCTTTACTAAGGAAAGCAACTTTAAGGGGTTAACAATCTCACTTTAATCAAACATACATATATCATTCACTTAGCTCAGGAGAAAAAGCCAGTACCCTGACCTTCAGAGCAAATACAAACAGAAATTACAAATATAAGCAGACCAAATCACAATACATAGTTACCAGAGAACATCTGAGTTTTTTCAAAGCTGAGCGGCTCCAGCAGCTCCCTGGAGTCTCCACATCAACACTCTTCCAGTGAGTGAGAGCCCCAAACAAAATGCTAACCTCTGAGTTTATATACCCTTCTTAGGGCCCGAAGGCTTCACACCTAATCAGCAAAAGTGTATGGGCCTGGGGCTTTGCACCAAGTAAGACTTAATCAAAGCCACTTGATTACTTTAGCATTCTAAGAGAAAACAGTAACAAAAAAAAAGTCCCACCTTAATTAATATTACAGTGGTGACCTGAGACTATTTGAGATCCAGCCCCCAAGGAAACTACAATCAAAAAGGAGGGAGACAAAAGGGAGAGAAATTAGTGATAAGAAAAATGAGGGGGAAGAAAGACTGAAAGTACCAAAGATTTCAGGAAGAAGAAAACTCAAAGACCTTGAACATAAACAGATAAATCTTATAGGAAAAGCAGTAACAACAGAAGGAAATAAAGCTTCCAGATCTGGTAAATGAATTCAGGTGTCTGTGAATAAATACAGCAAAGTAAAGGAAAACGATCTCACACTTGATAAGATAGAAGAGCCTGTGAAATTTAAGGAGAACATGGAACTGCAACACACTGTTCCTGAGTGATCCAAAAGAGAAATATGAGAATTATGAGAGCAGAATTTTGGTCTTGTACAGCAAAAACAATCAATAGAATAGAAAAACAAATATGCAGTGGCAAATCTCACCAAAGAAAGAAAAGAGAGAAGAATAGGTTGAGAATGCAAATACACATAAGTGAAGGATAACCTAGAAGAGAGACCAAAAAAAAAAAAAACAAACAAAGAAAATATGCTCGTTGTGTAAGCAAAACATAATGAACATACTGAAAGACAGGATGTGCGGAGACAATCTAAGGATCGTGGGTGTCCTAGAAAAATGTAACACCATAATGACGGAAAAATAGAAAAGAACTACCCAGAACTTCTAAACACAAAAAATGAAATTTCAATTGAAAGAATGCACAGGAAATAAACAAAAACAAAACACAAGCCTGCAAACTCCAAGAGATATAGTGGTTAAATTAAACAATGCAATTCCAAAACAACAAGTTCTACAAGGCACCAGGAGAAAGACCTTCAAATACAAAGGAAAGGATGTTTGAATGAAGCAAGACTATTCCTCACCCCCTAGAAAAAGGAGAAGGGAATGGAATAATGTGTTTCAAAGAGCTCAGGATGAAACAGAACTTAGGATGTAGCCCAGGGTGATCGATCCTGCAAACCTGAGCTTAACCAATAGGACAAAAGATGAATGTTCAATAATAAAGAAGAGTTTGAAACATTTCTAAAAAGAAAACCTGAACTGAAGAGATTATTTGTTTCTCAAATGTCCTAAACAACAGAAACGCAGGATGATTGAATAAATGCCATAGTCAAGGACAGTGACAGCAACCGAAATGACACAAATAGACTAGTAAGAGACTTTTACGTGATGAGGTCAGAGTTGGGAGAGCTGGTTCATCAAATGTGAAAGAATTCACTTAGACTTTCTCTGCAGCCATTGGGAGCTTTATTGACACAAAAGCCGTGGGCCTGAGATTTAGCAAGGTGCTAAACAACGGCACTGAGGTAGGAAAGGAACCAGACTTATATAGATCAAAAGCTATACAGCCTGTAGGATGATTTTTAGGGTTTCTTATGGGGGTTAGAGATTTAGGGATAGGATAAGTCTTACAGGATAAGGACACAGGTAGAGGGCAACCAATGACACATGATAAGGGAGACTGGAATTTGGAACTTTTATGGCTCTGGATGGGGGAGAGAAAGAATTCCATGGTCCAGGGTAAGGGAGAAGTTATGTGATAACTCAAGATGAGGGGAGGAGACTTAGGGTGCCAGGGACAGAAAAACTCATCCCTTAGGGCACCTTTGTATCAAGAGACTTTAAGGCATCTCCAAGTTAGATGACAAACCAGGAAAAAGGCAACTTACCCCTTAGGGCATTGTTTGTATCCACATCATAAGTGTACACCAGGAGACGGGGTGAAGGCAGAAATCTGGTAAAGGCCACAGTGAAGAGACAGAGAGCATTATAGACAGAACCTGACAACACCCTGCCTACAGGCCAATGCTTCTTTTCTGGGACAACATTACATGGAAGAAAGGGATTAGTGAGAGAGAGAGAAATAATGCCTTAGGGTCAGATCAAGGGTTAGCCAGTAAGAAGAAGGGAAGAGCCTATAGGAGAGTGGGTGAGGAAGAGGGAAAGAATGAAAAGTGGGAGGAAAGGAAGGAGGACTTACTTTGGAGGTGGAGGGAGGTCCTTTGATGAACAATCCCTGGGTCAAAGTGTTGAGGTTTAGGGGTGCTGGGACCCTGAAATAGCGACATGCGGAGTCCTGCTCAAAAGAATTCCACTCAAGTCTTCTTTTAGCCAAAGAAAAACAAAGTTTATTAAAGATCCGCCATTTGGGGTAGACTCTTAAGTAATCTGGGCATTTGTGATGCTTGTATTGACAAGTGGGCCAGATTGAATCTGAGCCCTTGTGAGAGCACCTTCGTGGAGGCAAGATGGATCATATATACAGAAAGGCTGTGGGAGGGATCTAGGATGGCCAAGTAGTCTGGGGTGATGGGAGGAGGTATCCAGGGAGGATCTTGAGGAGGAGGCTAAGGAGGATCTTGATGTGACTGGAGTGACTAGAGGTCAGGTAAGCCTAGAAAATGGGATTTTGATAGGATCGAGAGTGAGAACTAGCAGGAAGTAATCCAGTGGTAACCAAGGAATATTACAACGAAAGGTTTATGATCTCAGGCCATATCAAGTGGGAAGATTCAAGGAGAGTTCAAGGGGGTTCCCAGAGCCTATACCCCATCAAAAGCATTCATGAATGGTTCAAGAATTTGTCTTGTGAGTAGGGGAGGTAGAACCCTGGGGGTGACTGGAATCTAGCGAACATAAACAGAGGGAGTAGATTTCCAAGCAAATACAGACAAAAAAAAAAAACAGAGAAGGCATAGATCAGTGGTAGACTATATAATCAAGAACCTGGTGGGGGAGGGGATCTACCATGGCGCAGTGTCCTCTCTGATACTTGTAATAATCGTCCCTGTTCTGAGAGTGAGACACAATGGAAAGGGGGAATCCATGGGGTAAGCCCTACAAGGCAGTGGTAGAAAGCACCCAGACAAAAGAGCATAGAATGGTTATCTTGGAAGCTTTGATTTCATGAAAAATACAGAGATAATACAGGGGTCGTGGACCAGAGAACGAGGGATTAGAATAAATGAAAAGAGAGGATAGATAATGAAGAGAGTGAGAGAAATCCTTTTTGGAAAGAGGCACAAAAATGAAATTTCAAAACTAAAGAACAAGACTAGCCAAAGGGGAGGAGAGGAAGAGGGAAGCTACTTTTCTAAATGAGAGGGGAAAGAAATATATTACTGGATAAAAGCAGGAGAGAAAAATGAACTAAGAAACAAAACCCTATAAGGGAAAAGTGTATCAAACAAGAAGAGGGATCAGGGATGAAAAAAAGAGAACCAGTGGGAACAGGGCCTCCTTAAAACTAGATTAGAGTAATTGGAGAAACATAATACTGTGTTTACTGCAGAAGAGGAAACTTGAAACTGAAACATTTCTGCACAGACAATGTTAATGCATCTAGGGTAAGAAGGGAAGTGGTCAAATGGGGGAAAAATCTTTATCAAATTTCTCTGATAAAGGTTTGGTATCTGAGATACATAGACAATTAGTAAATATATGTAAGACTAATAGCCATTCTCCAGTAGATAAATCATTAAAATTTATGAACAAATAGTTCTCAAAAGAACTGCAAGGTATTCACAAGTACATGATAAAAATGTTCCAAGACACTAATAACAAGAGAAATGCAAATCAAAACAATCCTGAGGTTTCTCCTCTTACCCAGCAAATTGGTAAAAATGGCAACAGTAAGTGTTGGAGGGGTTATGCAAAGACAGGCACACTAATACTTTGTTGGTGGAGCTTTGAAAGAAATTTGGATTTATGAAAATAAAGTGACAAAAATGCCCATATCTTTTGAACCAGAGACTCAGTTGCTGAACTTATACCCCAAGGAAGCCTTTAAGAAGAAAAAAAAATCCCCATATACTCCAAAATATTTACAGCAGCATTTTTTGTGATAGCTGAGAATTGATGCGCAACATTTGGGGAATGACTAAACAAACTGTGGTACACTAATGCAATGGACTATTACTGTGCTATAAGAAATGATGTGTGTGGTGTGGAAAGCTCTATGTGAACTGATGCAGAGTAAAGTAAGCAAAACCAAGAAACGACATACACAATGACTACAACAATGCAAATGGAAAAGCAACACAACAAAAAATCAAAAGTAAATGTAACAGAATTATAAAGATCAACCAGGATTCAGATGAAGACATAAGAAAAAACACCCCTATCTCTGTGGAGATGGTAAGTCCACAGCTGTTACATATTGTTCACATTTTGGAACTTTTTTATGTATCCATCTGAGGTGTTTTTTTCCTCTCCAAAAATACTATTTGTCACATGGGATGGTTCTCTGGGAAGAGGAGGAAGAGGGATATATGGGATACTATGGTGATATAAGAAGTAGGACATAAAAAGAAAAACTTACTAAAAAACATACAAGACAGCTAAAAGAAGTTCTAAAGGGGAACTACTGAATGAAACTGAATATATCCTTTTTAAAAAGCTAAGCTAGAGATTTGGTCATATACTTCCATTTATCTGTTCATTAAGTTCGTGTTTGTTGATTTTTGTCAAGTTCATAAGAAGAAGAAAGAGGTTTTTTTGGTTTTTTTTTTTTTAATTAAAGGGTTGATACGGTTTTTGATGGAGAAGAGGAGGCAGTTGCCTGGAACTGGACAAGACATTTTCCCTCTGGGTTAAACTTCTTTGTCTATAAACTGGACAAGGGGTTCAGGAGACAGTTTCCACTAAATGATGCCTTACATCTCTAAATCTATGGTCCAATGTGGGTGGAGGGGCTTTGAGGGGGAGGATATTGGAGAGTGAAGAAGAGGCATTCCAGTCATAATAATGAGATAATGCTTTGCTCTCTATGTGCATTCCCAGAATTGGAACTTTGAAGACCTTGGCTTTGCTCGTATGTGCCCACTTCATCATTCACACAGATTGTTCTGAGTGGAATAACTCAATAAAGTTTATTTATTGATTTGCCGTTGATGCCTGGGCTTCACCCACTCCTGAGCTGAGCGGTAGATACCCAAAGACCTGCTTTTTAGTTTTGACCCTGAGAATGATATGGTGATATTTCAAGTTGACCTCAGTTCCCTCCTCTTTTAAATTAAGGTGTTAAATTACATGGCACTTACCTCTAAGATCGTTCTTAGCTATGCCTAATGTCTTATCAATCTACGTCTGCTCCTGGACCAAAGGTGCATTCTGGGCTTGGTAAGCCCACTCTATTCTTCATTGCCGAGACAAGAGCAGGTGATGAGAAACTGGAAGGGACTTACCTCTCATACAAGAGAAGTAATTCAATCCCCGTGGGACTTGACTCCTAGACTTACTGTTTTTCTCCTGTGATTGGTTGGCAGCCCTGGTCCACCCCCACCCTACTCTGCTGTACCTTCTCCTTCCTCCTCTTTGCCCAGGTGGCTTGGTCCCTCAGGTAACTTCTGTTTACATGGAGAAAACACCTGTCTAAACTCAGTTCTGTTGCTGTTCTTCCCTTCCAGGTTTCTGATCTACTCCAGGCAGAAGTGGGAAGAGGATCTTCCTTGCCCTCCTCCTCTAAACAGACAGAACACTGAGGGTAAGTGAGGGGAGAAGGAAGGCTATTGATTAAAGGATGGAGTGTTGTTGGGGGAGGGCTTCTCTGGCACCTTGGACCCCCAGATCTCTCCCTCTCACTCCTTTTCATCCCCATTCCTACAAAAAGGAGCTGGGCATTTGGCTTCAAGGCTCCAGCAGCCCCTCTTCATCCACGCCAGGCTTCTCTAGCTCCTTTTTCTTATGACCACAGGGGAGTTCTGTCCATGGGAAGACTGGAGGGAGGCAAGTCCTAATAGTAAGGGAAGCCAGGACAGAGAGAGAGGGGTGAGAGTGGTGAGGTTCTTATGATCCTTCCTATTCTTCCCCTGCTGTTGTTTTCTCATTCTGTATTTCTACCCCAACAGATGAAGAAGCCTCCCTCGTTGGCCAGGCCCCCTGATGGGGGCTGGGGCTGGGTGGTGGCAGGGTCTGCGTTTGTAGTGAATGGGCTCTCCTATGGGCTGCTCCGCTCCTTGGGCCTTGCCCTCCCTGCCTTTGCAGAGTACTTTGACCGAAGTACCCAGGACACTGCGTGGGTCAGCGCCATCGCTCTGGCTGTACAGCAGGCTGCCAGTGAGGAAGGCCCTAAGCAAGCCGGGATGGGGGGAAGGGAAGCAGATGATTTTTAGGCCTCAGGAAGGACCAAAAGTAACCCAGAAGATACAGCAGAGTGCATAGTTAAGAAGAGGGCCAAAGAACTAATCCAGCCTCTAGCCTAGAGGACAAAAGTGGGTGGAAGCATAGCAGAAAGGTGGGTCCCACAGGGTTTTTTGGGAGGGGGGGGCAGATGGTTGGGTGAGGGGATCTTGCAAGGTAGAAACTAAACAGAGGTGAGACATCCTAGAACTGACTCTAATCCCCATCTCTCCCAGGCCCAGTGGGCAGTGCTCTGAGCACCCGTTGGGGGGCACGTCCTGTGGTGATGGTGGGAGGTATCATCACTTCCCTTGGCTTCATTTTCTCTGCCTTTGCCAGCAGTCTCCTGCACCTCTACCTTGGCCTTGGCCTCCTCGCCGGTGAGGTGGGAGAGGGAGTGAAGTGGGATACTTACATTTCTTAGAGGAGGGGGAGGTCAGGGCAGCATGCCTGGGTCCTCAGAGGCAGTAAAGGTTGAGTCACTGACTTCAGCTGTTCTCTTTTCTGTAGGCTCTGGCTGGGCGCTAGTGTTTGCCCCAGCCCTAGGTACCGTCTCTCGATACTTCTCCAGGCGCAGGGTTCTGGCTGTGGGGCTAGCCCTGACTGGCAATGGGGTGGCCTCCTTGCTCCTGGCCCCAGTTCTGCAGCTCCTCCTTGATGTTTTTGGCTGGCGAGGTGCCCTGCTCCTGCTTGGGGCTACCACCCTCCATCTCACGCCCTGTGGGGCCCTGCTCCGGCCTTTGGCTCTCTCTGGAGATCCTACTACCCCACCTCACAGTCCCCTCAATGCTCTTGGTCTCACCCTGTTCACCCACCCTGCCTTTGCTGTGTTTGCACTGGGGACAACCCTGGTGGGAGCTGGTTACTTCATTCCCTATGTGCACCTTGCCCCCCATGCCCTGGACCTTGGGCTTGGAGGATATGGGGCAGCTCTGGTGGTTGCGGGGGCAGCAGTGGCGGATGCAGGAACCCGACTGGTCTCTGGGTGGCTGGCAGACCGTGGCTGGATCCCTCTTCCACGGTTGTTGGCCACGACTGGGGCACTGACAGGGCTGGGGCTGGTGGCAGTGGGGTTGGTGCCGGCACAAGAAGAAGGGTGGGGGGGAACCCTCCTGGCAGCAGCAGGAGCCTACGGGATGAGTGCAGGTGCATTTGCTCCACTGGTGTTTGGTGTCCTGCCTGGTCTTGTAGGGCTTGGGAACATCTTTCAGGCCACAGGGCTGATGATGATGCTGATGAGCCTGGGGGGACTCCTGGGCCCACCACTTTCAGGTAAGGGAGCCAGGCACACAGGATGATCCAGTTCCCTTCCCCCCCACCTTGGGGAGAGAAGTTTTTAATTTCCCCATGCCTCTTCTCTCCTGTTCCACAGGTTTCCTCCGGGATGTGACAGGTGACTTTAAAGCTTCCTTCCTTGTCTGTGGCTCCTTCATCCTTTCTGGCAGCTTCATCTACCTGATGCTCCCCGGGGCTCTGCCTCCTTGTCACTCTGCTCCTTCTCCCCCAACCCCTCCTCCTGAGCAGGGAGAGCTCCTTCCTTCCCCTGAAAGTGCCGTTGTCTCCCCGAGAGATCCTCATTCCATCCCAAATACTACTTGTTGATTTTTTTCTTTCTCTTTTCCCTCCAAATAAAATTACTGCCAACCCCCTTTTCATCCATGTTCAAACTCCTTAACCCAGATAATTGAGGAAATTATAAGTGGGGAGAAGAGGGATGGGAGACTCTATATAATTAGGATAGAGGGAATCCCCAAATTGAGGGAGCCAAGTATGGGAGATGAGGTAGATCTCCTTTATTCTCCCTAACAGGTAGGCTTCTGTAGGAGATTGGCAGCCTCTCTGCCCTTACCTTGGGTGGTACCAAGGGAAGGTAGCTTGGTTTTGAGCAAAGAGAATGATGACGATACATATGTCCAAACCCTGATCTCTTAGCAGGACCCTAAATATCATGGTCTCTTCCCCCTGCTCCCTTCCCATCTTCAGCTTCTTGCCCCACTAGGACTCTATGACATTTTACCAATTTGCCCTTTCTTTTGGTCTGGGGGACCCAGGGATCCTGTTGGCAGCTCTCAGTCCTCCCTCTCAAGTCTTGATTACCTCCTCAGAAAAAAAGGTGTCAAATATAAAAAAGGACCTATAGTACAGAGAGCAAAATCTGATCCGGCATAGTCTGGGACGGCCCAGCCTTAGAGACTGGATAAATAGGCATCCTAAGTACTCAGGTCCCTGACCTCATTCATTTACCACTAACAGTCCTCATTTCTCTCCTCCTGTCCTCAGAGATACACTCATCTTGATTTTCCTCAGTCCTGAAGTCGAAAGAGGCTAAGACACCTGAGGCCAAATAAAAAACAGCAGACAGGTCCTTGCCATGGGTCTTTGATCCATAGCTTGAGACTCATAGTGGAATCAAGGGGAAGGAAAACAGTAGAGGGCCTTGAACTCCTGTGGTCTTTAGAGCCTTCCCCTAAAGGGGAAGAGTTACAACAAAGCAACAAAATAGGGCTTAAGAAAACACAACATGTGGAGTGAGACCTAACTATCATCTCCTAAGCAGGCATAGAGAGGCAGATATAAATAGCTAAGGTTCTGGGAGGCAGATGAAGGTGAGAAGTTGCTGGAACTTTCTCTAAGTTAGGGATCTTGGGCCCCTGGGCTTTCTTCTCCACACTCAGCTGTTTGGGGGGAGACTCTGACTTCCAGTGAGTTTGTCACAGAATATTGTTCTGTAGCAGAAGGTCTGAAGAAGCAGAAGAAGCCAGGAAGGGTAAGGAGCATCATGCTCCCGCTGAGAAGGAAGGCTCCAGCTGCCACAAAGGAAACTGTGTAGCTGCCTGTCAAATCTCGGAGGTAGCCTAGGACAGAAGAGAGAGGGAGAGAGGGAACACGTGAGTTAGAATACATTTTTGACAACAGGTTAATTGGCAACGTTTCAGTCACCACTTCTCAGACTTGATTTCAGTAACCACTTCTCAGGTGATTTAAAACCCCATGTTAGCATCATCGCAGCCAGCCCACTGCCTCTGCGTAGAAAAGGAAAATCCTAGGATGACTCCTTATTCAGAACCCAAAGGGGGCTTGGAATGAAACAGGACTAAAACAATTCCACAGCCTCTCACCTTTCATATCTACTAGCCAATTCTTCCTGTTCACAATGCCCCCATTAACTATTAACAGACTCTGGGCTCTATCTAGATGCACCGAAAAGCATCTAGCTTCTCTTCCAGTCCTAGCTAGGACTTTGATCAAATCTGAAGTCAGAGCCCAGTAGGGCAAAAGCCAGAGCGGGAAAGACATTCAGGAGCACTTGAACCATAGCAGCTCGGGTAATCCTTTAGAAAAGCACAGCTATGAGAGCTCCAGGGTTAGGCTCAGACTATCCCACTACCCTTTCTCTTCACTAGCCAATATTCTTCCCAGAGATTCAGGCATTCCTCAACTTCCTTTTTCCTCAGTGACTCTAGTATTGCCACCTGGCCCCAGCCCTCTTACCTGACAAAGGTGCCCCCAACAGTCCCCCAATGCTCTCTACCATTTGTAACAGCCCTAGGCCGCTGTATGTCCTTCCAACTCCAACAAGTTCAGGCAGTACTGAGAAAGCCACAGGAGTCAGGGCCCCTGCAGCAAAGCCATAGGCTACAGCCAGGACCATGAGGACTATAGGTTGCTGTGCCGCAGGGAGCAGAGCCAATGCCAGCCCTGTCAGAAAAGACCATAGTGCCAGCAGCCGGGCCACAGGCCCTGGGGTCACATCCCCCAGCCACCCTGAGAACACACGCCCTATCAGGTCTGCCACAGCTGCCAAAGACAGGAGGAAGGCTGCACGCAGTGGATCCCAACCCAAGTCCTGGGCATGGGCCACAAGGTGGACATAGGGAATAAAGTAGCCAGTGTTGATCAGGGTGACTGCAGCTGTGTAACATAGAAAGGGGCGGTGGTGGAGCAGGGAGACCAACTGAGCCAACGGGCCTCCGACAACAGGATCTTCTGCCAGTCTGAGAGGTCGAAGGAGGGCCCCACAGGCCACAGAGTGTAAGCAGAGAGCTGCTACTAAGAGAAGGGCCCCTCGCCATGCATAATAGGCGATAAGCCACTGGAAGAATGGGGCAAAGACAAAGGAAGAGAGGCCCACACCAGTCAATGCTAATCCTGTGGCCAGTGAGCGCCGTTTAGAGAAGTATCTGGAGAGGCAGGCCAGGGTAGGGGTGAAGGTCAGGGCCCAGCCAGCGCCTATCAGGAAGGGAAAGAAAAAAGAAAGAGGGCTTAGCTGATTTAGGCATATATATCCTTTATGTTCTGTTCTCTCTGGGCCAAAGAATTCCAGACTCTCGATTCCTGATTTCCTTATTCTCCTTGGGGACTAAGGAACCTTCCAGTTAGGTCCTGCAACCCTCCCTAATTATCTTCTTCAAAGGGGTACAGAAGGGGAGAACAGGGATCCCAGAACCCAACGAAAGACCCAGGCAATCTTCCCTTGCCCAGCTTCCCCAGCCCCTACCACACATAGTCACCAGACATCAGGCCGATGCTAAGGTAGAGGTGCGTCAAGGAGGTCGCAAATGAGGCCAACATCATACCCAGAGCAGCCAAGACACCCCCTGTCATCACCACAGGCCGAGGGCCGAACTGTGTACTCAGAGCACTGCTCACAGGACCTGGAGATGTGGAGGGAGGGAAGCTGCAGGCAGGTTTTTCGGAGATAAGCCAGGGGTCTCACTCTCGCCCTGCCTCCCCTCGGAGAAGCAGGCATCCAGCCCCTTTCCCTCGGCTTTGCCCCTGGCCTCCGTACTCCCAAACTGCTGCACGGCGATCCCAATGGAGGTGATCCAAGAGACCCGCACCGCCGACTCTTTGAACACTGCTACGAACTCCAAGAAGAAGACGCCGAAAGATCGCAGCACCCCAAACACGAGCGCGGACTGGAAAAAGGCTGAAAGGACCACAATCCACCCCCAGCCCCCATCCGGGGGCTCGACTCGGCTGGCCATCCCAAGGACGACAAGGAGGTCGCGTGGAAGGTGGACGCACAGCTCCAAAGGCTGCGCCCTGCCTGATGCAAAACCACAGTGCAACCCCACACGCGGTTTAAAGACTGGGGGAAGCAGGCACAGGGGTGAAGGGGAACGGGGAAAGAGGAAAAGAAAAAGGGAAAGGGAAAGGGAAGGCCGCTCCAGCAAATTCGTCTCCCACCCAGCAATAATGCGTTCTAGGCAGGTGCACACGTGAGGCGGTGGCCCTCCACTCTGCACCCCTCAACTCCCCCCAAGCCCCCCACTACAACTGAGCTTGATACCGCTGAAGCTGAGCAGGGAGACTGCCCTAAGCCGCTCCTAGGAAGGAAGTCCGGTTCCGCACAGTTGAACTGTGTAGTCCCTAGAGAGGATGAGGCCTCCGAACAAGGCACGCCTCTTTTATTCCGTAACACCGCTACAGGTTTCTTCGCCAAGTAACTAGGGTCGGGTGATGTGGGGAAAGCCGGTGGGGCAGTGGATTGAGAGGAAACTCTAGCACTCCAAGGTACAAATTAAAAGCTAGCACGCGACGGGAAAATCACTGGACCAGTGAGTTCTAGGGATAGATAGGTTCGTCACGTAACTGCAGGTAGCGGTAACCGGTTACAATGTGCTAGTAAATATTTAACAACCGTCTCTCTCGGGTGGGTTGGTGGGGAATGTACGCAGGACACCTGAATTTAATCTGCCTTATTAGCATTTTTTTCTGTCACTTTCCTAAATCTAGACAATAATAAAAAACAATAGTTCAGGTCCTAATTTGTAACGTCCACCCTTTTCGGGATTGTAAATGCTCAAGTTGAAAATTTAACCATGAGATCTTATGAGCCGTTAGGAGGTGGTTCCAACATAGTACAATCAATACCCAATGGAATTTAAAAGGCCTCAGACGTTGATATTAATGATAATAATAGTCTGTGCTTTCATCAGGATGATTGAGATTACGGATGATGAGAAATGTGGGAAGACTTGTATGAACTGATATGGAGTGAAGTAAGCAGAACCCTAGAACAATTTATACCACAACAACAATATTATAAATATTGTCCAGAATAAGACCTATTTTTGGATAAGTCAAATGTGTAGGAATTTGTGTTGCTTGACTATGCATATTTGTTACAAGGGTTTTGTTTTATTTTATTTCCTATTAGAGGGGGAGAGAGGAGAAAGGAAAAAATAGATTTTTGTTCATTAAAAGTATTTTTTAAAAGTTACTTTCACATACTTAATCCCAATGTATCCCCACAACAATCCCTTAAACTGGACACAGCAAAGAGTTGTCTCTATTTCAGAGGACAAAATCGAGGCTCAGAAAGGTTGACTTCAAGTCATGACAGGTTTGTTGTGCCCAATGTTTGCAAGGCAAATAGGGCTTGTAGATTGTTTATTAATTTGGAAAGATGGGAAAGTAAGACGATTTGGCAAATTGCTGATCGTTCTCAATCTTTTTAAGCCATAGCTAACATCACTATTTTGCGGGGCTTGGTGGGGGCACTATCTTAGATATCTTGAGAAGCAATCTATCCCTCAACACCTTCAAAAATGTGCCCTCTAACAGGGAGGTGTACACTCTGTGTGGACTTGGTCTAGTCCAGATCTGTTTCCCATCTTTCTTTTCTTTAGTGCCATTTTTGCTTTCTAATGCAGCACATTGGAGTTTGTGATATCACAGTCCAAATGTGATACTTCCACTCTCATTGATAAGACAGTTTATAATAGAAATCTTGAGGGTTTGTTCCATTTTTTTTGTTGTTGGCTTTCCTCCTTTTACCTTAATCTTTAAATGCTGTCTGGCTAATCTGGCTTTATTTATGTTCCTTACTAAGCTTTCTATAAACTTCTCTAAGAGTGGGAATCCCAACATAAAAGTTATTATGGTGGCAGGGAAGCTTAAGACACAAACCCAGAAGAGAAGAATGATTCCAAAACAACTGCAGGCCAAGCCTCAGAGAAATATACATCTTGGACACAAATTCTAATTCCTGAAAGAAATGAGGTTTTTTTTTAAGAATTAAAATATTTTATTAATGATTTATTAATTGTGGGAAAATTGGGAAAAGATGAGGCCTATGGAAGAAAGAATTGGAAAGGGAATTAACAGTTTGACACACAAGGTACCTTATCTTTGTGAGGGAGGAGGGGAGGGCCAACATGTAAAACCTTACCCAAGCCACAAACTCCTTGAAAATTAGAATGGACCAAATAAAATCCAATGATTCCATGAGACAACAAGAAAAAAGTTAGAAGACTGAAAAAATAGAATAAAATGTAAGCTATCATAACAAAACAACTGAGCTGGAAATTAGATCAAAGAGAAAAAAATTAAACTGCCCACATATATTGGAACCAGGGATAAAAGTAGAAATAAAATAAATCTCCTGGTTATGTCCTAAAAGAATGAAAACTCTCAGGAACATCATAGACAAAATCCAGAGCTTCCAGGTCAAAGAAAAAATATTGCCAGTAGACAGAAAGAAAGAATTTAAGTACCAAGGATCCACAGGTCAGGCTCATACATAATTTAACAGAGACCATTATAAAGGAGCAAAGTGCTTGCAATACAACATTCTAGAAGGCAAAGGATATGGGATTACAGCCAAAAATAACTTTCTCAGAAAAACTACAGGGGAAAAAGTGGACCTTTAATGAAATGGTGAAATGATCAGAGATGGATAGAAACTTTGCAGTTCAAACACAGGAGTTAAGAGAAACATAAAAAGGTAAACATTGATGAACAATGAATGACAAGGGACTAAACAAGGATAAAACTGCCTCCATTCAGATATGGAGAGATCATACATGTGTTCCCTCTAGTGTCCTCAGGGATCAAATTAGACCAGGTCTGGAAATGGTTCTGTTTTGTCTTAATGACCTCGAGAAAAGAATGGAAAGAAAGGGGAAGAGGAATACACTACGGGGTAAAGGGAAAGGAAGGTTAAGGGAAATTATCTCATCTAATCAAAGTATACAGAGGGATATCTATACAAATGTGGAAGACGGGGTGGGGAGACCAGCTAAGAATTGAAGGTCACCTTCATCTGATCCCCCCCTCCTGAATCACTGCCTTGTGGTGAAGGGGCTTGTAAACTTAATAAAACTGTGAGCTAGACCACATAAGACTACCCAAGACAGACAGGTGATAGTGGAGAGCTCTGACAAAAGGTGATCCACTGAAGAAGAAAATAGCAAACCACTCTAGTATCTTTGCTAAGAAAACCCCATGGACAGTACTAAGATGATAAGGAGATAACATCAGGAGATGAATCCCTCTGGTAAAAAAAAGAAAAAAGCTGGCTTGAAGCTTAACCTCCAAAAAATGAAGATCTTGACAATTGGTCCCATCACATCCTGGCTAATAGAGGGAGAACAGATGGAAGCAGTGTCAGATTTTATATTCTTGGGCTCAAAGGTCACTGCAGATGGAAACTACAGATATGAAATTAAAAAATGCTTGCTCCTTGGAAGGAAAGTTATGCCAAATCTGGACAGCCTACTAAAAACCAAAGATATCACCTTACCGACAAACATCCTTATAGTCAAAGACATGGTTTTTCCAGTAGCAATGTATGGATGTGAGAGTTGGATCATAAGGAAAGCTGAGCACTGCAGATTTGACACTTTTGAGTTGTGCTAGAGAGTCCCTTGGACAGCAAGGAGATCAAAGCAATCAATACTTTTTTAAAAAAAATTAACTAATTTTTAGTTTACAACATTCAGTTCCACAAGCTTTTGGGTTCCAAATTTTCTCCCCCTCCCTCCCCTCCCTCCTTTCCCCCTCCCCAAGATGGCATGCAATCTTATATAGGCTCTACATGTACATTCGCATTAAGCATATTTTCATATTAGTCATGTTGCAAAGAAGAGTTATAACCAATGGAATGACCTATGAGAAAGAAGAAACAAAACAAAAAAGAAAGTATGGTTGATCCGCATTCAGACTCTATAATTCTTTTTTTTTTTTTTTGCTTTTTGGCAGGGCAATTGGAGTTAAGTGACTTGCCCAAGGTCACACAGCTAATACATGTGTCAAGTGTTTGAGGGTGGATTTGAACTCAGCAGACTCTATAATTCTTTATCTGGATGTGGATAATATTTTCCACCATGAGCCTTTAGGAGCTGTCTTAGAACCTTGCATTGAGGAGAGGAGCCAAGTCCATCAAAGTTAGTCAACGCACAATGTGGCTGTAACTATGTACAACGTTCTCCTGGTTCAAAGCAGTCAATACTTGAAGAAATGAATTCAGGCTATTTACTGGAAAGTCAAATCCTGAAGTTGGAACTTAAATACTTTGGCCACATAATGAAAAGGCAGGACTCATTGGAAAAGACCCTGATGTTGGGAAAGATTGAAGGTAAGAGGAAAGAGCCCAGCAGAGGATGAGATGGATAGATATCATGGCAACAATGAACATGAATTTGGACAGAGTTTGAGAAATAGTCGAAGGGCCTGAACACAGCTGAAAGACTGAACAACAATTCATCTGATCTGTTTAAAGGAAGGAAAACACACACACACACACACACACACACAGAGTTGAGTACAAAAGTACAAATTCTATCAGTGGGAAAATAGGTAGGAAAAGAGACAAGGTGGGGAGGGAGAACTAGAGGAACAAACTAAGAATATACAAAAATATTTATGGATTTTTTGAGGTGGCAAAGAATTGAGAGTTGAGAGGGTGCCCATAAATTGAGGAACAGATGAACAAAGTATGGTACATAAATGTGATGGACTACTATAAAAATATAATGGAGATGGTTTCAGAGAAATTTGAGAAGATTTGTATAAACTGATGCTGAGTGAAATGAACATAACCAGGAGAACAATTTACACAGTGACAAAAATATTGTAAAGGCAGACAACTTTGAAAGAATTGGAAACTTTTATCAATGTAATGAGCAACCAGTCCAGAGTCTAGAGGCCAGAGGATTAATTATGAAAGATGCCAACTACCTCCGAATAGAGAGGCGAAGGAATTAGAGTACAGAATGTATTGGTAATTAAGATGAGCTTTTAGCACTTATTCAATCAAGTGCCCTTGAAAAGTTTGGCCTTTGTTTCCTTGATTAAATTAGGAGTCCTTGATGACCTTCTTGCCTCAAGGGAAAGCCTAGTTTACATGGGTTTGAGTGACATGTTTGGGATGTCAGAGGCTGTGAGACCACGTGGATTTAAGTCACATTTTTGTAATGCTTTTAGGTCACATGGGTGAGTTGCATGTGTGACTCACCTTTGACCCTGAACAAGATATATAAACCCAGAGGTTGGTGTTCTCCCTTAGGGCTCTCACTCTTGGAGGTGTGTTGATGTGGAGACTCTGGGCAGCTATAGTTAAGAGCCCTCCAGCTTGTACCCGGATGTTTGGACTTTGTTAAACCCTGGTAACTATACACTGAGATTTGAATCAGACAAGGTATATCAGTAAGGCAGAATTTATGACTTCAAAGATAACCATGAATATGCCTGAATGGTCCAGAATTGCAGGATATAAGGAATTCTCTAAGTAGAAGACAGAGGAGTTAAAACATTTATCGAAACTCAAAAGTAGCAGACCTAGGGACTAGTGTCCCCAGTTCAACATCCTGGCAAGAACCTTCCAAAATCAGTATGCCCATCTCACAATAGTGACCAGGAGGTCACAGAAAAACATTATGGCAGCAAGCGAAGACATACTGGTGCTTCCCTCCCCCAATGCCAGGGCCCTTCAGCAAGAAGACCACCCACTGGCCTCAAGCCTCAGCACTCTCCGGTCTCCATGAAGGTCAGTCCTGCCTTTTTGTAGCACCTGCCGCCGACGCCACCACTTCCGCTGCTTCTGCTGCAATGTCCAAGCTGTGTTCCAGCTAGCTGACTGCTTCTTCTCTCCTTCAGCTCTTAACTGCTCTCTCCAACTGCCTCTTAGCTCTACTCCAACTGTTCAGCAAGCTCCTCCCACCACAGGCTGCCATTGGCTCCAGTCCTAGCCACTCCTCCCAGGACCCTGAGAGCCCTGCCTCCAAAGCCCACTC
The DNA here is from genome assembly GCA_028646595.1 of Phalanger gymnotis. NCBI lineage: Eukaryota > Metazoa > Chordata > Mammalia > Diprotodontia > Phalangeridae > Phalanger > Phalanger gymnotis. The sequence goes on from CM053627.1 coordinate 205,572,793, forward strand.
AAATGGGCAGGAAAAATCTTCCCATTTACTGACTGCCTTTACACAAGGTCTGTCTGTTGATGTCTGTAATTTGTTTGTATTTGCTTTGAAGTTCAGGTTGCTAGCTTTCCCCTCCACCCCAAAATAAGTGAGTGATATTTGTATACTGGATTAAACTGAGGTTGTTAACCCCTTAATGTTACTTTCCTTAGTAAAGCAGATCAAAGAACCCGTGCTGGCAGCATTCTTGTTATTGGGCTTGTGTTGGTCTTTCACCTGCATAGCAGTTGCTAGCCAAATTGTAGCAACACACAATGAGATAAATATTTTTTGGACATGGCCAATGTGAAAATTTGTATTAATTGACTGTATGTATTTGTAACTAGTTTTATTTTTCTTTAGTTTTCAATTGGGGTTGAGGATGGGAAGGTAGGAATTCAGATTTTTGCTGATTGAAAAAATATACATAAAATGTATATTTAAATATTTTTTAAAAACACAAAAAATCTAAAGAGGAAAGACTTGAATTGCAAAATAAACATTACATTACATATCTTAGAAAGGGGTCTGAAGTTTGAATAGGAAATTGTGTGTGTATATATATATTTATATATTTATATGTGTGTGTGTGTGTGTGTGTGTGTGTGTGTGTGTGTGTGTGTGTGTAGACTACATTGTGTCCCTAGCCACTCATCTACAAAAAGGAACCTGGGAAATGTAACTGACTCAGTTGGGAGGGATTACCAAAAGCCAAAGCACAGTACCTTACTGAGAAAACTGGCTATAAACAAAGAAGCATCACCTAATAGAGATGCTAGAGTCTAGATTTCTGAGGTTCTGAGAGTCTAAGAGAAGAGGCTCCTGCCACCCAGCTGAAGGCTGAAGGGGGTCAAAGACTGAGGCTTCTCATTTAGTCAAGGGAATCCAGTGACTCTGTCTAGCAGAGACACCATACTTTGAGAAAATCACCCGAATCATCTGCTGAATTACCTGCTCAGACTAGTCAGGCAGCCCAGGGGCCAAATGACCTGCTTGGCCCAGTCTGGCAGCAAGCCAGTGGCTGAACAAACCTGCTTGGTAGAGGCGGAACCCAGTGAGCGACCTGCCTGACCCAGACCAGTGGTGCAGTAAGTTACCTCCCCGGGACCTAACCTGCCAGTGCCAAGTGGGAAGAGGTGGTTTCTAGGCTATTTTTATCATTCTCTTTGTAATGATGATTTATATCAGTTAAACTTCCTGCAGAGAGGCCCAGATAGTGTATTGAAGAGAGAACTGGCTTTGGAACATAGATCTAGGTTCCCATCCCACTTCTGACACCTACTGGTTCGGATTGGTATGAGTCAACTAACCTTTCACTACACCCAGGCAGCTCCATGAGACTATAAATTACAGAGGTTCTTTTTAGTTTTCAGCATTAATTTTCACAAGAGTTTGAATTACAAATTTTCTCCCCATTTCTACCCTCCCCCCCCACTCTAAGATGGCATATATTCTGATTGCTCCGTTCCCCAGTCAGCCCTCCCTTATGTCACCCCACTCCCCCCCATCTCCTTTTCCCTTACTTTCTTGTAGGGCAAGATAGATGTTTATGCCCCATTGTCTGTATACCTTATTTCCTAGTTGCATGCAAAAACTTTTTTTTTGAACATCTTCTTTTAAAACTTTGAGTTCCAAATTTTCTCCCCTCTTCCTTCCCCACCCACCCTTCCTAAGAAGGCAAGCAATTCAACATAGGCCACATGTGTATCATTATGCAAAACCCTTCCACAATACTCATGTTGTGAAAGACTAACTATATTTTGCTCCTTCCTATCCTATCCCCTTTTATTCAGTTTTCTCCCTTGACCTTGTCCCTTTTCAAAAGTGTTTGCTTTTGATTACCTCCTTCCCCATCTGCTCTCCCTTCTATCATCCCCCCTTTTTTCTCTCCTTCCTCCTTCTTTCCTGTGGGGTAAGATACC
>CM053627.1:205575232-205597275 GCA_028646595.1 Phalanger gymnotis
TCCTCCCCTCCCCTCACCTTGCCCGGATGAATCGGTGACAGGCCTCTACCACGTGATCCATCTGCAGATAGGTGGCTGCCGCCAGGACCGCTGGGGCCGTGGCCGGTGAAAGGAGTAGGCGTGACGTGTACATAAAATCCAAAAGAGGGGCAAAGCCACCAGCTTCAGGGCCCCCGGGTAAAGAGAGTAGGTCCACTCCCACCCCTGCCCGGCCACGGAAAATCGAATAGAAGAAGCCACTGCAGGCCAGAGAAAGGGGAGGTGAGTCATATTGCTCCCTAGGGCCAAAACAACCTCACAATCGAGATTGCAGGTATTTGACTCGCAGGCAATTCAGTTCCCAGACTCAGTCAAAACAACAACAACCCTCTGCTACATATACCCTGAGATCCACGCATTGGACCCGTGGGCTCTGCTTTTAGGTGATATTTTGCTCCTCCCAAGTAAGCCTAACTTTTCCACTGGCCCAATCCAGGGAAGCTTTCATCAAATCCTCACACCTGTATAGCTTGACCTTCCCCCACTTCCACGCTTTTTAGGACTTCTCCCAGTCAGGTCTCACCACTGATCGAAGACCATCTTCCTCCCCACCTCTCCACAAAGTCGCCCCCTCGAACCTGCAGGCGATCAAGACCGCCTTGTGAGCCCGGAGGGCCCGACCTCCCACTAGCAACGTGACATCGGTAAGGATCCCACGCAGGCGTAATTCATTCAGGTTCCAGAGCACGTCTGGTGCATGGCGTGTGAACTCTCGGACGTAGCCCAGACTCCCTGCTGCGGCCGCGGCTGAGTTCATGGCGAAGATGGCCTGCGGGTGAATGAGAAGTAGGAGTCAAAGACCTAGGATGTTTGTCAGTTCCTCGGGATTTTGATTAGCCAAACACCTAGCCTGGACACTTATGTACATCCTGGGACAGCCTCCCTCCCCTACCCAACCTCTTCTCAAGATACAGGATTCCTGAATGCCAGCCTCTGCGCCCCCATTCCCTGCAGACTTCATATAGCTTAAGTCAAAGGTCCTTTTCTCCCACCTCCCACAGTTCGGCTCTTCCCAAGTCCTGGTCCATCCTCCACCAGAACCCCAATTCCCTATCTCATGCAGGAGAAGAGAATTCAAAAACCCCGCTTTTGGAAGACACTAGACTCAGCCAATTACTTATGATACTCTACTGTGAGTAGGGGTGGCGGCTAATAGCATTCCAAAAGCCTAGACTTGGGTTTCGCTCTAAACCAGGCATCTTGTTTCTCCCTTCTCCACTCACCCTACTGTTTTTCCCCGATCCAGCGCTTTGCCCAAATCCATCCAGAGACCCCGGCCTCTCAAATCCCCAGCCTATCTTCTCCTCCGCCTGCCCCCATACCGATCCTGAGTTCTGCTAATCTCATTCCCTCCTACACATTAAGCCTAATTCCCTGGGATCCCAGTTTTTCCAGCCCAACTTGCCCCCGCTCAGGGTCCCTGGAGTTCGGATTCCCCTCTGGCTCTCACCCCTGGCCGTCAGGGACTTCGGTTTCTTCTCTTGCTGGGATGGGGCGGGGTATCTCTCCCAGTCCTGGCTCCTTTATCCTGGCGGGATGTTGGGGGCGGGAGAACTGGGGTGGGGGGAAGTATTTGGGTTGGTATCCTTCCTGCCTCCCTAGATGGTGGAGACTGGGGGTGGGACCTTGGAAACAGGGTTAGTGGCATGTGAAAAGTGCGATCCTGCTGGGCCCAAGAGGAGTGACGTTAAGGTTAACATGGACCGGGATTTAGTGTTAGAGAGGTTTCGAAGTGCCTCATTGAAAGAAAAGAATGTTTAGGGTTTCGAGGAGATCTGGGGCGGCTTGGTTAGGCAAATATCGGGAGGGAAATAATTGGGGTATAGCCGGCTAAAAGGGTCCTCCAGGCTGGGAGAAAATTCCGATTGGAGTCAAACATCCCATCCCTGGAGGTGGAAAAGGGGTTGTTGAGAACAGGAGGTCGTGGCCCTGATGATGCGGTCTAAGAACGCCTAGCAGGAAGATTGGCCTCGACCCTAAACCTTTCGTGGCTGCCACGTAGCTACAGAAAATTTTCATGGCCAGGCCTCGCGGGACAACCGGGGAGAGAGAGTAGGGGAGGGGAGCCCTGATACGGAGAGGGAGCGAAGGGAGGGGCGGATGTGATTTCTAGTCCATTTCCTGCCATTGTACTGGGACAGGACAGACAGTCCAGCTGCTTCCCCTAGAGGGGGTGGGGAAACCCCCCATGCCCGGGCGGAAGTCTGGAGAGAAACGGAGGGAACACTGGCATCTCCCCGACTCGAAGCTCTTGCCTTTTGCCCTCCTGCCAGGCTCCATTCTCTTCAAGGATAATGATAATAGCTTATATTTATATATCAATTTAATTGCAAAGCTCATTGTATACATTACCTTATTTGATACAACTCTGTGAATCAAGCTAGCTATTATTAGCTAATAATACATAAATAGTTATTCTCAGTCTTACACAGATAAGACAACTAAGGCTCAGAGAGGTTAACAGCCCGTGGTTGCACAGCTACTGTTAGAGGTAGGACTTGAACGGAGGTCTCTCTGACTTCGAATCCAGTACTGGACCGATGCCCATCTAAACTAGGGCCCTCCCATGTCCCTACCCCTCGCTCCTTCTCGGGGACCCAGGATCCTAGCTTGCTCAGATCTAGGTAGAGGTTTGTTTGTGTTTGGTCCAGTGAGGAGTCTCTGCTCCGTAGTGCATTATTTCATCCATAAGATGGCAGCATTGCGCCGTCCCAGCCACGTCCAAGAGGCAACAGGACCTTAAAGGAAATCTCAGAGGCCTTGGCAAGGATCAAACCTGGAAAGGACTCTGGACCAGTGTTTTCCTCACTCCTCGGCTGTACCCCATCCTCCTACTTCACCAGCAGGGATGGAGACTGGAGCTTAAAGGGGGGAGTGAGAATGTGTCTCTATTGACTATCCCTAATTTATCCCGTCCACATCTTGTTTGTACATGGTTACATGCAGTCTTCCCCATAAGGCTTTGAGCTTCTTGAGAGCTAGGACTGGCTGCTTTCTACCTTCTTTGTGTCACCATGGCTTAAGTCCCACCGAGCTCTTAGTAGGGGCTTAATAAACTTGATAGCTTGGGCTTCTTCTCTGACTTGGCAAGCTTGGGGCTACCTTGACTGGAAGAGGAAGGTAGAGCCAACAGGCTGGACAAGTTGTTCAGTAGGGGTTTCTAGGTTTCTGAATGTGTGTAGGATTCTCTTAGTAATTAGTTATGCTAATTGTCTACATGCAATCCCTTACAGATCTTAAGTGAGCATCATTAATTTATAATTTATGGCCTGATTTGAAAGTGGAGACTGGAAAGTTGGAAAGACCCAGTAAGGAATCCCAGAGTGGGTCAAGGGGTCAGGGAGAGAGAAAAGAACATAGGAAGGAGGTATATGGATGAAGGGGCGGGTGGGCAGTAGGCTGTTTCCAGGTCTCTTCTCTACTCTTGGTGGAAAAGAGTAACTGTCCTCTAGTTTTGTGGGGAAACAAAACAGGGGCTGTGGCATCATTTGGAGGTTAACTGACTGATTGGGAGTAGAAACAGGTTTTGAGGAGCCCCTTAGGTTAGAGAGAGATTTGGAACTTGCCAAGGAGGAACACAAGTCCAGACTGGAGGCTTACTCTCTCTGAGTTAGGGGAAAGAGGCATATTTGGAGGCTAAGAAGTATTTTAGGATGTTGGGGAGTTCCAGGAACCGGAGCTTAAGGCCTGAGAATTGGGAATCTACTAAGAATTCAAGGTGAGGGAGGCAATTTGGGTGTGAAGCAGTTAATTGGGTTCATAGTTACACAGTTTGAGAGAGAATTTGGGGAAGTATCAGAATCTAGTAATCAGTTTTTAGGGTTTAATTTTGGGAGTACTTTATGCAGGGGGGGAGAGGTTCCAGGGACTGAGAGTATGGATTTGAAAGTTCTTGTCATATTTCAGGGTGCTGATTTAGGGGTATTTTTCAGTTAGTTATGGGATATACGGTCTGAGGGACTCAAGCTATTGCTAGATCCTACTAACAAAGAGCCACTGTAGCTGTGGGGTTCAGAAGCCAAAGATGGTTTCTAGGGCAATATAGTATGGGTGGGGATTTGAAATTCGATGCCTGAACAAGAGCTACCAACCCCACCCCCCACCCCCACCCCGCCCGCATACCCCATACCGGGTTGGTAATCCGTTGGGATTACCAGAAGCACACAGGAAATTGGAGGGAGTTAGATTGAAAGATAGGTTCCCAAAGAGAACAAGATCTCGTAGAGGGGAGGATTAAGGGACCCAAGCATTCTTTCTGTGTCTCTTTTCCCCGTACCCCACTCTCCCCAAAAAACTTATACCAAAAACAAAACAAAGCAAAAAGCCCAGAAACAACAACACCAAAAAAAAAAAAAACCTGGCTGTACAACTGCAATGGCAGATTCCAGTCCTCCAAGCTTCTTTAAACCACCACAGGGACCCAGCCGGGGGGGAGGGGAGGGGGAACCGGGCTTCTCAGCTTCCTAGGGAGTAGGGGGAATAGACTGGGTCCCTTGTTCCCCAGGTCCTTGGGAGAGACCCTTGACTAGGGACCCAGGTGTCAGACATCTCAGCCTTGGAGGGGGAGGGGGGCGGGCTGGGGCACCCGAGAGGAGGAGGGAGAGAGTGACTTCCAAAATTGGCATCAGGACAGAGCAGGGCGGGCGGGAGGCAAGCAAAAGGAAGAATTTTCCTGGAGAAACGGGGGTACCTGAGTGTCCCAGATTTGGAGAGCTGGTCAAGGGTGGTCTCCCCTCGACCCTTAATTTTTTTTGGATTTTTTGGGGAGCCCTGGGCCCCCCTAGGGTGGGTGAGGAATGTAGTGTTGGTGTAATCTGACTTGGGCATTTCTGTTGCCTCTCCCACCCAAGTTGGAGACGGATGGATTGAGAGGGGGGGAGGGTGTCCCCAATTCTGACTTGGAGTGGGGAAACCCCACTCCTAAACCCTTTGGGGGGGTTCCTCCCATCTTAAGGCACTCCCCATTCCTTAAGTCAGCCAGGAGAAAGAGAAGGCCGAAGATACGACTTGGGGTGTCTCCTCTCTCCTGGGCCCCTAACTTGGGGAATATGCTTCCAAATCGGCTCCCTTCAGAAATGAGGGGGGACCAGGAACCAGGGGGGAATAGCTGAGGTAAGTGGAGAGGGGACAGGGAGGTATCCCCTGTTTGGGAACAAAATGGGGGAAGTTGGGGGGAATGGGTGGAGTTGGGGTATGGACTTTGAAGATAGGGCGATAGGTTGAGGTTACTTCTTGAACCCCCAAATTCATAGCACATATCACCTCAAAACTGAAAGTCGAGACCAAAGGATTCTTACACCTCCTTGCCTCTTCCATTGGCCTCCATCTCTAATTTTTAAGGAATTCTCCTGATGATTAAAATGAGGATTTTTTAGGGGTTCTTAGGTTTGAGGGGTAATGTAGGTGAAGACAAATGTTGAGAGCGGAGAGGTTTGGGGGGTGGGGTGCCTGGATTCCTCCAAAACCTGAAAAACTGTTTACACCATCTTTGTTCTTTTGGTTTCTGGGATTTTTTTTTTTTTTAGAAAATTGAGAAGGGGGTTAGTTTTTTGGTTGTTGTTGTTTTTTTAATATATTTCTGCAAGACACTTTATTTTTCTGAAGAATGATTTTTACTCTTGGCTTTGGGTTTATGTATGTAACAGATCCACATATAGATTAAAAAAAAAGATTGCATCCCATTACCTCTAGTGTCCTAGACAAGATGGGAGGACGGGGAAGGACAGAGGACGTGTCAGGAGGAAGGGCCTGGAGGTTGGGGAGGAGCATGGGGGAGGAAAGGGGAGAATGTTTGTATGTTCAACGTGGCTTCCCCTTGGGGATTTTTAAGCCTGGTTGATGGGACCAATATGAGGGTGAGTACGTAGAAAAGGACACATGGGTCCCTAATGGGACCCATGGTGGAGCTGAGGAACAGGGATAGAGGTAGGTGGGAATGCCAAAAGTAGCTTCTCTTTAGGTTTTTGCCTACTCAAACCCCATCCCCACCCCCAAACTCCTGCCTTTCCCTCTTCTCCTTTGACATTTGTGCCAGGCCAGGGTCCCAAGTAGTTTTCTAATTTCCAACCCCCAATTGAGACCCAGCACCATCCGTATCTAGAACTGGCTTTAACCACTTGTCAGCCTTTCTTTGTCTGTCTTTGTATTTATCTGCCTTTGGAGGCTGTGTGTGTGTGTGTGTGTGTGTGTGTGTGTGTGTTTGTTGTGTACATGCGTTTAGGGCAGAAACTGAGTAAAATGAGGTTCTTGTCAGTTACCCTCCCCCATTCCAATTGGTCACTGCCTCATACATACCACCTAAGACCTAAGAAAGTCTTGGGCTGGGTTCTCTAGGAAGGGAAGATAGCCCCATCTATTCTTTGTCAGATTCTCTCTGAGAATTTTGTCTACCTGTCTCCACCCTCCTGTTGCCACTGCATCTTCTAAGCTCTCCCCAAAAATCCAGGGTCCAGTTTTTCCACTGACCAGTCTTATGTTCTTAGTTTTTCCCTGAATCTCTCTACTATCCTTTTGTTTCTCCACAGTGCCCTACCCCAAATCCCATCCTGCCTCCGCCCCAGCAGCACACTGTGGTTTGTTCAGTGTTGTGGCCAAGTCCAAACCACACTGTGGTGTTAGAGTGAGGGTAGGGGAGGCATCGAAGTCACCACAGCCTGGACCCTGGAGCAGGATACCTTGGACATGCTGGAGACCCTGGGGGATATATGACAAACAGAATGGAGAGACCCCCATAAAAACACAGAGGTTCTTCACCAGGGAAGATCTTTGGGGATCCACCTGTAAGGAGACCTTGAACAATGTACCCCCAAATGAATTATGGGAGAAAGCCTAAGCATTCAGGGAAAAGTCCTACCTCAACTAACGAAGTCTTCTGTCTGCAACTTTGTTCTCCACCCTCACTCCTACCACCACCTTGGGCCCCCCTGGCTTTAGCAGCACAGAAATATTGGCACCTGAGGGAAAGCCATGCCAGTATTGAGAGTGCTGCTCCAGACAGGGTGGCTAGAGCAGCTGTGGGAAGAAGACTTTTTGTCTCTGAATGCCAGAGGTATAACCCCTTGTTCTCTAATGAAACAGAGACAAAGCCACCAAATTAACAGTGAAATTTTTATTTGATTCTGTAAAAAAAAAAAATGTCCATTGCGGGCAGAGGGCCTATGTTCACACAGGGTTTGTAGGGCAGATATTTATTTTCCTCCAGCTTTCCTTGTTCCAGATTTCCACTCAGGTCCACAATAAAAGGGTTACAAGGGTCAGAGACAGGAAGGTCATTGGGAGAGCAAAGGAGGATCAGTGGAGGTCATGAGAAGTCCAGAATCTAGTTTCAGGCTGTCTGGAACAGAAAATGAAATGAGGAGAGATAGAGAGACCTAAACCCACCCTCCAAAGAAATGCCTACCTGTCACAAAATGTACAGAACATCTGATGTGACCCTTTCATTTTAGAGAGAGAAAGGAAGTGACTTGACCAACGTTACACAGCTGGTCAGTGGCAAAGCCCCCTACTCAAACAGGTGACTCCAATCCACTCCTTTTTCATTATACCATATTTCCCCACCCCAAAATACAACACCACCCCAGGGTGTGAGAACCTGCTCCCCCGAATCCCAAGCCTACACTAGTGTGGGGAGGGGAAGGACTCATACCCTGGTCGAAGTTGAGTTTCTTGGCTGGGGGAGCCTCCCCTAGCCCCTCAATGTCCACTAGGTCACTGTTGGCATCTGAGTCATTCAGGGCGCTCAGCGTCACATCTGAGAGGGAGGCATCAACTAGGTCCCCCCCAATTTCCCCAGACCTTCCCAACCCCAGCTCCCCCTCCTCCCAGTTCCTCCTTTCTCACTCTTCCCCCACAGGCTGAGGGAGGAGACTGTTCCCTTTTGGTCTCATTTCCAAGTTCACTCATTTGGCTTCAGAGCTTTTCTTTTTCCTTAGCACTCCCCTACAAAAACCACTCTGTGGCCCTCACCAGCCTTCTGCTTCTTCGGGGGAGGGCCCCCAGTTTCAGGGACACTAGATCCAGTGGGTGGGGGTACAGGTAGGGCAGGAACCAGGACACTAGATGCTCCTTTCTTGGGCCCCTTCTTGGGTGATTCAGTTGGAAGAGGGAGGCCAGAGTCTTCATATACCTTTCGTTTCACTGTAGACTTTATTTGAGCACTGAAGAGGAGAGACAGAGCATATGGGAAAAGGTGGAAGGTTGTTGAAGGGATATCGTGAATAAGAGGGCACATGGGGAATGAGATATTAGGGAACTCAGGGGAATCTAATCTGTGGCCTGGGAAACTCTAGCTCAGAAATCCCTAACCTTTTTATAAGGAGGGATTGATTACTTTTCACTTGTCAAAGTGTTTGGACCACTTAGGGAAAAGAGCTAGGAGGTTTAGAAGTATGCTTCTCTATGTGGAATGCCAGGAAACTCCAAAGAGGGAATCATCTGACTGGAGTGGACTGGGGTGAGGGCAGCCAGGAGGGTCTGGGCACTGGCTTATAAAGATCTACCATAAATAACCTGTCCACTAGGTGGGAACCCCACCCTATGTAAACATAAGAAAACAACCCCAAACACCCTACCCAAAGAATCCCAGAAGTCTTCCTATATGCAACTGGCTAGGAGGGTTCCTACAATAATACAGCACACTCTTTGTAAGCACCCTAGGAGATCCTAAGCAAACTACTTTCAGAAGTAACCTAGGAAACCCTAGCAAAATATTTCAACAATCCCTGCTTCAAATGTAGTAATTCTCATATTGTTTATATCCTGTTCCTGGGGGCATCCTACCAAAATGACCAGAGACAGCAAGAAAGGTAACAGGAGGGGAGGGAGAAAGAAAAGGTGGGAGGAGGAGAAGCTGTCCACCCCACCCACCCCCATTCCCTGTCTAACCACCCTCCCTCACACAGTCCGGTCCTTGATGACACAGCTGATGCGATTAAGATCGTCCCCAAATCGTTTCACCGCAGCCCTCAGCATCTCTATCTCGGTGTCTGTCCACTTGGCACTGTCAGGAGGGGAGAGGGGGATGGGGAAGTGGAGTAGGGGAAGGAGGGGTGAAGTCACCCTACACACCACATGCTCTGGATTCTCAGTTCCAAAATCACCTAGCACCCTTAGATCGTCCATAAACCCTAAGTGTCTTTGGGCATCTCACAGAAACAATTTTAACTCCCCTGCATAAACCCCAGATCTGCCTCCCTCAACCCTGAGTATGAAAAACCTACATAAATATGATCTGACCCCTAACATACAAAAGCCATACTTTGATTTTGTACAGTATGGTAAAGTTTACAAAACAGATAAATCTCACTTGATTCTTGCAACAGCCCAAAGACTTGTGTCTTTAACAATGAGGGAACTGGCACGGAAACTTTAAATGATGTGCTCAAGGTCACATAGTGAGTGGTCTTCAGAGACCATACATTTGTAAGCCAAGAGCTAACCCCATAGTCAAGGGGTGGGGCATTAATTTGAGAACTAGGGGTCAGAGAATGGTGATAGTGGAGAGTGTCTGTCCGTCCCTTCCCTTGCCTAGGGCAACGTATGCCAGATCCTCCCTCCTCCCTGGGTTGGGGGCAGTGTGATTCGGCTCCACTCGCTCTTCTCCTCCCAGTTCAAACATACCCGGCAGGGGAGGAGTCCGACACTGGATGCAGCTGCATTGTCAGTTCACCAAGCTTTGTGAAGGCAGCACCAGCAGCGGAGAAGATCTCCCCAACCTGAAGGATGGCAGGTGATGGATCCAACCACTAGAGGATTATGGGGTACAATGCCCAGAACACAGGCTGTTCCCCTGAGGGGCACTTTACAGGAGCATGCTTCTACCTTGGGAGGAGTGGAACGCTAGACAATTCACCACTCTAGGTGAATCATTATATAAGGGTCTCCGTTCTCCCCACCAGGTGGGATGAACCTGGAGTTCTCCATTCTCCCTATTGCGTGAAAAGTGAAATAACCAGGGACACCCAACCTCCTTTTCCACTATCCAGAGGGTCCCCAATTCTCCCTTGCCCGGCGATGGCAGGGGGAAGGTGCTCCAACTCCGGGGTCTATCCTTCCCCCGGAATAGGTGGGAGAGAGCTAGGCCAGGGGGTCAGTCGGGAAGGAGTCCCTTTCCTTGGGAAGAAGCTACCCCAGAGATTCCTCTCTCCAAGTCCAGTGAGAGGCGTTAACCTGGGGGGGAGGAGAGGGGGTTCCTCCGGGCTTTCCGCCCCTGGGCCACCCAGGCTCTCTCGGTCTCTCCCGAGCTGGGGGTGGGGGAGGAGCGCGCACCTTGGTGGAAGCTGACGTCATGGCCCTGGACGCCAGCTCCCGGGGACGCAGCTGCAGCAGCTGCCGCGCTAGCAAAGACCGGGAGCAGCCCGGCCAACAAACGGCCGCGGAAGTCCCGCCCCTCCGTTCGGCGAGCGACTCCTCACCGGCCCCTGGAGTCCGCCGCGCCCGCGCTCCTCCCCCGCACCATCAGTCGGAGGGAACGCTCCGTCCACGGGGCACGAAGGGAAGGCGGCGGCCACCGGAGCTCGGCCCTACTACCGGGCTCGGGAGGCGGAGCTCGCTCAGCTTCCGGCGAAGCGCCGGCACACTTCCGCTTCTGTCTAGTCCCCCTCCGGGTTCGCTTTCTTTTTACGCCCCACCTTCCTGGCCCCCATAGAGCCGGGGAGTTTCCCTCCCTCAGTCTACTCCACAAGCACCCCGGGCGCTTAGAGAAGGAAGGGGCTACAAGCACAAACTCACACCGAGGCCGCAGAGAACACCTTCGCTTTATTGTTACTAGCAGAGACGGCCCAGGGGCTAGGAAGGGGAAGGCAGAGCCACCCCCACACAGCAGGGGTGAAACGACCGAGCGAAAGGGAAGGCTGAAGCCCTTCTTCCCCCACCCGCCCGTCCACTCCCTAGGGGAGCCAGCGACACCCTCAGCGCTTCAGGGAAAGAAATGGAGGGTCCCCAAGGAGGAAGGGGAAGGTTAAGAGGAAGGAATTTAAATAAGAGACATGGGGTGAAGGGTTAGGGGGCCCCCCAGATCCTCGGGAGCGGAATGGAGTATCCTAACGGACCATGTATTCTTTGCGCTTGTTGAGCCGGACTTGGCAGAATGAGAAGCCTCCGAGGAGGAGATACAGGCCGGCAGCAATGAAGCAGTTGTAGCTCACTTGTTCGTACAGTTCATAGATTTTCTGAGGACCAGTCCTGGAGGACGAAATAAGAGTGAAGACAGCGGCTCGGCCTCCCGAGTCCTCACTGTCCCCGGGGTACTTCGAGTCCAGCCCTCTCTGTTCTCCACCAACTCTCCAAGCTCCCAGGGGGCCCAAGTCTCCAGCCTCTGGCCCTGGGAAATCCTTCCCATTCCCTACAACTCACTCGGTAAAATCGCTCTCAGTAAAAGGTACATCCTCGATTAGCACAGCAGAATGGACATTGAAGAAAATTCCAAGAAGGACCTGGGGAAAGAACACGAGGGTAAGGGGTGGGTGAAACCAGAAATCTGGGTTCTCAGTCACTCCACATGAATCAACCTTGACTGCCCTTCTACCCTCTCGTTGTCAAAACATCAGGCTCTCAGATCTGGCTGTACCTAGGGATGTGCTCAGACTAAACCGGAATCAGCCGCTTAATTAGGGATGTCACTCGGGTGAAACCGAGACCACGTTCCCTCCACCCCCAGCTCAAAAACGGCAGGCCCCGTATAGTGATCCAGCCACAGATGTCACCCACATCGCCCTTCTCTCTCACTAAGGGGGCGTCACTACCACGGGATGGACTTCCTCCTTTGACTTTCTACCCCATTCCGGAGGCCAAGGACGAATGACGGGAGACTGTACCCCAGATTTCACCTTTATCAGATTCAGAATCTCGCTTTCCTTAATCAGCTCTTGCACCTCAAGCTCCCCAGACCTTTCGCTCTTCCCAACCTCGACTTCACCCCATTAGACTGAGCTCCCCGGGAGCAGGGTCTGTAGTGCGCGTTCCTTGCAATCCCCGGCGCTCAGCAGCCGGACGTCACCCCTTCCTCCCCTAGTTCCCCAAGTCCTCATCCCCCTGTCTCCCCCGATTCCTCGAAAGCGCTCTCAGGTGCCGCTCCAAAAGCGTTTCCATCATTCACTCTCTCGCTGCCGCAGACTTTCCGCGCGCCCGGTCCTAGAGATTCTCCCAATGCCGACGCGCCCTCCCTCCGCCTCCTCACCAACATGATCACCCCCCAGGCGCTGAGGACGATGCCGCAGGCGGCCAGCTTGGGCCCGCAACACAAGAGGGAAGCCATGACGATCCCAGGCCGGGACGGACAGTCAGTGCAGGAGCTAGAGCGGAGAGCGGGTCCGAAGAAACCGAATCCTGGCTTGAGGTAGCTTAGCGAAGCTGGAACGGACGTGGGAGCTCCCCAGGAGGGAGGGCGGAGCGCGAGCCTGGAGGGACCAGAACTGGGGGAAGGGGCGGGACCAGGGGGGGGGTAGGAAGCCGACTTAGGGCGCCGGAGACCGGCTGTTCCCAGAGATTGGAAAGGTAGAAAGAAACGCCGTAAAGAAAGGATACCGAGGATGAAATCTGCAGCACTTCCAGCTTCCACAAAGTTCTAATTTACCGGGTCCGGAGGGAAATACGAATCTGTCCCTCCTCTTTCTCCCCACGAACATGGTACAGTCCGAAGGAGGACGAAACAAGAAGGGGGGGCTTTTCACGTGACTGAACGACTTCAGAGTCACGTGACGCCGAAGGTGCGCCTGCCTGCTTCTCCAGTCTAGCAAACTGTGAGTGGATCTGTGGATTACCACTTCGAGGCGCCTTTTTTGGATATTGGCCTAAGTTTTCCTTATCTCTTAACGAGAGAATGCAGGGGAAGGGCCTCGCCTAAGCCCGGTGGAGGGGGACGTAGTCCGGCAGTGCATCTTATGAAGGGATGTAGTGTAAGGCCTGCTTGTCCATTGGGATTATGGCATACATGTTTTAGGTCTGCCGAGTGGGCCTTAGGAAGTTTCAGAAGGGGCTGGGTGGTGGCGTAGTAAGAACCAGGGATTTAAACATCCAGAGGGAAAGATCCTTTGTTCCCTCGTTTTCATTAGCAGTTACTAACAAAGAAGAGCATCTTCAAGCCCCTAGGCTCAGCGTGCTTCTGTGACACAACCAAGAGGCCGGGTGTTACCGGAAAAGCAGCTGCAATCGAAGACAAAAAGCCGTATGCCCCATGCTTCAAAGCTGCGAGAGCCATATAATCCCCCCCCCCTTTTTTTTGCCAAAAAGGAAATTTAGGCCCACAGAAGTTGTGATTTGTCTGTTGTAACAGAGTCGATGTCAGGTTCAGAATTTGAACCCAGGTCTCTAAATCGAATGCTCTTTTCCACTATCCTACACTTTCCTTTGTACAAACCATCATACACCCACACCTGGAATACTGTATTCAAAAGCAGAACAGACTTGAAGCTGGCACAGAGAAAGCCAGATGTAGCTGTCGTGGAAAGAGGGCTGGACATGTAATCAGTAGACCTGGATTCCGTTGATCCTTTACTATGTGATTTGGGGTAATTTGATCCACCTTTATGAGTCTAAGTTTCCTCATCTGTCAATGATGATAATACTATTTATACTTCCTACCATGCTGAGAAGTTATAAAGAAAACACCCTATAAGCCTACAAGCATTATTAAGCTATTAAAGGATTGGGTTGGAAAAGCTTCTGTGTGAGCAGACTAAAAGGTTTAGCGTTTGTCATTGGAGAGTCAGTATAGGGCGGTGGAAAAAGCAAGCTTGATTTGGAACCCAGATCTTGAGTTCAAGTCACCTCTTATCCTAGCTATAGGATAAGATAAATTATTTAGCCTCTGAGTCTATGTACTCATGTGTAAAATAGGGATAATAATACCTGTTTTATTTATCTCAGGCTTTCGAGGATCACAAGATAATGGACATACGATACCATGGATAATTTTAAAATGTTTTAGAAGTAAGTTGTTATTCATTCTGGAAAGATGAAGAGAGGACCTGACTGAAGTTTGTAAATTGTGGTATGCCAGAACTACAAGTTATCCCTATGAAGCTTGAAAGAGGTAAATTTATAACAAAAAGAAAGCCATGAAATCAATTATCTTTAGTGGTGGTACAGAAAGATGATGGAAACAGCTTCAAAAGAGGTTTAGTTATATTCATGGATGGCAGACTTTAAAGGCTGTTTGGAGAACTACTCTATGCCCTGGAATATCACCTGGATGGTACAGTAGAAGTTAGTACTAGCCCATGGCCTTTTGCCAGCACTGCATTATTTTGTTCCCTGAACAACATAGGTTGAGAAGACTTATAGTATGTAGATATATCTATTCATTGCAGGTTGTGGCAGAAGGGTAGAGATATATAAGGACACAGAAGCAGGGAGGTGGTATAGCTAGGGGAATTATCAGAGCTGGGAATAGGGGACTGGAACCTTCATATCTGGTTACGCTGGGAGCTTTCCCATCCTTGGGCAGAATGATACGGGAGGACTGCCTGTCCCCAGAGGAGAGTCAGAGGGAGGATGATTTCTTTCCAGGAACAGCAGTACCAGAGAATGATAAACGTGTGCGGAGAGTGGGAGAGAACTGTTGCCAAGGAGCTGAATGTGAACTAATGAACCCTGACACAGGAGTGTGATATTAAGTATGCTTTATACCAGAAGAAGAAAGACACCTCCTCAGTAGGGGAGTGAGAAAGTGAGGTAGGTCATATGTGGGGATAGAGCCTGAAGTTTGTGACTTTTGTACCTGCTTTTTGTAAAAAGATGGGTTAGAAAAGGAGATGGGGCTTTTCCAACCCAGTCAGAGTGGTGGTCAGCCAGATGTTGGGCTTAGATGGTAATACTGTTCTCTATCCGGCTTGGCTGAAGGTAATAATAGGGTAGGTCTAGGCCTTCATTACGGGCCACAATCTCCTTTTCTAGAGTATTTAAATCTTCCTGGAAACGGTTCAGCACAGCTTTGTGCTCAGGCCCTGAGAAGTATTCCTCCTTGTGATGACCCAGGGGTACCTGAGACAGAGAAGAAAGTCAAGCTTCAGGTCTGTAGACCCTTAGCTGCCAATTCTATTCCCTTACCCCTGGACCCTATGGCCTCTGTTGGCCCTGGCTCTCACCATGTCTGGCTGGAACCGACCCAGGTGCCATACGATAGTCATCTGGAGACAGGCCTGATGGACATTGGGCAGCGTGGCCATCACCATCTCTAATGTTACATCCTTCGTGGTTGGTGGTGGCTGCCTCATAGTGCATGGAGCATTAGGGACCCAGGCATACCAGTCTAGCTGTGGTTGAGAGAGACAGTGAAGTGACTCAGAGACTGAGGAATCTGAGCCCTTAGTTCCCTTCCCCCAATAAAAAAATGTATTTGGCCCCCACACCCTCAGGGTTTCAGATTTGCAAAGTATTTTACCTGTCCCTGATTAATGGCTGAGTGTTGGGCTGTACATGTGAAGATGCACATGGTGACAAAGTGGCAGAGCTCAGCACGGGACTGGAAAGAGATGGGAAATCCTGGAAGAGGGAAGAGTTTGTAGTAGAAACAAAAGGCTCAAGGAAAATTAAGGGCTGGTGTCTCCACGAGGTGGCCAAAATCCTGGGATGTGCGGACTTGGGAAAATTTTGGCTTTTAGAAGTTGTATGATCGAAAGTCACATTTCTCTCTTCACTTTTAGAGGTGTAAATCACCGCCTCCACTCACAAGTCTTTGTGTTCTGACAGATTCCCTTACATTGTAAGTTTAGATACAAGTTAGATTTGCACATGAACTGCATGTAGTAACCTACCAGCAGATGGGGTAGGAGAGAAAAGTACTGTCTGCTAGAGAAGGCAGAGGATTGGACATGAGGAAGGAGGAACTTAGTCTTTGATGGAAGAAATGTCCCTAAATTTTATCCTTGAGTAGAGGTGATGAAGTGGGAGGGTGGCAATCCTAAGATCTATCTACTGGCAACAGAACCCTGCTGCCATGGGGTGCCATCTGCCTTATGTGATTCTTGGTGCCTTGTGTTTGTGGGCTGGGGTTGTTTCTGTGTGGTTTGTAAACACCTAGGATAATGAGTCAGGACACAGGGAAATGTAAGGGGACTGGGGTCTGAGATCATCTTAAGTGGTCCCTAGGTTAGCAAACAGTTTCATAAAGGTAGTGGAGCTCAGAGAGGGTTTTAGACAGTCTCTAGGAAGGGTTTAGAAGAGAGATGATTTTTCAGTATGGGAGATGTCAAATCTTACCCCGTTCCTGGGCCCCACACAGCCCAATCTCAGTGATCTCTTGGCACCAACTCTGTACTTCAGGGTCTCCTTGCACAACCTCATCTTCTGAATAATGGAGATGGACTATTCCTTGCACATACCTGCTCCCAAGAAAGAAGGAGGTCAAGGAAAAGCAGCAAAGGGGGACAGGGGCTTCACCGAGGATCATAGAGTTAGAAGGAAATACAAGGAACATCTTTTTCACCCTAATCTGATGAAAAATCCTTTCTCTATCATATCATCACCAAGAAGGTGTGATTCTGGCTTCATTTGAAGATCACCTGCTACCTCTCCAGTATCTCATTACCTTTTGGCTAGCTCTGCATGTTAAATAGCTTCTCTTTACATTAAAGGAAGTGGGTCTTCCTTCTCTACCATTTTCCTCATTTGCTCCCAGTGCTGCCTCTTGAGGCACAGAACAAATCTATTGTCTCTTCACATGCTGCTCCTTTAAGTGACTGAAAGCTAATCCATTCCTCTAAAGTCTTCTGTCTTTTCTTCCCTCTTTGGACAGTCGGGACCTTTTTCTTTCTCCAGTCCTGCAGCATCTCTCCCATTCTAACTCTCCCAACTAACATTAGTTTAGCAATGGGGTTGATTTGGGCTAGATGACTTGAACTTTTCTAAAGGAATTAGGTCTCCTGTTCTCTTTTTATTTGTTGTGGTGTTTTTCCTCTTCACCATTTTTCTTCTCTTCTTTCCAATCCAAAGATCGTTCTTCTTGGCCAGGAAAACAGTTGAGTACTTTTGCCTTGGCGCCATCATCATGCAGTAGTCCTAACCCTCCTTTGGGCCTTTTTTACCTAAACATAGCTTAGAAAGCCTGTTGTCCTTAACATTCATTATCAGAGTCATCACGCTGTGCTTGATACTCTTCTTACAGGATTGTTCTACTCTTCTGAGTTCATCTCCAATTAAGGCTAAGTTGGCAAAAGAGGCATTAAGTCTCTTTAGATGATTCTCACTTTTCCTCATTGGCATTGTTTCTGTTTCCTTCCACAGATGTTCATTTCCGAGAGCTTCCCATCCTTCCTAGGCTAGCTTTGACTGTAGAGTTTTAGATCACAGGATCTTATTCTGTATTTTCTCTGAAGCTTTTGAAATTTGCTGTCCCAATCAGCCAGGCTTGCAACCTAAGTGCTATCCTTGGACTCTCCTCTCTTCCTCACCCCATGTATCCAGGAAGCTGTCAGATCTTGTCATTTCAGCTTCCATGACATCTCTTGCATGGTTCTTTTTCTCACAAAGCTAACACCCTTTATCACTCTATTTGCCCTTATCACCTCTTGCCTGACCATTGCAACAGCCTCTTAATTGGTTTATTTGCCTCAAGTGCCTCCTCTGTCCAATCCATCCTGCACACAGTGGCAGGATGTGCAGATCGAAACACTACTCTCTTGCTTCAAGCAGTAAACTCCAGTGGCTCCTTTTTGATTCAAATGTTATTTCTTCTTTATCTCATACTTTTATTTATATCTTTCACAGTTTATATACTTATCATACGATATCATACAGTACTAATGTACACATATAAATGAATATTGATATAGATATATTGCAATTGAATGCTAAAATTTTTTTTTTTACTGAAATGGTTGCATGGTCACAAGGGTTGGGAAGACCAGTGGCCTAAGAAATAAAAACCCAGCCCATGAGTAATCAATCCTCTGTAGGTTTGGTGGACTTCTGAGTGCCCTGTGAGGAAAGATCTCTTTCTGACCATATGCACCATGGTGCCTAATATGGAGATGAGGGTAGTTATTGAACTAGGTTTGCTTTGCAGCTCACATATGTATTCTGATTGACTGAACTTCCTTTTGTCAAATGGTGTATGGAGTATGAGTGTCTCATCTTGTTGGAGTTCCAAACCTGAGTAGCATAATGTCCTGACTTAGGTTGGAGATTAACACACAATATTTTTTTACCTTCTGCCCCCTGACATCCTCTTCCATTTCAATAAGGTATAACTTTCCATAGAGATGTTCTTATCATGGATCATGCTTAGTAAGTCTTGGTGATGCCAGTTGGAAATCTTGCTTATTATTCATCCTTTGTGCATTTGTGTCATGTGTTTGAGGGATTTATTTTTTGGTTTGTTTGGTTTTTTTAGGATTCTCTCTCCTGTGAATCTTGGGCATCTCTATTGGTGTTCTTCCTCCTATGTTGCAGCTGCTTCTCTCTCTTTTCTATAGGCCCTGACTATTTCTCATCACTGTGTGACTAAAGACAAGTTGTATAATATTGCTTAGTCTCAATTTCCTTGCCTGTAGTAAAATGGACATACCATTTACCATTTGTAATTGTAGTATTTGCACTACCTACTTCACAGGTAGTTGTGAAAAAAGTGATTTGGAACTATAATATGCCATGTAAATACGAACTCTGATTTTTCCCCCCAAAACAGAGATGATGCAAACAGTTCCAACTCCCCCAATGACCTTTTTCTCATAGCCTGGACATCATCTCAAGACTCTTTCATATGTCCTTTCAGGCTTGGCCATCTTGTTTAATTGTCTAATTGTCTAATTCCCAGTCCTCAGCTGCCCCTTCACTATTGGAATTCCTTGTCCCATGTTCCCCCTGTTCTAGTCCATCCCTCCCCTTGGTGCCACCTCCTCACCGGGAGATAATGTCCCAGAGCCGAAGGGCGTCATGAGCATAGAGAGCTGATGGAACCCCCAGAAGCCCTCGGTCTGCCAGGTCATCAGGAGGGCAGAGGGATCTATAAGTCAGACAGGCCGTTGCCTTTCGGAGGATATCCAGGTGACCTCCCCCACCAGTGTTCACCACCTGTGTTGGTTGAATGGAAAGTTAGGATGGAATAGAGCTAGGAAGCCAGATTTAAGAGTTAGAAAGAAGGATGGGAGGAATTTAGGGAGTCCAGGTCATTTTTTACTTTTCCCTCATTCTCACTTCCAATCAGTTACCAGACTAATAAGGTCCAGTTTATTGAAATAACCTAACAGCTTTCCTGGCCTACAGGACCTTCTTTTCTAGGTCATCCTTCAGTACTGCCAGAATACCCTAGATAAGGCACAGATTTGATCATGTCATTGTTTTGCTCCTAACCTAAAGTGGTTCCTCATGATTGCAGAATAAAATACAACTTCTTCAGCCTACCATTCAAAGACTTCCTTAACCTGGCTACCTTTCTCGTTTTATTTCACATTACTCCCCCTTCATACTGGCACAGTGTCCCCATATGTTTAATGCAATCCTTCTACATCCAACTATTGAAATCTTTCTTTTCCTTTGAGGTCCAGCTCAAGTGCTACCACTCTCATGATGCCTTCCTTGATATACCCAGGTAGATATGATCTCCTTCCTTGAATCTTACATTGTTGTTTGATCCTTCATCTGTACTTAAATCATCTTCCAATTTGTAATTATTTGCATATATCTCTTCTCTTCTACCATTTTGTAAGCTCATGAAGGACAGAGATTATGTCTGGTTTTATCCATATAGTCACAGTGCCTTAATAAAGGTACTTAATGAATGTTTAATTGGATTAAAAATAAGATAGAATGAGGTCTTCATGTGCTCCTATGATTAAAAAAAAAAAAAGGACCTGGGGTGGAGGTCCATATTCTTCCCTGACTCCCTCCCCTTCATACCTGATCAAAAATTCCCCCATCAGAGATAAGCGTGGTTCGGGCACGAGTGTTAATCTCCAGTGTGTAGCGGAAGTGAGGTATCAGGAGCTGTTGGAAAAGGACTGGTGGAAATAAGAGCGGAGAAAGCTTCTGTCCCACAGGACAACAGACCCTGAGCAAAGCTGGCACTGCAATCGAGGAGCATTCTAAAGTATGTGGACAGATTACATAGTTGGTATGGGATGAGATCAGATCTAGGGGCGAGAAGATTAAAATGGTGACCTCAAGGTTCTTTCAAGGACAAGAAACTTGGATGACAGGAAGGGTGAGACATTTGAGGTTGGTTATTTTGTAGGAGCCAAAGAGAAAAAATAGCAGTAAAGGTATAAGAGTGGGACTAAGCATATCATTTTTGGGGAAGACCAAACCGATTAGAGGAGAGGCTAAATTATAGAATCCCATGAGCAGGAGTCATTCCTCCTAGTGTCTTGAGCAAGAGAGTCACCTGATACGTATTTCTGAGAACTTTAGGGTTCCAAGTTCATTCACATACTCCCTTCTGGTCAGCTCAAAGTCTTTAATCTCGTTTTCTCCACATCTTGGAAGTGTTTTTCTTGAGTCTTTGAGGACTTTTTTACCATCTACATCTGTAATCTCTTTCTATGTTACCTTCCATTAATGGTTCTTTTTTTTCCTCACCCCGATAGTGGTTACCCTCCAAGGTTCTGTCATCCTCTCCTGGTCTTCTGTTACACTTAGTCATATTTTCATGGCTTTGGCAGTCACCTCTGTGTTATACAAATCTGCATCTTCAGCCTGCACCTTTCACTGGGTCTCCACTGCTGTATTTCTAGGTACCAAAAGTCTCTCTGAGCTCCACGTTAGCTTGTCTAAAACTACACACATATGTCCCCCAAATTGTGTCTCCACTCACACCAACTCTTCAGTTTCTGTCATTCAGTCATTCCCAACTCCTTACTCTCCCTTGTTCTCCATCTATAGTCACTCAGCCCCGTGGAATCTTCCTTTGTAATATCTCACGTCCTGCCCTCCTTTCTCACTGTCACCCCATTCCTGTACTTTGCCACCTAATTACGATTGTCGTCTCCACTCTCTCTCCACCTCACACTATGCAGATTAATCTTCTTCAAATATCCATTTTCATTCAGGATAGAGTCCAGAGTTCTTAATGATCCTCCAGATCTCCACAAATTTGGGCCCTAAATACTTTAAGAGCCTCTCCCTTCTGCCCTGCACAGACTCTCCAATTCAGGTAGCCCACTCCACAGATTTTTTCCCCTACCTATGCCACGTTCGTTCCTGTCTCTATTAGAAGTGAAAAAAGAAAGGGAAAGCAAGTGAAAGAGAAGGAGGAAGAGAAAAGAAAAAAGTGGAGAGCCAGAGACAAAGGAGAAGGAATGTGACAGGGAATGAGGGAGAGACGGTGTCAGGAGATGTTACAAAGAAAGAGCAAGCACCTAATTCATTACAGATTGTGTTACAGGTTTGTATGTATGTTACGAACTTCATGAAGGCAGAGGCCACATAATTTCTCAATCCTTTACAGAATTTATGAATGCCAGGCACACAGTAAGCGCTTAGTACACACTGATGTCCACATTGCTACAATCTAGAACCTTAGAAAATAAGAAGTAGAAAAAACCTGAGACATCATTAGTTGTATTTCATTGCACAGAGGAGGAAATTAAGGCTCAGTGAAAGAAAATGATATGTTTTTTTCAGATGTACTAAAGCTGTCTCCCAGGATTCTTTGCTGTCAGGTGAAACACATAATTGGTGTAAAGAAACCCTTCCTGAATATCACCCTCTACTTGGATTGGGCAGTCCTTTCTCCTAGGTTCACAGGGGTGAGATGTGAAGGGTAGCTGTAGTATAAGGTGAGTACCTTGAAGATGGGGTGCATCCCCGGGAGGCACCTCATGGTGGCTACAGCAAAGACCTCAGCCATCAAATGGGTCTTCAGCAGATGTGCTTGCAGCTCATGCAGCTGGAAATCAGAATTCTTGACCCAGGCCTTGGCCAGGAGCCAAGTGAGAGAGGGATCCGAGGGCAGGAAGACAGGTGGGTCTGGAGCTCCCGAGCAGGGAAGCTGGAGCTAGAAGACAAAAGAATCAATACAGTCATAGACCTAGAACCAGAAGGGAAGGTCAGACAGGTAGTGAATGTGAACC
>CM053627.1:205597775-205614857 GCA_028646595.1 Phalanger gymnotis
GATGATGCCATCCCCTTCCAACCAGCGGTAGCAGGGGAACACTGTCTCCTTCCCCATGCTCTGCTCAAAGACCCAAACAGTTATGTGGTTGCAGAACCAGGCATCTTTCAGCAGATGGTGGATTTTTCGAAGCTTCACAAACAGGAGGGGCCCCAGGTCTTCTGAGACATCAACTTCAAAATCCTCCATCTAGGGTGCAGGTGGAGGGAAAGGTAGGAGAATCAAGAGGCAGAGAACTGTAATCATAACTCACAAAGTCATGTATTCTCATAGATTTTTATAAATGAGGAATCTGAAGCTCCAGAGGTACTGTCCATATAGTAAGATTTGAACCAGGTCCATTGACCTCAAAACACTCTGCCTGTGTATAGGGGTACTGAAAAGAAGCTTTACAGGTAACTGCCTACACTACACTGTACACAGACACACACATACACCTTTCACAGACTATCATAGTAGGAACGGATCTGAGCCCATCTGCTCCAACCTATACTTAAACAAGAAACAATTCAACTCAATAGATCATTACCCTTGCACAAGGTACAAAAATGAAAGCATCCTTGTCCTCAGGGGGCTTATGCTCCATTGGAAGGATACGACTTTACAAGTAAATACATATATTTTTCTTGGGGAGAGGAGCCTGAGACAGTCTCACGTTGGAGTTGGCACCCAGACTGAGCCTTGAAGGAAGCTAATGATTCTCTGAGATAGGGGTTAGCCTGTCCCAAGGTACAGGATGAGTACCACCTACCCAACCAGGATTCATCCAGCCCTTTCTTGGAGATTTCCAGTCCAGGGGAGCTCGTTACCCATTGGGCCCATGCTCATCGTCAGGAAGTTTTACCTTCCATTAGCCCTAAATTTGTTTCTTTGCTGCATAGCTTATTACCCATTGGGCCCATGCTCATCGTCAGGAAGTTTTACCTTCCATTAGCCCTAAATTTGTTTCTTTGCTGCATAACATCTTAAGTTTGACAAGCATGCCATCTTTGGGTCCCAGTTTCCAGCCTGAGATGGGGGGAAACTTTTTAGAAATTTTTTGGTTTTTTCGAGGATGGAAGACAGGGCAGTTGGGGTTATGTGACTTGCCCAAGGTCACACAGCTAGTAAGTGCGTCAAGTGTCTGAGGGCAGATTTGAACTCAGGTCCTCCTGACTCTAGGGCCGGTGCTCTACTCACTGGGCCATCTAGCTGCCCCTGGGGGGAAAACTTTTAAGCTCCAAATCAATTACACTTAGGAGAGGATGAAGACCACATTCTCAGCTTCTGCCACCCACTCAACAGGGTCACTGTCAGATAAGGATTTGAGGAATGAGCTTTGATTGGGAGTATTCAAGCACAGATCACTCCTTACTCTAGTGTGTGACCTGAGGCTTCATTGTCCGCATTTTCAAAGTGAAGAAGTTGGATTAGCCAATCACAGTGTAAATTCTTTCCTTCTATCTCCAATACTATCAGAGATGCCTGGGTTGGGTAGTAGGGATGATTTAATTTAAAAATGTCAATGTTTATTCAAATAATATAAGTTCATGAAAAGTCTCTCTCTTTTTGGAAGCAGTCATGGTTAAGCGACTGGCCCAGGTCACACAACTAGTTAGTGTCTAAAGATAGATTTAAACTCAGGTCTTCCTGACTGCAGAGCTAGTGTTTTATCAACTGCGCCATCTGGCTGCACTGAGAGGTATATATCTTAAGGAAATGACATTTTCAAGATGGAAGACAGGGACTGGGAAACCTTCATGAAGGAAGATACTATTAGAGCTGCCTAGGTTGGAGAGTAGGGATCATTTCAATTAAATAAATATGACAGTGTTTCTTTAAAGGACATAAGTTCATACAAGGTATATGTATACATATATTTGTGTGTGTGTGTGTGTGTGTGTGTGTGTGTGTGTGTGTGTGTGTGTTATCGAGAATAGGACATGTCCGAAGTGGGAGGCAGGGACTGGGAAACCTTCATGATGTGGTATTAGAGTTGAGCCTTGATGGATGAGTAGGATTTCAGCAGGTAAAGGACTGTGGGAGTCGGTTGAGGTGACTTCCAAGATCCTTTCTAGAGACAGGCTTCTATCAGTTACACGTCTCAATATAATTCTGAATTCTAGATTATTGATAAGTGATAGACAGCAGAGAAGAGCTTTTCAAAATGGGGCAAAGAAAAGGCATTGAGGTCAGTCACCACAGTGAAAGACCTGAAGGTATAAGAGTTAATGGGATACTGTTGTGCTATAAGAAATGAAGAAGAGAAGAGTTTCAGAGAAACCTCAGAAAACTTACATGAACTGATGTAGAATGAAGTGAGCAGAACCAGAGCAGTTTATGCAATAACAATAAGAATGTACAGACAACTTGAAAAGATTTCAGAATTCTGATCAGCCCAATCAATGAGTGCCTAGCCCTGATTTCAGAGGATTCATGATGAAACATGCTACCCATTCCCTGGTAGAGAAGTGTTGGATTCAGGATTTAGACATGGTCAATTTAGGGATTTATTTTGTTTGACTGTTCATTCGTTTCAAAAGATTTTGTTTTTCTTTTTCTATAAGGATAGAAATTTGGGTGGAAGGGAGAGAGAGAAGGTAGATTTTATAGAGCCAGAAAAACCTAGAATTTATTTTAAAAAATTGATAGGAAGGGGTGGGGGCCCACAGAGGGAGCAAAAGGAACAGGTCACATTCTCATACTACCTTTTCCCAACTTCCTCTAAAACCATTATGTCTGGGAGATAGGCCAATTATCCTCATTTTACCTTCTGGGAAACTGATTTCCAGAAAATTAAAGCAATTTGGCCCCTCCAGTAACAAACTAACTCCTTAGTAGCCAAGTCAGGGGTTCTGGACCCAGATCTTCTGGCTCCAAGTCTAGCATTCTTTCTCCATGTTCCCTGCCCAATCCCTCTGTCTTTTTGGCTCTGAGGTAACTGGCATCTCCTGGGCATCCAAGAAGGCCATTGTATATGACTATGCCCTCTCAAGGTTTCTTTCTCCCCAGAATGGGAGAGTTCCAGGTATCCCTTGTCCTCCAACTTCTTTGTTCTCCTTTTCTCCAGTCTGGGATCAGCATAGCAGTGCACTAAAAGTCCCTGGCCCAGAGCTCTTCCCCAATCCTCTCTCAGCTGGCCTGGTCCGTGGCACCCAGACTACCCAATTCTTGGACCTCCCCTTTACATCCTCACCCCCTCACTGACCTGTCCCTGAGCTGGCCACAGCCACAGCCCCAGTTCTATTTCTGTAAGCAGCCTAATCTGCCACAACTGCCCCTGGACCCAGAGAAGGCAAAGCTCCTAGTGGCCACCCCCACCTGGTAGTGACCCATCACTTGTAGAGAAAACAGCTGCTTTGAGAAGAGTAACAGGAAAGTTGCTCTTTGCCCTGCCCACTGCTGTCCAGTGAGTCTCCTCAGGGCAGACTCAAGCCTTTTAGTAGGGGAACTGGAAATTAAGGGGCTACCCATCAACTGGGGAATGGCTAAACGATTCTGATGGAATGCTGCTGTGCTGTAAGAAATGACGAGGAGGCTGATTTTAGAAAAACATGGAAAGACTTGCATGAAAGAATGAAGAGTGAAATGAGCAGAACCAAGAGAAGGCTGTATAGTAACAGCAATATTGTTCAGAGAATAGCTGAACAACTAAGTTATTCTGAGTATTACAAATACTCAAATCAACTACAAAGGATTGTGAAGTAAGATGCTATTTACCTCCAGTAAAAGAACTGGTAAATAAAAGTATACGCATGTGTGTGTGTGAAATAGCGGCCTTTTCTAGTGCAAGGTGGAGAGGGAGAAAAATTTAAAAAAAATAAATATAAAACCAGGGCTAACTTCCTGACTCCCATGCCTCTTTAGTCTGACTAAGTGATTCCTTTCAGCTTTAGTTTTCTTTAAAATGAAGATTTTCATGGTAGGACATGATCTCTAATCCCCTTTCCAGCTCGGACTGATGTGTTCTGTGACATAGCCCGCCTTATTCTGGACTTACAAGGTTTGCCTAGTGCTTTCTTCACACCTTCCTGTAAGGCGTGGCGTCCACACTTTACAGAAGAAGCGACTAAGCCAGAGCCTGAGCCACTTGTCTAAAATCGCACAGCTAGTGAGCGGCTCTTAGGATTCAGACCCCTGACTCAAGCCCAGTGTTCATTTTGGTGCAGCAAAGGCTTTATCATCTCTCCCTCTCCTCCAGCCTGCAGGCTTTGAGGACAGGGCTCTGAAATGCTCAGAGAGGGCTAGGATCTAAGTGAAGGTGTTGAAGGAATGCTGGTGAGCAGGAGGGGCAGCAGGGCTCAGATGGTGGCGCTGTTCTCCACTCGGCTTGGCTGCGGGTATTCGTAAGGTAGTTCCAGCTTAGCACTCCTCTCTGTGATCTTCTTGTCTAGGATGGCCAAATCTTCCCTAAAACGGTTCAGCACAGCCCGGGGCTCAGATCCAGAGAAATACTCTTCTTTGTGCTGTCCCAGGGGAACCTGAGCCAGAAAGAAAAAAGGCTTATCTGCCCAAAGAGCAGCAAAGAGGTCCTCAAGTGTCCCTAATGGACCATAGATTAGAACTGGAAGGAGCCTTAAGGCTTTTTCTTGTCCAGTCTGCTTAGTCTCTCAGAGCCCAAGATCATAAAGGGTCAAAGCTGATATTCAAGCCCAGATCATCTCCAAATCCAGTGTTATTTCATACTACAACTTCACTCTAGACTGAGGCCCAGCGACTGCCCCCTCAGCTTTAACCCCATCCCCTCACCACGTGTGGTTGAGTTCAACCGAGTTGTCATGTTAAAGACATCTGGAGGGATGCCTGGTGGACACTGGGCAGAGTGGCCATCACCATTTCCAGCGTCACATCCTTTCCACTGGGTGGGGGCATACGCATAGTGCATGGGGCATTAGGAACCCAGGCATACCAAACCAGCTGGAAGGAAGAAACACAGGGCAGAGTCTAGAGTCCCTCAGAGAACCAGGCAGATAGTGTCTTAGTTTCCTGTCCAACCCCACTCTACTTCCCACCTCAATCCATAAGCAATCTAGGCTTCATAGTATAGTATGTGTACCTGTCCCTGGTGGACAGACGAGTGCTGGCTGGTACAAGTGAAGATACACATGGCCACAAAGAAGCAGAGATCCTCCCTGAAACGGAAGGACATGGGGAAACCTAGAAGGAATGAGAAGAAGAGGAGAGTGGGTGGAGTTGTGGAGGGCACACAGAGACAGCAACCTGTTGAAGTCTTGGGAATATTTGCGGGTTCTTTAGGGTCGGAAATCATTGATGGGTAGGGGTGTGCTTTAGGGAAACATCTGGAAGTGTTTGGGTGGGTCCTCCTCTGGGGAGGATATGGACCCAGTCTTTTGGTGACCATTATTCATTCAATAAACATTAAGCTTCTCTTCTGTGTATTTAATGCACTTAATGCTTGAGGTGCTAGGGGCTAGATACTACAGTATTTTACATTTTGCAGTTTCATCTGTGTGAATAGACCCTTCACCACTGTAGCTATAGCCCTTAGTAGATAGTTTTCAAGAGCTGTTCATTCTCAGTAGCCAAACTAGCCAATTAGGCTCATCCTCCTATGACAGAGTTTTCTAGAACCAGGGCTGAAAATGATGAGCTATCTGAGGAATGATTAGAGGAGCTGACACATACAAAGCAACAAAGTAAGTATCCCTGCCCTCAAAGGGCTTACAAACAAATAAAGGAAAAAAACTGGCCCTGATCTTGTGATTTCATTGGTATATGGCACACCCAGTGAGGAAAACTTCCTTTACAATGCAGGGCCCCTGTTCTGCTAGTTAAAGTTTTGGAATGTTGTCTGGGGCAGTGAGAAGCTAAAAGACTTGCCCAGAATCATACATCCAGTCGATGTTGTAGATGAGCCTGGAACCCAAGTCTTCCTGGTTCTGAAGATACTGCAGCTGCCTCCCAGAGGAGAAGATAAAATAGCTAAAAGCACAAATCTTCTGGATCCCCTCGCCTGGCCCTCCCTCCTAGAGCATCTTGACTGGCCACCAGTGAAGAAAGACATTGTTAAGCTGGACAGCGTCAAGAAGAAAGCAACCAGGATGGTGAAAGGCCTTGAGTTCATTTTGTGTGAACGTCAGTTGGAAGATCTCTCATGTAGAGGAGGTTTGCCTTGTTTGAACCCAGGAAGCAGAAATGAGGATGATGGGGGAACAATTGCCAAGAGGAGGCATGATATCCAAGGAGGCGGAGAACCCTTCCTAACAATTACAGCTGTCCAGAAGTTGAATGAGCAGCGTGTTACCACTTGTTGGACAGGGTAGGGTGGGGAATTCCTTTTGGATAAATGTTGGACTGGATTTCTGCTGAAGTCCCTTCCAACTCTCAAATTCTGTGATTTCTTTGCCCTCATCACCCTCCCTCATACCATTCCTATTTGTGCATATTTCATATCCTTCCTTATAGACTGCAAGCCCCTTATGGGCTCACTGTTTAGATTTTCATCTTTTTCCCTAGACCCAGTGTTTAATGTTTGTTGAAGTGACCTGAGAACATATATTCACCTTGCCAACAAAGGTCCTGTATATACTCAAAGCTACAGTTTTTCCATTAGCAACGTATGGTTGTGAGACGTGGACTAGAAGGAAAGCTGAGCCCCACAGAACCGATGCTTTTGAATTGTGGTGCTGGAGGAGGCTTTTGAGAGGCCCCCTGGACAGCAAGGAGATCAAATCAGTCAATACTTAAAGAAATTAATTCAGGCTATTCACTGGAAGGTCAAACACTGAAGCTGAAGTTTAAATACTCTGGCCACATAATGAGAAGTCTGGACTCAATGGAAAAGACCCTGATGTCAGGAAACACTGAAGGCCAAAGGAAAAGGGGACAGACAGCAGAGGGGGAGATGGACAGACAGTGTTAGGGAAACAGTGAACACGAACTAGAACAGACTCTGAGAGAGTGGAGGATAGAGGGGCTGGGTGTGCCACGGGAAAAAACTGAACAACGAAATAACAACAAACATAAATATAATTCAAATTAGAATGCAAATGAGTAAGAGGACTTCAAAATCCTATGCAATCAGATGTTGGAGAGAGCATGTTCCCAGACTAGCGGACAGAGTGGTATATCTAGGGATATGTCTGGCTGAAGAAATATGAAGTAGATAGTTGGGAATTGATAGGGTGACAAAGAAGGTCCCTGAAGGGCGAAGGCGGAGCAGGTAACTCATAGGGAGGAGGTAGGTCCATGCAAAGTCTCAAGGGAGGGACATGCATCTTACCCCGGTCCTGGGCTCCATGTAGCCCAATCTCAGTGATCTCTTTGCACCAAGCCTGTATCTCGGGATCATTTTCCACACAGCCTCATCTCCTGCATAGTAGAGATGGACTATCCCCTCCACATACCTGCCCACCAAGGGAAAATATAGCCGGGTTAATTGTGGATGTAGGACTTGGAGGGGGTGGGGCTCCGATCCCTAACCTCTTTGCACAGATATATTTCAATTCATCCCTCCTTGGCTCCTCAGAGATGCAGATCTTCAAGGAAAAAGGCTTACTACCTTTTGATGATGTCCCAGAACCGGAGGGAAGATGGTACCCTGAGCAGCCTTCGATCAGCCAGGTCATTGGGTGGACAGAGTGATCTATAGGTCAGACAGTTCCCTGCTTTCTAGAGTACTGTGGCATGTCCTCCACCACCAGTGCTCACTACCTGAACATAGAGTGGGGATGAGTCTGAGGCCATGAGCGATAAATCAGGAGATTACTGACTAAGCTCAGGTTGGGGTGGGGGGTCCTTAACCATCAGAAAGTCACAGAAAATCCTTTGAAAGGATTCAAATTCAAACAAGAAGGAATCTTGAGACCAATAGGAAGGAAAGAAACCTGAAGTGGGTATTGACTAGAACAGAGTCAATGAGATTGGGGGAACATCCCTCATTCATTGGACACTGGAGTTCAGAAGACTATCAACTCGCTTTAGAATTTTCCTATTGTGTCCTCAAAGTATAGGCTGAGTTCTCAATATAACTTCAATGTAGATTTCCCTGAACTCACACTTTGGGATTTAATGCAAACACTGCACTTTGCAAGGAAAAAGTGGGGGGAGGGAAGACTTGTTTCCCCCCGCCCCGCACTCCATCTTACCTGTTCAAACACTCCTCCGTCAGAGACAAGCCCTGTCCAGGCTCTGATGCTGATCTCCATGGTGTAACAAAGATGAGGGATCAGGATCTAATTGTGCAAAAAGGGTGCATGTTAGCAGAGAAAAGGGCTGGATACTTAGGCCCCAGAGGACAAACAGAGGTGGACACAACTATAGTCTTTCTGAAAAGGGTACTCCCTTTCAGAGGACTGATTTATGATAAGAAGGACAAAATCTCTCAAAGGGCCAAGGAATCTAGGTTTATTTGGGTGGTCCCTTTTGATTGTTTTCAATAAATCTTTTTTTGTTCTTTATTGCCCAGGTTTCCAAGCTCATTTTAAATATGTCTATTTCATTCCATGTATCACTAGAATCAAGTGAGACAAGCCCACCTAATTCTACCTTCTGTTGTTTGCTCTTCTCACCCCACTCCCTACCATCCCTCTTTTCCTTTGTACAGTCCCCACTGGAAATTGTATGATCAAAAAAAATAGAAGATTTTAGAGCTATAAGGAATGGCAGGAGACATCTAGTCCAATCTCCTCAAACATTGGCTTCCTTCTCTAGGCCTCAGTTTCCTCACTTCTCTTTCCTCACTTCTAAGTGACAAAGAAGGAAGACGAGTAAGGCTTCCCAGAGAAGGAAGCCCGTGTTTATTTTCTGTTGTTTCCATGGTTCCTTCTAATTGCACAGAGAAGGTCTGAAAACATTTACTGTTCATTTATTTCTATGAGATGCAGCATTACATTGTGGATGGAGATCTCATCCCAGAAATAGGGACAAGCCCCGCCTTTGATCTGTCCTGGTTGCATGACTCCAGGTGAGTCATAGCCTCTCAGTGCCCAGGGAACCCTGGGTAAGATTACAAGTGGGACAGCTGGTGCTGATCTCCCCCTTGCCTTCTCCAAAGCTTCCTAACAGCAGTCTGCGCACTGTGGGTAAAACATTTTGGAGCCAGCACCCCCAGGTTCCTGCAGTGCTCAGCTCGAGTACCACTTTCTGCACAAAGCCTTTCCTGATTCCGCCCAGTGTCCTCTCCCGTATTATTTTGTACTTTACCATATAAACCTATATATGTGCATGTTGTCTCTTCCTCCTTCTCTCTCCCCCAAGACTGTAAGCTCCACAAGGGCAAGGATTGTTTCCCTCTGTCTTTATATTCCTAGTGCCGATCACAATGCCTGGAACACGGCAGACAATAGTAAGCATTTGTTGATTGTCACCTCCAGCAGCCCACTGGGTCCTGCAGCCTGGCCACTGCTCTATTTTCTCTGCCACTATTTTCTCATGGCTCTGAAGGCCTCTCCACTTTCATCTGCTTCCATCGCCACTACTACCTCCCAGCCCTTGGAGCTAAGGCAAGGAGGAAGAAGAAAACCAGGAGTCTTCCCAGAGAGGCCCCATGAGTGACACCATCTCCTTGACCATCCTTTTGTCACCCCTGGTCAATTGGGTCTGGGGCCTGGTAGGGCTGCTGCCACCCAAAGGTTGTAGAACTGGCATCAGAGAAAGACTAAAGGCCACCCAGATAAACGGGCATCTGCCAGAAACCTGCTGTGGAGGGCCTGGGAGACTTTTCTTTCCAAAGCCTCAACAGTGATCTTACATACACCATGTGCTATGTGGGCCTTCACTTTGGAACCAACCATCCAGCACTAATGAAATGATAAATGTTGTTCAAAACAAAACAAAAGCCACAAGGTTCAGATAAGTATCTCCAGCCTCTCATTTCCATACTGATTCAATCAACCTCCTTATAAACAGAGAACATGCCTGCTAATACCTATCAAATGTTTGCCCTGTCCACCTAAAATTGTGAAACTTGAGCAGTTATCTCCTGAGTGTTGTGTGAAGGTGATACCTTGAAGATGGGATGCAGTGACGGGAGGCATCTCATAGTGGCCACAGAGATCACCTCAGCCATCAGATGTCCTCTCAGCAGATGGTACTGTAGTTGGTGAAGCTGGAAGTCTGCGCTTCTGACCCAGGCTTTGGCAAGGAGCCATGGCATGGGCAGATCAGAGGGCAGGAACACCGGTGGTGTTGGTGAGCTCAAGGAGGGTGCCTGGATCTAGAACAGAAGGAATATCCTGGGTACCTAGGATACCAAAGTGATGGGGGCAGAGGAAAAGAGGGGATGAACGACCATCATGTGTGCATGTGGCTGTGAGGATGGGCCAGGTGCTTGAGGTCATCATGGGCTCTAACTTCATTGGAGCCTTTACCTCTACTCAGCAGTCATTTTATTTAGCTTTTGTGGATTGGCTAAGGCATTTCCCATTCCCTCTTTGATTTACCCCTCCGATTTAGGGTGAAAATCAAAGCCAGTCCATTGTATAGTTCCTCATTTATCTGAAAATCTCTTCGTATTTTTGCCAATCCTCTCTTCCTTCCCTCCTTTCCCAGAGGATGAAGAATTTCTCCTCCAGATCTAACTAAACCTTTCCCATGTGCCCTTGATCCCATCTTGCTCTGCTTCTTTAAAGGCATTGGTGGCGCTCAAAGACAGGATGATTTAGCCAACAGAGAACTGGCCTCAAAGCCAGGAAGGCTAAGTTCAGTTGAGTTCTGCCTATACTGACCCTGGGCAAGTCATTTAACTTCCTTAGTCTCTCTAACCTTCTAACTAAGTTTCAGAGAAGGTCCTCACTTATGTTGGTAGGCGTTTCTTTGCCTGGGACATCCCTATATTATATCCCTATATATACAGTGGAACTGGAAAGAGAGCTGAGTTCAGATCCAGCCTCTGCCACTCAGTTTCCTCATCTGCAAAATGAAGGGGTTGGACTAGATGATCTAAAGGGACCTTTCCAGCTCTGAATCTATGATCCTATGAATCTGAGGTTGAAAAGACCTTTCCTATACAAATAGAGGTTTATTGGAAATGGTACTAAAAGTTAGCATGGGAGAGTTGCTTGTTGTCTCAGTGAAGGGATAACTGGACCTTCTTACTTGGATGGCCATGGGCAGCAGATTTCCATCCGGCTCCAGCTTCAGCATGACCAGGGGAGCCGCCAAGTACTGCTGGCAGCAGAGGATTACATTGCCTTGAATCCCATCCAGGAGAGAGAAGTCCGCTTCAAACAGCAAGCCTGCCTGTTGGTAGTAGAGAAGGGAGGAAGGAGGGCGAGGTAGAGGTTAAAAGTGAGCACCGGAATCTTCCAGTTCTGCTTCACAGGAGCCTTCTCCAGTCAACTCTCCCTCCTCAAAACCCAGCCTCTCCTCTCAAACAGAACCTCATAGCCACTTCCAATTACCAAGCCCTATTTTGCTCTCTGAGCAGGGACCTTGTCTCCCCCATTAAATAGTGGGCTTGTCTTCTTCTTCTCGGTCCCCTCAGGGCCAGTTACAAAGGCTTTATGGCCGCTGTGGCCACCACATGCAGACTTTCAAAGAATTATCAGCTCCGTAGTTTTTCTGCCCTCATTTCCAGAAACTCTTGATGTATCTCTGTTTCTGGTTCCTCCACTCTGTTCTTCAGAATTAAAGGATCTTGGCATCAGAAGCGACCCAAAAGGCTATGGGCAGCTTAGACCTGACTCTTTACAATCCTCCCAAAAGTGGTCATTTATAGCCTTCATTTGAAGACTTTAAGTGAGGGAAAACCCCTCTCTTTCCACAGTAGCCCATTCCACACTGGGATTTCTGTGCTTGGCAGGATTTTTTCTCCCTGACGTTGGGCTTAAATCTGACTCTCTACCACTTCATCCACTGCTTATTGTTTTACCTTTCGGTGACAAAACAGAACAATAACACCTCTTCCAAACTTCCATATTCAGATATCTGAAGACACTAAACATGTCTCTCTTCCCCCTTCTCCGCCCTTTCCTTGGGCCAAATATCCCTAGTTTGGGGTCCAGTCATTAAATGGCATGATCTTCAGACCCTTCATCAAGCTGGCTGCCTAACTCTGTATCCTTTTCAGATTAGCAATTTCTTCCCTAAAACATGACACTCAAAATTCAACAGAATAGTTCAGATAGATAGCCTGACCAGAAGAGAGTACAGGAAGCCCTTGTCTTATATATTTGGGGCCAGGAGGTGGGGGGGAACCTTTGCCTTTTGACTGAGTCCAAATTTCACAGAACAAACCCTAAGACGCTTGCTTAATACAGCCTAAGAGTGAATTAGCTTTCTTTGGTTGCTGTCATGACAGAATCATGTTAGTTATCCCTTCTAGCTTTGGTCACCAATCGTTGAGCATGCACTGCAGACCTACTATGTGCCAGGCACTTTGCTAGGCATTAGAGATACAAAAACAATCTTGAAGTAATTCCTGTCTTCATGGAACTTATACTCTACTGAAACAACATATAAAATTTAAAGGTACATTTTTATATATGTCACACACACACATACACATGAAGGTATCTGGGGACAGGGCAGAACTAACAGTTGCAGGGCTCAGGAAGGGCTCATGTTTGAGCTTGAAGCCTTGAAGGAAAGTGGGGATTCTTCAAGGCAGAAGTAAAGAGGGTGTGCCTCCTAGGCAGGAGGAATGAACACCTGCGAAGTCATGAAGACAGGAAATGGAGTATCCTATGCAGATTAGAGAAGCGTGTCATCAGTGCCTTCAACTGAGTTACTGGTGAAACTGTTGGTCACAGGGTCAAAGAGGGATCCTTGGGGACACACTCCACTAGAGACTTTACTCCGAGTTAACACTGACCCAATTAATAACTATAGGTGAAACCATTACCTTACCTGTACTATTTTCTAGCCCCCTCTCTTTTTATCTTGTCTATAAGGATAATATGAAAGACTCTATCCATTGTCGCCTTCAACACATCTGCTTCATTTAGTTCAAAGGTTTTACTAACTAGGATCCTAGAAGCCCAATCCAGGCTTTTCCTTTTTATTTCACAGCAATAGAAGAAAAAGTGAACAATAGTAAAGGTATGATAAAAGAAGGTAAGTATTTGGAGATGTCTTTCTAGCTCTGCTTGAAGCTCTTCTGAGCCAAGAGGCAACTTTAGTTGAGATGGGAGTTTGGTAGATTGTCTCAGGAACATGGGGTTAGCACCATTCAGGAACTGGTACCCAAAGATGCATCGTTCTTCCAGGAATCCCGAACCTTCTCTGGGGAGTTAAGTTGAAGAGATGACTTAGAACCTCTCACAGCCCAGCTCTTCCCCTCAGCCCCTAGCTTTCCTTTTTTGGGGGGTGGAGGGCATGGGTTTGTAATCAAAAAATCCTAGCTATGCCACTTACTGGTGTTGTGACCTTGAACAAGTAAGTCATTTCCCTTCTTTGGGCCCCTCTTCCTTTCTCTATAAAAAGAGGTGGTCCTATTAAATTAGCTCTAAGGTCCCCCTCAGCTTTAAATTCCTATGTGATTTGTGTAGCTCAGTATAAGAGCCAAAGCAAGATAGGATGAGGACTGGGCTTTGTGTCAGATGTATGTTTAAATCTGAGCCCTTGGAGATTAAGTATAAATAATGTCAGTTCTTTGGGTAAGAGTGCTTTCAATCAGAGTGGCATAATAAAAATAACACTGGATTTAGAATTAGGAGGCTTTGAATTGAGTCCTTACTCTGTCACCGTCACTTTTTGACTGTGAGCGAGTCATACCACATCTCTGGGCCATCACTTACAGATGATAAGTTATCATCTGTAAAATAGGAATAATAAACCTGGCCTGCCCACTTCGCAAAGTTGATTAGGATCAATTGAAATGATTCATGCCAAGATACTTGGTAAATGAAGATGGTGATGATGATGATGGCATGATGAAATTCATGAGGAGGAAGTGGTAGGTGTCACTGACCTGCAAGCCTACTCTGACCAGGCCAGAAGATTTGATTGAAATCTTCCAGGCTCTTCCAGGAACTCAGGATGTTTAAAGCATCCTTGATGACAAGGTCTTTAATCCTGGAGTGGGGGGAGGGGGAGGAGAGAAAGAGGAGAAGAGGGCGAGGGAAGGGGTCAAGGAAAGGCTCCTCTTCTTGACAATTGAGAGTAACAGAACCCAGCTTTCTCCCAACCAGGCTTTTGTCACCACCCTGGACACCCATGGGTTCAACCTCACTCACCCCTTGGCCAGGGAGTACTCAAAGTCAATTCTCTTGTCCTCATGAAATCTCTCATCCAAGGGAAGATCAGACAGAGTAGCCCCAGAGACTGTCTGGATTACACTGTCCTTCCAGGAGTGCCAGCTGTGGCTGAAGTGGGGATATGGATTTAAGGGATAAGGTTTGCAAGGGGGCTAATTGGGTGGTTAGGATCTAATGGGTTAGAATTGAGGTTTGTTTCAGAGTAGCAGTGATTAGTCAGGAGTGAGAGGTCAGAGTAGGGAAGGATCTGAGCTCATTGCCTAAGCAGACTGGATCTGGTGATATAAAGCCTAAAAGAGTTGGGGGCAGGGATAGGAGTGGGGGTGGGGGAGGGGAATTTGGGAAGGGAGCTCAGGATTGAAAAGAGGGAAAAGATCTTTGAGGGGAGGGTGAAGTTTCAAGGACCACAGCTGAAGATGCTGCCCTTTCTCACCTGTACTGTTTCCTTCTCTTCTTTAGCTCCTCCTCTCTGTAGGTCTTGAAGAATCCCTGGGGGTCATCTCTGACTGTCCAGGCTTGGGGGACAAAGGAAAGTCTTCACTTAACATCCCTTGCTTGCCCCTAGATGGCAGGCTTCCTCCCTGGTCCTCTCCTGTCTGCCCACATACTGCTCCTAACGTCTCACAATTCCGATAGCTCCCTTATTGCCCTCAACAGCTTCTTCTCTGCCCAATCCAATTCAGTTCCTCTTAATACATGCCTATTAGATGCGGTGGCACTGTGCTTGGCACCCAGGGATCCAAAGAGGATCCTGACCCTTCCTTAGAGTAGTTTTGGGGACATTTTAGGATATAGAGTGTGATAGAAGCAAAGGAAAGATGCAGAGGAAACTCCGTAGGAGTCTAAGGCAGCAAAATATCTATCTCTCATCTTATCGCAAATGGCCTTAATAGGTAAAGACGGGTCTGAGCCGGGTCTTGGGAAGGTATTCCCACAGGCGAAAGATAAAAGCAGGTGTTGGGGGCGGCTCTGCCCAAAAGCCTGAGGGCAGGAAAGGCAGGGCTAGATTGGAGACCTTTACAGGGTGCATGAAAGGGAGTAAGGAGGAAATGCAAAACCGATCTGGAGAGGTCGCTGCTCCCTCACCAGTGCCTTCGGGGAGGCAGACGATACCTTCACTCAGCACCCAGCGGTAGCACGGGAACGTGGCCTCCACTCCGTTGTCCCCCGGACCATGCACAGTGATTCGGTTGCAAAACCAGTTGTCTTCAGTGAGGAAGCTACGTTTGCACACCTTCACGAACAGGAGGGGACCCAGGATCTTCGAGACTTCTACACTGAATTCCTCAACCTGAGGTGGAGAAGGGAAGGAAAGGTCGGATCGAAGAGCGACTGAGTTAAATCCCATGGAAGGAGTCTCCTGCCACACCCCCCACCCGCTACTCTTGTCTCACTTTTTCTAGCGAAGTAAAGAAGGGAGTGGGTGGCTGCGGCCGGGGAAATAGAAGAGGGGAAGGGGGAAAATTCAGTTTAATTAAGGAAGCAGGTAGAAAGCTGTGATAGACTCTGGAGATATAGAGATCAAAAAGAAAGGGGAGGGAGGAGCTGGTCTCTCGGTTTTCTCTGAAGAGTTGCCTGGGGAAGAGACTGGACGCCAAGGACTCCGCTGGGATCTTCGAGGGTCAATTAAGAAACGTTAATATAAAACGAAATAGGACTGCTATGGCCTCAGGAAAAGGGGTACCCCAAATATAAAGCTCAACGCGCGGCGGGTGTGTTTATGTGTGTGGGTGAATCAAAAGAAGGAAGCCTGGGTCCCAGAAGTGTCCAGGGACAGGGAGAAAACCTAACAGTTTTCCTCGCCCCCTTCTTCCCTGGTCTCTGAATAAGGGCAGTATAGGGATGGGGTTGCTACTAGATTTCTCTCCCCTCTCAGGCTTCCTCTTCTCCTCTCCACACCACCCTACTCCGAATTTCATATGCCTTCATACCACAAGTCTGGGTTCATCCCAGGTGCTCCCTGATCCAGCTAAACTGGCAAAATCCCTGGAAGACTGGAAGGGTGGCAGAGCGCAGCATCCAGACTTAACACCCAACACCCCACCCCCCGCTCCCGCCCCAGGAAAGAGGTCCGACCCCAGTTAAACTTCAGATGGGGAAGAGAGATAGGCAGACATGAAAAGAGGAAGGGAGGGCTAAGATGGAGAGAAAGATGGAAAGGTAGAGATGATGGAATGTAAGAAGATGTAGACAGATGTGGGAAGGCCACGAGTAAAGGCCATGAGTAAAAATGAAGACCGGGGGACCGAGACAGGGATGTGAGAATGAGAAAATTGTGTAGCAAAAGAAGCGGTGAATAGGGGATGCGGGATGCTTGGACACGGCTGTGCAAGAGGAATGGGCTGACCCTCCACAGTCAGAGAAAGACGTCCGGCTGGAGAAAAGGGCGAAAGAATGATCTGGTGTTTTGACGCTTTGTAGATAGTTTGATTTGGCAGAGAAAAAGGAACCATTCCTAAGAGGGTAATTATCTGAAAAGCAGAAAACAGGACGAACCAAAGACACCTAGGAATTCGCCTAAATCCAAGACCAAGACCCTAGAGACTCTGGGCTCCCATTCTTGTCCCTCTGGGATTCAGGCATTCCCGGTTCTTGGAATCTCATTTGGAAACCACCTCTTCCCAGACCCCGGCGTCCCCCGAAGGGTCTTTGGATCTCCAGTGCCCGCGTCTCCCCAGATCTCACTGACCTTTCCCCGGAAGGGTCGCAGCCACAGCTTCAGCTCCTCCTCTCCGTGCTCTCCGACTAGCCACAGTTGAACCTGGTTGTTGGACCCCGAGAAGACGGAGCTTCCAGTTTCCACACCGACAGGATAGCGGCCCATAGCGTCTGGAGAGACGAGTCACTGTGGTGAAGGAGGGAGAGTAGCCGCTATTTAATAGGTTGGGACACGGCTGGGCGGGGCCTGGAAGACCCTGCTGAACAAATGAGGGACTCTCAACCC
>CM053627.1:205615357-205659418 GCA_028646595.1 Phalanger gymnotis
TATTGGGAATGCATCTAGCTTATCCCCATTACAAATAATGCTTGTTGATGGTTTTAGGTAGATGCTATTTATAATTTTAAGGAAGGTTCCATTTATTCCTATGCTTTCTAGTGTTTTTAATAGGAATGGGTGTTGTATTTTGTCAAAGGCTTTTTCTGCATCTACTGAGATGATCATATGGTTTCTGCTAGTTTTGTTGTTGATATGGTCAATTATGCTAATGGTTTTCCTGATATTGAACCAGCCTTGCATTCCTGGAATAAATCCTACCTGGTCATAGTGTATTATTCTGGTGATAAGTTGCTGCAATCTTTGGAGCAGGCAGTTTTTAAGGAAAGAGGGGAAGGGAAAGTAACAAGCATTTATTAAATACCTACCATGTGCCAGTTGCTGTGGTAAGTGCTTTACAAATATTGTCTTATTTGATCCTCACAAGAACCCTAGAAGATAGATGCTGTTACTTTCATTTTACAGTTGGAGAAGCTGAGGCAGCAGATATTAAGTAGCTTGCCAACACAGCTAAGAAGTATCTGAGGCTAGGTCTTCCTGACTCCAGGCAGATCACTCTAGCCAATGCACTATCTGGCTGCCAAACTATCAACAACCATGTTTTGAATAAATGTTCCAATTCGTAAAAATACAAGATAAATGTAAATAAATACAATTCTGAAGTTCATCTCACACCTAGCAAATTAGCAAAGGTGACCAAAATAAAAAGAAAAATGATGATTGCTGGAGGGGCTGTAGGAGGAAGGACATACTAATGCACTGCTGGTGAACTTGTGCAGTGGTCTAACCATTCTGGAAATCAGTTTGGGACTATACTCATTCACTAAATTTTGTATGCCATTTTATCTAGGGATACTTCTA
The DNA here is from genome assembly GCA_028646595.1 of Phalanger gymnotis. Lineage (NCBI taxonomy): Eukaryota > Metazoa > Chordata > Mammalia > Diprotodontia > Phalangeridae > Phalanger > Phalanger gymnotis. The sequence continues at coordinate 205,616,228 of CM053627.1, forward strand.
CTATGCATATAACCCAAAGAGATCAAAGACAGAAGGACCCAGATATACAAAAATATTTATAGCAGTACTTTTTTTTGTTGTAGCGAAGATCTTGCCAACTGGGCAATGGATGAACAAATTATGGTACAGGAATGTAATGGAATATTATTGCCCCATAAGAAATGACAAAAATGACAGGTTTTGAAAAACCTGTAAGAATTGATGAGTGATCAGAACCAGAAAAACTATTTGAAATACTTAAGAGCTTTGACCAATAACTATGCCCAAAGGGCTACCGAACTGTGCATGCCTTTGATCCTGCAATACCAGTGCTAGGTCCTTATTCCAAAGAAATTTTTAAAAAAATTTAAAAGGGAAAAGGACCCACATGTACAAAAATAGCAGCTCTTTTTGTGGTGGCTAAGAATTGGAAATCAAAGGGATGCCCATCAATTAAGGAATGGCTAAACAAGTTGTGGTATATAGTTGTAATGGAATACTATTATGCTATAAGAAATGACAATCAGAATGATTTCAGAATAACCTGAGAAGACTTACATGAACTGATGCAAAATGAAGTGAACAGAATCAGGAGAATGTTATACACAGTAACATATATGATGAACTGTGAATGACTTTAACTATTTTCAGCAATACAATGACCCAAGACAATGCCAAAAGCATAATGCTGAGGCATACTATCCACCTCCAGAGAAAGAACAGATATTGTTTGAATACAGGCTGAAGCATGCCATTTCCCACATTCTTTCATTCTTTTTCTTTTATTCGAGTATTCTTGTACAAAATGACTAATATGGAAATGTTTTACGTGATTGTACATGTTTAACATATATCTTATTGCTTACATCTCAGGGAAGGGAAGGAGGGATAAAATTTGGAACTCAAAACTTAAAAAAACCTCAAATGTTAAAAAATTGTTTTAACATGTAATTAGGGAGAAAAATTAAAAAATCTATGTATGTATCTATGTATGTGTGTGTGTGTGTATAAATAAAAACTCTGACCAATGCAATGATTAATCAGAACTCCATGGACAAAAGGAGCACAAGATAGGCAGGGATAGATTGTGATCTGATATTAGAGGAACTTTCACAGGTATGGCCTCTCTCTACACCTAAGCCCTGACCATATGTATTGTCTACATCTGTCCACTCTTCCTTCTGAAGGTCTACATATTTATCAGAGAATGTTTTATGTGGGAAATATTTTCTGACAACTCTTCTTGCTATCTACCCAATACTCGTGCTTTGAATTAATTGTGTACCCTGGCTAGGTAGAAAAACATACAAGTGGAAGTATAAGCAATGGTTCTTTAGATACTGACTCAGAGTACCTTGTCTGGTTTCCCAGCCAGTTGGGGAAATCTATGTAGGCATGCCTTAAGAGTGTAGCCCTATTCCACCTAGCTGGGTTTATCTCCTGAAGGATGGGCCTGTGACACTGCATACAAGTAGGAAGATGTTACTCCTGCTAGGTGAAGCCTCTTCTGGAAAAGGAGAGGCCTCTAAAGTCACAGGCATGGGAGAAAAAGCTAGCACATCAACATGTACATTCATTACCAATGCCTAAAATCCCCACGGACTGCTAGGAGTAGATTCCTAGGGTGAAATCATTCTCTCCCATTAGGGCTTTCATCTTGCTCCTGGGTGGCCAAGTCCCCTTCACTCCAGTGTCCTCCATTACCTAATCTGTAACTTCTACGATTATTGTTTACTTGCTTGCTTTGATAAATGTTTGCTTGCTATTTGTGGTTATAGTATGTGTAATAAGGGTATGGTATACAGAGGAAGCCAGATTATCAGAGATTAAGCTATTCCCCTCCAGTTCTGAGAGGAACTAATTCCCTTCCCCTCCTCCCAACTTCAGCCCCAAATGCCCTCTCCCTCTTAACTCTTATCTATGGACAGCAAATTTCTGATAAGATTCTACCCTGATTCTCCTGCTGATATCTTCAGATAGGTGAGTTGAGTGGTTGCCCAGTCTCAGCCATCATCATTGTACTGTCCACAAAGGCAGAAATCTAATCCACCAGAGAAAGGGAATGGGGCATTCCAGATCTATCTAAAAATCCCTGTTAGACAAGGCCTATGTGAGAAATGTTATAAGAGAAAGGAAAATTAGGGGAGAACCAGAGAAAAGAGAAAGGCAAGAGAGACTAGAGAGAGGATATGAAGAAGTATGGTGTGACAAGGAGAGAACAGAAGAGAGTGAGGGGAGACAAAGAGAAAAGGGAGAAAAGAAGGTGAGAATTTCTCACTAAGAAGCCTAAGGCCTGGCTCCTAAGACTAGAAGGTCCACCAGACCCAGCCTCTGGCAGAAAGCAGAGGTGTGAGGAGGGAGACACAGGCATTCCATTCTGAGTGCCAAGAGAACCTGGCACATCTGAAACCCCAGAGTCCAGAGATACTGAAGACCAGCCCTGGAGTCAGGAAGAGGCATAAGTCTGGTTACCCAGAGGAATTGAGACATTGGTCTGGGTCACAGTGGCTGTTCCCGTTCCTCTTTTCCAATGCACAAATCTGTAGGTGTGTAAGAGACACATTAAGAGCCTCTTCCTACATACAATAGCCTAGGTTTGTCCAAAGATGACCATGAAGAGTGGCCAGTACCTCTACTGAAGAAGCTAACACAAAGCTGTGATCTCAGGAAGGTAAAGCAGGTCTTTTTCCTCTGAAGGTCTTTTCCTTAATGCTGTTTTATAGGTTTTCCCCCTTTATTACTAGACAGTTTAGCATCCCTGTCATACCTTCAATTAGACAGCAGGAACTTGAGGGCATGGACGTGACCTCTGCTATGGGCATGGAAGTAGAGGACGAAAATGTGACCAAAAAAGAACCCTGCACCTTCAACATAATATAATGATATTCCCAGTCTGAGTGTGCAGAGCAACAAAAAATGTATTGGTTGTTAGATATGGGAATGCCCTTTGTCTTAGAGAGGAAACATGGTCTAGTGGCTATAAGGGCCAACCTCGTGGTCAAGACATGGGTACAAATCCTGTCTCAGACATTTTACTGGCTGTGTAACCTTGAGACATTCAGTTTGCCAGGCTACTGTTCTAAGACTATAAAATGCTGCCCTGCATTAGCAGAGTTTACTCTTCCAAAGTTCTCTAGTGAAATCATAAGTCCAAACTAAAAACAAAATAAAAAAAAATAAAACTCTTAAGGTTTGCCTGGGAGAAAAAAATGGATAGCTAGGAATAGGACCAAAGTCTGTAGTGTCTGTGTGAGCTGGTAAAACTAGAAGATGACAAGGGGTGAGAGTGTAGTTGAAATTTTGGAAAAAAAATTTAGGGTAGAGAAACTAGATTGAAAAAGCAAACAAAAGCATTAGATTAGTAAGAGATTAAAAGGTCTTTAACAGGCTATTACAAAAGACCGAAAGCAGCAGAAACTTAGGGGAGCCTCCTTCAGACCTAAGTCATAGGATAAGGTCCAGAAATGGAGTGACTCATGGAGGAAAATTCTGTGGACAAAACCTAGGGAGAGTACCAACATGGCATCTGGCTAGTTGCGAAGAGGGCAGTTTTATTTTTTGTAGTGTTCAGAAAAGTTTCAAAGGAAAAAGTTTTGGACTAGTACTGAAAAGAAGCTATACAAGACAGGAAACAAGCGTATGAGGCCAATCTGGTGTGGGGAATTCATCTAGTTACAGTGAGGAAGAAGACTGGACAGATGGTATGTGTGAGTGTATCTGAGCTTACTCTCTTATGGAAAAAGGAAGGGGTGACAGTGGAAGTCGGTGACCCCAGGGCCCAGTCTTTAGAGAAGAAATTCCTGATTCCTGGCAGTAGTGGACTGTGATTCCATCGTAGTCTTCACAGAGAGACATTAGGATAGAAAGGAATTTTGTGGGGTCTGAACTCTGAACTGGTTACCCTACCTCACCAGACGGTTGAGGGAGAAGTGATCTCAGCCTAGGGACCCCAGTTAAGGTCTTTTGTGTTCCCTGTTCCTGCACAGTTCTCCGGTCAGGGGACAAACTTCAGGAGCAGAGCTAGCTGCCTGCCTCTTAGTTTGTGGGAGAAACTTGGGGTAGGATAATGAAGGTACTGAATTTATTTCAGCAGCCTAGAAATAACAACTGGTTACCTAGTTTGGGGCTGTTTTTTGGGTCTGTTTGTTTCCAAACCTGTGATTTCGTGGGCACTGACAGGGAAATTGTCTATCACAGTCTTTTAGAGAGAGAGCTGGAATACTGAAAGGTTGTGACTTTCTTAGGGTCACAAAGCCAATGTGTTAAAGAGTACTGACTCTAGATCACTTCTCTATCCACTATGACATGCAGCTCTCTGTAACACCTACTTAGCAAGAATAAGTTAACATTGAAAGGTGACCAGGTGAGCTCCTTCACTGCCCTGCTATCTATCCATCTGCTTTCCGGGTAAGCTTTACCACCTGACTTTCACAGGTGTCCTCAATTCTGTTTTCTCAGTGATCTAATTCCCTCCTTCAACTAAAGTGAATCTGGAGCCATTTGCCCCAGGCAGAAAAACACCTCATCTGTCAAACTGATAAAAAGATCTGTTGTGAAGACCCTAAATGTGAACAAGCATTTTTCTTTTTCCTGGAAATCTAAGGTCAGGGGTGGAGAACCATCTTAGGAGGTTCAAAAGGAGAAGATGACTGTCCTAAACAACAAAAAAATGTGTTATCAGGAACTTGAGACTTTTCTGTCTGAGGATGGAATAGCTGGGAGGCAGAAGTGGTGGGGATACCAGCAGATGTCCATAGATGCTGGACTGCCTTTGAATCTGGAGAAAGAAAGTGCAGACCTTCACAGCTATGCACTCTTTAAGTTTGCTCTCTAGGATTTCCTGGGTAGGTGAGGGAGGGGGGCTAAAGAACACACCCTCCCCATAACACACAAACAAATTTCTCTCACTACAGGCTCTTTATATGTTCGAAAGTTTATTATTGGGCAGTCACTTAACCCCAATTGCCTTGCCTTTCTCCTCTCAAAAAAAGTTTTTACTATTGTAGCCTTTGGTGGGGGGGAAGGGGAGGAGGTACATGATGCTATACCCTTAGGTGCACTGAGAGACAACCACACTAATCCCCTACCCCTCTGCCACCAGCTCATCCCCTTACCAATTCTCTTTCTCCAGATCAAAAGAGGGCAGGTTCCAAAAAATACCTAAATTGCAAACTCCCTAATTGGCTTGGCCCTCATCTAAAAGTAAAACCAGGAAATCTTTTTCCATGGGCTAACTTCAATTCTCTCAATCTTGAACCAAGAGTTTATAGCCTTTGAAAAAATAATTGTCAATGGCTACATAATTTATTATTAACAGCATAAAATACAATAGAAACACAGATAAGTATTCAAACAAAGCTAACACGGGGCTCACATCCTTCTTTCTGCCTTCCTACAACCTGCTCTCAGTCAGCCTGAAAGGACTTTCCTTTCAGGAAGAATCCGATTTTCATTCTGTCCTTAATGTTCTCAGTTCTGTGCTCTGGGAAAACAGGGGACAAAGAAGGAACTGTCGCCTGGACTAACCTTTCTTCATTGCCACATTCATTAATTCAGCCTCATCTCAGGTCATTTACTTCTGCCCCGTCCCTCTCTTTTCTCCTCTCATGCTTCCAGTTGGCATGCTCATTCATTTTATGCCCCTATCTCAATTCCCTTGTCTGTTGACCTTCATCTGGGTTTGTGGAAGTCTCTTTCTCAAGGCCACTGGAATGCAAAAACAAACAATTGTCCAGTAGTCTTATAGAGGAGGCAAGATGGTAGAGAAGGGAAAAAGCACCAGACTCTAGCCAAAAACCAGCTTTGTTCTGGGCAATCTCAGGCAAAGAACTTCACTTTCCTGGGCCCTAATTTCCTCTTCCATAAAATATCGAGGCTGAACTAGATGGTCTATTTCTGAAGTCCCTTCCAACTCAGGGACTCAATGACATGAAAAGACACTGGGCCTGTGCTGTTAAGTGCCGACTCAAGGAACACAAGCAGGAAGTACCGTAAGACCCAAGAAAAATGGATTGCTATGGACTGGAAGGAACAAGTGAGGTTACATGATACACGTGGGAACTGAGGTGGGTCTTGAGAGACACAGGATTGCGTAAGCAGAGGGGAGGGCATTCCCGATGGAGTGAGTGCTAGGCTTGGAATCAGGTATGTTTGGGGTGACCCACCCAAGTTCAGCTAAAGTCCACCAAGCAATCTCATGCAACCTTGCTGGGCAACATAGAGATACAAGGGCTGAATGACAGTCCAGACTCAGAGTGGCTATTTAATCTGTAAAATCTCTAGCAGAGTGTGCGAGGATCTACCCTTCCTGTTTTGTTTAACATTTTTACCCAAATGAAGAGATACATGGCTACTACTCAGATTTGTAGATGATGAAAGCTGGGAGGCATACTTAGCACATTAGATAAAGTTAAGTCGGGATTTTTAAAACTTGATCTAGCCAGAGCAATGGAGCCAAATACAGTAAGATGAAATTTAATAGGGATAAATATAAAGTTCTCCACTTAGGTCTGGAAAAGAAAACCCTCAACTGCACCGAGACAACATAGAGGAAGTGTGGATGGGAAAAGGGTTCATGTGAAAAAGACCTTTTCAGCAAATTCACAAGTGAACAGTGTGGCAAAATAGGCACACAAAGACACACAACTATTACACAATCCAATACAGAATACAGGTGAAAGCACATACCCAGAGGATTTAGGTTCTTTTCTAGGCACCATATTTTATGGATGGATACTAACAAAATAAGACTCAGTAACACTTGAGAATCAGTTCAAATGGAGTATTTAGTCTAGAAATGGGAAGATTTAGGCAAGGACTGATAGGATCAGATTCCTGTTTTGCTATAGGACTGGAAACAGTGGTTGGATGTTGCATTCAACCCAACAGAAGAAAATTTGAAATGAGTGATCCCAGGATTCCGGACCTAGAGTTAGAAGCCCTTCCCTCCACCCATCTCTGCACTCCCACGTTGGTCATTTAGTCTAGCTTTCTCATTTCACGTATTAAAAACTGAGGCTCAGAGAAATAAAGTGACTCTGCCATGTACACAGTAATAGTTTTTGAAGCTAACTAGGATCTGACCTCTGGTTTTCCAAGTTAAAAGTCAAGTGCTCTTTGCAACACGCCACATCGCTTCTGAACAATTCCTGGGCACCAACACCTGACACCTCATTTCTACAGAACCTGAGATACAGACACACGAACACACAGGGACAGACCCCGGAAGGTCTGGAAGAAAAGCAGCTGAAAGAGAGCGGATTTACTGCCAGGGCAAAGCTAGGAAGTGGGTGGGGAAGATCACTGAGTCACAGTGTATTAAATCCAAGTTGGGAGATTTCGGAAATAATCTAGTCCAACTCTCTCACAAAGATGATGAGAACTAAAGCGCCCTGTGCAACCAGCGGAAGGAAGGGCTGGGACTAGAACCCAGGTCTCCAAATGCCTGGGCCACTGCTAGACTGCACCTGGAGAGGAAACCCAAAGCATCAGGAACTATCAGCAGCCTCGAGGAAACGAACAGCGCTTGTCCAGCTGCACAGCAGCTGGAGCTGAGGTCACGCCCATCCTTCAGAATGCTTCCAAAGACGCCAGAATTCCATCATCTCTAGCTCACTCATTCTTTTCATGCTTTAAAAACATTAATGGTCATTCCCTTTCGGCCTTACTTGTTCCAAATGAAGAGTCCTTACTTTAAGTCTATACTCTAAATGGAAATCTAGCTGGGGACATAACAACACATTGCCTGAAAAGAATACTGGATTGAGAGGTGAGCGCCTGGGTTCAAATCTTGGCTCTGCCGCTTATTTGTGTAACTTTGGCTGAATCACCTCAATTCTCTTGAGCCTGCTTCCTAATAACCCTAGAGGACTGGACCACATCATGCCCAGGGGCTCCAACAACTATTACCAACCATTTTAGGTGAAATGTCACCTCCCCTAGCAGACCACACTAAGTGTACAAGACTTTTCCTCTGGGGGGGTCTGCACTTGACCCATCATCCCTCTTCACAACCAGGCACAGGTCTGTGTACCCTGCTATGGTACATCCCTAGTTTTTCTGTGGGACCTTCTCTTCTGGGTCTCAGTTTTCATTCCTGTAAGATGGGAACAACGCTACTTGCCGCCCGGTTCCCTGAGGCAATCCTAAGGTCCTGTTATTATTGTTATGGGCGTTAAAATGATGATGCTATAAAAATACTGAGATGGTCAGTCAGAGCCCAGGACATGTACTGACGGGAAAGAAGAGATGAGGCTGCTGAGCTTTGGTCTCCACAGAGAAGGTTAGATGGAGGAGAGAAGAGGGAGAGAAGTGGAAGGAGAGGTGAGTGCAGAGGGAAATAGGCCAGTATCTCTTCCCACCAGGTCTGAGATGTCTTCTAAGAGAAAATGGGGCGCAGCAGGCAAAAGTAGAAGCAGAGGCTGTGGCTGATATACAGATAATGACTTTATTTAAGTTGAAGACCTGGGAGGTGTAAGTGTGGAGGGGTGCTAAGAGTCAGGCTCAGGTGGGGGTGTTGGCTTCTCTTCATCAGGGGGGCAGTCAATGAAATCGGCCAGCATAGCGGCTGTGTCATCTTGTTCCTTCTGGAGAGGTAGAAAGCCACAGACAAAAGGGAAATATAGATAAGGTTGGAAGCTATAATTGGCCTAGGAAGCAGCCTCTTCTTCCTCCACCCACCACCAGCACCCCCCTCCTGTCCATATCCCTCTTACCTCCCCCATGGGTGCCGTTTCGGTCTCTGTTGCTGTGGCCTCAGCAGCCTTGGCTGGGGGAGGCTCTTGACTGCCCCTCCCATCAGTCCCCTCCCCACTTAAGGCAGGGGGCTCGTTTCCAGCCGGCTCTTCAGCAGGGGGTGCTTCTGGTACAACTGTTCTAACTTCCTCCTCCCTTTCTCCTTGAGGGGATGAAGCCTCAAGGGCCAGAGGAGGGGCACCACCACTCTCCTTTTCATCCTCAGCACTGGGTTCTTCTACTTCCATCAGGAGGCCAGGCTCTGGCTCTTCCTTGGGAGGCTCAGAGGGAGGGGGAGGGGGAGAAGAATCTGGGGGAGGGGCTCCCCTATCCTCTACCTCACCCTCTGCTGGCTCAAATTCTACCTCTTCTAGCTCTTCCTCTTCTTCCTCTTCCTCCTCTTCCTCTTCCTCAAGCTCTCCTTCCTCTTCTTCCTCAAACTCCTCTTCAAATTCTTCCTCCTCTTCTTCCTCTTCTTCAAAATATTCTTCCTCCTCATCCTCCTCATCCTCATCCTCTGGGAAGTCCTCTTCCTCTTCCTCCTCCTCCTCTTCTTCCTCCTCCTCTTCCTCATCACTGCTGTTGATGTTGATAACTGTTAGGTCTTCTTCCAGTGGAGGGGGTCCCCCACCAGGTGTCCCTTCAGCCACCAGCTGGGGTGGTGGGAGGGCTCCAGGCCCTGGTGGAGGTGGGAGGGGTCCAGGGGCAGGGGGCAGCTCCTCAGGCTCTTCTTTGGGTGGCAGGGGTGGGGAGGCAGCAGTAGCAACAACAGGTGGAGCTGGGGGTGGTGTGCCACCCTGGGGTGGCACAGGGGGCAGGGGCAGTAACCCCTCTGGAACAATCACCACACTGTCATCTGAGTCACTCTCCAGAGAGATCTCTACATCCGATGTCTCCTCCTTCTCATAATGAACAAATGCTGGTCGGGGAGGCCTCCCTCCAAAGGCCTCATCTGGGGGCTGAGAGGGAGGGGATGTCCCAGCAGGGGCTGGGGCAGAATCCTCACTAAGAGCTGCCCGATGGTTTTCAGGGCCAGGAAGAAGTCGAGGGGGCACAGACACCAAGCCTGGGACAGGGAGGCCCAAGTGGTTAGCTGTGGCAGAGACTGGGGGCCGAGGACCAGGAGGATGGAAAGGTGGGGCCCGGAAGGGGGAAGGGGGCTCGGGCTGAGTTGAGGGAGCAGTTGGGGGACTGGAGGGACCTAGGGACTGGAGAGGAGGGACTCGAGGGTGGGCCAAGGCAGCACAAGTCACTAATGCCTCAGAGCAGAAGGAAGAGACCTGGAGGAGGGAGAAGAGAGAAAATGGGGACTATTAGCACCATGGGAGAGAAGGGCAGGGAAGAATCTAAGAGGAGCCAAGTCAGACAAGGGACTGGAAAAGCCAGAAAAGGAGAAAAACAGAAGCTGAGCTCCAGGGCAAGGGAAGACCTGAGATGTGACACAGTAAAAAGGAAAAGAGCAAGAGGCATTCGTAGATAAGCTGTTTCCCAAAGATGGGCAGAAAACCTGGGCCAAAGGCTAGAGGAGGAGGGAGTACCTCCCAAAGAAGTGAGGGCATTCAGAGGTAGGTACCTCAAGGTTCTCCTCACGCTGGCCAAGGGAGAAGGCTTGCAGGGCACAGGTGAGGGGGGGAGGGCACTGTGGTGCTGGCGCCAGTAACAGAGCAAGTAGCAGGCGGTAGAGCTCTCGGCGACATCGGGCACTGGTATAGGGAGAACCTCCAGGAATCTCACCCTGTTGGGTGCCCATCACCATGGGCAATGTCAACTCATGGAGTCGCTGAGGGAGTCAAAAAGAGAGGTCACACACTAAGCGACAGCCCCCCACCCCCTCTCCTCCCTCAATTCTGCCACCAAAGACTTATCGTAGCGGGGAAAGGAGAGAAAAGGCCAGTCACTCTCATCACCAACATGCCAGGCTTCACCCCTTCACCCTCCACCCCAAATCCAAGATCCCGATGCAGGAGACCAACTCTGTGAGTCTCTTCCTTGATGAGGGGCCCGCACATGAGGATGGTCCGGCTCAAACCTGGGAGGATGGGAAGGGGTTCATGTGAGTGAGGGAAACCGGGCTGACTCCCCCAAATTAGAGAACATTTCTCAGTGCTGTCAAGGAGCCTCACCTCTCAGGGCAGTGGTACAGACATCGCTGTTGGCATTGCTATCTCCCTTCCTGTGCATGGGTGGGACCACAGCTTCCCCTGAGTCCAACTTTAGTTTCTTGGGGGCGCTAGGCTTCCCAGACTGCAATCCTCCATCTTGGGTGACCCGGGGACCCCGAAGCTTGGGGATGGAGGTGGGGGTTGGGGAGGGGGCAGGAAGAATATTATTACTGGGTTAAGTTAGAATGTATGATAAATAAAAAAGGAGGAAGGAAAGGACTAAAGGAGGTAGAGACAGCTTGGAAGAGTGTTTGGGAGAAACTGAGGTTGAAGACTCAGGCCTCACCTTGAGGGCATCAGCAGGTGGGAAGATGTCACTAAGCAGGTGAGTGAGCAGAGCCTCAGACTGAGCTCCCCCCTGAAGTACCCCAGCCCCAGCCCCACAGGTCTGTACCCATAGTTCCAGCACTGAGTACACCTTCGCCCGAACTGCACTGGGAGACAAAGGGAGAGAGTTATGGGTGTGAAGAGGTCTTTTCTCTCCACCCCTCTCTTAGAACCCACCTCTCACACAATCCTCTCAGTTGACTTCTTCCTATACCCCATCTACTCTCCCCAACGCTACTACAACACTCCTAAAGCTTCATTACCTATAAGGTCTCTCCTGGCCTGGGGGAAGGGGGTCTCGCCCAGCACTCCAGGTGTTAAGGACCTGGGGAAGCAGGCGGCAGATAAGTCCCCCAAATCGAACAAGTCGACTGCCACACCTGGAAGAGCGAGGGGAGAATATGAACGCTGAGATCACTTCCCAACTCCCTCAACAACTCCCCCCTCCCCAATCACACTCACGAAAGGATAAGGGCAGAGAGCAGATCCAGGGCCTCCAGGTGGATAGAGGGCAACAGCAGTAGCCTTAAAGGACCATCCCCCAGCCAGCTCTGGTCAAGAGAGAAATCAGTATGTTCATGGTGCAAGGGCAGGCTGGGAGTAGGGTAGAGGGGTGGGAGGAAAGGAGGGTAAGGAGGCAACAAAGAAAGGAGATAAGGAAAAGTGAAAAGGTACAGGCATTTTTGGAGAGGGAGCCAGAGAGTATAAGAAGCCCTGATTCTTAGGGAGTCAAGGGATCCTGAGGCAGATAAGGACAGCACAGGTGATCTATGGAGATATGGTGAGTAGTTCTTCACTTACAATGTTCTTGCCACTAACACTGAGGGTCCGGCAGATAACGTCCAGTATGTCCTGCACCGGCACAGACACTGGTGCCCCAAATTCTGAGCTGTAAGTGGAGGCAAGGACAAGATGCTCTCAGGCCTGGGCCCTTCAAGTGACCAGCCTTTTTACTCTGGTCGTTTCATTGCTTCCCTTGGGCCCTGCCCAGTATCATTTCTTGCCCTCCTCACCCCTGAGAGCACCCCAGCCACAGCTGAACCCTAGTCCCTCCTGACCCCCATCTCTCATTCTTCCACCCCCACCATCCCCACCTCCCCATACCACATCATTCCCTTTCCCACACCTGAGCATGAGCCCCAGACATCGGGCCAGCCCTGAAAACCTTTGTCGAAGCTGGAGAAGACCATGAACATCATTATCGGCAGGGGGTGGCAGCAGCAGCTCCACTCCAGGACCTTCATATTGTATCGGGGCTGGACACACACACACACACACACACACACACACACAGTGACAGCCAATAAACTCCCTACCTTTAGTCATCCCTTTGCCCCAAATTCAAATCCAAGACATCTTCCCAGATTAACTCTACCCTGCTCGGGTTAAGTACCTTACACTCATGCCTAAAGCAGGCCTGCTGTTCATCTCCACATGCCCTGTTCTGTTTCAACGAAATGAGAGCTTCTCAAGTTTTCCCAGATCCCACCCTATCTTTGCCTTATTTAGCATAAGTAGTGTTTTTCCCACAGGAGGCAAGAGATAATGAATGAATGACCCTTTGCCAGTCACTCCCCAACCCCCAACCATGCCATTCTGGCAAGAGTCTCCCCCACCACCCTTCTCATCGCCACCTTCCCAAGGACCACAACAATCAAACTCTACCAACCCCACCATTCTCCCGGGCCCCTAATCCTGACCCAACCATACCGGTCTCTGCACCCTCGTAGAGGGCCCCCAAAAGGCCATGTAGTGAGGCCAGTAGACAATGTAACTCCTGTTCCCAGCTCTCTGTGTGCTTCAGGCCCTGGGAGAAGCCAGCCCCCAGGGCAGGCAACCTTGCGTAACACTCACACGCCAACTATAGTAAGGAGGAGAGTCAGGAACTGGGTCACCCAAAGGAATCACTCTGTGACCCTCCCCAAGTACCAGTGAGAAACATGGAACGGGGGTGGGGGATAGGGGTGGAAAATAGATTCTAAACCTGAGGGAAACAAAGGAAGAAAGGAAGACCAAGACACAATGAGCTCAGAAGAAGACAGACATAAACAGGGGAAGAGACAAGGAAGTAGGTAGAGGTGTCTATGTGGGTTGGGTAGGAGGGAAAGACAAATCTTATGCCAGAGGCAAGAGAAAAATTTAAGGGGGAGAACTGTATGGGCAAAGGTACAGAATCATCCCAATATGACTGCCATATAGTTAAAAGCAGGGAGATCTAGCCTTTTCTGTATTCTTCCCCACCCTACCCTTTCCAGCCTCCACTATTATGTCTTCCCCACAACCCTTTTTTTACCTGCTGGAGTTGAGGGCTCAAGGCTTCAACTCTGGATAGGAAAAAGGAGGCCAGTTTGCCCTGGAGGGAAAGGGAATTATTGAGAAAGATAAAGGAACTCCTTCCCCCACTCCCCCCAACAAGCCTTATAATCTTAATTAGCATTTACCAAAAAGAGAAACTGAGGAACATTCAGAGGATCTCATACTGCCTGATGGCAACAAATGAACCCCTGACTTATATGCTGTGGATCACCAGGACGGCAGGCTCTTGTGAAAGTGGGAATTGCACAGGATTTCTATTGATTTCTATTCTTTTCTCAAAAGGCATTTCTATTCTTTCTCAAAAGGCAAATTTGCCTCCACTCATCCTCCTCTTTCCTCTCCTGACATTTTTCTAGACACAAGCCAGTCCCTTAACTAGGTTTTGAAGGATGGGTAGAATTTAGATGATGCTTGAAGAAGCAAAGAAGATGGCAGCTCACACAAGAGACCAGCAAGTGGGAGGGCCAGTCGCTGTAACAGTAATAGACGAAGGATGTTTTAGAAACTGTCTGGGCACTGGGAAAGACGATGAGAAAGGCAGTGAATGCCCTGAGTATAGACTGTATTCTGCAAAATGCCCCAAACAAGACTATCTTCCTTCCTGAACCTGTCCCTGCCTCCAGAATTTCCCTATTTCTGTGAAGAGCATAGCCAGTCATGTTCAAAACAAACAATCCCTGGGCTTGGATGACCCAATTCTGCTTCGCTTTCCACCTGCATGGCTACCACTCTATCACCTCCTGCCCAAACTTAAGATAAATTTTTATCTCTCTCCTCTCCACACACCTGCAAAAAAGAATCTTCTTAAGGCATAGATCTGAACCTATCTCTCAGAGGCAGCTAGTGGGCCAGCAGACAGACTGCTGGGCCTGGAGTCCAGAAGACCTAAAGTCAAACAGACACTCACTAGCTTTATGACCCTGGGCAAGTTGCTTAAAGCCTGTTTACCTCAGCTTCCTCAATTGTAAAATGAGATAAGAACATCCACCTTGCATAACCGTTGTGAGGACCAAATGATATATTTGTAAAAAGCACCTTGCACGGTGCCTGGTGCACAATAAGTGCTATATCAATGCTTATTCCCTGATTATCAAAACCTTTCCATGGCTCCCCACTGCCTCTAGAATACACTATAAACTTCTCAGTCTGGAAGCCTTTCCACGACCTGGCTCATCATTTGATTCCTCCCTTTTATGCATTCTGGGTTCTAGCCAAATTGGACTAAACACCTCCAAACTCCACATCCCCAACTCCTACTTCTGGGGACTTGTACAATCTCCCATGCCTACCATGTGCCCCTATCTTTAGGCCTCAGAATCCCCAACTTGCTTCAAGAGTCAGCTCAAGGTACAATTTCCTCCATGAAGCCATGCTGATCCTCCAGGGTTCTGATGCTTTCTGCCTCTTCGAATTACTTGAAGGCTAATTACCTGTGTACATTTTGGACAGACCAGTCACCAGAATCCCTAAACCTGAAAGAACCTCAAATGACATTTATTCCAACCTAAACCTGACCAGAAATCTCTTCTCCAACATCCTTGACAAGCTTCCACCCAAAGACCTCCAAATGAAGGGGACTCATGAACTCCCAATCCATTTCTAGATAGCTCCTTTTAGAAAGCTTTTCCTTATGATAGTGTTCATATTTATTCAATGACAATGAATGAACAATCTTAACATCTTTACTATATAGACTGAAAGAGAACAGATAAGAAATAGAAAGTAGATAGAAAACCCTGAAATCATTTTAGTTTTGATTCCAAAAGCATTTCTATGCTTCACATAGATGTCACTCAGGATTCATACCCAATAACAAATTAAAATTCTAATTTACCGAAGAGTATCATTTCTCAGATAGCTGCTAAGCCCTGCACTAATCAACAAAGCTGGATTCCTGTGGCAAAGTTATGGTTTATCCCTCCTTTGAAATAGAGGGAGCTAGTAATTTGAGGAGCCTAGACCAAAAGCCAAAATAGCCTCCTCCCTATTTCTAAGGAACTGTTTTAATGTTTTCGCAAGAAAGAGCGGGTAGGGTAAATAAACCGGAGGGATAGAATATACCCTACGAGGTTAGAAAATCTTTCCTTCCGGGGAATCACTAGGGGTGGAAGTCTGCATGGCCCTGAGGGTTCTCTGGCCAATCACAGAGGAAAAGAGAGCTCTTATCTTTCATAAAAAATCCAAATACGCAAAAATTCTGAGAAATTCAAGCCCTTGGGGAAATTTCAGAAACAAACTTTGGTCTTGGGTGTGGGCAATCCAACTAGACACAGCAAGGAACGGCCTAAAAACTCAGCTATTAGGAACTAGGAAGTTCCTCAAAACAATTAGCGTTTTGTTGAAATAAAAAAAAGCAGGCCATAATTTCCTTGAGTTAAGTGGTACAGGTTAGCAGGTAAAGTGCCCCCGACTCCTAATCAACGTATTTAGTTAAAAGCTGACTTGTACAAAAGCTCATTAATCCAGATCACACATGTAATCCAGTTCATAGTCTGCTTCAAAAAAAAATTAAAAAGCAGACTCGCAGAATGTTAGAACTAAAAGGGACCTTAAACATCAACATCCCTCACTCAGAGATGAAGAAACTGCAATCCAAAAACAAGAAGATGATTTGAGTTGGTGACAGAGCTAAGACAAGGGTCTAGACTCCAAGCCCACAGCACTTCACTGCATCTTAAAGGAAGACTTAGGGGTCAGGACATACCTAAATGGCAAATAAGCCCAAAGACTTTGACTACTTTGGATACTAAGAGAAAAGTTTAGAAGCTTGAGGAAAAAAAACTGTATTGCTCCAGCATGAAGCACATAAATTTAGTAAAGTCTGGGTGCTTTTCTGGACTTTGTTCCCGTTAGTCCCATTTCTTCCTCCACTCTAAGAGATCCAGGACTATGACTATCCAGTCCAAGTGTGCTGGGTTACACTCCTAGGTCTGTCATTAAAGGGGCAGTAAAATATAGTAGACTTGTAGATATGTGTGGTAGCTCCATAGTCCTAGACACAGAAAACAACTGGTTAAAATGGTTTTTGCAAATCTTTTTAGTTTCCTTCTGCGTGTAGTCCTCATTCCATTATGAATGCTCTTTGCTGTTCTTCAGTCGTTTCACAGTTGAGTCTGACTCTTCCTAACCCCATTTGGGGTTTTCTTGGCAAAAATATTAGAGTGGTTTTCTATTTCCTTCTTCAGCTCATTTTACAGATGAAGCAAATGGGTAAGTGACTTGGCAGGATCATACGGCTAGTAAATATCTGAGGCTGGATTTGAACTCAGGAAGAGGAATCTTTCTGACTCTCTCTTAATGCTTAGGATGACTTTAAACTTGATTTTACCAGTGGAAGGTAAAATCAGGCGGGAGGGAGGCAGTGGAGTGTTATGGAAAGAATATTGGATTTTGAATTATAGTACCTAGGTTCAAATCTAAGTTCTCAATCAAGTAATTAATAATGTTTACCAAAGTAATCTTCTAAGCAGGTCTTACTGTATACTTTAACCTAGTCCCCAAAGGGCAGAGCAGTATAAACCACATTAAGTCAACGAGCACTGGATATGTG
Organism: Phalanger gymnotis; assembly: GCA_028646595.1. NCBI lineage: Eukaryota > Metazoa > Chordata > Mammalia > Diprotodontia > Phalangeridae > Phalanger > Phalanger gymnotis. The sequence continues at coordinate 205,633,295 of CM053627.1, forward strand.
CCAGGCAAGTGATTTACCCTTGAACAAGTCTCTTGAATTCTCTGGTTCTTCGTTTCCTCATTTGCTGTAAAATGGGAAATTGAGGATCTTAAGATCCTTCAAACCTAATCATAAATCTATAACAATATGACATTTTTTTTAAATGGGGGGAGGGCACAGCAGCAGTGTTTTAGAACTTGCCCTAAAACTAGCTATAGGACCTTAGGCAAAGTAACTTCATGTTCTCTGGGTCTCAGTTTCCATTATCTATGAAAATATTCTGAAGCAGATAAGACCAGTCAATCAACATTTATTAAGCACCTACTATATGCCAGGTGCTACTTGCTGGAGATTTAAAAAAGAGGCACAAAGGCACTTCCTGTCCTCAAGAAGCTTACAATCTAGTGGGACAGCTAACATGCAAACAAATATACACAAAGCAAGCTAGATACAGGACAATTAGGAAATAATTAATAGAGGAAGGCACTGGAATTGAGAGGGTAGGGAAAGTCTTCCAATAGAAGGCAAGATTTTAGTTGGGACATAAATGGAAGCCATGGACTAAGCTGACAGAATCATACCTTTCTCCTCTCAGTAAAGAGAGGGGTTAAGAATGTTATAGAAAAAAAGAATGTTCTAGAAGACTTTTTAAGAATTTTGGCTAGCTTTTGTTTTTCTGTTGTTGGGAAGAGTACGATGGAAGGGGGAGAAAATCACTGTGGTATAAAACTAAAGACGACAAAACTAAAATTTCCCCCAAATCCACTCTTACACCATTTACCCAACTCAGTTCTGCCCCCTGGAGGTACAGAGTTTAACAACAACCAGCTCAGAGGGTTGGTCCTCTACTCTGAGGGTAGACACTATTGTTATTTCCATTTTATAGATGAGGAACCTGAGGAAGGAGCCCAGAACTACCTCCACTGAATCCCCGGGCTGCCTATCCCCCTCACCTCGTTTAGTCCCTTCGGCCAGCTCTTCAAATATCTGAACCACATTTACACGTCTTCTCTTTCCCAGACAGTCCCATGGGCTCCTCAATCACGTCTAACATGGCAGGGTTTTCAGACACTCCCAGACTACTTGCTCCTCTGGGTGTGCTTCCCTCTGTCAATAACCTTCCAACACAAGCAGTGTCCCAAACTGAACACAACAGAATCTGACCACACCAGAATGCAATTTGCTATCCCTGAGTGAAGGCAGGTGCTTAACAAATGCAATGAAACAGGCAAAACTAACCTAATTAGGAGACCACTAGGTGGCCCAGTGGATAGAGCGTTAGGCTTGCAAACAGGAAGACTCATCCTGCTTGAGTTCAAATCCACCGTCAGAAACACACCAGTGTGTGACCTTGGGCAAATTTCTTAATCTTGTTTTGCTTCAGTTCCTCAAATGTAAAAATGAGCTGGAAAAGGAATGGCAAACCAATGGCAAACCAAATCTCTGCCAAGAAAACCTTAAATAAGCTCTTTAAGAGCTGGATTTAACTAAACAACAAACCTAATTTCTGACAGAGGAATGTCATAAATATATCTGTATTTTTCCAAGTGACTTGGCAAAGCTTTTCAAAATATCCTTGTGGACCCAATCAAGTCCATGAATTAGGTCCATGAAATAGGTTAAAGTTGGTTAAGTGACTAGGCCTCCTCGGGTTTCTTTATGGTCTTTATGAATAAGTGGGAGAGAGGAAGTTACAGATAGGAAGCTAATAAAAATGACAGCTAACATAAAACTAGGAGTGACAGTTAACACACCCAGACAACAGAAATGGGATCCAAGAATAAACAGATGAGAAAAATAACAGGAAAAACTATTCAAGTTATAAATCTGGATTTAAAAAAATCAACTACATAATGAAAGAGAGGGAGCACAGCCAGACAAAGGTTTAACTGAAAAAAAATGGGGGGTTCTAATGGGCTCCATGTGAGCATAATACCTGTACTAACTACCTGACAGATTATTGTGATAAAAGTGCTTTATAAACACAGAAAACGTTATTCAAAGCACAAGTTATTATTAATGCAACCTGTGCATTTAACACTCAAATTATTTGCAGGCCCTTTGTCAGCCTTCACTGACACTGCATATCAATTCAAACATCATATAAATGGCGCATTAGTGATTCAAGAAAGTTTGGCAGATTTGTCTCCATTTGTCCACAATCTGATAGCCATTTGTTCTGTTCTTCTACATCTGCTTGAAAATGACAGGACGGTCTTTTCTTTCATTTCTCTTCATTGAACTAGTGAGGTACTGGGTTTCCTTCAAAGCAAGCAGGCTGATGAAGAGTACAAGGACATGGAGGTAAGAAGTGTAAGAAGGTGGTAAGTGGAAACCAAAAAATGGTGAGAACTTGTGCTAAAAAGGGAGCAGGGAACAAAGAGAAGAAAAATTTTAAGAGAATAGGATAAATGGAAATGATCATAAACGTGACTAAGATAAGCTTACCTATAAAATGGAAGAGGATAGCAGAATGGATTAGAACAAAGAATCTGAAAATATATTGTTTACAAGAAACATATTTAAAACTCACACAGAGTTAAGATGAGGAATTGGAACAATATCTATTATGGTTCAGCTGAACTCAAAAAAGTAGGGATAGTGACCATGATCTCAGGCAAAGCAACAGCAAAAACTCATTTGATTAAAAAAGATAAATAAGGAAAAATATTTTGCTGAAGAGTATGAGATAAACTAAATGAGTTATAGAAAGAAAGAGATGGTAACCTAGTGGAGGACCTCAATGTACCACTCTCAGAGCTAGACAAACTTAACCCAAAAATAAACAAAAAGATATAAAGGACCTAAATAAAATTTTAGAAAACTTAGATATGAAAGATCTTTGGTAATTACTGAAGAGGAGGAGTATACACGTTTCTCAGCTATGCATGGCATATCTACAAAAATCAGTCATGTACCAGGGCATAAAAACATCACAAATACAGAAAAGCAAAAATATTAGCCACATTCTTTACTAACTATGATGCAATAAAAGTTATATTAAATAAGGGACCACTGAAGAATGATTATAAATTAACTGTAAGGCAAACTATAGACCATCATCATTAATGAACACTGATTCAAAAAATTTAAGCAAAATATTGTAATATATACTACAGCAATTCATTCAAGAAATCATCACGACTCAAGCTGGATTTATACAGGAATTCAAGTATGGTTCAACATTAGGAAAACAATCAACACAATTAACTAGCTAGGGAGCTAGGTGGTGCAGTGGATAGAGTGGAGAGTCAAAATCAGAAAGAGCTGAGTTTAAATCCAGCCTCAGACACAAGCTCTGTGACCCTTAGCAAGTCACTCTTCCTCCCTTTGCCTCAGTTTCCTTATCTGTAAATTGGAGATAATAATAGCACCTACCTCCCAGGATTGTTGTGAGGATAAAATGAGATAATATTTGTAAAACACTTTGCAAATCTTAAATCACTATATAAATGCTAGCAATTATTATGTTTATGAAAAATCAAATGGAGACTAAATTCAATCCTAAAAAACTGGTGGGTCACAAAACAAATCATTAAAAAGATAAGATCATTTCATTAAAGATAATGATAACAATAAGAAGCACTTGAAAAAATTTCTGGATGCAGTCAAAGTAGGTCTTGGGGAAAATTTTCTATCTCTTAACACTTTCGTCAACAAAAGAAAGATCAATTAATTGGGCATGCAACTAAAATAACCAGAAAACCAACAAATTAAAAAAAATACCAAACGCCAAAATAGAAATCATAGAAGAGTTTAACAAAATAGAAAACAAAAGTTTAAAAAATCCACACTGAATTGATAAATAAAAGGAGCTGAGTCTTTGTTGGTTGGGTTTTTTTTTTGGGGGGGGGGGGCAAGAGAATAGATTAAACCATTACCTAAATTAATTAAAAAGGAAAACCAGTTTACCAGTATCAAAAATAAAAAGGGAAAATTCACAACAAAAGAAAGAATATTATTAGAAATCTTTACTCAATTACATACCAATAAAACTGACAACTTACAAAGAAAATGAGCAAGTATCTACAAAAAAAACGTGAAATATCCAGACTAACAGAACAAAAATTAGAGAATTTAAACAACTCAATCTCAGAAAAACAAACTGAACAAGCCATCAATGAACTCCTAAAGTAAAAACCTCAGGACCAGATGAATATACAAATAAACTCTATCAAACATCGAAAGCACAATTAATTCCAGTATTACACCAACTATTTGCAAAAATAGCAAAATAAGGCATCCCACCAAATTCCTTTTATGATATAAATATGATCTTAATCCTTAAACCATGGCAGGTCAAAATATGAAGAAAACTAGACCAACATCCCTAATGAATATCAATGCAAAAAATGTATGCATCTATGCACACACACAGGGGCTCTCAAGTGCAGTTCTCACATGTTAGTGGACCATTCTGCAGATCTCTATGTAAAAGCCATTTTTACTTAACCTGCAGAAGTGGGGAAGGGAGGGAGGAAGGCTGGAAGGGGGCCTGTGGAGGGAAGGTGCCTGCCACATGGTTCGAAGACCAGGACAGAGAAGACACGTGGGGGCTGGACAAGGACACAGATAGAGGATGAGTGACAAGGGGTAAGAGGGGTGGGTGGGGGGTGGTGAGGGCAGTGGGTCAGGTATGTGTGCTTCCTTGACAGGGATGAATACTAGGGAGAAAGCTAAGGGAAAACAGACAAACCAGCAGACAGGGGCGGGTGGGCAGAGCAGGGCAAAGGTCTCTCTCAGTGCTGGATATCTCAAGCCAAGCACCCACTCTGGTGGTAGTGGTCTCTCCACATGCCCATTCTTCTGCTTTTACTTGGAGGGCTTTTTAAAAAAAAATTTTTTGGGGGGAGAAGGGGTTGGGAGGCTTGAGAACAGGAGCAGAATGAGAGCACAGTACTGTACAGTAAAGTTTAGTATTTTTTTAAATGTAGATTTATTTCATAACTATATAAAGTCGAATTTGCATACTGAAAATTTACATAAACCAAGAACTGACTATACATTGCATATGTAATACATGCGTGTCTGTGTGTGTGTGTAAGTAAAACTGAATGATTTATGTCAGAAATGAAGGGGTGGAAAATCTAAAAACATAATCGACCACACTAATAATAAGAACCCCCCAAAAATCATTATAGCAATATAGGTAAAAGTTCTGAAAGAAGAAAAGAACGATTTCTGTCAAAAATGCTAGAAAGCGAACAAACGGGCCTTCCCCTATCATGATACATAGTACCTAAACAGTATCTAACATAAAGAACCAGCATTATATGTAATGGGGATAAACTAAAATCCTTTTCAAAAAGATCGGAGTAAAGCAAGGATATCCTTTATTACCCCTAACATTTAGTTGATAGTGTTAGAAATACTAGTCTAAAAATAGACCAAGAAGAAACAAAATTACCCCTTTTTTTGCAGGAAGTATGATGTGTACTTAGAAAATCCCAGAGTCAACTAAAAAAACTAACATCAGTAAACAGTAACATCAGCAAAGTTGCAGGATATAGAATAAATCCACAAAAATTATAACCACTTTTGTACATTACCAACAAAACCCAGACAGATGGGATACAGAAATTCTACTAGAGAATGTATAAAATACTTAGGAGTCTACCTACTAACATACACAAAAGATTTATATGAGTATAACTACAAAACACTGTTTAAGGAAATAAAGGTAGAACCAAATAATTGGAGACATATAAATTGCTCACGGGCAAGCCAATATAATAAAAACTTCAATACGAACTAAAGTAATTCACTTATTCAGTGCCACCTCAATAAAAATAAGAATGTAACACTTTATTAAACTAAAAAATAAATCAAATGGTCAAAGATCTCAAGAGTAATAAATGTAAAAAAAAAAAGAATAAGTATCAGAACCAGATCTTGTACTGTACTACAAAGTAATCTTTAAAATGATTTAGTACTGGTAAAAAGAAAGGACAATCAATGGAACCAATTAGGTATATTATACACAGAAATAAAGAGTAGTGCAGTGTTGATAAATTTAAAGATCCCAGTTATTAGGGGAAGGACTCACTATTTGACAAAAACTTGGAAAAACTTGACAGCAGTCTGGAAGAAATTAGACTTAGATCAACACCTCACACCATTTATATTGAGATAACAAATTAGAGTAAAGAAGAAATTACCTCTTGGATCCATGGAAGGCAGCTTTCGTGATTACATAAGAGAGATTAACACAAGATAGTATGATCTATTTTGATAACATGAAATTAAAAAGGGGTCGCACAGGCAAATCTAATAGTTAAAGCTGGAAGGGAAACAGGCAAATGGGAAAAAAACTCTTTGCAAGTTTTTCTGATAAAAATTTCCTATCCATGATAGATAAGGAATTGATTCAGTATTATTAAACTAAAAACCATTCTAATAGATATGTAGTCCAAGGATATGAACAGGCAGTTTTCAAAGAAAAAAGTCCAAGCTATCAATAATCATATGGGAAAAATATTTGAAATCACTAATAAAATTAAAGGTATTTGAAAGTTCTACCTCACAACAACCAAACTGGCAAAAACAACATGTTGGAGGATTGCAGAAAGTCAGGTCACTGATGCACTTTTTCTGGCACTGTGAAGTGGATCAGTCATTCCTTTTTTAAATTTTAAGACTCAAGCACCACCAGTCATTCTTAAAAGCAAATGTGTCGAAAAAGTTATTAAACTGTGCTTGCTCTTTAACCCAGCAATGCTGGCCTATACCACAAAGAAATCAAAGAAAAAGGAAAACTATTTATAGAAGCTCTTTCTGTGGTGTCAAAAGAGCCAAAAAAGATGAGCATCCGTTAACTGGTGAACTGCAGAAGAAATTATCATGAATGAATATAACAGAATTCTACTATGCTATAAGAAATGAAGAAAGGTACCACTTCAGGGAAATGTGGAGACTTGTGCAACGTGATACAAAATGAAGTGAACAGAACCAGAAGAACAATTTATACAATAAGATTATCAAGATAATCAACTTTGAAAGATTTAAGAGCTCTAATCAACCTTGATTCCAGAGCACCAACATGCTACCCATTTCCTGGAAGAGAAAAGTGCAGATTGGGACCCAGATTTTTAAGACATAAAAATGTGGGAATCAGTTTTGTTTGACTATGCATATTTATTAGAACTTTTTTTCCTCCCAATGTGTGGGGTGGTGGAAAGGGGGAAGAGAAAACTGAAGGAGTACCCATCAATTAGGGAATGGATAAACAAATTATGAATGTCATGGAATACTATTGTGCTATAATAAATGAAGATACAGTTTTAGAGAAACCTAGGAAAACTTGCATGAACTGATGCAGAGAAAAGTCAGGAAAACAATGTGTAACTTATGAGTTCTACAGTCACTTTTTCAGTCCCATAAGTTTGCCACCTCTGAAGTATAACATCGACACTGCAAAAACGAACAATTTTGAGAGACTTAAAGAAACATGATCAACCATGATTCCAGTGGACTGATGAAGACTTCTACCCCTTTCCTGATAGAAAGGGAAATGATATTCTGTATATAAAATATGTAGACACATTTTTGGATATGGCCAATATGGGAATTTGTTTTGCTTGCCTGCTTATTTTTTACAAGGGTTTTATTTTTCTTTCTTTTTTTTTTTTTCCTAGTGGAAGCATGAGGAAGGTAGGAGTGAAAAAATAAATGCTTGATAATTGAAAAAATTAAATTAAAAAAACATTATTAACATGGGGAAGGTGGGTGTTAGTAGGGGTTAGGTTAAAGTGCTTTTTGGAGGAAGACAAGGTATTAATGAGAAGTGAAATATCCCACAAAGGTTCCTCAAAAAAAGAAGATTATAGGAGCTCTGAGAACAAAGGGAAAAAGGAAAAGGGGAGGGAAGGGAAAGGGCAGAAGAAAAGAACAGAGAACAAGTATGCCTGAAAGTGGAAAGCAAAAAAAAAAAAAAAAAGACAGGATTAGAGGCCTGCACATTAAAGGACCAAACCCCAAGCAGATAATTCTATAGCCTTCAACCATGACTAACAAAATCGTACTTCCTCTTCTCTGCATCTATAGTATATCTCCTACTATGTGCTAGGCACTGTGTTAAGTGCTTTACAAATATCTCATTTAATCCTCACAACAATCCAGGAAGGTATATGCTATTGCTATTTCCATTTTGCAGACGAGAAAACTGAGGCAAACAGGTTCAGTGATTTGCCCAAGGCCTCACAGTTAGTGAATGTCTGAGGGAGGATTTGAACCCAAGTCTTCTCATCTTCAAGCCTAGCATTCTATCCATTGAACCACTTAGCTTCCTCTAATAGAGCATCAGGTGTCCAGTTGAAAATTCTTCCAATGCTACCATTCCTACTATCCCATCCCCTTCCAAATAAATCCCTAATTATGCACAAAGACTGGACATCTAAGATATATAGACACCTAACAGAAATCCATGAGTAAAAGTGGTCAGAGGCAACCATGTTCTCAAAGAAAATATTGCAAACTATTAACAACCATATGAAAGAAAGTTCCGAATCACTAATAATAAGAGAAACAAATCAGTGGGAACGCTCAACATTGGAGAGGTTGTGGAAAGATAAGCACACGAATGATACATTGTTGTAAAGCGGGTCCAACTATTTTAGAAAGCAATTTGGAATTAAGAGGCGACTACAATGTTCATACCCTTTAACTCAGAGATTCTGTTGCTAAGCATATACACCTCCCAGGATGTCACTGAAAAAAATTACAGTGCATGCACATAATGGAATATTACTATGTTCTAAGAAATGCTGCATATGATGAATACAGACAAGCACGGAAAGACTTATATGAACTGATGCAAAGTGAACTAAAGCAGAATCAGGAATACATGCTACCAAATGCCTACAGCAATGTAAATGGAGAACAATAAAAGTTGAATGCTTCCAAATTATAAGGGGCCTATCTGGCCTCCAAGAAGACATATGAAAAGACATACCCCTCCACTGCTTTGCAGAGGTGGGGGATGATGGAACACTAGCAATGAGAGTTTTTTACAGGCTACAGTGAGTTGTGCTGAACCTTTTTTTCTTTTTTGGTTCTGGGAGTGGCAAAGTGGGTAAAGCGGCAAGGAAAGGAGGAAAATGAGAGTGATTTAAAAACAAGATTCCCTATCACATTCCTCTCATTTACTTCACTTACTACAACTTGTCTCCTCTTTACTCTGCTTCCTCCAACATAAAGAAACTCCGTCTAGCCCAGCACCTGCCATGCCCCCCAGTACATTACAGCAGGGAGGACAGGGCACCTTTCTCGGCAGCCACCACCAATTCTAGAGTCTTCCTTTGTCCTCTTTGATCAGCAATGTCCTCAGGGTCTGTATTACATGCATATTACTGATACCAATTCTGGATGAAGTGATAAGCCCCCTAGCTCATTCTCTCTATTTTCTCCAGGAGTTCAGCACCTGGCTCAGTCTTTCTCTACCCAAATTCATGCTCTTATACATGGAATCACAGATTTGGAGCTGGAAAGGACCTTTAAAGCCACCTAACCCTTACTTTACAGAAGAGGAAACTGAGGCACAGATTGTATTTTGCCCAAGGCCACATGGCTAACAAGTACCTGCAGCAGGATGTAAACCTAGGTTTTGCTGATGCCTAGTCCAACACTGTTTACTAAAACATGTGGCCTGATAGAAGAGGTTTCAACATATATACTGCTATCCCTTCAAGCGGGCCTAGACAGACACACAGCCAGCACCGCCACTTTCTTTCTTCTCATTCTTTTTTTCACCTCCTGCCTTAGGCCTCATTATTCCACTGAAATCGCTCCCGCCAAAGCTACCAGCATCTCTTGTCATTCCAATGGCTTTTTCGATCCTCACCCTTCTTGACCTCTCTACAGACTCTGACACCGTCCATCGCTCTCTGCTACCTGAATGATGGAGTCTTCTCAGTCTTCTTGGCGGGTTCTTCAAACATGTCACAACTACTACCCTCTCTAGAAGAGTCCACCTCCTGTCATGACCAAAAATGACATCCTTCTTGCCTCTTACTGTCAACCCCAGGCCCCCCTGTGTGTCCCCCAAGGTTCTGTCCTGGGCCCTGTTCTTTTCTCCTTTGATTTTTGTATTTTGCTCGATGATCTCATCAGATCCCAGATTCAACTACCTCCATGCGGATTTTCAAATCTGTTCGTCCATCTTTTCCTTTTTATACTAGGTTTTCTCCTGACCTTCAGTCGCCCATCTCTAGCTGCCTACTGGACATCGTGAACAATGTCTCACAGATATCTTAAATTTAGAATGTCCAAAAGTGAATTCATCATCTTTCCTCCTATACCTTCCTCTCTTCTAAACTATCCTATTACTAATGAGGGCACCACCATCCCGCCAGTCACCCAAGTTCTATTCCCTACTTTCACCTCCCATATCAATGTCGCTAAGTGGTGTCAATTTTGTCTCTTGCCAACGTCTCACCCTTCTTTCTTGTGACACTGCTAACACCCTTGGACAGGCCCTCATCACCTCATGCCTGGACTGCTGGAATAGTTTTGTGGTTAGCCTCCCTGCCTCAATTCTCTCCCTTCTCAAGACCATCCTCCACGCAGCTGTAACAAAATTTATGTTCTTAAAACACAAGTCTGCCCATGTCACCCTCCCCCCTTTCAATCAACTCTAGTGGCTTCCTTTTATCTCCAGGATCAAATATAAAATCCTCTAGTTAGTTTTTAACAAGGCTTTCATAACCTAGTCTTCTTACACTTTATTCCCTTCCTCCTGTGTATTCTGAAATCTAGTGACAACTATCCCGGCTGTTCCTCTCATAAGACACTCCATGCATTTTCACCGGCTCTCCCTCCTGCCTGGAATGTTCTCTCTTCTCCTTTACATCTCCTGACTTCCTTGCAGTCCTAGCTAAAACCACATCTTCTGATCCCCCTTAATACCAGTAAGTGCCTTCCCTCTGTGCCTCCAATTTATCCCACACAGACCTTGTTTTTCCACAGCTGTTTGAACACATTCCCCATTAGACTGAGCTCTTTTAAGAACAAAGACTTTTTGGCTTTTCTTTGTATCCCCAACACTTAGCACATAGTAGGTACTTTAGAAATGCTTCCTTACTTGACTTGTTGATCAACCTACTTAACTCCCATGACATTCACTACAATCCTCACCATCACCCCAAATCACTCCTTCTTTATGATCTAGAACTCTGAACTCCTCAATCTGAGTACAACCTCCTGAGGGCATCTCCTCACCCTTCTCATTGCTCCTAAACCTTTTCATTGTTCTTGTACCAACCTCAAGGCACTCTATTGCTCCCTCTAGCCTGTTAACTCCCTTAAAAAAAATCTCGATCCTATAGGTAATAAGTTCAATTATGCTCTTTCCTGTCCTCTCCAATCCCCTTTCCTACAACCACCAACATCCCACCGTTCCTCTCATGTACATGTGCTTCTCAATAACACTAGAGGAAACCACACGACCTTCTTGACTGAGATCACTAATAAATTTTTCATCTAATCTCAATGATGTCTCCACTCCTACTTTTATTGTTGACTTCCTGCGCCACTCTATACACTGGCTATTTTTCAGGCCCAAGTTTCCTACACCATCTCTTCCTCCTCCCTATCAGAAATGGCCCAGCACCAAAAAACCCCTCAACATTAAGCCATTTTCTCTAATACATGGCTGAGATCTTTGATAAGAGGCCAATCCTTCTATTTGTGCACCTGATCCTTCCCCCTCCACATGCCATTCCCTCCTTGCTACCTCCCCTCCTACCAGCTCCTTCCTTTTTATCTGCAAACATACTTTCTCATTCTAAATTTCAAAGACAATCTCCTAGAAAAAGCTATTGATCCTTGCTGCCTCCCCTTCCACTGCTGCTGCTCATTTCTCAAGCCCTTGCAATTGTGTTTTCTACTTCGTCCCTCAACTCGAACTACAGTCTTCTAGGTTATTAACGATCTCCTAATTAATAAACTTAAAAGCCCCTTCTCAGTCTTCATCATTCCTGACCTCTATTTTATTAAACACTTACCACACACCAAGTAGCAGCAATACAAATACAAAGACAGCCATGGCAGTCAGTTCCTGCCCTCAAGAGGCTTACACTCTACGTAAGACAATGCATCCCTTTCTTCCTTCCTTCCTTCTACCCCTTGCTCAGTCCCAAACCTTAGGTGTCCCTCAAGGCTCTATCCACAGACCCTTGACCCTACATTAAGAACTCTCGTTCTAAGTTCTTTTTTACATATGTGACACCCTATGATTCTACACTTGGTTACATAAAAGCAGTAACATCATGAATTGCCCAATTAGCAATGAAGTGAAATAAACAAAACATTCCAATTCCCTGAGCCTTCATTAGTCCGTATCTCCTGTAGTGAGCAATTTAAAGAGAGAAGAGTCTTAGAAATAAAGCCTTGCCTTTTCATATTAGAGATGAAGAATCTGAGGCTTAAAGGGTTAAATGGCTTAGCTAAGATCACTTAGTACAGAGGTGTCAAATTGATACCAATACTCTTTAGTTTGAATAGGTCCAAATTAAAATGTAAATAGGAAATATTTCACAAAATAAAAATGTAATATAAAATATTTAGTAAATAATATTAATTTCAGTAAATTATCAATTATTTCTAATTAATAAATGTGTTAATAGTTTATACTAATTTTATTAATATGTTGCTCAGAGATTTGTTTCTATTTCAACTTGACACCATTGTCTTTTAGTGCTTTAATACAGTAACCCAGGGCTCCTGACTACTCATCCATTCCTTAGACCCAAATCACTCTGGCACTATGGCTATCGCTGATTAGTCAACAATAGGACCCAGGCCAAGCCCCACATGGTGGTCACCGTTTGGGCTCTGAAGGCTCAAAGTGAGTGTAAATAGCCAATTGTTTGTTTTGGCCAGAAACCCTGAAGGTCTTCCCCTCCCAGACTGATAGGTAAAAGGGGCCATTCTTTGCCTCATTTCTTACCAAATAAGTGTTGCCTCAGTCAAACCCAGAACTGGGAAAGACATTAGCTTAAAAAGGCCAAGGTTCCCCATTGCACCCGGGGCCATCTCTGGTCATCCTGATCTATACCTTACCACTGGACCTGAATGGGTCAGGAAGAGAGAGTGAGGCTGGTGACTTTGTACAGCCCTCCCTTACTTAAATCCAATTCACCTGCAAGTCACGGTCCCCTTTGAGAACGAAGGACGAACTACAGCATCCAGAACTATCTTTTCTCTAAACACCCAATGTGTTTAGAGAATGTTCCTCAATGTTCCCATAAGATCGATTATCCTACAGAGTTCACTGCCACTCCACAGACCTGCTCAGTAAGTTCCAATGGCTTATTCCCTCTAGGATCAAACACAAACTCTATTCTGCATTTAAAGGCACTTCCAGCCCGGCTCCAGCCCCGTTTTTCGGATTTTTACAAGATACTCTGATTCGCCTACTCTACAATCCAGAAAAACTGGCCTTTTTTGGGTTTCTTTCAGAAACATTCCATTTCCTGTCTCTGTGACTGGCTGCTGCCTCATGCCTGGAAAGCATTCCTTCGTCACCACCTCTTAAATCCCTGTTTTCCTTCAAAGTTTAACTCAAGCAATACCTCCCACATGAGGCCTTTCTCAACACCCCCAGCTGCTATTGCCTTCCGTTTCTCTAATTACCTTGTATTTTCTTTACATGTATTTTCTACATTTGTATATATGCCTAGTTTCCCTCCATTACGATGTAAGCTCCTTAGAGCCGGGGGCTATTTCAATTTTTGTCTTTGCATCCCAAGCCCTGACAAAGTCCTTAGCACCCAATAAAAATGCACGATAAGTTCTGTTAATGTGTTGATCTCTATGCAAATGATTCCAGATCTATCCATCTAACCCTAATCTCTTTCTGGCGCCACGAACCGTCTATTGGACGGACTGAATCTCCCAAGTGGAGGTCCCACAGGCACCTACCTCAATCCTAACACGTCCAAAACAGAACTCGGTCTCTTTCCCTCAAACCTGGCCCTCTATCGTCACTCCCCTGTCTAATTAGAGCTGAAAGCGCCATCATCCTTCTAGTCACTCAGGGTCCCAGCCTCGGCATCGTTCTCAACTAGTCCCAGATCCAATTAATTTGTAAGAGTGAGCTGTAAACTGACCCAACCATTCTGGAGAGCAATTTGGAACTATTCCAGCAATACCACTACTAGGTACACATCCCAAAGAGATCGTAAAAGGAAAAGGACCCACGTGTAAAAAATATTCATAGAAGCTTTCTGTGGTAGCCAAGAATTGGAAATTGAAGGGATGTCCATCTACTGGGCAATGGCTGAACAAGTTGTAGTATATAAATGTGATGGAATACTACTGTGCTGTAATAAATGATGGGCAGACAGATTTCAGAAAAACCTGGAAAGACTTACATGAACTGACGATGAGTGAAGTGAACGGAACCAGGAGAACATTGCACACAACAACAGTAACGCTGTACAATGCTCGACTATGACCGACTTAGCTATTCTCAGCCATACAATGATGCAAGACGACTCTGAAGGACTTATGATGAAAATCTGAATACAGATTGAAGCATACTTTTTTACTTTATTTTTTTGTCTACGTTTTCTTTCACAACATGACTACTATGAAAATGTTCTGCACAACTACACATATATAACCTATCTTGCATTGCTTGCCTTCTCGATGAGGGGGTTGGGGAGGGATGAAGGGAGAGAATGTGGAACTCAATGTTTTACTTTTTTTCTATTTTTTTCCCTTAATTTATTTAATATTTTTAGTTTTCAACACTGATTTTCACAAGTTTGAATTACAAATTTTCTCCCCATTTCTACCCTCTCCCCCACTCCAAGATGGCATATATTCTGGTTGCCCTGTTCCCTAGTTGGCCCTTCCTTCTGTCACCCCACTCTCCCCCAACCCCTTTTCCCTTACTTTCTTGTAGGGCAAGACAGATTTCTATGCCCACTGCCTGTATATCTTATTTCCTAGTTGCATGGGAAAACTCAATGTTTTATAAACAAATGTTAAAAATTGTTTTCATATATAACTGGGGAAAAATAAAAGACTAATTTCTTTGAAAAGAAAAAAAGAAGATACTACTAAAAATAAATAAAATTAAATTTTAGAAAGTGACATCTGGTCAAGTCTACCTCCATAACACCTCTACCATCCACCTTGACTATTGTATCAACCTCTTAACTGGCTACCCTGCTTTCAGCCTCTGCTCTCTCTAATCCATCTTCCACAGAACTGCCAAAATAAATAATCTCCCTAAAACAAATGTGACATCAGCTCCCAACCTCAGGGACCTCAAGTAACTCTCTACAGCTTCCAGGGTAAAATACGAATTCTTTATTTTGACATTTAAAATCCTTCATGGTCTGGCTCTAGCTTGTCTTTCCAAACTTACTCATATTACTCCCCCTCACATAGTCGAGGTTCCATTTAGACTGGCCTAATTGCTGTTTATAGTGCTTTGTACCTATATCAAGTACTCAATAAATGACTTTTTCATTCATTCATTCTGAATCAAATAATCTTTCTCCAGATTCCTTGTTTCTGTATAGACTGTCCTCCATTCCTAGAATATATCTTTCTCATTTCTGACTCAGAATTCCTGGTTTTCTTCGAGGTTCAACTCACTGGCCTCCTCTGACAGGAAGTTCTTCCTGGTCTGTGTAGTAGTTAGTGCTTTCTCCTTTCTCCATCTTTAAATAATATTTTGGTTACATGCTGCATCTCTCCACCTCCTTCAGCAAGGAGATGTAAGCTAAATGAGAGAGGGATCATTCTCTGTTTCGTCATTGTATCCCCAGAGCTTACCCTGGTGCCTCGGCTAAATGTCAACGGTTTTGGTATAGAGAGATAATAAGAGCCACTGGCAGGTTTTGTAGAAGTGGATAACTAGCCATTGGTAATAAAGACCACTCCAGAGATCAACTGAGAGAAACTGAGGTTCCAGTCAAGAGAACAGGAGTCCAGAGAGGGGTGCTGAAATTCTCGTGTACAACATCTTTGGGGAATCAGTGGATTACTTATGAAATTTACAGCATGAGAGGGTAGAATCGCAGAGCTAGCATAACTGACTGGAGTGGTGGCAGAGTGGCCACAGTCACTTACTCTGAGGGAGCCACAGGCCCGGGGGAAGTAGGTCATGCAGGCCTTCATTCCCTCCAATGCTGACAGCTCACACTATGAGGAAATAAGAAGAAAAGTGAGGAAGAGCCTCTCCCACACCCTAGTGCTTTCAAATCCCCACTTGAACCCCAGTACCCTCTAAGCCTTCATCCATTCCTCCTCCCCCATTTCACCTGTGAGGCCTTGCCCCAAGGGCATAAACCTTACCTCAGGTTTAAGGCCCAGCAAGGATGTCAGCAGGCCAGGCAGGTGGTTTGTGGAGATGTCTCGAGAGAGCTCAGGGAGCTGGGCTGAGTATCGGAGCAGATCTCTCAGTATGGCCACAGCCAACTCCATAGTAGGGGCTGGGTCCTGGGACTGAAAAGCAAGAGATGGAAAAGAAAGATGAGGCCAGGGAAAACCCATGTTCTTACTTCCTAAAGAGAAAGGACAGCACAAGAGGTTTTAGGAAGAATACCAGGGTCAATCAGAGGAGGCAACAGAGTATAGTTAGAAGAGTTCAGAATTTAGAGATGGTTAGTCAGTCAACTATCACTTTATTAAGCACTTACCATGTGCCAAGCGATATCAATACAAATACAAACAGAAAAGACAGTCAGGAAAGTCCCTGATGTCAAAGGGCTTACATTCTATTGGGAGAAGACAACACATTGAAAAAACAGAAAGACTGAAAAGGAGGGTCAGGAGAGACGAAGGCATACATGGAATAGTTAAAAAGAATCAAACGTTTGTAAACTTTCATATCCTTTCCCAATCCTGACAGAGCACTTTCTAGCTGCATCTGGGTTGCAGAAGCTGCAGGCTGCCTAGTTTTCCCTTCCCCAACCACATCTCAACTCTTGTAGCAAGTTATTCCCTTCTGAAAATGACCAGCAACATCTCCCAGACTGAAGTCTGAGTCTTCACGTCTCTATAGTGACATAAAAGTTTGAAAAGGGCTTTTGTTGTTATTGCCCAGCCATGTCTGAACCTCATTAGGGTTTTCTTGGCAAAGACACTAGAGTGGTTTTCTTCAGCTCATTTTACAGAGGAGGCAATCAGAGTTAAGTGACTTGCCCAGAGGAACATAGATAGTAAGGAGTCCAAAATCAAATTTGAACTCAAGAAGTCAAGTCTTTCTGACTCTAGGCCCAGGACACTATCTACTTTGCCACCTAGCAGCCCATGTGATCCTCACAACAACCCTGGTGATGTATACTATTACTACCCCCACCACTCCTTCATAGATGAAAAAAACTGAGGCTGAGACTGACCCATCTAAGGTCATATAGCTTACAAGTGTCTGTGGCAGAATTTGAACTCCAGCCTTCCTAACTTCATGTTAACCACTCTCTTCACCATTCCACATTGCTTATAGATGTAAAGCATCAGCTAGAACAGGACTCTTCTTATTGCTAAGTTTGTTAGGTCACACCCTTCCTAAGACCAGGAAGGAAAAGAAGAGTTTAGATTTCAAAGTAAGTGGACATCTTAAGTGTGGAAGAACAAAACTCAACCCTTTTCTCCAGCAGGCTCCTACCAATCTATAGGATTAAAAAGTCAGCAGAGATAAGAATGTTAATAAAGGAAGCAAGCCAAGATGGAGATTAAAATGGGATGTGTTTTAAAGAAGTTCATTTTATATAGCCGGTAATAAAGGTCAAAGAAGTTAAGTAAATGCAATGGCTAAGTATGACAGCAAAGAGCTGAAAACAGCAATCTTGTCCCATGATCGCTTCCTCTCTACAATGGGATGGGTCTTATTCTTTTACCACATTCTCTTCCCATAAGGAATCCACCATACCCAGGAAATAAGGGGGATAGGGGGTGGGAAAGAGGGAAGGAGGACAAGCTTACCTGAAGGACATGCTGAATACTGCGGAGCCAGGAAACACTGTGCTGCTGGAACGTCTCAGTGGGACTCTCCGCCACCAGCAGGGAAAGCAAACACAAT
The DNA here is from genome assembly GCA_028646595.1 of Phalanger gymnotis. Classification (NCBI taxonomy): domain Eukaryota; kingdom Metazoa; phylum Chordata; class Mammalia; order Diprotodontia; family Phalangeridae; genus Phalanger; species Phalanger gymnotis. The sequence goes on from CM053627.1 coordinate 205,651,308, forward strand.
CCCTCAAACCTGGCAAGAGGATGAGGAGGGGCAATGTCTGAGAGAATGGGCTAGATTCCAGAAAGTGATACTCCCCTCTCTTTATCTATCTCCAGGGACTTAAATCCTAACTCCTAAAGGATGTGGGAATGAGGTTGGCAGAAATTGAGAAAGAGCTCCAGCCCGAGAAGCAAAAGTTAAAGAGATACTCCTGCTTCTTTTAAGAAGGCCCGAGTTAAAAAAAATAAATAAATTAAAAATTAAAATTAAAATTAAAAAAAAAAAGGCCCGAGTATTAATGTACAACTGGAAGTGGGTAAGAAGGTAATATAATCGGATGTAAAATTTAACTTCCAGTCAAAGAAGTTGTGAAAACCAGGAAGAAGGCTTCCAGAAGAAGCTACTACATCCAAGATATGGAAGCAGGGAGATGGAAAAAGTGATCTCAGGAGGAACTAGGAGGTTCCTTCTTGAGCTCCAACGAAAATGAGAAGGATGGGGATGGATACGTGGTTGAGTTGCTGGACTTGAGGTGAAGGATAAAACTTGGTAAAGGACTCACCGAGTCTTGATGGAGCCAAGTCGGGCATTGCTGAGACCCACTAGTGCTCCCACAGCTGAGAGGTTCTATGGAGAAAAAGAGAAGTCAAGATTAGGCAGAAGAAAGGAAGTAAGAGAACCCACGTGGTAATGCCGCGTGGGTTCTCATACTTCTGTATCATCTGCAAAGTCCCAACTATTCCAAACCTCAATATCCTAGCTTTCACCGATAAATTCAACTCAATTCTCCCAGAAGCCACCATACAAAGACTTCTAACCATTGATGTAAATAGGCCTTGGCCTCTTGCCTCCAACTGATAAAACTCTTTAGCTTCATGCCTCATTCAATTCATTCAATTCAAAAAAATATGTATTTACTAAGTGCCTACCATGCTTAGTGTCATGGGTTATATGAGAGAAGCATGCCACAGCCTTGTTTTTCAAGGAGCTTGCCATATTGTTTGGAAGTGCAGAAGGGGGCCTTCAAGATAATTATATGAAAAACAATTTTTGAAAGAGACTCAAGAGAATATAACTAAGAATTCCCAAAGAATTGTACAAGAATCTCTGAGACATCAGAGGTCAGGTCAGTGAAAGAGCCTAATCATCAAGGTAGGCTTTATCTAAGTTCGGAAGAAGGTTGAAGATTTACATAAATAATGTGGGGGAAAGGGGAAGTATTCCTGGTGAGGAGAAACAAAAGAAGCAGATGCAAGAATAAATCTGGTGTCCAGGCAGGCAGTGAGATTGGTTGGTGGTTGAAAAATGGAAACAAAGTGGGAGATAAATAAAGAGGGGACAAATTGCAAATGGTTTGGGATGCCAGGCAAAGGAGACTGTGCTATAAACATAATACTGTAACAGGGAGCTGTCACAGGTTCTTGAAAAGGGGAGAGAAATGATGAAAATGGTATAAAAATGGTGTCTGGTCATGGTATAGTAGGTGATTCAAAGTGACAGGATATAAGAGAGATGGTGAGTTAATGAATCAGCGAATACTTACTATTTACTAGACAACACTGAAGTAGACAGTATAGAAATACAAAGAAACAAGGCAAAAATCTCTGCCTTCAAGGAACACAGAAATCTTAGCACAGGAAAAAACACATAAATATGAAGATTGCCAATAACACTACAACACAGTATGTAATCAAGTGACAAATGAATTGTAAAACAAATGCTGTAAGAATTTGCAGGAGGAAGAGAATAATGATGGTTGCTGCAGTTAAGTAAAAGGTAAGGTGAGCCACAGAGGTAGACTCTGAAGGGAGAGGTGAGGAGAACAAGGAGCAGAAAACAGCATTCCAGTCTAGGGGAACAATCAAGCGCAAAAGCTCAGAGGTTTATATAAACTTTGAGTAACGCAGTAACAGTGACTAGATGTGAACCACTTAAAAGCTGAAATTGAGAAATATAAGACAAAAAAAAAAAAGACACTGGCGCCAGACTGGGAAAAGGAATTCGTTAAGGCCAATTTGGGCTTTGAGCAATGGACACTCAGTAACAGCTTATGAGCACTTAAATGACAATAATGAATGCAATATTAAAAGAAGACATTAGATGGATTCTATACATGTAGAGAAATTGGTGAAAGTATGACAAGTTACAAGATTCTTGTATTACTTCAGACATAAGGTAACAGGGGCCTAGCCCATGAGAGTGGGAATGCAAAGAAAATGGTGGGGATACAAAGAAAAAAGTAAATTCAAGAGCAAATAGTCTTCTAACTTGTCTTACTTCCTCTAGTTTCTCCCTCCTTCTGATCCACCCAAATTCATCTTCTTTAACACAAGACTTTGTGATAAACAGGATATGGATAACAAAGGAGAAAAGAATCATACTTCCAAAATGATCGAGTAAGAGTCAAAGATGCTTCTAAAATATAGAGCTAGGGTAACTGAGAGTATAGTGGTATCAGAGAAACGGTGACTTTAGAGGGATTAAGACAAGTAGCACTGAAAGGAAGGGGCCACTCATTTTATGAGGAAAACTAAGGCTAAGATATGGAAAGTGGCTAGACACTATGGGGAGGTAGCAGAACTGTGTCCTGGGCTGTACCATGTTGGTTAAAAAGGAAGATAATAATTATAAGTCCTTTCAGTCTGAGATGATACTGAAAGATACTGCTGGAAAATATGGGAATGGAAGTCTGGGGAAGAACGGTCCCTGAAGATGACAGTCTGAGAAATCGGTACAGAAAAAGAGAAAATCCAATCACAACTAGCTTTCCTCCCAGCTTCCGCAGGACAGGGTTCATCTCCCTATTCCTTACAAAGAACCTATTATCTAGTAGGGATCCTCCCTACTTCTCTCTTTTACCTGGGCCTCCTCCCGCCAGATTTTCCCCCTAAAGTCCCCCTCGGAAGCTCACCTGGGGGCTGACCCCACCTCTAGGGCTACCTCAACCCAGCCCCACTCTCGAAAGCTCACCTTGGAGGGATCCCCTCCCCACACTTCCCCCCGAACCAGGACCCGCCCACCGGCGCTCGACTTCACCTGGGCCCCGCCCATCATCCCGTGCAGCCTCAGAAGACGCACGAGCCCCGGCACCAGCGGGGCTGTGGGGGGCGAAGGGGGGGCGGCAGGCCCGGCCCGAGGCTGCAACAACCCAGATACGCTCTCCAACAGCAGCATGCGGAGACGTGACCCAGGACCTGCGGCCGGGAGACCGCCTGCCCCGCCCGGACCCCCAGCCCCAGAACCTGTGGGGCTCCCGCTCAGCACGGCTGCCGCCATCTTCACCTGCACTCTTGGCCGCTGCGCACTGTGATGATGTCAACACGTTGCGACTGTGCGGCGGGAGGAAGGGGGAAGAGGGGACTAAGGCATGCGTACTGAGGACCACAGGGGGCCCGAAGCCACAGAGAAAGGAAGAGGCTGCGCGTGCGCGTTGAGGCTGGTGTGAGACTGAGCAAGGATGGAACGCGTGATTTAATTAACATTGATGAGTATTTTCTCGGAGGGAGGCGAGGGGAAACCGTGGGGGAGGTGGTGGGAGGAGAGAGAGACCTCCTTTCCCCCTCAGCATAGAATAAGTTTTGAGTGGGCCCATTCGTTAGCCCAACACCACCAGCTTTGTAGCCCTCTAAGCGTGCTGGCTTGGGATTAGGGTGGAGCCTGGAATTTAGCTGGGGAGATAAAATAATAAATAAATTATTTTATAATTTACAATTATATTATATATAATTATAATATAATAAATTATTTGTTATAAAATAATTTAGGGTCTAAATCGTCATTCCTAAAGGAAATCAACAAAGTTGATAAAAGTTCGCTTGCTTTACTATCTTTATACTCCCCCTAAGTCTGTTAGACCGAAGGCTCCTCAAGAGTATTATGAATTTGCCTGGGTGTGTGTTCCTCCATTGTAGTCAAAGTACAACCTGAATTCAAAAGAGAATCTTAGGAATGTATCAGGGAATTCGGGAGTAGAGGATCCTGGAGCATAGCCTTGGAAAACAGGGTAGGCTGTGGGAGACACAAAGGATATAATGTAGAAGAATCATAGACTGTTAGGCGTCATAGAATTGCAAGCCATCTTAGAGGTGGTTGCTTCCATTTGTAGCAAAGGTTTGCAAAGTGCCTTATGTATGGTCTCATTTTTTTCCTAATAGCAGCCCTTCAAGGTAAAAACTGCCGACATTATCTCCACGTGGAAAACAAGGCACAAGTTTAAGAGAGTTTGAAACTTGTATTTGGTCACGGTGTTAGAGGCTGGTTTGGAATCCAGGTCTCCTCTGACCCAAAATGAAGCGCTCTTCCCACCATACTTTGCTGCCTTTCTAGGAAGAGACGTAGTATGGAGATCATTTGTAATTAAGTGCTAGATTGTGATAGTTGCAATTGTTAAGTAATTCAGAAAAAAAAAAACCCAGCCATTTTGTATAGTAATTCGGATTCGTATAGTGATTTAAGGTTTACAAAGCATTTTCTTATCGTGAATGAGGCAATGCAAATGTTAATTAGCTCTGTTTTATAGATGAGGACATATGATCAGAAAGGTTAAGGATTTCCTTAACATAGAGATAATAAACGAATTGCAAACCGAAGGCTCCCGATTCTGGATTAAGAGGTCTTTCCGCAGTCTGAAAGCTGGCTTTCCACCAGTTTGTTAAACAAATTTTCTATGATTCAATTAATGAATGAAGATGTGGTAGGGTGGATGAGTATGGAGGAGGAAGGTGGGAAGAGATATTGAGGGGGGGGGGGCAGAAAGTACCGAGACATTATATGGTAGTGTATGGTGAAGGCCGGCTAAAATGGGACTGCTAGTCCTCGGGGAAGATACTCGTTTTCAGCCGCTCGAATGCATGAGTGTTGAATGTACACCATATGTACATCCCTGGTCCTGCCACCACTCATATCCTGGGAACCAAAGAGGGTAGACAAGGGAAGAATATCTATTCCGCCAATGGGCGCGTGAGCCTGAACACGAAGAGCCAATCCCCGGGCTTGTCTGGCCGAGGCGGGGATGGGGAACCGGGCGATGCCTCCCTTTCAAATGGGGAACCACATAGCTGTCTGGAAATGCGGAGAGGCTGGGAGAGGGGAGGGGCCCAGGGGCAGAGAGCGCTCCCGAACAGTTGCCGAGGAAGCACCAATCAGCGCTTGGCAGGGAGGTGGGCTGCGCTTCACCGTCTAGTCACCTTGGAGAATTGGAGATTCGGCCGGGAGAGGGAGGGGCAGGATCCCCCGGCTGACGCGTCGGACCCGGGTTCTCTGGGATGGGGAGGGGAGAGAGGTGGTGAGGCGCTTGCGCAGTGCTGGCGGGGAGGAGCTGGGCCAAGCAGCGGGCGAGGAAAGCTGTGAGCTACTAGCCGGGAGGACTGCTGTGCGCACCATGGGGGAGAAAGCAGGGACCAGGTAAGTGGGATGGGGTCTGCAAAAGGGGTGCATTGCTCAGAGTCAGGGTTTGCAGAACGGGTGGCTTCGGGCTCCCTGGATGGAGAGCATGGGGAGGAGAGCGGGGACCGGGCGCCTGGGGAATAAGGATGGGAGTGGGGGCAGGGGCGCTGGAAGGACTGGGCTTGTGGGTCCATGGGGGACGTGAGGTGGACGGGAGCAGCATGCATGGCACACTAAAACGAGTGAGGACTCGGGGCCTGGAGCCTGCATTCCAAAGGGACGAACGGGGGCGGGGGGGAGGCAGTAGACGCCTGAGCGGTCTGGTGGCTGAGATGCTGGGACACCAAGAGGAGCAGCAGGTGGCCTGTTACCCCCAGGGATAGTGAATGGAGAGGGAAGCCTGAACCCGCTGGGGAGAGACAGCCCCCCTCCCTCCGTCTCGTACCAAACAAACAGGAAGTCGCCTGTACAGTAGTCCCCCGCCCTGGAAGAGTGCCCTCTACCTGCATCCTAGCCTGTGATACCCACATATTTTGTCTTCACCCCCCAAGGATTGCTAGAGGCAGCAGCTTTATGGAGGGGAAGAATACATATGAGAGATTGAAAGCCGATGTTGCAGGCATCCCACCTTAACCTGCTCCTGTGTCTCTGGTCCCAAGCACCATTTGCCTTTAGCATACTCTCTCCTACATAATTTTAAGTCAAGGCCCCTTTTACCCTCTGTACCCCAACTTCTGTTTTTTGGACTCCAGTAGAATCTACTTCCTGTTGTGACCCAATACCCACTAGAGACCTAGAGCTGTTGGGGGTGGATGTCTCTGTTTCTGGTAGGAAAGGGAAAAAAAGGTTCAAAAAAAACCAAAAACCCTAGAAGAGCTGAGAGTATATCCTAGCAGCCTGATCTGTCATATCTCTTGCAAATTGCAGTCAAACCTTTCTTGGTAGAAAATGGGAGTCTTCGTTTCTGACTCCAAAGCTGAATGTTTGGGTTAAGGGTGGGGGGGGAACAGTTCACAAGGGCAGGCCATGGGATGTGGGTGGGTTAGAATCCCAAGAAAAAAAAAAGGGAAGTGGTTGATTTGAGACTGTCTCCCTTTTTTGTTCTGTGGTGTGGGTTTTGGGGGGGAGTGGACTAAGGAGGGTACTGCTGCTGACATGGCACAATTTATCACACATACCACCACTACCCCTTCTTTGAGCCGCAGGAAATGGACAGAATAGCAGGAAATGGGGGGGGCACCTGCTTCTACTGGCCCTCCCCTCTGGGCAACTCCCTTGATCTCCCCCAGTCATCTTCACCACTCTCCATACACGTGAACTCCTCCCGAGATTGGGGCAATTAATGACATTCAACAGCTCAATTGAACAAATGTTTATTAAGCTCCTGTGCCATAAAACACAGCTCAGTCTTGATGGATAGGAAATCACAAATGAAAAATAAATAGTGCCTGCTCTCAAGGATGGATCAGAATCCTCTCTTGGGCAAGGGCTTTTGCCCCAATAACCAGCATCCAGGTGAACACCATCCTGGGGCCTCTAAGATGACAGGCTCATAGAATTTAGAGCTGCAAGACTTGAGAGATAATCTAGACTGACTCCCTCCCACTGCAGAAAAGGAAATAAACACAGCAACTTACCCCAAATCCATATGCATATTAAGTAGCAGAACTAGGATTTAAAAACTAGTCTTTTGACACCAAATAAAATGTTCTTTTTAAAAATATGCCATGCTGCCCCTCCCTTGATTTAATTTGGGGGGGGGGGTCAGGGAGAGGGGCAGGCAAACAAAAAGTACAAAAGCATTGATACCCCCTTGGGTCTTTTGGGGAACATCAGAATAGGGTTCTTTCCATGACAACTAGAGGAAAACAAAGGGTGGCTGGTATTTGTTCAGTTATATCCAACTCTTTGTGACCCCATTTGAGGTTTTCTTAGCAAAGATATTGGTGTGGTTTGCCATTTCCCTTTTCCAGCAGCTCATTTTACAGATGAGGAGACTGAGGCAAACAGGTTCAAGTGACTTGCCCAGGGTAACACAACTAGTGTCTGAGGCTGGATTTGAACTCAGGTCTTCCTGACTCCAGGCCTGGCCCTCTATTTCACTGTGCCACCTAGTTGCTGGCTAGCATATTGAAATGTCATTCGACTTTTCTGGAGAGGCCAGTGTGGGAGAATGGGAGAGGGGTTGGTTCTCAAAGTTTTCACTTAATGGACTAAGGAAATCTGACCTTCAGGGAGTCAAGAAAGGAAATGAGGAAAAGCTTAAAGTGGTTATAATTCAACGTTGGCCATTTTAGGTTTATCCGAGAAGCATTTATAAGAAACGAGCGTCTGAGGGGTAGGTAGGAAGGTGTCTCATCCACAGAAGAGGCAGACCCCCTTGGCAGTTGCTATGAAAAATAAATTCTAAACAATGCCATGTTGGGGCCCCAAAGACTTCCTATCCTTAATCCCAGGGTGAAGTCATAGCCTAAAAGACTGCCTTGGAAAACTGTTAGTGGAACAGGACCATACCTAGATAGTTGGTCCACATGGTGAAAACACACTTGGGCAGTATCCTGTAGTAGTTAAAATGATGGACTTGGAGTCAGAAAAACCTGGATTTGAATGCAGCTTTCAATACTGACTACATCTGACTGTGGGAAAAATTACATCCCCTTCAGTTTCAACTTCCTGGTCTTTAAGCTGGGGACACCACCTCCCATGGTACCTACCTCATAGGGTTGTCACAGCAGTCTGATTTCAGC
>CM053627.1:205659518-205674527 GCA_028646595.1 Phalanger gymnotis
CCCACCGCCACCACCCCGCCACCCAACTCCCATTCCTTCTCACTTAGGAAAGGATTCATGAGGAACAACTAAGCTAGAAGGGGGCAAGGTGGGTCTGGATGGTGCCATAGTGATGACCTTCCAAATCCCATTAGCTTCTGGTCCAAGGTTGGGGCCCCCTTGGGGAATCTGGGTTTCTTGGAGAAGTGAAGAGGACAAAGAATGAGGTATGGGTTTGGAATAAGGGGCAGCCTCCCAGGGTAAGGTAAGGGAGTCCTTTAGCTCCCCGAACACGATTGTGTTCTCCCCTTTTTTTTGGCAGGGTCTTCAAGAAGTCAAGTCCTAACTGCAAGGTGAGGCCCCTTGAGCCACAGCTCAAAGCTTCCTGCTCTTTCCCAATATCCTTTCGATAGTCTCATCTTCCCACAAAGGTTCCTCAACCCCTCCCCCTACTCCCCACTTCCTGTCATATCTGAAAGCTGACTTCCCCTCCCTTCTTGCCACTATGACAACATGCATGCCTGTGTATGTCCTAGGGAAGCTGAGGGTAGGTGTTATTAGGGGCAAGTGCCTTGGGCTCTGGGTCAAAGGGGAGAAGAGGAAAGCCTAGGCATCCGGGCTATGATCTGTGTACCCCATTCCAAGATCCCTAGTGGAGAGTGAGGACAGGCCTGGAGGCAGCATGTCCCTAAGGTCTTCTTTCCTGGGAAGGGTCTTGTTGGAGTCAGGGGTACTAGGCAACTGTAGGGAAACAGGGAGGGATTTGAGGGCATCCAAAGAAATAGGGGTTCAGGGAAGGTTGAAGACGGGAGGGGATTCCTTCTTGGTACCACTTGATCTTGATACCTTGCCTTACCCCCTTTGCCTTCCTGCCAGCTGACAGTGTACCTGGGCAAGAGGGACTTTGTGGATCACCTGGATCGAGTAGATCCTGTGGGTGAGTGGAAGAGCAAAAGCCCTGACTGGCCCTGGACACAGAGAAAAAGAAATCTCCTAGGGGAGGGCTTGAGTCTACATATTACGTTCCCTCTCACATCTTTTAAGTGCCCAGATAAGGTACAAATTAAAGGGAGGGACCAGGCAGGGTCAGAGTAACCTGTGGGTCTCCTTTACAGATGGAGTAGTGCTAGTGGACCCAGAGTACCTGAAGGACCGAAAAGGTGAGAAACCTCAGGAACTGGAGGCTTTAACTAGATCGGGGGGAAGGGATGGGGGTGGGGAACTGTGGCCTCAAGACCACACATGGCCCACTAGGTCCTTAAGTGTGGCCCTTTGACTGAATAGAAACTTCATAGAACAAATCTCCTTAATAAAAAGATTTGTTCTGTAAAATTTGGACTCAGTCAAAAGGCCTAACCCAAGGACCTAGAAGGCCTTGAGGCCTGGGCTTCCCAATGCCAAATGCAGGAGGGAGTGGAAGGAGAGGGAACTCCTTAATAGAATTAGTAATGGAACAGACAGGGCAGACATAAGACGTTTTTTATGGCTGTTTAACAGAATTTAAAAATGAACCTAGGAAGACAATGGCAAAGGGTCTTGCTAACTAAGAGAATCCAAAATGGGCTCTTTACAGGGAAGGGAGGATTTCTTCCTGACATCTTTTTCTCCTTCTCTTCCTCCTCCCAACCCACCCGTAGTATACGTGACATTGACTTGTGCTTTCCGATATGGTCGTGAGGATCTGGACGTTTTGGGCCTGTCATTCCGAAAGGACCTGTTTGCCGCTACATACCAAGCTTTTCCCCCTGTCCCTGACTCACCCCAACCCACCACTCGCCTTCAGGAACGACTGCTGAGGAAGCTGGGCCAGCATGCTCACCCCTTCTCCTTCACAGTGAGGATTTTTTTCACCTCTAGCCCTTCAACACCTTCTTGCCTATCAGGATCAATCTGACGTCCTCTCTACAGCAAATCCCTTAGAACCCCCTCCTCAGGGTGGCATGGAGCCTGCCAGTATGTTTTTGGGAAGACTAGAATACCTCACTGTTAGCAGCCCTGGGATATAGACATAATAGGGATATCTGAGGTTATCTAGGGATAATAGAAGAACAGGCACCCAAATATTGTCCAAGCTAGTACTCTCCCTGCCAGCGTTCAGAGAGCCCTTCGATGGCTTTCCTCATTACTTATAGTACATAGAGGGCTGGCCTTGGAGGTAGGAAGACCTGGATTCAAGTCCTGCGCCTGAGGCAAACTGGTATTCTGATGCCAGACAAGTCACTCTCTCTGCCTCAGGCAACTCTCTGAATGTAAGATGCAGAGCAGATGTTGGCTTGCATTAATAGAGTTGGTTTCCTTCCCAGGAATTCCCTGCATTCATGAAAAGTCCAGTCCAAATTCTCCCATCCAGATGGGGTTCTCCCAGCCCTTTGTCTTATCATTATAGTTTTTGTATTTTTTTCAGAGAAGGGGTTATAGTCTCAGACACTTGGGGAAGGATTTTTTCCTTGGGGGAGGGGAGGGTCAGGGGAAACTTGCCACCTTCCTCCCACTCTCCCAGATTCCACAGAACCTGCCCTGTTCTGTCACACTGCAACCTGGACCTGAGGACACAGGGAAGGTAATGGGAGCAAGTTGAAGGGTGGGGATAGGGGTGGGTAGAAGGGCACTGACCAAGACCTGAAAGGCAGCATTAGGAAACAGACCATAAAATGAAGAAGGAAATGTTTTTTAAAGGGTATGGAATGGGAAAAAGGATAGTAAGTCCTGTTGACTAATGATCTGAGAGGGGGGTATGGGGTGGGGGGTTGAGGGTAGCAAAGAAACTAAATTATGATTGTAAGGTCTGGTAGGGAAGATATGGATAGAAGAATGGTAAGATGCTGACAGGTAACATCCCTCAACACAGGCTTAGGTGGCAGGTTGGGGGAGGGCCAGTGGTTGAGGTGCTGTGCAGAGAACTGACTCTAGCTTCTGCCTCTTCCCATTGAGGCCTGCGGGGTAGACTTTGAGATTCGAGCCTTCTGTGCCAAAACACTGGAAGAGAAAATCCACAAGAGGTGAGGGGATCAATACCACCCACCTCCTGTCATTTCCCAGTCACTGTTACTGTTCTTTGTGAGGTAGGAGTCAGCATGGAAATGTCTTGGATCTGTTGAATGCTTTCCGTCTGTTGGTTATTGCCAGTTTATCCGGTATATGGCTTGTTTGTACCTACTTGTTTGCTTGTAGTCTCCCTCTCTAGACTGTGAGCTCCTTGAGAGCAGGGATGGTCATTTACTTTTCTTTGTATTCCCCAGCACTTGTAGCACAGTGTTTAATAGTAAGTGTTTAATAAATGTTTGTTGACTGACTTACTGGTCAGGTTGGGGAGAGATGGCATCTTGGAAAGTCTGGGGAATTCACTGACTACCAACACTACCACCTATCCCACCCCCTGATTTCCTGGCCTAGGAATTCTGTGCGGCTGGTGATTAGGAAGGTACAGTTTGCCCCGGAAACACCAGGTCCCCAGCCCACTGCTGAAACCGCTAGAAACTTCCTCATGTCTGACCGATCCCTGCACCTTGAGGCCTCACTGGACAAAGAGGTGAGGAGGCGAGGAGAGATCGTAATCAAAACAAAGGGACCTAACACTCCCAACAGGGAACTTTTGGGGGTGGGGGACAGATGACAGGAAGGAAAAGAAGACAATATTTGTAAAGCAATTAGCATAGTGCCTGGCACATAGTAGGCACTATATAGATGCTAGCTATTATAATATTTCAAGGACAAGGCCTGGATTGAAGGCCTGCCACAAATGAAGCTAGACTAATGAGGGAACATAGTATGATGTACATAGACTGAGAAAATATGAAGAAGGTCTTTTTCTGTATCTTTGAAGAAGGGAGTTGCCCATTTTTGATAAAATAGATCCCATCGAGGATAGTGCAGAGCATCTCTAGAGTTTGACAGATGATGAGACAAACTAATGGGTTCCTCTCCTTGTCCTGTTTCCTAGCTGTATTACCATGGGGAGCCACTTAGTGTTAACGTCCACGTCACCAACAACTCCACTAAGACTGTGAAGAAGATCAAAGTTTCTGGTATGAAGTGAAGAATTCAGGGCTACTGAATAGGACTGAGGGAGACCGGAACTGTAGAAGAGTTATTGGGAAGGGCCTAACAAAGAGTGTGAGGAAGACCATGACTGGGACAATCCAGGCAATGTTGAGGCGAGAAGGGGATTTTGTGGGAGAACTTTGACAAAGGGCAGACTGGGCTGGGGACCCCCTTTATGAGGGTGGTGCATCAGAGAGGCAAGGAATCGGGGAGACACGGCTAAAGGCCAGGTCCGGAATGGAGATGGGTAGAGGGAGGGATTACAAGCTGTCTCCCTATCTTTTGGGGGTGCCGTGACCCAATTTCTTTTCCTGTGCCTCATTCTCATTCTTTGCCTGGCGCTTTCTGCTGGTGATTCACCTTTTCTCCCCCACAGTGAGACAGTATGCTGATATCTGCCTCTTCAGCACTGCCCAATATAAATGTCCAGTGGCTCTGATAGAACAAGAGTGAGTAATAGGGCCCTCCCCAGTGGCCCATTTCTTGGGGGAAAGAAGAGATGGCAAGACCGAGGATTCTCCAGGCTGGGTGGGAGAGGGAGGGACTAGTTTGTGCCTAGAAAGGGGCAAGGAGTAATAGAATCTTGAGTCATCCATCCAGCCTGTGCTTTGAATACTTTGAATGATGGTGAGCTCACAAGGTAATTACTCTAATTGCTACAAAGTTCTTCATAGAATAAATACCTTCTTCCATTGTAACTACTACCCATTAAAGAGTGGTGACTAGTATCAAATGAGTAAATTTTAGTGGTCGTTTGGAGCTCTGAGAGCTGGAATTGAGTTATGCTCTCCTCTCCAGGCCCAACATTCCTTACTAAATAATCACTCTTTCTCTTTTCAGTGACCAGGTGGCTCCCAGTTCCACATTCTGTAAGGTGTATAATATAACCCCACTGCTCAGTGAAAATAGGGAGAAACGAGGACTTGCCTTGGACGGGAAGCTCAAACATGAAGATACCAATCTGGCCTCCAGTACTATGCAAGTGGGCAAGGGGAATCCTGTTTGTGTTATGCCTGTTCTATATTCTTAGCTAGCTCCTATCTTGTTTCTTCCTCCTCCTTATTTCCCACCTCTTTCTCATTTTTCTTGCCTTCAGCCTGCTTGGGAACAGAGCTGAGGCTACATTTCCTATTAGCCTCTTGGTAGAAGCTGCTGTGATTCAGTGAAAAGTTTTTTAGAGTGAGAATTTGGACACCTGAGTTCTAATCCAAGCTTTGTCAATCTGGGGAAGTAATTTCATAAGTCAGAATTTATGGCTGGAAGGGACCTTAGAAATTTCAGCCCCTAGGAAGTGAAGCCATGTGCCCAAGGTTGTAGATGAGTAAACTGAAGAACATAACTGACCTGTTGGCTCCCCATTTTCTCAGCCTTCATGCTCTGCCATGTCACACTAGATGGTTGAACTAGCTGGAAGATCATTCCAGCTCCAGGTACTATGTGCAGTTAACTCAAGCCCCCAAATCCACTGGCAGCTTTCCTTGTAGTCTACATAGGCTTAGAGGACAGTTAGGGGTGTGAGGTGGGCCAGGGCAGGGGCTAGTCCACCAGGTTGGTGTTCATCCACGTTCTTAGCCCTAGACTAAACGTTTTTCCCCTCGCAGAGTGAAGGAAGGCGCGAACAAGGAGGTGCTGGGCATCCTGGTGTCCTATAGGGTCAAAGTGAAGCTGGTTGTGTCTCGGGGAGGGTGAGTACTGCTCTTCTACTTTATTTCTTTTTCCTGGTGTCTATAGCTACCTGTCTTTTTCCCTCATAGTGTTTCTTTCTCTAGGGATGTTTCAGTGGAGCTTCCCTTTGTCCTAATGCACCCCAAGCCTCATGACCATCCCACCCACTCCAAACCTCAATCAGGTGAGACTCCTCCACCAGCTCAAGCCATTTCCAGGAAGCTGTTAAAGGAATAGAGTAGGAAAAGGCTATAAAGAGGAATTTATTCTTCTCTTGACCCACCAACTAACTGTTCATCCCCTTCTATTCCATTTAGCTGCCCCTGAGATAAATGACCCAGTGGACACCAATCTCATCGAATTTGAGACCAAGTAAGGAAGACCTCTGCCTTTACCCCTCCTCCCCCTACCTCCATGGAAAAGGAAGAGGACTCCTTTTTGCTTTAAGTCTACTTTCCTCTACCCTGCTACAGCATCAATTCCCTGCCCTCTCTAATAATGGGTGGGGGTAAAGGGAGAAGAAGATTCGGAGGGATGAGGCCTCAACAATACCTGGCTTAGTGAAGAGGCTGCCCAGCAGCTCAACCCTGTCACTGCTAAATCTCCGTGTCATCTGTAGCACCAGCACTCTTGCTTCTTTCTCTTTTGGTCGGGGTGGTGGGGGAACCTGGAGCCTCTCTATCTCATGCCCTCCCTCGCTTCCTTTCCCAGCTATGGCACAGATGATGACATTGTGTTTGAGGACTTCGCCAGGCTTCGGCTCAAAGGGATGAAGGATGAAGATTAAGATAACCAATTCTGCTAGGGAGGGAGAGTGGAAGAGGAGAAATGAGATGCTGGGGGGAATAAGAGCAAGACCATGCTTCCTATTCTAATTAGGGTTCCATATGTCCCCCCCAGCATAAAAGCACTGTACACAATTTTTGGTTGAGGCTGGGCATTAATTTTAAGCCGCAGTGGCCCCCTGTATCAGCAGGCAGTGTTTGTATCTATTTGGGGTGGTTGGTTTTTTGGGGGGGGGCGAAGAATAATTGGAAAGAGAGAGAACCCTCACCTTCCACACATATACCTGTCACTGCCTCTATTGAACCCCTTCTAGATTGTAAGACCCCTTTATTGGTAGGGGGAGGAAAATGGTCCCTTTGGGAGGCAGGGGAATTGCTATGGATCTAAGCAAAAAGGAGAATAATTTTTTAAAGCTGAAAGTGTATGTATTTTCTTTGACCTGGGGGCTAGTAAAAAATTATGGGGGTGGGGAAGAGGTGGCAGTAATACCATTTTACTTTTGTTCTTAAGAAGACAACATGATCAGAATTTGAAAGCACAACAGCCCAGTGACGTAGGGAGAAGAGAAGAGGTGCACGGTTGAAGCCCCAAGGGTCACACAGGCAAACAAATAGCAGACTCAATTCTTCTGAATCTGAGGGCAGACCCAACATAGGGTGTTCATACCTTAGGATTGGGCATTCCACTCACCAAGTAGAGAAATTCAATTTCATCACTTCCTCTGAAGGATACACTTCATACAGCTAGAATACATTTGTCCTTTCCATCTCTGACGTTCTTATGGGCTCTCTGGCCTGCATACTGGACTATCCCTATTCTTTTCTTTGTGTGCTGGTGACAAACGTACAAAGCTCTAATTTTACTTTTTCTAGTTTCTGTGCTGGGAAGAAAATGAATGTCTTGCGACCGACTTCCAGGTGGGCAAAAAGACAATCTATGTCCAGTGCCAGACCTGTGATACTCAGTGATGATGAGGGTTTTAAAAAGGGGAAATGTAGAACTATGTATGCAAGCTACCTTAACCAAAAAAGCCACCCGCATCCTGAGAACCCGCAGCTTGTTTTAAAGAGGTCTCAGTCCTAGAGCCCCCAGTTCATCCACTATGAAACCAGGCTATCCAAGACTGTCCCCGACCTGCCCTGGGGAGGCACAGATCACAGGATGTTAGTTTGAAGGATCTAACCCCTCTCATTTCTGAGATGAAGAGGTGACAGGGAAGTTTTCTTGCTTAATGTCAGGGAGGTAGTGAGTGGATGGGCAAGATTCCAGTCCAGGCATTAATAATAGCAAACACTGGTACGTGCAGCTAGGTCGCACAATGGCTAGTGTCGGAGGACTCTTCTTGAATTTAAATTTGGCCTCAGATATTTACTAGCTGTGTGCCCCTGGGCAAGTGGCTTCACCCAGTTTGCCTCAGTTTCCTCATCTGTCAAATGAGCTGGAGAAGGAAATGGCAAATCACTTTAGCGTCTTTGCCAAGAAAACCCCAAATGGGGTCAGGAAGAGCTGGAGGCCACGGAACCACAACATATCCCTTATTATGTGCTAAGCGCTTTACAATTAATTATCTCACGTGGGTCCTCACAACGACTCTTGGGGATAGGGGCTTTTACTCCCGTTTGCCAGAGGAGAAATCTGACTCGTACAGCATTTAAGTGACCCGCCCAGGGTCACACGGCTACAAATTGTCTGAGGCCGCATTTGAACTCGGGTCTTCCGAACTCCGGATCCAGCGGTCTATTCAGTGCACCTAGCCGCTACCCAAGATCTAACCCCGGCTCGTGGCGCTAGAGGCTCAAGATCTCTCCAAACCACCCCGCCTCTCGGCCATTCCAAAGCACATAGACACCTGGCAAGCAATTACCGTGACGTCGAACCGGTCAGAAGCCTGGTGGCTATGGAAGGGTTCCTAGGGAAGACGGGTTGGATTGACCCTAGAGAATCCATAATTAGCCCCGCACCTTACCCAAGTACTGCACTTCCGGTCTCATGCAGCCCTAAGCAACTCGGGAGCTGTAGTCCACCAGAGGCAGAGAAGCGTCAGCCTGCGCGGGGCTTCTTGGGAGCTGTAGTCTATTGGGAGACATCTGGCCGCGCGCAGCTTCTTGGGAGTTGGAGGGCGTCTACTGCCGGTAGGTCGGCTTCTTCCCGGAGATGTGAGACAGGGTTGCGGGTTTCTCAGACCTGCTGGGAAACAGTCGCGGCAAGAATTCCAGTTACACTCATGGCGACGTATAGCTTGGCGAACGAGCGGCTGAGGGCCTTGGAAGATATCGAACGGGAGATAGGGACTATCCTGCAGAGCGCCGGTGAGAATCGATTTTAAGCGCGAGCAGGCCTGGCTTGCCGCACATAAGCAGGACCACTTTGCCGCTTGTCCTTCCCTCATTCCCGGGCGGGGCGGAGACTCCTAGCTTGGGCGAATAGTCGGAGGGCGGAGCTCCTACCTCGGTGAGGGGGCGGGGTCGTGTTGGGAGCTCCGCCCCACTGAGCGAAACTTGGGCTCTCTGCGGGGTAGGAAACGTGATCCTGGAGCTGTCCAAGGAGAAGGCAAATGAGCGGCTGCTGGACCGGCAGGCGGCAGCGTTCACCTCCTCTGTGCAGCACGTGGAGGCCGAATTGTCAGCCCAAATCCGATACCTGACCCAGGTAGGTCCCCCAGGAGAGGTCTGTGCTTGGGGAAGGGGGTGGGGGTGGGGGTGAGGCCGAGGCCTGGGAGTTAAAATCTGAGGCATGGATTTGGGTAGTTGGTCGGGGCAAGAGTAGGCGGTGCTTAAAACTTCAGCAGCCCAGGTGTTGCCTTCTTCATCTTCATCAGTTACCTTAGGAGAGAGAGTCCTTTGTGCTGGGCGTTTCCCTCAAATAATCCAAAGCCGAATGGATGCCAAGAAACTAACTGCAGGCTACATCCCAGAAGCATGTGCACGTTCAAATTCATTGATTTCAGCCCTAGGACTTCGTCGATCCCAAAGTCGTAAATAACTGGCCGTTATGTGACAGTATTGACGGGGGAAGTGCAGAATTAGGTAGCACGCCGAAAGTGGGAGGCAGGAAGACCCGTTTTCAAATGCTGCCCCAAAGTTACTATTTGTGTAATTGGTCTGTACTTAATTTTCCTTAATTGTAAAATTAGGGGATTGGACTCAACAACCCTTCTAGCTCTAAATCTATGATCCCAAGACCTCCGACCTCCTTTCCATCTCAAAATCAATAACCCTAAAACAAGCTGGGAAGCAGCTGGAAGGAAAGATTTATTAAATCATAAGTTTAATAAAGATAGTGACTTACTTATTTTTGTATCACTCCCAGTATCTTGAACAGAGCTCTAAGCATATGCTTAATAATTTTCTTTAATAAATTAGTGAAAGCAGCTGGATACCTGGGTCCTGAAGAAGTGTATTAGTGGGATTTGGATGGATGTCTGGATCCCTCAGGGGAATGAGGTGGTGGGGTGTGGAATACGGTGAAGGTAAGAACCAGCTCACATGTGTGTTCATTCTTAGGTAGCAACTGGCCAGCCTCATGAGGGTTCCAGCTACTCATCAAGAAAGGACTGCCAGATGGCACTGAAACGCGTGGATTATGCTCGATTGAAACTTAGTGAGCTGGCACGGACCTGTGAACAGGTGCTGGAGACCTAAAGCAGGGTAGAGGCCCTTTTTTCCCCTCTTCCATACCTCTGTTGTCTTGGACAAAGTAAGAGAAGTAATTCAGGCCATGATACTAAGTACAAAGAAGAGTGAAGAGAAGGAGGTGGTGTCCCACCACACTTCACCACTAAGAAAATTCATGGGAAAGAAAAGAGATAACGACTTGCTTCACTCAAGAAATCTCCACAAATTACCTCTTAAGCCAGAACTTGGAGATCCTAATATACAGCTTCTTTCTTCCACCCTACATTTCCATTTTCCCATAATACTTTTAGGTTCTTCTTGCCACTTCCATCCAGCTCAGACACACAAAATGGGCAAGAAGATCTGACTGTTTTTTAATAAGCCTATATTTTCCATGCATCATAAGGTAGGAGAGGATAAAGGCATCTAATTAATTTGGGAGGGCATAGAAGGAGAAGAGCTGAGGAAATAGTAGAGTTCAAGGTCATGTGAGGGGTGGAAAGCAGGGCAGTAGCTTGATACTGAGGTGGGAAGCAAGAAGAGTAAATTAGTTGACTTTGGTTAGGTACATTCTAGAGTAGAGCAGTATAGGGGGAGATGTTGATGGGATGTACTTGGGGGAAGACAAAATTGTCAAGCAGAAGAGGATTTCTGGAAGACATTGCAGAATAGACTTAGAAATTAGAAAACAATCACCTTTAATGAAACTAACACCAAATCTTTACATTCAATGGGAGAAGCAAATATTATTGTGGAATAGTTGCCTTGGGAGAAAAGCCTTGCTGTTTCCAGATGGCTGAAGCATGGCTTATATCAAGGAGTCCGGTTGATCTGTCTCACAAGGGATTATCAGCTGAAAACCTAAAAAGATGAGAGAAAAGGGAGGCTAGACCCCTGAAGAAAATGGGAGCTGTGGGCAATGTGTAGTGAGAGTTACTCCTAAAAGCTGTGGAACTAGGCAACAAAACCATATACAATCTGGGCTCTGCCTCTCTCCAACTTTATTTCCCATTACTCCTTTCCTCTGCTTTAGCCTATTTAGGCCTATTAATGGATCTTAGAATATATTTGTCTTTGTTCAAATAAGTCATCCAGCCTAGAATGTTTCTATGCCCACTCTGTTTATCTAAGTCCTATGCTCTCTCAGAAGCCCTTCTCAAGTCATGTGTGAAGCCGTTCACAACTGGCCCCATCTGTGTTACACTATCTTTACCTCTTGGTACTTGGTTAATATTGTATTGTTAAGTATCTTTTTAGGGATATCTCCTGTTTGCTCAGTCAAGTAGTAAGCCTCTCAAAATCAAAGACTGTCTTATGGCTTTGAATTCTCAGAGGCTCAAATAGTGCTGTGCATACAGTAGGCACTCAGCATGTGGTGATTGTAGTGCCACCCAAGATAAAGCCATAAATTCAAAGTCAGAAGACCACAGTGACAGACCTAACTCTGCCACTAACTAGCTTAGGTGCTCCTTAACTAGTAAAGGTGATCTCAGTTGAATCTTAGGAGCTCTGTTTCCTCTTCTGTAAAGTGATTGGATAGGAGATGATGGAATAATGGATAGAGTACTGTAATCTGAGTCAGAAAACCTGGCTTCAGCTCCTGGTTCTGCCACTTACAGTATCTTTAGTATCTTTAAAGACTCTTTAGAAGAGTCTTTAAATCCCTTGCTCTACAGATGAGAATGAAGCCCAGAAAGGGGAAATTATTTCATAGCGTCATATGAGCTAGAAAGGACCTTAAAGGTCATTCTAGTCCAAGGCCCTCATTTTACGGATGAGGAAATGGGAGGCCCAAAGTCACATAATAGCAGAGCCAGGATTTGAACCCAGGTCCTCCAACTCTAAATTCAGTGCTTTTTATAGTATACTAGGTAGCCTCTGAGATGCAGGGGCTGGAAAGGGAGCTGAGTCTAGAAGGGCAGATTCCCTAGGTCCTTTATATAACTGGGATTTATGGGACCAGAACACCTGGGTCCCATGTTTACCTTTGGAACGCTGCTTTGGAGATTCTACAGCTGTTCGCTTCCGACACAAGACAAAAGCAAGAGCTCCAGTAAGGACAAAGACAATCCCAAGTAGGCACAGAATAGGTATGGTGGCAGAGGTGCCCAGCTGGTTCATTTGTCCCTTCTCGGCTTCCCACTTCAGGTTTGCAATGCTGCTGTTCTCCAGAGGGGCACTAGTGGTGTCACTGAGATACCTATTCCTCATTCTGCTGGACTGGGTTCTTGTTGACTGGTTGGTCTGGAAGAATGGATCAGTGGTGGTGAATGGGGATGACTGGTTTAGTCCTGGGCTCTGGATGGTGGTAGTGGGGTAATCATCCTGGGTGCCCTGATGTGCAGATTGGTATGTCTGGGCGAATCCACATTCTGGAAAGACAAGATGAGAGAAGTCTGAGGAACTGGAGAGAAACGTGAAGAAATAGGGAATTGAAGTGAAAGATCTAGTAGAGATAGGGGGAAGGTAGGAGAGTTAAGTAGAAGATTTAAAAGAAGGGATAGATGTAAAGAATATAACTCCTTAATCCAATCTTGTCAACTATCTCCTTTTCCTCCCCAATCAACAAGCATTTATTAAGAGTTTATTATGTAAGGGAATTGTACAAAGCTTGGAGATACAAAAAAAAAGCAAAAACTGTACCTGCCCTAAAGAAACTGACATTCTCCCCCCCCCCCACCTTTTTTAAAGTAAATGTTATTCTTTTGTTTTTTTACATTCTCAGAATTTCTCCCAGTATTTCCCCCCTTCCTCCCAGAGAGCCATTCCACATAAGGAAAAGGATAAAGAGAAAAAAATTCAGCAAACCAAACAAGGCTAAAAAATAGATACAATATTTTACATCTGCAAAGGAATAGGAGTGTCATATCTTTTCTTTGGGTCCTGTTCTCTGTAATTTTCCAACACTCCTTTTTGATTTTTTTTTGGTGGTTCTTTGCATTTGCATTGTCGTAATCATTATGTATATTGCTTTTTGTCTTTCCATGTTGCCCACAATCTTTTAACTGCTAAATCCAAGGGCCTTTTTTTTTTCAGTCCTTCTACTACCTGACCTATTCAACATTTGGCAATGTTTCCATCACTAATAGGTACTCTCTCCTCCCTGAGTGTTTATGCTTTCCTGGTTCTCCTGTGACCAGGTGATTGTTCCTCATTTTCCTTTGCTGGATTATTGTCTATGTCCCTTCTCCTTTGGCTAGATGTACTCCTATGGTCCTGTCCTGTTCCCTCTTCTTTTCCTCTATTCCCCATACTTAAACCTCAACAGCTACCATAGTTTCATCTATTATCTCTATCCAGATGATTTCCGAGTCTCTGAAGCCAGCCCTCACCTCTTCCCTGAACTCTAAACCTTTATCTCAGTCCTCAGTAGTTTTTTCAGTTGTGTCCAACTTTTCTTGATCCCATTTGGGGTCTTCTTGGCACAAGTACTGGAGTGGTTTGCTATTGCCATCTCCAGCTCCAGATGAAAATAACTGAGGCAAACAGGGTGAAGTGACTTGCCCAGGGTCACACAACTAGTAAGTGACTTGAGGTTGGATTTGAACTCAGGAAGAGGAGTGTTGCTGACTTCAGGCCTGGCACTCTACCTACTGTACCCCCTAGCTACCTATATCTCAGCTGCCCCCTTTCCTGATGAGCCCAGTTGTTAGTACCTTCTCCCCTAAAGTTTCTTTGTATATTGAATGTTGTTTCCACTGTTTCATTTTTTGTCTCTGCAGCCTCACTCAATACCTAGCATAGTGCCTGGCACATGGTAGGATTTCAATAAATGCTTGTTGAATTGCTTAGCATAAAATGTTTATTAAATTTAATTGAGGAGAGAGTTGGAAGGAAAACAATAGCTTGGGAGGAGGCAGAAAGGAAGACACAGTTGACCTGGAAGCCAAAAGAAAGGCGAAGGTGAGGGAACAGAATTAACTGATGGGAAGAAGAGAAGGACCTGAGATCAAGGGATGATAGAACTCTGAAAATTGAATAAAGAGAAAGCTGAAGAGAAATAATGTTAATAATGGGGAAGGGTGGGAAGAAGTTGTTTAGAGCTATCTGGATTCTCACCGTGGTTGTCAAAGCAAGTCCTTAGCTTCTGGACCCAGCTGTTTTTGGAGCTTGAACACAGAGTTATTCTGGGCAGGCGGAACCTGGTTAGGAATTGGGGAAGGTGTACTGCCTCAGTTCCCAGTTCTGAAGTTTCACTTTTCCCCCCTTTTACACGGCTAGAAGTCTAGCTCAGTCGGCCCTTCCTCATTCCTTTTTTTTTTTTTTAAGATGACATTTTTATTTCCTGAAGTTACTGTGGAAACTTACAGTTTCGCCATGCTGCTAGTTTCAATAGAAATGAAAGCACAGGGGAAGAAATATCTACATGACCCCAAAACACATTGAGAAATGATCAACCTGATTATTTTCTGATATCTTAAAAGTTGAACTGTATATACAATATGGCTCAATTTTTCCAAATCTGAAAAAATTGGCCTTTATTGTTTTCGTTTTTACATTCATTTTTTCACTTTCAGTTCCAAATTCCCTTCCTCATTCCTAAGCAATGAAACAGCTTGGGATTCTCCGGCTACTGGCCAAGGTAGAGTTTACCTGGAGGGGGCCAGGGCCGAGTTTAAGAGAGCCTTGCCCTGGGGACTGTGGATTCCTGGAGAAAACAGCCTGGAAAGATCTGGTGGAAGCAAGTGAGCAGTTGGGGGTGAGGAGGAAAAGGGGAATCGGGTGGGTACTACCTTATGTAGTTGTGGCAACTTTCATATCCCTGTAGATTAGTAATGAGTAATCGCCACTGTGTAGGATTCGGGGAATCGGACAACTTCAAGTCACAAGGGCAGCTTCCTACAATGCTGCCCTGGTTTCCAATGACTAAGGGAGAGAGGAAATAGTAACGACCCAGGTGTGCGACAGTCGCCTCCCCAACTCC
>CM053627.1:205674627-205697930 GCA_028646595.1 Phalanger gymnotis
CTCCCAACACACACACACACACACACATACATACATACATACATACATTCACTCGCTACTTTTTTTCCCCAGCCCCCCATCCTGGCACAACTTTTTTTCCTCCGCACCGGCCAGAATTCGAGCGACTGACTGCCTCGGAGATCCGCGAATTTCCTCTCCCTATAGGTGCCCGGCAGGTCGCCCTTCCTGAGCCCTTCCCCTTGGACCCCAATGTGTGCGTGGGCCTTTTTGCCCTTTGGGTCCTCGGGGATATTGGTCGACCACAAATCACAAGGACACTGCGATCTCCCCAGATCTCGCAGTCCAGTCATTTCCTCTCGCCTTCACTTTGTTTCTCAACCCGTGACTCCACGCCTCCGAAATGAACCCGACCTATTCGCCATCCCCTCAAACCTATTTGGATCAGCGTCAGGAACAAGAACGGGGGTCTCCAGGATCCTCTCATGCTCCGGTGCCCTGGGACGACGGCTAACTCAGAGCTACCAGCCATAAACTGGATTCCCCAACTCCTGAGACGCCTGGCAGCCAGGGGCGTGGTCCCAATGACTTATCTCCCGCTGGTCCCCGCCTCCGGAGAGGTTGAGACTGGCTCTCCAGAGGAAAAGTTCAGAGGAAGAAAGCTCTGACTTAAAAGTCTCCTTTACTTCATTTAGGCTGGGCTGTTGGGTCATTTTTGGTTTCGGTAGAAGGTAAAAAAAAAAGTGACGACATCTGCCTCCGCAACTGGAGAGAGGATGGCGTGAGAGGGCAGGGACACCACAAGGCAGACAGATTTTGGGAAGCAAAGGAAACAAACATGCTGGGACAGGCAAAGAAATAGAAATCGACTCCCGCAAGCAGAAACTTGGTGGTTCTGAGCCCGGGAAATTCCCACTATTTTTCCCAAGTTCATGACTGGAGTGCCTGGAAAGATGACTAGGGTAGGTGGGGAGTGGGGGCTTCGAAGGGGTGCCACAAGAAGTCTGGGATTCTTTGCAGGCAGAGCTTGGTAACCCAAGGTACTTTCACTTCCCCTTTTCCCAGTGGTAGGCTCCAGTAAACGAGCGCTCTCAAGACTGGGGAGAAGAAATACAGATTCAGGATTCAGCCGCTTCCCTGAGAGGAGAGACAACTAAGGAAGGAACTTCAAAGTGTCAGCAAAAGATGGAAATAGTGTGAAAGGGGTCGCAAGAAGAGTAGCTCACATATACTGTACTGTAAATTAGTTGCTGCGTCTGGGAATTAACTTAGTCGTTTGGAATCACATGAGAGAAGTCGCTGAACTGTGCATACCCTCTGACCCAGCGATTCCACTGCTAAGTCAAAGAAAGAAAGATCTCATATGTATCAATATGCCTAACAACACCTTTGTGGTAGCAAAAACTTAGAAACAAGGTAGGTGTCCATTCATTGGGGGAATATTTTTAAAAGTGGTAATTGGATATAAAAGAATATTATGCCTTGAGTAACGATAAATATGAGAACCTCGGAAATTTGGGGAGACATGTTTGAACCCGAAGATAAAAGAAAGCAGATCCCAAAGAACAAACAGTATACACAATGATCGATAATGTAAACGAAGACAACACTCAGATCAGATGTCACTGTTACCAAAGGTCAATATCACAGATAACGGATGATAGAATATTCTGCTTTCCTCTTGGTAGAGGATTGGAGGGTTTAAGTGCAAAAATGTTACAAGCTCTCAGTAAAGAATGAAAAAAGCCTTTGCTTAACTGTTGGGTTATTTGGTGGGTTTTTGTTTTTTTTGGTTTTTTTTTGGTAACAGTGTAGTTAAGTATAGAGTAGAAAATAGTGCGTTCATAAGACATTTTAAAAAATAAACAAAAAGTACTTGAGTGTTGGCGCCCAAAGACTCCGGACTGGGTTGTAAAGGGAATCTAGCCTCCGGGTGGGGGTGGGGAGTTCTGCGCGAGGGTGCCAGGTCTAGGTTGGGGGGGGGGGTGGCGTGATGTCACAACCCTCCCCCACGCCCCCACAGTATTTACCTTCGAACAGAGACGGCCGCTGCAGGTAAGGGAGACATAGTGGAGGAGAAATAGAAATGGAAAGAGAGCCCCTCAAGCATATACATACACATCCAATACAAATCTGATGTAGACAGATGGGCAACCTGGCCCTTTTCCTGCTACGTTCTGATTATAGGCCATTATGAAATTCACTTTTCTTTCCCGATGATTTCTCCGTTTCCCTTGCACAAACCAAAAAACTCAGCCCTGAACGAAATTATTTCCACCCTAGATTCAGTTTCTGGTTTTGACTCAATCCCTGTTAACCTCTATCTCCAGCCCCTATTTCTTATTCTCAGCAACTATTCCTTTATTTACAGCCTCCACTCTTAACCCTAAATAGAGACTCATTTACTCTAATGCCAAACCATAGCCCTCCTTCCCTCCCCCTTCTGCACTTCACTCTTCAGCCACTATCCCCAAGACCCCTATCCAGGGGCCTCTTCCCTATCCACTCTTTAGCTTTAACCCTAATCAGCCCAGCCCTAAATCATAGTCCCTACTTCCCTATCTTCACTCCATCCTTTCTTGCTCCAAATCCAGTTCCTCACATGAGGTTCCTGTGTTCCTTTTCTTTCTCTGTGACTCGACTCCTTTGCTCTCCTAGAAATCATGGAGTTTGTGTCTGGTTATCGGGATGAGTTCCTTGACTTTGCTGCCCTTCTATTTGGCTGGTTCCGCAAGTTTGCCTCAGAGCGGGAAACTGGGGTGGGTGGGGGGAATGGGCCTGAGGGTCGATCAAGGTTGATGGAGGCCCAGGTAAGAAGGTTGCCCCCAGACCCTGCCCTCTGGGTCCTTCACATCTTGCCCAACCGTAGTGTGGGGATCAGCTTGGGGCAAGGTGCTAAGCAGGGACCTGGACCAGGCCTCGGTGCTGCCCGTCTTTTGGGAGATGAGCCCCCTCTCTGTCTCAGAGACCTTAGCCCCTATGTCAGCTTTGTTAGCCTCGAAGATGGAGAAGAAGAAGATGGGGAGGAGGAGGGTACAGTTGGAGAGGAAGGTGAACTGGAGGAGGAAGGAGAACAAGCCACCACTAGCCAGGAGCCCACCCAGGATGCTGAGACACCTGGGGAACTAGAAGATGCTGAGGAAGAGGCAGGAGAGGACAGCAGTAGAGGGGACACCAGAGAGGATGGAGGAGAGGAGGAAATGGGGCCAGAGAAGAGAAGGGGCAAGAGAGGCGGTAAGAGGCCCAAATACAACCTTACTCCCAGTTTTGACCCAACTACTCACTCTCCACCAAGACAGCCTCTGTTCCTATCCTTGCTCTATTCTGTTTGGAGAAATATTCACATTGACACAGTCCTCTTATGCCCTTGGACATTTCTCTCTAATACAAGACACTTTGAAGTAACATTTATAGGAATACTGAATGAGGAGCATTTCACAATATAATAAAATGTGGTTAAATTTAAAATGGGTTGACATTTTATATCAACAAATAGAAAAATAGTCGCTTAATCTTTCAGGAAAGTTCCTGGAGAATTGAAACAATCATTTTCCTCAAGAGCTCCCCTCTCTGCTTGTCCCAGGTTACCCAAAGCAAACAAAAAAGATCTCTTTGGGGATAATGAGGACTAAGAGTGGTGTCCTTAAATAGGCCATTACTGTAATCCCTTCAGAAGATGGGGAGAAAGCAATGATCTCTACTAGGTCTGGGATATTTCTCCTAAAAATGGTTACCATCCTTAACCCATTGTCTGGGACCTTTAGCTTTCTTTCTCTACCCTTTTCACATTTTCCTAAAAGAAAAAGATTAGGCTTAAGAGAAAGAGCAGAGAGGTTTTTAGTGGAGGTCTTAATTTCCCGAGAAGTTTAAGCAATGATAAAAATTTTCTTCCTTGTGGTAAATCTGAAAAGGACTAGCCTAGAGAAATATTTATTTCTTAATATTTTCGGTTGAATTAAAAGAGATTTTAATGTGCAAGATGTGTGGGGTAGGGGAAGAGGAGCAGAGACAATCCTCCCAACTCTACTGAATTTACCCTATATATGGGAATTCTTAATTACAGCTCTGCTTCTGCGTCTTCTCCGGCTCCCCCTCTTCCCTGGACTCCTAGCCCCAATCCACACAGTACATCAGCCCCACCTTTCCTCAAACCCCGATCCTCCTTCCCTTTCATCTGACTTTTCCCCTCTCTTTTCTCAGACGCTGCCCCCCTACACCTGGCCTGCCTACTTCTGGTGACTGATGAGCATGGCACTATCCTGGGCATTGACCTCTTGATGGGTGGACCCCAAGGGAGCGGAGGCAGGGCCATTGGGGCTGAGGGCCTGGCCCAAAGAGCTTATACTCTCCTCTGCCACAGTATGGCCTGCCCTATGGGAGCTGGAGAGCCTAGAAGACCCCGACAGCTCACAGTGGGAGACCCCCAGCTACATCGGTACAGAGCTGTGGGTCCCAAAAGGGTGTGGAAAATGGCACAGGAAGGAGAGAGGGGAAACATGGGGTCCTAAATGCGTTGGTTTCAGAAGGGTGCGGAGGGTGCATATACCTGTATCCCTGACCAATATAGGGACGGGGGAGGGGAGCTTGGGACCTGGGTGTTCCATGCGCCAACTTCTGATGGGGTAGAGGGCTAGGTCCTCATGCTGAAATTCATCTTCCTATCTACCCAGGGAACTGGAAAGCTTGGTCCCAAGGCTTGGGGTGAAGCTAGCCAAAGCCCCAATGAGGACATGGGGACCCCGTCCTGGCTTCACTTTTGCCTCACTCCGTGCCCGTGCCTGCCATGTGTGTCACAGACACAGTTTTGAAGTGAAATTGATGCCCTGGTGAGCATTTGTCGTGAGTAGGAGTTAGACACTGAAGGTGGAGAGGGACAGGTCTGTTAGGTTATGTGTCCTGTCCTTCCCCTTAACTATTCTACCTTTGGTCCATCTCCTCCAGCCCCCAGTGTGGTGCAGTCCTGTACTGTGGGGAGACCTGTGTCTGGGCTGACTGGAGACGCAGGCCAGATGATGTGAGCCATCGATTCTGGTGCCCAAGACTTGCAGCTTTCATGGGGCGGGCTGGGGAGCTGGCAGCCTTGCCCTTCACCTACACTGCTGGTACCAGGAATACCTGAGCCCCTGAGGGAATCTGGGGGGCCAAGAACTAGGCCTTTAGAGAGTATGGAACGGACCAAGGAACTTGGAAAGGAAAAGATACTGGACTCCTAAGATAAAGTGATTCAGGGTTTGGTGGAGAGAGGAAGGGGGTACTTTGGGGCTGGGGGCCAGAAGAGGGATGTCTTGGGTGGGCACTCAGGTACAAAATACTAGGGTCTAGGTTAGTGTGTCAAAACTCCTTGGGGCCAGGAAGATAGATATCTGGGCCCTCACCACCTTCTCTGCTCCTCCAGAGGTAACAAGCGAGATGTTTAATAAGGAGGCATTCCTGGCCTCCCGAGGCCTCACACGAGG
Source organism: Phalanger gymnotis (assembly GCA_028646595.1). NCBI lineage: Eukaryota > Metazoa > Chordata > Mammalia > Diprotodontia > Phalangeridae > Phalanger > Phalanger gymnotis. Next base: position 205,680,042 of record CM053627.1, read on the forward strand.
GTACTGGACTCAACTCAGCATGCTCCTCCCAGGTCCTGTTGCCCCAGGATACCCCTCAGGCAATGGGCCTCCCCTCAGCCTCCTTCTCAGTGGTTCGTAGGGCATCCTGGGAAGTTTGGGGAGGGGTGGTGGTGCTCTGCCCCATTCTTTCCTATCACCTCCTCCCAGCCTTGCTCGTAGTTATCCTGTTCCAAAGACCATAGGGGATGCAACTAGAGAAATATGGGAGGGTATTACAGGGAGAGGATGGAGAGAGGGCCAGAGGATGGCCTAGACAACAGGCTACAAGCATTTATTAAGTTCTTACTAAGTGCCAGGCACTGTACTAAGGCTGGGAATACAAATAAGAGCAAAAAGAAAGACCCGTCCCTGCCCTCAAGGAGCTGACATTCTAATGGGGGTAGGGTAGACCACATATCAAAGGGAGCTGAGGTGGTGGGGGTTGGCAGGGGAGAGGAGTTTCACAGAAAATTTCCTAGCTCCCTCCAAATCCACTTGAAACACATACATGTACACAAACAAGGGCCACCTCAGGGCCATTCTGTCCCCAGCACCTCTCCTAGCCCACTAACCCACAGAAAGAGGTTCTCCCCCTTAGTCACTCCTCCCCCATCCCCCATCCCCACCTTCCAGTTCCTATCCAAATGTCTCTTAAGTATAATTTCAGATCGGCTCCTCCGTGGTGACGATTAACGGTAGTCCCTCTCCCTCCTCCCAGACCTAGAGACACCAGCCCAGGCTTCTCCTGCCTCCAAGGGATAAGGAGGGTTAGCCTAATGGGGATCCCTCCTCCACCCCTACCTATCTCTTCTCTCAGGAGATCCTTATCAGCTACTTCAAGGAGACGGCCCCCCCCTGATGCCTCCAGTGCCTCCTGACCCACCTCGAGGCCCTTTGGGTGAGGAGAATTAGACACCTTCATTGCTGAAAGGAGGAGAGGAAGGTGGGGAAGACAGGAACCAGAGGCTGGAGGTCTTGCTCTCTGAGTCCCTAAGAACAATGAGTAATGTGGTGGGGAGGAGTGAACAAGGCTGGAGACATATATCTCACAATAAGACTTCATCTACCCATCTATTCACCTCTCCTCATCTCCCTACCACAACCAGGTTCCTGGCAAGATTACTATGCATGGCGTGGCTTGGGCCTGGACTCTCCCTTGGCTGTTCTCCTTACCTACCCACTGACTGTCTACTATGTTATTACCCACCTGGTGCCCCAGTCTTGTAAGAAAAGAACAGAGAAGATGGGTGGAGTTGGGAGGCACTAGAGATGGAGGAAACAGTGGAGGGGGTTGGGGTCAAACTGAAGTAAGAAGAGGTAGAGGGCTGGAGATAGAAGACAGAATAGGAAGGGTTGAAGGATTATTCATTTAATAAACTGTCCCTCCCTCTCTCCCCTTCCACATATACCCCTAGTCCCAGAGCTGAACATCCAAAACAAACAGTCCTTGAAAATCCATGTGGTAGAGGCTGGGAAGGAGTTTGATCTCATCATGGTGTTTTGGGTGAGACTCAAGAGGAAAATAGATGGGGTGGATGGGACTAGTTGATTTCTGACATGGAAGGTACTAAGGGAGGCAGATGGCTGAGTGCCTGAAGGTTCTGGCAAGCTGAAGTATAGGGGTCTTTGATGAGAGTGAGCCGAAAGAAAAAAAACCCAGACACCTGGGTCTTAGAAGAGGCGGGTGGGAATAGTTGACCCTTGTCCCTTAGGGTCAAGTAGGGAATTGAAGAGGCAGATACCGAGGACATTCAGAAGGAACTGGACTGGATGGAGGTGGGGAGAGGACAAGAGTGTTGTGGTGGTTGGGGGAGGGGGTGGACAGTCAGGTGTAACATTCCCCATTCTTCTCCCTAGGAGCTCTCTGTTCTACTCCCTCACGTGGCCCTGGAGCTGCAATTTGTAGGTGGTGCTTTGCCTCCTGAAAATGATCAGCAACATTTTACCCTTCAGAGGGTAAGATGGTCCTGGGGAGAGAGAGTTACCCTGAACCGAGAGCATCAGATACAGTCCAGACACAGCTTTTGCCCCACCACAGCCACAGAAGAGTCTGTGCTCTTCTTTCCCATAACTAATCTTTTCTATCACTTTCATTTCTTCCTCTCGTAATCCATATCCAAAAGCCCTTGCCTCAAGCTCTCTCTGATCTCCTTCCACTAGGATGGATCAGGAGTGTCTGTCCGTCCAGGCTCAGGTGTATCTGCCCGTCCAGGCTCAGGAGCTAAAGAGAAGGGAAGCCGTAGAGATCTTCAGATCAAGGTTTCTGCCCGGCCCTACCACCTACTTCAGGGACCCAAGCCTGACCTGGTCATTGGTGAGAGGCCTGAATGACTTTGTATGTGTCTGTGTGTCTGTGTATCTGTGTGTCTGTGTGTGTCTGCACAAAGGTCATTCTCTGATTTTTCTCTCAAGTCTGTCCAAAGGCAGCTCTCTGTTCCTGTTTCAAAATTTGTCATATGATATAATCTCAAGACATTCACCCTTCCATCACAGTCCTCCAGAGCCAGGCTTATCAACTCAAGCCCTCGCTCAGGCCATTCAACCCTCCCCCAAGCCTTGGCTTGTTCTCCTCCCACAAGCCACTGCTCCAGCCTGGATCCTTCCAAACACTAGTGGGGTAGGGAGGGGGAAGGAGAGGTTATTTCCCAGGGCCCTCGATCTGGGCTTCTCGGAAACCACTTCAGGTCACTGCTACTTGCCTGTTCTTCAGGCCTCTGTTGCTCTAGCCACCGGAAGTACAAAGAGCAAACCAATAACTGGGAAGCATTCAACCACCATCTCAGTACCCCAAAACTCCATACTTTCCTTTTAATCTTCAGATCTTGCACAACTATGAGATTTTGTAGCAACAGTCTTGCTAGCAGCTACTGTGGCTGTGTAAAACTAACAACCTCAGCTTTACTGAGGAAAGCAACAACATTAAGGAGTTAGCAATCTTACTTTAATCCAACATACGAATATCATTCACTTAGTTCAGGAGGAAAAGCCAGCAACCTGAACTTCGGAGCAAATACAAACAAATTACAAACATACACAATATAAACAGACCAGATCACAATTCATAGTTACCAGGAAAGCATCAACATCTGGGTTTACAAGCAGGGGGCTCTGAAAATGGCTGCCCACAGTCCCATGCCACTCTTTAGTAACTGAGAGCCCTCAAGGGAGAATGCCAACCTCTGGGTTTATTTATCTTGTTCAGGGTCAAAGACAATGTGCGACTCAAACCCACGTGAGATGTCACAAACATGTCACTCAAACCCATGCAAACCAGGCTTTGCCTTGAGACAAGGAGGTCATCAAAGACTCCTAATTTAATCAAGGAAACAAAGGCCAGACTCATCAAGGGCACCAGATTAAATAAGTGCTAAAAGAGAAAACAGTAAAAAAGTCCCACCTTAATTACCAATACAGTGCACATCTGCCTTTGTGTGTGTGTGTGTGTGTGTGTGTGTGTGTGAGAGAGAGAGAGAGAGAGAGAGAGAGAGAGAGAGAGTGTGTGTGTGTGTGTGTGTGTGTGTGTGTATGGGGAGAAGGGAGCTGGAGTACTCTCTTCACTCTCTCCCTTCTGCCTCTTCCTCAGGATTTAACTCTGGCTTTGGTCTCAAGGACACCTGGTTGAGTTCTCTGCCTCGATTACAGGTATAGAAAATGGAAAGGAAAGCGTGGAGGGAGAGGGGAGAAGGGACTATGGTGGACACTATCCCCCTCTCCCTTCTTTCTGCTACTGACCACCCTTGCCCACCTTTTCACTCTTTGGATGTCTTTAGGTATCTCTTGATCACCTATCATCTTGCCCTTTATCTTAGATATTTCCCTCTCCTCTCTAGTTCTCCAGTGTGGACAAAGAGTGAAGTGCTTCTGTGTCCCTATTCTCTGATTTTTTTTCCTATGGCAAGAATCTCTGGAGGTGGAGATAGTACCCAAATGGGGAGGCTTAAAAGGGGCCTCTAATCCTGAACATTCTCCTCTAGTCTCTTCGAGTCCCTGCGTTTTTCACGGAGAGCAGCGAGTACAGCTGTGTCATGGATGAGCAGACCATGGCTGGGGCCACAGGAGGGGGGACCAGCCCCCCACAGCCCAACCCCTTTCGATCACCCTTCCGCCTCCGGGCCACAGACAACTGCATGCCTTGGTGAGGGGTTCTACTGCTGCTTGAAGCCCTTCTCCCTCGGTGGGGGCACCTCTCAATCCCTTGTCCTTTCCTTCCCCACTACTACTTTGCTTCCTAACACTCCCCTATTATCATCCTGAAGTTTCTGTTCCTAGGCTCCTAGGCTTCTCACATTTCTTCCTCCTTGATGACCCTTTTCATCGTGCCCATTTCTTCCACCCCCTTTAACACCCCACTCCATACACCCAGATTCGTAATCTCCTATCTATAAAATTCCACTCAGAAACCTGACTACCTTCAGCCCTGCACCCTCTCATCCACATCCCTGGCCCTGATCTCACTTCTTCCCTTAGGTACTGTAATGCCTTCATCTTTCACTTGGTCTACAAGCCTCCTCAGGGGACCGGGATCCGCCCTGCCCCTGGACCTGCCCCTCCTGTCCCAGCCCCAACAGTCCCTCTAGTCCCTGCCAGAAGGCGAAGAGGAGAGAAGAGACCAAGTCGTGGAGGCCGAAGGCGAAGGTGAGAGTCAGAGATGGAATTATCACTTCCCGCAAAACTGTTAAAAAGAAGAACCTTCAGGCAATAGGGAAGGGATAGCTGGGGAAACAGGAAAGGTGAATAAAATTACTGGTTTGAGAGGCAAATGAAGCAATGTGAACTGGCCCACTCTGTCCTCCCTAGGCTGCTAAGTGGCACAGTGCATAAGAGTGCTGGGTCTGGGGTCAGGAAAACCTGATTTCAAATCCAGCCTCAGACATTTCCTGGCTGCGTCACCCTGGGCAAATCCCTTAAATGCTCTGTGACTCAGTTTCCTCAACTGTAAAATGAAGATAGTAATAGTAGCCACCTACTTTCCAAGGTTGTCACGAGGATCAAATGAGGTAATGTTTATAAACTGCTTAGGACAGTGCTTGGCTTACCCTGACTTACTCTCACTACCCCTTTCTGTCCTCCTGCTCTTCAGCCCAAAACTTCTCTAAACCAAATTCTGTAGTCTTGACCTTTGCTTCAAGGAGAACTGGTTCTTCTTCTTTTTTTTTTTTTTGAAGGTGGAAGGCAGGGCAATTGGGGTTAAGTGACTTGCCCGAGGTCACACAGCTAGTAAGTGTGTCAAGTGTCTGAGGCCAGCTTTGAACTCAGGTCCTCCTGAGGCCAGGGCTGGTGCTCTACCCACTGCACCTCCTTGCTGCCCCTAAAAGGTGGTTCTTTGGATAAGAGCAATCCTGATCTTGTGCCCTTGGTACCATCCCCTCCTCCCTTTTCCCTCAAAGGCTTGTCCTATCATTCCTTTTCTTTTTCACCTACAATATGTTCTTATTTACTAGCTTGCTCCCTGATGCCTACAAACATGCTTTTGTCTTCTTTATCTTATATTAAAAAAAAACCCTTAGTTAGCCGCATAATTCCCTTAATCAACCCATCCTGTATCTCTTCCTTTCATAGCCAAGTTCCTAATATAAGTCCTGTGGTGGGGGAAGGGAAGACATAAGAACAAGGTCCCAAGGAGTTTGTGTATTTACCAGAAATCCTCAACATCAAAGCTTAGTCTAAGCTGCATCAGAATAGAAGGCTCAAAAACTGTACCCACACCCCACAACTGTGGGAATCAACCATTTTCAGGCTTCTTTGGTCATAAGTCTTTCTGAGTTCAAAAGGGAAAGCTCTTGGCTACAATTTGAACATAAAAATAGGCACTCTGGAAAACTATTATTAAAAGCAAATATTCTTTCTTTAATTACTCTCCCTCCAGCCAGCCTGCATTTTTGGGTTTGGCTGCTGCTCTCAGTTCCATTCCATTTATGTATCGTCAAATTCTCTGTAAATGAATAACCAACTGAGGTGTTTTTTTTTAAATAACAGTATTATATAGTATAGAAATGAAGTAAACAAATGAATAAAGCTTCCAAATGTCCACCATTTTAGTTGCAACTGAGAGGGGACAAATACAGGGTGTCCCTAAAGTCTGGACACATAGGCAAAAATGCATATTTTGAAATATTTGGAGTGTTAACAGACCTTGGCCCCTGTGACTTCTTTTTCTGGGGTATGCTAAAGGAGAGGGTGTACTCAGTGAAAATCACAGATGCAATACACCTGATTGGACGCATGAAGTGCTAAAATTGACCGCAATGTGGAGTTACTGCATTGAGTTCACGTGAATATTGCAAAGCACATCAACCTTTGCATCATAAATGATGGAAATCATATTGAAGATGTTATTTGTTAATATGCCAATTAAATAAAATGTTGTTGAAAATTTCATTTTCACTTCTTGAAAATATGCGTTTTTGCCAATGAGTCCAGACTTTAGGAACGTCCTGTAGCTTTCTCTCTGCCAAAACACACACACACACACACACACACACACACACACACACACACACACACACACACTGGTTTGGAGGAGAAACAAGTAATAAATGGTGAACACATAAAAAGATCAGCTCTCCTGCTCCTGCTCCTCCTCCAGAGACGGAAGGTGAAAAAAAAATGTAGTAGACTGAATTTGTTCATTTCACTAACCCAGCAGCTGCCCAGTCTGTTCTCAGTTCCTTATTCTAGCCTTTATCTGGATATTTCCCATGTTCCAACCTCAATTTCTACTATTCTCTACTGTCCTCTGCTCTCATTTGCCAAATGAATGATGACTACCAGCCATGACTCAGCCCTGTGCTTTAATGGTCCTGAAGGGAGTACCAGAAGGCCTACCCTGCCTTCTATCATCCCCACATTGCCTCCATTTTGCTCCTTCATAAAGTCTCCACTTAGCTGCGAAAGTCCCTGAGAGATCAAAAGTCACAGGAACTTCGGGAACTTTGAGTAATGTCTTTCTACCTGTGGGCATATACTTCAACTTATGGTACAGTGGAAAACATACTGAATTTGAAGTAAAAGGATGTGGCATCAAAATAAGCATCTCTTAAAATGACAATGATTATTGGTCTGACATCAATAGTAATCATGCCACTTATATCTACTGTACATTATTACATTTAGCAGACATTGTTACTGTTCAATCATGTCCAATTCTGTCTAATTCATGTCCACATCTACGTAACACCATGGGCATGATCACTGGGGTTTTCTTGGCAAAGATACTGGGGTAATTTGCCATTTCCTTCTCTAGTGTGTCCCCATTCTACAGATGATGAACTGAGACAAATAGGGGTTAAGTGACTTGCCTAGAGTCATACAACTAGTAAGTGTCTGAGGCTAGATTTGAACTCAGATCTTCTTGACTCCAGGCCTGGTGCTGCCCTTAAGGAGAAATAGCAAAATTCAAAGCATCATGACTGTTACATGCAAGGCATTGTCAAAGAACAAAATGAATACTTCGTTTTAGGCACAAGTCTGCCAAAAAAATTTATATTAAATATCGATCTAATATGTAAGCATTTCTAGCTTACTGAGAGAAATATCCAAAGTTTCCTAGGCCTTTCCATGCCCAAGTAATTTGAGGTGACATAGAGATCTTAAACAAGGAAAATACAGTTTCGGGTTAACATTCCAGAAAAATAATTTAATCTTCAACTAGAATAACTCAGTTCCTTCCTTGGTCATTCCCCTCAAAGAATGGAAAGGAATTTCCTCCCTGAGATCAATATTGATCTCCTGAGGTCAATATTGCAATCCTTTCTGAATAATAGTAGAGTACATTTCACTTGGTAGGCCCCTAGACAATTGCATCAAGGCATGGGCAAGGCATGGAACTAAGCAAGAGCTGGGATTGGTTCTGTCTCTTAATTAGTTTCCTTCAGAAGGGCCTTCCTTTTTGTTCTACCCGCTTTCCTAAAGGAAAAAGTCTAGAAATCATTTTAAGTGAGAAAATATTTCTTAATATTAATTCCTAATATTTTCAGTTTTTATTATGCTTCCAAAATGTATTACATGTTGACCTCATGAGAGTACATGCATAAATACAGTACAAAAGCAAAAAGTCATAAATATTTTTTTAAAAAGCACAGTTGTCAATAACACTATTAATAGGCCTAAATAGTAACAAGCATGCATAAATATTGGCATATATGAAAATAAACAAAGACTAGAATTGCACAGCTATAGTAAATACATGATAGTAGCATATTAGCAAATAAACATAAACAGCAAAATAAAATAGACGCATAACTGAGAAACATGAAATTATTAACATTTGCAACTATACATGCAATTATATGCAAGACACATCACAAGGGCAAATGTTAGTATTGTTATCTCGATACCTTTCCGGTAACATGTTCTTATGGTCAAAGATAGGGGGAGATTTAGCTCCCTTATGACTGGGAAATTTTTCTGCCCCTAGTTGATGTGGCTAGCAGTTGCTGTGGCTGTGTAAGACCAACAACACCAGCACACAGAAGGGCTGCCACCACAAGTTCTTTGATCTGCTATTCTAAGTAAAGCAACTTTAAGGGGTTAACAATCTCACTTTAATCAAACACACATATATCATTCATTTAGTTCAGGGGGAAAAGTCAGTACCCTGAATTTCAGAGGAAATACAAACAGAAATTACAAACAGAGACGATTCAAACAGATCAACATTTCTGTCTAACCAAATCACAATATACCATAGTTATCAGAGAAGCACCAACATCTGGGTTTTCCAAAGCTGGGGTGGGGCGGGTCTTAACAACAGCTGCCCAGAGTCTTTTCTAGTCAAATCACATGATACTCTTCCAGTGAGTGAGAGCCCCAAACGCTAACCTCTGAGTTTACATACTCTGTTCAGCGTCAAAAGGCGTCACAACCATGCGACTCAAACCTACATGAACTAGGCTTTCCCTTGATGTAAGCAGGTCATCAAGGACTCCCAATTTAATCAAAGAAACAGAGGCCAGACTCATCAAAGGCACTTAATTACCTAAGTGCTCCAAAAGAGAAAACAGTAAAAAAGTCCCACCCTGCTTAACATTACAGTTTACGTCAGAGACTGATCATCAGTTACCACTGTCTATGTGCTTACATTCTTAAACCTGACCTTGATTTACTCTGAGCTTTTCTAGGCCCTGTAACCTAGGAGTCTCTAAAGCTGAAATTCAAGGCAGGAAAGATGCTGCCTCTGGTTTCTCTAGGTCCTCCATCTCCAGGCAAAGCTGTTAGGGTTACAATATACAAAGACTTTATTCCTTGAAACATCACCTTCAAATACTGTTTGTACAACTGGTCGGCCATCTCTTTTACTAAGAGTCCACTAAGCTAATTGTCCATTAGTTATTCCTCCTGTCCATCACAGAGTCTGACTAACTCTTACACAACAGGAGCTTGTGATAAATTGTCTATACAAATTCTCCCTCCCCACCAGCAGGGCAATTATGTAAACATACCTATTGCCCAGTGGAAGTAAGGAAGAGACAGGAATCTCACTTGTGTTACTCCAGGCTTACCCAATTACTGTACCTCAGAGTGTGACTTCCTCCTTTGGGGAGTACAGGGTGGGCCAGCTTTTACTACAGAGGAATTTTCTAGACTATAAAAAAAACTTTAAACAGCCATCTGATGAGTCATCAGAGCAATGGCTCTCGAGGGCATGATTTAATAAAGCCAATTCAGAGATTCTGCCAATTTCATGGACTTGCAGGGCTCTCCGAGAACTTACAAGTTAGCTAAATCAATTAGACGCTCCAGACAGGGAGTGCCTTTTGTCCCTTTTTAGGTGGCTGAGATAGTAAGTTACTTGTATCTGGCTCTGTAAAGATGAGTTCTTTTGAAGCTGGCTTTCCAATAGTGATCTGCAGGGGAAGGGGTGAAGTTAAGGAAGAGAATAAGGTTTGATTGATTGGATTTATGCAGTTCCTCCATGGCCTGCCACACCCTATGTCTGACCTGCCTTGGGAGCAATTAAGTCTCACCTTCTGAGTGGAATCCCACCAGAATTAAGGCCAACATTAGCTACAGGACTTAGTAGATATAACCATACAAGCCTGGGCGCTTCAACTGGTGATATTTGAATGAAAGATTGAGAGAGATCAGAGCAAATAGAGCTATGGGTGCCGATAGGGTAGTAGAAGGCCCTACATCAACCACCCTTCCAGACGGGCAGAGCAGCTCTCCTGCAAGGAGCTTTGGGTGTGGCTTCTCAAAGGTGGTTGATAAGAAAATGGTGATCAATAGCTTATGTGCAGGTGCTAGTGAAATTGTATCTGTAAATCCCAGGACAGAGACAGTAAGAGCACTTAACCTCTCCCAAATTTAAGGTATCCCCTAAGGTTCCCAACCTTAGTGGCATTTGAGGGACTTTGGAGACGAACCTGCCTCAGGCCAAGGCCAGGGTTTCTCTGAGGCTAGGATAGCCATAGTTGTAGGACCTCAAGAGATCTCAAGGACATATGCCAGAGAGTGATGGGGTGTCACATATACGAGGAGCTGCTCGACACCAGCAGCTATAATACCAGAAGACACTAAACTAACATGTAAAAACACTCTAATTTCCATTAGGAGTTTTTGAGAGGCAGATCACTGAGGGGAGAGGCATCCCTCCTCTGGTGGAAGACGCCCTGTGTGGATCAATCAGAAGGAGTATATTGTGGGAATGAACATAATGAGTTCTTGGAAGTCAGTAACCTTTTAGGACCTTTTGTCACGTTCTATGTGGGTTATTGTGGGAAGGACCAAATGGCCACTCTTGGAGTTACCCAAATGATCCTATATAGCTAATACCAAACAATACTGGATCCTGAGAGAGGTGTAAAAGCCATTTCCTCTCTGGTGATGAAGACGAAGGAGGTTGGAGCATTTCATATACCCAAGGCAGATGGGTATATGGCAGCTCATAGTGGACTACGGGATGCTAAACAAAGTCATCATGCTCATTGCTACAGCTGTTCCTGATCTTGGCAATGTGGTAGCCAGGTAGCCCAGGCCTAGGGTGAGTGGTATTGGGATATCAGCCTTGCCAATGCCTTCTCTGTTCCTGAGATTAGTCAGGACCACTTTGCTTTCAGCTGGGAAAGAGTACTTTCATTGTCCTTCCCCAGGGCTATCTGTACTTGCTCTCATACTGCCATGGTCTGATGGGCAAAGACCGAAAAGAGACTTCCCTTCCTAAAGGTACTTATGGGAATAACTGCACTGATGGTAAAATGTCGATTGGGCCAGATGGGGCAATAATGGCTGAGACCCTGGATTGAATGGTGACCCATATGAGAGACAAAGAGTAGGAAATTAACCCAAGAAAATCCAGGATCCAGGCCACTCAGTAAAGTTCTTGGGGATACAATAAACACAAAAACCCAGATGATTCCAGACACAGTTCAGAAAGAGCTTCACCGGCAAAGTGGATTTCGACAGACACCTGGGGGTGGCCAGACCAAACGGCCACAAGGTTTCTAGAGTCAAAAGCAGCTGCCACTATAATATTTTTGAAAAGCAGTTGTTCTCCTAGTTGCTACTAAGCAGATGATACAAAGTCATGCTATCACCCTTCACCCAAAGTTGCCTATTATGAGTTGGAGAATGCAAGATGGTCTCTCTCAAACAAGGTGAGTAGGTCACAAGAGTTTTCTATTGTTGAATGGAAATGGTACATTCAAGGCCCCCTGTGCCCTTAACAAACAGGTGGTGACTACTACTACATATTGAAGGCTCCAACCCAAGCCCTCAGCTCCTGCCTATATGGATCTTACTCCGAATGCCGTTTTGTCTGGTTTATTGATGTCTCTGCCTGAGATGAGAGGGTAACAAAACTAAGTTTCACCATTAAATCCCAAGAGGGGTGGGGCTCCCGGCACGTGGTTCTTGGAGCTTGTTTTTGTTCAGTTGCATCCAACTTCTAGTGACTTCATGGATCATAGTAGCCCAGGCTCTTTTATCCTCCACTATCTCTCAAAGTCTGTCCAAGTTCATGTTTGTTGTTTCCATAACATTATCTGTCTGTCAGTCCCTTGCCATCCCCTTTTCCTTTTGCCTTCAATCTTTCCCAGGTAAATTCCCTCCTTGTTGATGTACTGGTTTCCATCTTAGTTGCTGTGTCCATTAACTGGCTAAATTTTGTTAGCTTTTGGTGGCAGGACTGCAGATGTAATTATCTTCTGTGTTTGTCCACGGCATCAACCTTTATCAGATGGCATTTCACTCACTCATCAATCTATACATTTAATCTGAGAAAATAGAAATTAAAAATTAAAATAATAATAAACTAAATTAAAGATTAAAAACATTTTAAATAATCGTACTCTTCACCTAGCACAGTTCCTAGCACTTAGTAGATGCTTAACAAATGCCTCTTAATTGATTATTAATATACTAGCTACTCAATGGGGACCGAAAAGGAAAGGAGATTGGGCAGCTAGAAGAAACCTTCAGTCATACCCAAGCCAATGATAAATTTGGTAAATATACTGCCAAAGACATGACAAATTGGCAGACCCTTAAAAAATCTAGGGACACTGATAGAGGAGGAATGTTAGGGCAGTGAGTGGAGAAGGAAGCAAAAAGAGTTTTTCCTATAAACTACAGTGCCAATGTTTTAATCCCACATACAAGCTGAGTAAATAATAAGTTATCAGTGAAGATATTGAAACAATTGGATATTATCTCCTTTTATACTCATAACAACCTTGGGAGGAAGGTGTTATCATTATCTCCATATTACAGATGAGGAAACTGAGGCAGACCAGTTAAGTGACTTGCCTAGACACGGCTGGTTTTGAACTTGGGTCATCCTGATGCCAGCCCTCTACCTTCTGTGCCACTTAGCTGCTTCTGGCATAAACTCAAGTGAAGAGGAACTAGATCAAATGGAGACATACACATCCAGACATCTCCTAGACCTTCTCCTTTTAGATCTTGGGGGGAAGTCAGATGCAATCCTACTGACATTCACTGCTGACTCGTGGGAAAGGAATAAGGGAACAAGTCAACAACAAGCACTTATTAAGCACTTACTGCATGCCTGGCTTTGTGCTAAGTGCTGTGAATAAATAATAAAGTCTGCTGTTGAAGGTAGGACTCTCAATTCAGGTTCAACTTTGGGATGGAACGAGGTCTAGTAAGTCGTTGAATATTTACGAAAGGAGGTTTACTTTGCCCTAACACATCAAAGATAGGCAACGAGGACACGGTGTCACATAACTTCTCTAAATCCAGCCCCTCTTATGTTCATCTGGAAATTCATCTGGTTAGTGGTGATCAGGGTATGGCAACTCACATGGGGTTTGATGCTCATCAAGTCTGAAAGGCCCAGACTCTGGGCTGGGACTTTTTATGTCCCCAAATGAATGAGAAGCTAAGGCAGGTCCCAGGGACAGGTTTGTCTTCTGTAAAACCTACCCATGTTATAGATGGAAGGCTAGAGAAACTGAGTCATAAAAAAAAACCAGGTCCTGTCACACCCACCCTCAAGGAACTCACTTTCCAACAGGGAAGACAACACTTAAAAAAGAAGCCCAAAAAGGAGAAGAAAGGTACCCATGTAGGAACATGGCAGAGAAAGAATTCTGGAGAGTCAGGAGCAGAACCCAGAGAGGAATAAAGGAATGGCTAGCTTGGGGCTCTTCCTAAAATTCCAGGAGGAACTGACCAATCAGAGGAAGAGACCAAAGCAGGAGAGGAATTTTCAGCACCAGAAAACTGCAAGGAAAGAAGAATCTTCCTGAATGAGGCTACTGGGATGTGGTAGAGAAAGAAGTCCAGAGAGGAATGAGGTCAAGGCCTGGCCTGGGCCAAGAAGTTTTCTAAACTTCAGGCTTGCTGAATTCTCAATTAGGCTCATACAAAAGTATGTATTCTAGATGACGGTTAAGAAACAAGAGAAACTGGGGGAGATGGGGAGGAAAATCAGTTTTCCCCAGCTCAGCAGCCTACTGCCCAGTAGCTGGCAGTCTCGTCAGCTCTGGCTCCTCTCTCCTTGCGGCCCCGGCCCCTGTCTAGGATTGGAGCCTCTGCTCGTGACATACATGACTTAACAAAAGAAAGAGGGATGGAAGGCAGAGCTACAGAGCTATAACAAGAAGACTGTTTAGAAGACGAAACTCTTCTTTACGACTTGACTATTGCGTAAGGAGTCCAACGTGAAGTTATATGTAGAGGACACAGCGAATTCCACGCTGCCTCGGGGAGGGAAGGAAGAAAATCTGGAACTCAAGGTCATGCAGGACTGAGTGTTGTAAACAAAATAAAAAATCTTCATAAAAAATAGTGCACCCCAGTTATGGGAGATAACCCAAGCCTAGCTCTCCTCCACCACCCCACTTTACCCCCCCCCACAGATATGAAAATGACCGATGAAAGGCCGAAACCCCAAGTCTGTTTCTCAGGGCCAGGGCCTGGAGAGGGGGTGGTGAAGGGAAGTGGGCTTCCTGCACTGCCCTGCTGAGGGACAGAAGAGGACAGGGGAGGGGAGGGGAGGGGAGGAGAGGGGAGATACAGATAGACTGCCTCAATCAGATAATTTTAAAGACATATCACCATTCTGGCTACACAGCCAAGTCAAAGAGGCTGCTTCCTACCACATGGTTGGCCAACCAGAATATCTACACATGTGCCAGTCCTCCTCTTCCAAGCACTGCCACATAGGTGATACCATTTTAGGTGATGGGGGCATGCGCCAAAGCCCTATTATAGTTATGTTGTTCCAGGATCTCCAAGACAGCTCAAGCTGGGGATCTGTAAACTTTTAGCAATTCTGAAGGGAATCCAGGGCCAAGTCTGAGTTCTGTCTTCTTGGTATGAACTCTATAATCTCCTCTCCTGGGTTTGGGTCTGAGTAATGGACTTGTCCTGGTTGGAATTCAGTACCACTCTAGTCTTCTGGAAAGCTCTGAAGGTTCAGAAGGATCAGTGAATAAATGTTTATTAAGTCCTTACTTAATTCCTGGCACCTAGCTAAGACTGAGGGGTACAAAGAAAGGCAAGAGGCCGTAGTGCCTTACCTGACAGAGCTTATGTTCTAATGGGGGAAAACAGAACACCAAAGAAAGCTAACAGCAGGTGTGGGGGTGGGGGGGTGGGGGTGGGACATAGAGAAAGGAGAGGTATGGTAGAGAAATCCAGACCAGTACTCTGAAAGGAAGGAGAGGAATGAAAGTTCCCCTTTGTGCTAGAATTCCTGCCTTGGTTATTCTCCTGCAGGCTTCAGACTAGGTAGGAGGGGGCCTCTAAAATTGAGACCCTACTCAGCTCCCAGGGTCTGAGTCACATAACTGTACCCAGCTTGACTAGACAATGGTTAGACAGCTGGGCCTGGAGTCAAGGAGACATGAGTTCAAATCTAACCTCAGATGCTTATTAGTTGTGTGACCCTGGGCAAGCCAACCTCTCTTTGCTTCTGTTTCCTCAACTGTGAAATAAATAAGGATAATAATAGCACATATCCCCTAGGGTTGTTTTCAAGGATCAAATGAGATACTATTTGAAAAGTGCTTACTTAGCACAATGCCTGGCAAGTAGCAGGTTGTGAATAAATGTTTATAGTAGTAATTGCTCCTCCATCAGTACACAGCCTAGGGCCAATGACCACTCCTTGCCTTCAACTGCCAACCCTCAGCACAGGAACCCTTCTCAAGTCCCCCAATGGAGCTGGGACCCAGCACTGGGGTAGTGAGTGATGGAGCTTCTAGTTGGCACCTGTGCAAAGCCATTCATTTGCCTCCTGGCACAAGGTCAGGTCCCATCTTTATGAGTCTGGAACCTCCTTTGACCAACCTGGGCTCAAGCAAGTCGCCATCTGGTGGACAATCCAGACATTGAATTCAATCAATAATTAAGACTGATGAGCTGTCTTTCTACAGGTTTAAGGGTTTAAGGAAGACAACCCTTGAGCTGGTAGCTCAAGCAAAGTGCCATCTGGTGAGTGATTCAGATATTAAGCCCTTTCATTTGATAATTAAGAGGGACAAATTGTCTTTTTATAGTTTAAGGAAGACACACTTGAACCACAGCCAAACCCAAAGGGGCCAAGCTAGATCAGGATTGCAAGTGTCACAACTGAAAAAGGCTTTATAAACCTTAATGTGCTGTGTCCTTCTGACAATATAGGTCTGGAACTTAGAAGGTAACAGGATTGAAGATATAGATTTGGGAGTATGTACACATAGCATTTAAGTTTAAATTAAAGTTAAATTAAGTTTCAAATGAGGTTACCAAGAGAGGCAGTATAGTTCTTCTCTGAAGAGATGAGTGTGAGGGACTGAACTTTAGGTAACATCTACTTTAACAGTCTGGGAACTTGGTGAGGAGGCAACAAAGGGGACAGAGAATAGACAGGTGTGGGGGGGAAGGTAACTGATGCCAGGAGAGTAGAAAATACTCAATGATAGCAAGTGTGGAAGCATATTTGAAAGATTTTTCTAAAGAATTTTAATAGAATTTTATTTTTTCCAATTACATATGAAGATAATTTTCAACATTCATTTTTTACAAGATTTTGAGCTCCAGATTTTTCTGCCTCCTCCTCCTCCCCCCTTCCAAGATAGCAATCTGATATAGGTTATACACAGTAATCATTGTCTTCTATTTTTTCATTCTTTTGGTTTTATTTTTTAATTTCTTGATTTCTCATAAAGTCATTAGCTTCCATTTGTTCCATTCTAATTTTTAAGGAATTATTTTCTTCAGTGAGCTTTTGGACTTCCTTTTCCATTTGTCCAATTCTGCTTTTTAAGGCTTTCTTCTCCTCATTGGCTTTTTGGACCTCTTTTGGCATCTGGGTTAGTCTTTAAGGTGTTATTTTCTTCAACATTTTTTGGGATCTCCTTTAGCAAGCTGTTGACTCATTTTTCATGATTTTCTTGCATTACTCTCATTTCTCTTCCCAATTTTTCCTCTACTTTTCTTACTTGATTTTCAAAATCCTTTTTGAGCTCTTCCACAGCCTGTGACCGATTAATATTTTTTTGGGGAGGTTTTGGATGTAGGAGTTTTGACTTTGTTGTCTTCTTCTGGTTGTATGTTTTGATCTTCCTTGTCACCAAAGCAAGATTGTATAATCTGATTTTTTCCCAATGTTTGTCTATTTTCCCAATCAATTACTTAACTTTTTAGCTCTTTGTTAAGGTAGGTCTCTGCTTCCAGTGTGGAGGGTGTACTGTCCCAAGCTTCAAGGGTTTTGTGCGGCTATTTTCAGAAATATTTCTAGAGACCTGTAAATTTTCAGTTTTTCCAAGGTTGTATGATGAAAGAAAAGATGTTTACTCCTCTCATGGTCTGTGCTCTGGTCTGTGAGTGACCACAAGCACTCTTTTCTTCCTAAGAACTGTGAGGAGGAGGGGGCGGAACCAAGATGGCGGCTGGAAAGCAGTAACTGGTGCGAGCTCCCCACCAAGTCCCTCCAAAAACCTATAAAAAATGGCTCTGAACCAATTCTAGAACTGCAGAACCCACAAAGTGGCAGAGGGAAGCAGGGCTCCAGCCCAGGACAGCCTGGATGGTCTCGGGTAAGGTCTGTCCCGCACAGAGCTCCCAGCTCCCAGCTGAGGGGAGTGGAGCTGAACCAAGCAGAGCCCCGCGCGCGGCGCGGGCCAACCAGACCAGGAGCCCAGCAGAGAGTGCCCTAGCTTGCTGAATTACTGAGCTGTGGCATGTACCAGACCTCACAACCCACAAACAGCAAAGACAACAGAGAAGGTTAGTGGGAAAAGCTGCAGACGGGATGGAGTTTGCGGTTGGGCCACGGCCCCTGGGGCAGCGGAGGTGGGGCAGCTTTAGAACTACAGCTGCAGTTGCTTCTGGCCCCAGGCCCACCTGGTGGGAGGAATTAAGTGGCTGATCAGAGCAGGAGTGAAGAGCCTGCTGAAGATTTAAGTCCAGTCTGGGTAGGGGATTCTTGGGGAAGGAGGA
>CM053627.1:205698430-205722749 GCA_028646595.1 Phalanger gymnotis
TTTTGGTTGATGGGAAGTGGCCAGTGATAAGTAGGGATCGAAAATGAGAGATGTGATGAGATAGAGGCAAGCTGCCAGAAGGGACATTGGGAAATGAGGTAAAGGACACAATTACAGGGTTTGTTTTTGACAAGAGGAATGACTGCTTTATCAGAACCTGGTTCAAAGGAGGAGAGAATGCGCATGTTAGCGGTTATACTGAAGTGTTTTAACAAAGAAGGGGAGGGCAGCTAGGTGGCCCAGTGAATAGAGCACTGGCCCTGGAGTCGGGAGGACCTGAATTCAAATCTGACCTCACCCACTTGACACTTACTAGCTGTGTGACCTTGGGCAAGTCACTTCACCCTAATTGCCTTCCCTTTCCCCCTCCCCCCAAAAAAATAAAGAAGGGGTATCTCTTGACCTATTTTCTCAGTAAAGTAGGAGTGGCAGGCCTCCGCTAGGGGATACAGAGGATGGGAGGGAGAAGTAATAATAGTTAGCATTTAAGAAGAAAAGAGAATATCTGTAATAGCTCTTCTAGGGAGGGACAGTGGTGAAATCACTCAAAGAATAAATGGACTGCCATGCAGCAGTGAAGGCCCAGTTGAAATCTAACTATATACATTTGTAGTAGATCCTGGTTGGCGAGGTTGTATCACCAGCGTTTAGTAGCTAGATCAGTAAGTATCTGGTAATTGAGCGCCCCTTTGCTTCACCCAGAGGTGGCTCGGAGTGTCCTTGGCACTTGGTTAGGCCTAGGGAATGATGAGCCTCCTACAATCTGACTTGTCCAAGGTCACACAGCTAGTCAGACGGATGAAATCCAAAATGTCCTGAATCCCTTCCTATGTCAAGGATAGCATAGCTGCCTCCTTTGCATACATGATCTCTTAAGTCATTGGAAAGTGCACTGTTCTTGGGAATCAGAACATGTTTTAGTCTCCTTAACTCCCCATATATGACCCTGGACAAGTCGTTTCTCCTCTTTGGGCCTCAGTTTCCTCTTCTGTGAAATGAAGGAATTGCACTAGTCTTCGAGGTCCCTTCTAGCTCCAAGAATCAACACATCTCCCTTCCTCCAGAGGATGAGCACTACACCTCCCTGGAAACCCATAGGGATTAATTCTTAATTTTGTGATCTACAGGCGACGGAGGTGTGTTTTTATTTTTAAATAGTCATCGGAGGCTGTAGGGGTAGCAGTAATGCTGGGGCTACCTGGGGCTACCTGGGGCGGGGCAAGGGATCACTGGGCCTCTCCATTTCCACGTTGTGGAAAGAGTACTGGACTTGAAAACAAAGGATACGAGTCTGAATGTGGGCTCCGTCACTTAATACCTGGATACGATCAGGGTCACTTGACCTCTCCACTCTCCTTCCCTCATTTGCAAAGTGAAACCATTGGACTAAAATTTAGTCACTAAATGGACTCCTCAGGTCCCCTCCAGTTTCAGATCTCTGTGTCCTGCTTTCCAGATGCTGAACTCCGTCTTCTCCTCGATTATCGGGATCATTGGGGCCATTTACTGCCTCTCGGTGTCGGGTTCGGCGCTTGAGGAGGGCCCCAAATGTCTGACGGGGCTACCTGACCAGTGGGACTACCCCTTCAAAAACAGCAAGTAAGGCCAGACCGGACTCCCAATACCTCAGGCGAGCCTCCCCGCCCAACACCTCGGAAAACCTCCGGGTTACAATAGAAAAAGCCCAGGCTTTGTCTTCCGAAACACAGGCAAGACCCAGGGCGGGGGCACTCCACGACGAAGCGAGATAAACCCACTCCCAAGCCAACGGGAAGCCCCGCCCCCTCCCACCGGGTGTGCCCCTGGTAGAGCCCCTCATCCTTCCTCGCGGGAGGAGTCTCTCGACTGACCCTTTGGCTAGTCTTCTATCTTGGCCACTTTCTCCGTAGTGGGAATTACCTGCGCAACAGTACGCTGTGGGACCTGTGCCTGGACCCTCCCATAGTGGTACCCTGGAATGTGACTCTGTTCGCGCTGCTGGCGGCCGTGTCAGCTCTGGAGCTAGTGTTGTGCGGTATGCAGCTGGTGAACGGGGTCCTAGGAGTTTTCTGCGGGGACTGCAGGAAAAGAGACGGTAAGGGTCCCTAGAGCTGCGGCGTGGCGGGAGCGCTTGGTCTTGCAGACACCTGGGAGTGGTCTCTTCTCTTCTTCCTCCTCCAGGACCTTGAGCACTGAAACTGCGGGGGCACGTTCCTACCAGAACGCTGTTTCCAAGGAGCTGGGGGACGGGGGTGGGCAGTCCCCACTCCTCTTTTTCCCGGTCAGCTGAAATAAAACACTCTGATTCACACTACCTTTGGCGCTGCCTCTGTCTCATCTGAGAACCCGATGGATTTCTAGTCCCCTCCTACCCTACCCAGGCGGACCAGGAGAAACCTTTGGGTGTCCTTTGCCCTTCCTCAACATGGTTTTCCACTGAGGGCTGCAACAGTCACCTCCCAGCTAGGGAGAGTCTTGACCCAGCTAGAGTCTTGACTGGTTTTGAGTCGGTGAAGTGTGATAATAACTAAAATAAGCCTTTAAAGTTAAAATGTACCTTACCTCATTTGAGCCTCCCAGGAACGCTGTGACTTGGATTTCCTGGGAATGAGAAGAGAGGTTGAAAACCATCGGTAATACTAGGTTTTATAGAGTGAAGTTTCAAGCCCAGATGAGTAGGATGATGGTGATTTCAACTTTCTTGTCTACAAAATGGAAATAACCACTGCACTGCTTCACAGAATTGTTGTGAAGGAAATAATTGCTCTTATAGAGTAGAAAACAGTTTCAGAGAAGGGGAGAGATTTTTTTTCTCCCCAAGATCACAGAGCTCTAGCACTTACCAATGTTCAGGACACAGTGAGGGGAGGAGTGAAGGGTACAAAGAACAAAACCCAGTCCCTGCCCTCCTTGGCAGTTTACAATTTAAGTGGGGGAAATACATATGAAGATGCAGGAGGGATTCAGCTGACACCTAAATTCCTCAGTAACACACAAGACGAAAGATTGGGATAGAAGGAGATTTAATATGGATGAATAAAAGAGAAGGTGGGGGGGGGTGTTGGAGTATATGTGGGGAGGACAAATCTGGGCAACATCAGATTACCTTAAGGAGCAAACTGCCTTTTGAGCAGACTTTGTGGAGGACTTGGTGAGAGATTTGGGGGAAGAGAAATTTGAGAGGAGAGAAACCGATAAGCAATTTGTGGTGGATCTCAGCTGGTGCAACAGAAAAGACGAAGGTCGTTGAGTGCTGTATCGTCCCTGAACCCACGGGGAGGCTCCAGCTTGGTTTGGAGGCCACAGACACCCTTGGGGCAACTGTCACTCCAGGATCCGAACTCTCCCCACTCCAGGCCCGGCCCTTCTAGCTCTTCGGCCCCGGAGCAGCGGAAGCGCACGTTGTTAGCTGCAGTGTTGTCTCCTGGGGTCTTGGAATCTTCCACACGTAGTGAGAAGGAGATGAGGAAGCCGCCATCTGGACACCACAGTGGCTCAGACCATGCTCCCCACCTTTGAGTAGAGCAGACAGGGTCGATGTACTGGGGTG
The DNA here is from genome assembly GCA_028646595.1 of Phalanger gymnotis. Taxonomy (NCBI): domain Eukaryota; kingdom Metazoa; phylum Chordata; class Mammalia; order Diprotodontia; family Phalangeridae; genus Phalanger; species Phalanger gymnotis. The sequence goes on from CM053627.1 coordinate 205,701,960, forward strand.
TGGAACTCTCCATTTTACAGTGTCCCCTCCCCCCCCAGAATTCCAGTTCCCAAGTTCTCCAAATCCTAAGATCTTCACCAAATAGCCTAATTCTATGTTGCACAAGAGGAGGTTCTTTTAGCTCCCCTACGCAAGGGAAAGGTAAGCATGGGAGCTGGGATGTATGGCCTGTTCACTTTCCCCTACTGCGGTTAAAGCATTTGTGGCTTCTGTCTAGCTTCGGTACACCTAGAGAACTCCCAATCAGTCCGGAGAAAGAGAAAACTCAGTAGTATTGGTGTGTCTGCACACACACACACACACACTCTCTCTCTCTCTCTCTCTCTCTCTCACTCTATCCCATTACCCTGTCCTTGAGCTTTTCTCTCCTAACCACCTTACCCTGTAGGTTTCTAGTTACAGAAGAGACTGAGTTGCTGTCCCCAGATGATTCAGATTAGGGCCTTCTTTTGGGCACAGGTCAAACTGGAAGCGCCTAAGAAAATTTCAGTTCTCCTCAAGGCCTTACCCTGCCCCTCTTAGTTTCCTAGGGGAGGGGGCAAAGGATTCTGTCTCTAAGGTCACTGGAGAAGAGGCTTCAAATACCTTCCCGACTGAGACTCCACCACGTGAGTGTTGCGCTCAGCGTTGCCTCGGGCGCAGTGAAGCCGGACCCCATTCAGCGCCGTGTCATCTCCAGGGATGCCTTGGGGGCGTTCGACCTTAAGGAATGAAGGAAACGAAGAATGAGAATCCTGGTTTCCCAATCCAGGCAATAGGAGGAGACCGAGGGAATGACGCCTCTAAGCCCCTCTGGCCACCAGTCAGGGACCCAGGCATCTAGCTCCTGTCCCCACTGCCCACTTGGATTCCCCAGAGACCCAGACGCAGGGCCCCCAACCTTGAGGGAAAAGCCACTGGCGAAGAATCCATCTGGACACATCTCAGGCCACGCCCAATCTCCCCAGGGTCCTCCGTTGGGCACCTCGATAACAACTGTGTAGGGGCGCCCCTCGCGCTCCCTGGAGTCGCTGTCGACCGCAGAACCTGGCCTGAGACATGATCCCAGAAGAAGCAGAAGCAGCACAGGACGTGGTGCCATGGTTCCGGAAACCATCCTACCTTTCTGTCAGGTCTAACCCTGTACTCACAGTTATTATAGTTACCACTCCCAAAGGCTCCAGTTGTGGAAGGGATAGTAGCCGGAGACAGAGATTAAGGGACACCCGACACTAATCCGAGGTCTATAGGGTAGAGATGGGGGAGGAAGAACTGGCCAGGCTGCTTTTGAGCTGAAGAGTTTGGGAAACACAGTTTAGAGTAGAAGGGGACAGTAGTAGAGGGAGAAGGTCCATTTTTCACTAGATTCGTTCATTATTAATCAATTTACTAAGGGTTAAAGGCTTGCTAATGAACCAGACACTATACTAGGTTCTGGGGTTACAGACAAAAATGCAGTATTTTTTACACTTAAGGAACTTACATAGTAGTGGGGGAGGGGGGTGAGGAAATGAAGCAGCTCTTACTCAGAAAAGCATCCACAAAATACAAACAAGAAAGTATGAGGTATTTGAGAGATCAGGTACCAGCAGCGAGATTCTGCCATCAGGAAAAGTGTCATTCAAAGGGTATTATCAAGCTAACTTTGAAGGATGGAGAGATTCTAAGGCATAGGTGAATTCAGATTACTTTCTATTCCTGGGGGGAAGGAGGGGAGAGCAGCGCGCAAAGATCAGCCTGTGGGAAAAGAAATGAAATGTTGAATATGTGGAACAGCGTCAAGGCCAGTTTGGCTGAAAAGTATAGAGGCTGAATTGGCCATCCCAAGGAAGCCTGAGCTAAGAAGTTCCCTGAAAACTTCCAGGGATTTGGTGGTGACCTAGAACCGAAATGGCTTGTGCTTTAAATATCACCTAGAAAATCCTCAGTGGTCCACTGGCCCTTTCTCAGCCATGTGACAATGACAGTGGGCCAAAATGGTGTTTCACTTAAAAAGAGAAGCCCTTCATCTTCCAGCTGGGCATCATATAACTTGATACTTCCATTGAAGGGTGGGGGGAATCTCAATCACTCTCACATAGCAACTTAGGGTAGGGGGAATTCCACTAGGCAGGCTTGCCCTTGGGCCCATGAATGCCTTTTCTGCTTTTTTTTCTGAGTAGATAACCAAGCATAAACCTCCGGGTGGACATGTCCAGGCTTTTAATTCTGTTCTAATCTGTATAACTTCTCCAACTTCTGTTTGCTATCTGCCTGGATAAGTGTGTTTATACACAATTCGATATTTGTGATAGCCTTGTATAACTTGAGTGTGGCAGGAAGGAAGTCAAGTCTTCCAATATAGTTTGAGCTACTCTTTCTATATTAAGGAAAGGCAATGAAGAAAAGAGCCTTAAACCTAACGATAATAATTAATAATAATAACTTCCCCTAGGCTCACAATTTTTAGGAGGCAGATAGACATGATTCTGGCCTATTAGTCGCTCTGAGAAGAATAGACTAGGCCAGCATCATGGCCCCAATGCCCTGCTCCCCTCTAGGCAGGAATCAAAGTCTCCTTTCTGTCCATGCCTCCTTTTGAGCCATAGTTAGAAAAACCTATAGGCATATACACATAGTCTAAATAGGTAATACACACACACACACACACACACACACATACACACACATCCTTTACATTTGGAAGGAAGTAAAAGGAGGTTAGTGAAAGGGTGATGACCTAGGAAGAATCCTGAAGGATGTAAGAGTTAGAGGTCCTAGTGAGAATAAATAGGTTTATAAGGAATAAGGCATAGAGAAAGGTAGAATGTTAGGAGATTATGTTTCAATATCTTAGGCCAAGAACAAGCTAGCCACAAAAGCAGGGTTAGGATTTGGAGAGATTGAATCAAGGTGACAAGTTTAAAAAAACAAACAAAAAAAATCCCATGCTCTTTTACTGAATTCTAACAAACATTCAGCAAAGATTGACATGTGCAACTCTTCCATTCCCCACCCAGATTAGCCACTGTGGGGCATGTGTGTGTGTGTGTGTGTGTGTGTGTGTGTGTATTTGTGTGTGTTGGGGGGCAATCAAGGGGAGATGTCAGATTCTCAGATTACACAGCAATGGATATTTTTGGAAGAACTTCTGAGGCTGTACTTGTGTGTATAGGACTGTGACTGGTTCCTAGAGATTTCTGACTAGGAGAAAGAAGATAAGGGAGAGAGAGGCTTGGAATTTGAATGGTAGATGGACTTTCCTCTTCCAAACCTTACCCCCTACAGGTTTCCCAAGCCTACATCCAGAGGGATTGTAAGAAACAATTGCAAAAAAGCTCCAGTTGGTTGAGACAACCCCTCATCACAGAAGTTATCCCTTCCTCCTCCTCCCACCTCCTGCCCAAGGTACTTATTATCTGCTTTCTCCAGATACTGGAGCAGGAAGCTCTCTTACTCCTTGCAGTCAGAAAACTTGATCTCATATATTTCAGTGTCTGTGCTTATCAGCTTCCTTCCTTTCCTTGTCCTTCCATGATTGTCCATATTTACTCTGTCTATATACATATATAACATTGATTAAAGCACAATAAACACCAAACAGCTTATCTAACTTATGAGCAAAATAGCTGAAGTAGAGAGGCCAGGTGGTTCTGGAAATAATACATTCAACCAGGGCTTAGCTTGGGAGCCCTGGAGGGAAAGCTGTTGGTAACATAATAAGCCATCTCCACAATAGAACCAGCTCTGGGTGAAGCTGGAGAAATACAAGTTGTGCCAAAGTCTTAATGCAATTTTAAGTACCAACTAAATATCCCTGATGAAAGAACAGAACTGTATAAATAAAGATCAGAGACAATTACTTTGTATCCTACCCATAAACTCTTAAACACAAGTCGAGCCCAATACTTAAAGTACAGAAGGAAAAAGGGGGGAGGGATCAAAGTGCTTTGCCAAATCCAACTGGATTCTTTGCTTCCCTTCCCCTCTATCCATGGCCATTTGAACCGTGGTCTTCAATCTAAAGATAGATTCTCTGCCACCCTGCCTATGCCTCTGTTTCCTGTGGGAAGCTGCAACCTATGAGCTCCTTAAATTTTGTGAAGAAGGCAAGGAACCCCAGTATCAATCAGTGAGACCAATAATCATCCTTATCCTTCACCGTAAATGAACCACCAGGACCAGCCAAGATGGCAGGGCAGGAAGAAGCAGTACAGACTAGCTCCTTCTCACAATTACTTCACAAAGATCTAGAAAACTCACCAGACCAAGACTTCATTAGAAAATCCAAGAAAAAAAAAATCACAAGTCATTTTTTTCTAGCTCATTTCTACATAAGGAAACAGAGATCTGCAAACACTGAGAATGAAGTAGTCTAGCCACAGGGTCTGAAGAAGGACCTATGGCTGTGCAAAAAGAAGGCAAGAAGTATTAAATCCAGCACAGAGTGGTCTGATACAGGGAATAGGAAGAGATGCCAACTATAATCAATGCTGCTCATATCTGAGAGCTGGGTACCATATGCAGATCGGAATTAGGAAGGGACCCAAGAATTGGATCCAGGGCAAGGAATTGTTGTGGACCCGAGGGAAGGATCACTGGGAAAGGATCAGGAACAGAAGCAAAAAACAATTGTGTTGCTCTGACCCAGAGAACAGGACCAGTCTGAAGTCTGCAGCAAAATAACCAGGATAGGCAGCGCAATCCAAAGAGGATCCTGCAGTTATGGCCCTCTGAAACTGCAGAGATTTTTCAGCTGAAAGTAGCTACGTCCGCAGCAATCTACTGGTACTGCAACCAGGGCCCGCCAACAGTTGTGTTATCCAGACCCAAGCCCAGGTTAGGAGATTGTAGAGCTCACACCAGGATGTAGTAATCAGTCTCCACCTTAGATCACATTATTTAGGGCATACTAAAGCTGTGCAGCCTGAGCTATTCCCAAAATCCTGGAATAACACAATAGTCACTATCCCAAGAAGGCAGTAGAAGGAACCAAAGGAACACAAAACAGGACCTAGCATGGCCCAGACATTCCTTACAGACGTGTACAGAGCCTGGCTCTAACACAAAGTCTGAAGGTCAGGAGAAAGTAAAGCTGGAAGAATCAGCAAACAAACAAACAAGAATATCACCATAAAGAGCTATTATAGTAATAGGCTACATGACCACAATTTTGGCACAGGTTCAAATAGAAGTCCTGGAAGAAATAAAGCAAGAGGTTTTGAGGTTTTTTAAGAGTTTAAAATGATTTTATAAATGAAATTAGAGCACTACAAAAAAATTTAAAAGAAATTATTGCTATGCGAGATAGAATTAGAGAATTAACAGCTAGGCACAAGAAATATAAACTTTACTCAAGCAACAGACTCCCTGAAAATTAGGATGAACCAAACAGAAGACAATAAATCCATGAAACAACAAGAAATATTAAAACAAAGTCAAAAGATTAGAAAAAAAATAGAAGAAAATGTAAGGTAGAACAAAGAAAAACGACTGATCTGGAATATAGATCAAGGTGAGATTATTTAAGAATCGCTGAACTACCTGAAAGCTGTGACCAAAAAAAGGGCCTAAATATCATACTTCAGGAAATCTTAAATGAAAACTGCTTTGGTCTTTTAGAATCAGAGGGCAAAGTGAAAATACAATTTATCAGTTTACTTCCTGAAAGAAACTCCAAAATGAAAATTCCTAAGAACATTATAGCCAAAATCCAGAACTTCCAGGTCAAAGAGAAAAAAAAATACTGCATTCAGCCAGAAAGAAAGAATTCAAGTAGCAAGGAACTGTAGTCAAGATCCCTCAAGATAAAGCAGCCACCACAACAAAGAAATGGAAAGCTTAGAATATGATATCCTATAGGCAAAAACTAAAGGCTTACAACTAAGCATAACTGACTCAGCAAAACTGAGCATAATCCTATGGGGCAAAACAGACCTTTGATGAAACAGAGGACTTCCAGGCATTCCTGATGAAAAGATCCAAACACAAGCATCATGAGAAATGTAAAAAGGCAATCATGAGAGACTAAACAAGGATGAAGTGATTATAATGGGGGAAATGATAAAAGTACTCCCCTGAGAACCTTAATATCATCAAGGGTCACATAGGGAATCTAATACGACAGAGAGTCTGGGATGGTTTTTTTTTTTAATGTTTTGATGATCTTAAGAGAATGGAAAGAGAGAGAAAGAAGAATACACTGGGGTATGGAGAAGAATGGAGAAAATTGTCTCATAATTGGGTTGTCCAGGAGAAGGCTATACATACAAGGAGGAAAAAGTAGGGGAAGCAGGCATCAGTTAAATCTTACTGTCATCTGAAATGGTGAAAGCAGGGAAGAATATACACAGACTCATATGCACAGATTAGGGTGCAGAAATGTATTTCATTTAATAGGGGAACAGGAGGAAAAGGGGAGAGGTGAGAAGGCAATAAGGAGAGTAGATTAATAGAGAGATTAGACCTAAGCAAAACAAACTACGGAGGACAAGGAGGAATTAAAAAGGAAAGAAGTAATAAGAACTTGTGATTGGGCTCTGAGTAAGGGAAAGAGAAGAGGGGCAGGAGAACAAAAACAGATTGTATTAATATCAGAATACTAGTGCTGAGTCCACTCCTCCTCCCTCATTTCCCTTTTCTTCTTTATAAAGAGGGAGCAGGAAACAAAGAGAAGGAAAAGTATAACAGAATTGAATGAGAATGCAGGGATAACAAATAGCAATTATAATTGAATATGAATGAGATGAATGTACCCATGTATTGGTAATTAAGGAGGGCTTTTAGCACTTATTCTGTCAAGTGCCCTTGAAGAGTTGAGCCTTTGTTTCCTCGATTAAATTAGGAGTCCTTGATGACCTCCTTGCCTCAAGGGAAAGCCTAGTTTACATGGATTTGAGAGCCATGTTTGTGACATCAGAGGCTTTTAAACTAGTTGGGTTTAAGTCTCATTTTGTGATGCTTTTAGGTCACCTCGGTGAGTCTCATGTGTGACTCACCTTTGACCCTGAACAAGACATATAAACCTGGAGGGTTGGGGTGAAAAGAATCTGCCTCCCTGGGGAGGGAGACTGGTCTCTCAACCAGAGTTTTATTAGCTCTTCATTGAATTAATTTACATTTTTGTGGTCATTGTGGGCTGTGATCTTTTGGCTCTGATTACTTCTGTCTGAACCACTTCATACAAGTCTTTCCATACTTCTCTGAATTTTTCATTATGTCATTCATTACAGTACATTAATAATCCAGTATATTCATATATCAAAATTTGTTCAGCCATTCCCCATGAGTTGGGTATACATTTTGTTTCTAGATCTTCCCATCATAAGACTGCTTAGAACATTTTGTACATATGACCTTTCCTTGCTGCCAGTAACCTCCTTGGGATACAGCTCTAGTAGAAGAATCTCTGGGTCAAAGGATATAAACAATGTAGTAAATTTTCTTGTGTAATTCCAAATTGATTTCTAGAAGGGCTGAACAAACATCTTTACAGGCAGTAATCTAGGATCCTTATATTCCCATAGTCTCTACAACAATTAGTTTCCCCATGATTTGATATTTATTTCTAGTTTGAAGGTGCCTAAAATCCTTCTTGAAAGATTGAAGGGATTGGAACCCTTCCATAAGGGGAGCTAAAAGGAGACCATTCAACTTTTGGATATCTTTAGTTATTTGGAAGTTTGGCCGAAGTATAAATATTCCTTCTTGTTTTCAAAGGAAGAAATCCAAGCAATCAACAACCACATAAAAATGCTCCAAATCACTAATACTTAGAGAGATGAAAATTAAAACAATGCTGAAGTTCCATCTCACACCCATCAAATTATCAAAGATGCCAAAAAAAAAAAAAAAAAGAAACTGACAATCGTTGGAGGGCTGTGGGACAACAGGCACACTAATGACTCTTAGAGACGTGAAATGGTCCAGCCATTCTGGAAAATAATTTGGGACTATTCTTCCTAAGTCACTAACCTGTATATACCTTTTGACCCAGTGACACTCTAAGATGTATGTGCAAGAGTATGATATGTATGTCCACATGGGCTGGCTAAATACAGCTTGTGGGCAAATGTATACATATATGTATGTATATATAAAGTCTAGAATCTTGCAATCTCAGATATCTCTGCAACTTCTACCTCAAGGGGATCAGGAGAAAGGCTATGGCTGGAGACTTGCTCCTTCTCCCACTTATCTCTAAGAAGCTTAAAGAACTAGAATTATTTCTGTTTCTCTCTCCTCTTCCCCTCCATCAATATTGATGGTTTATAGTTATGATTTTTAGAGATTCTAAACAAAAGACATTTGCCTGGCCCCTACCCCTTAGATTAAATGGGGAAGGCAGTACCAAGTTTATACCCATCAGCTTGACCCTTTTTATCAGATGCTGGTTACACAAAACACAAATAATGAAGGAGTAAATATTTATTCCAGCAAACAGAAATCAGAGGAGTTATGTAGATGAGATCATAAAAAGTAGGAAATGGGGGGGAAATTTTACAGCAAGTTTCTCTGATAAAGGTCTCATTTCTCAAACATATAGGAATCTGAGTAAAATTTACAAGAGTAGGTACCATTCTCCACTAGATAAGTAGTCAAATGATATAAACAGGCAATTTTTAGAAGAAGAAATCAAAGTTATCAATAGTCATGAGAAAAAAAATTGTTCAAAATCACTAATAATTAGAGAAGTACAAATTAAAACGACTCTGAGATACCACCTTGCACCCATCATATTGGTTGACGTGAAAGAAAAGGAAAATGACACGTGCTGGAGGAGATGTAGAAAGATAGGTACACCAATGTATAGTTGGTGGAATTGTGAACTTTTCAACCATTCTGGAGAACAATTTGGAACGATGCCCAAAGGGCTAACAAACTGTGCATACCCTTTGACCCAGCAATACCACTACTAAATATGGACCCCAAAGAGATCAAAGAAAAAGAAAGAAGGACCTACATGCACAAAAACATTTATAACAGCTTTTTTGTGGTGTCAAAGAATTGGAAACTGAGGGGATGTCCATCTATTGGGAAATGGCAACCATGTATATGGTTGTGATGGAATACTATTGTGCTATAAGAATTGATGAAGGGCGTGGTTTCAGAAAAAACTGGGAAGACTAATATGAATTAATACAAAGTAAAGTGAGAAAAACTAGGAGAACATTAGTCACAGTAACAACAATGTTGTAATGATAATCAACTGAAGACTTGGCTACTCTGATCAATACAATGATCCATGACAGCTTCAAAGGATTTGTGAGGAAAAATGCCATCCACTGCCAGGGAAAGAATGGAGGAACTCTTTGTGAAGGTTAAAATATATATATATATATATATATGTATATATTATTTTTCTTACTTTATTTCAAGTGTGGAACATTTTATACCATTTTATATCATTTTTGTAATTTCAATCAAGAGCCTGGACCTGGGCTTCTTTGTTCTCTGAGTAAACTCAGAATATCTTTTCTCTGTCAACAAGGCCAGATCCAGTTGACCTAAGAGTATTATTTCCCCTGTTAACCATTAAGCAATGAGACCCTAATTCTGAGAGACTACCTCATTTATACTTCAACTGACCCTTGTCAACAGTCTTATCCTATTGTATTTACAAACCTATTCCATTAAAGAAAATCCTCTTCTTGTATCATGGTTAAACATACATGGGGATCATAAAAGTGAGGTAACACAGACCTCTGAGTCTGCTAAAAATAATGTATTAAAGTTTTCTCATTCCTTTGTTCAGGCAGTCAGATTTGGGTCTGACTCCGTGCATGCATGTATCTGCTAAGTTTAAAGGGAATGAATGAATAAATAAGCAATATGATTTTTTCTATCACCTAGCCTGTAGTTTCCTTCAACCAAACTTTCAGGTTTAACAAAGTTATGAATAATATGTTTTTCATCACTTCATATGTATAATGAGTATCCTATTTCTTGCCTTCTTAATGAGTAGGGAACAGGTAAAAGGAGAAAGAGAATTTGGATCTAAAAGTTAAAATTTTTAAAATAGATCAGAAAATATGCAAGAGTGAATGAGTTATTTGCTGGGAGCAAGATGAGATCTCAGCTCAAACCAAGCAAGATACCCCAATCTCACCCAAGGGGAAATTCCCTGAAGTCCCTAGGGAGGCAAGCTGGAAATCAGAGACATGTTGAAGAATGGCCTTACATGTCTGCAGCTTACAACAGTCTTTATACTTGCCTCTTCCAAAGAGCATGTGAAACCGCATGTTTTTCCTTACAAGAAAGTCTTGTACCAAATCCAGTCGTTACATAAGTATGTAGCCTTCCTTCAGCATTCTCTCTACCAATTAGGAGTAATGTCAGTGGTATAGGATACCCCAGGCTTGGCTGGAAACCCAAGTTGTAATAAAAGCGGTGATAATGGCTAGCATTTAGAGAACACTTACTGTATGCTGGGCACTGTGCTAAGCATCGCACAATTATTATCTCATTTTGATCCTCACCACAACCCTGGGAGATAGGTGCTATTATTATCTCCATTGTACAGACGCAGAAACTGAGGCAAACAGAGGCTACGTGACTGGCTCAGACTCTCACAGCTAACAAGTATCTGAATTCAGATTTGAACTCAGGTCTTCTTGGCCCTGAACTCCATCCACTGTACCACCTAGATATACTTTGAGGCTTATACTCCAAAGAGATCAAGGAAAGAAGGAAAGTATTTGTATGTAAAAAAAAAACCATACATATATTTACATATACATACATATGCATGTGTGTACATATATATATACATATATATATATATATACACACACATATATATATTCTACCACTGCATGGTGAAGAAAACAAAAGGCACTAACAAGCCAAATGGCCAGAACTGGGTAAGGGGGCCGACCTGTTTACCAGGTGGCTCCAAAGCCACAGAGTACCCATGTCACTTTTGTCTTTGTTGTATCTATACTTTCTGGCTCTTAAGTGAAGGAATGGTGTACTCAGAATGACCTTGCAATATTTGAAATGTCAAAGAAGCCACTTTCCCTGGTCACCCCAGGTAAGCAGCCATCATGCCCCAAATCAGGAGAGTAATGTTAACAATTTCAACCAGCTTCGTTTTCTCCCAGTGGACCCTACTACACTAACAATAATCATAGGTGCTGAGTAAATATATTTATCAAAGCAAATAGTAAGAGTGACTAGGTTATACAGATGAAATCAGACAACGGAATCCACAAGAGACACGGGGCTCTACGGATTGGGGTCAAAATGAAATCTCAGTTCAACCCAGGAGAAAATCATCCCCCTCGCAAAATCCCCTCAGTCTCTGGTGGTGCAAACATTGGAAATCAAAGGACACGGTACAGTATTGACTGCCCCTCCCCCCCACCCAACCCCGGGCATAAGCTCTGGAAACATCTTGCATCTGCTATTGTCCTCCATCTCCTATCCGCTCCACACATATGCATCATTATGGGCTCAGAGGTCTTTTAACCAAACAAGAGTCACATCTCTGTATGTATACACAGTATCATATTGCTGTCCTTCAGGAAACTGCTGCCATCCTGCTTGAGTATTACATTCCTAGACATAATCAAGGAAAGTAGCTTCTCTGACTTCTTGAATCTCACAAGTAAGTTCTATCGCCAATACTCCTTCACCTAAGAGCAACAAAAATTAGACATAGCAGGGTCAGATGCCATGTGGCTTTGAAGAATCATGGGAACAAGGTGAGGGAGGGGCTTCTCCTCCCAAAGGGGCATTTCTTACTCTTCACTTGAACTGCTGGGCTGAAAGCAAGGCTATTTGGTGAGAGGGAGGGCGTTTGGTCAGTTAGTGCCTTTTACGTGCACATTCACTTCTGGCTTAGCGGCCTAATTAAAAAGTTTTTCTTCACCACGGAGAGAGCAGGCAGGAAACACAATTATAGAACACCTGTGGCATGCTCTGAATCAGGGCAGGGCCTTTCCAGCAAAAGAGACAGCTTCAGAGAAAACTGGGAAGATCTGTATGAACTGACAGAGTTAAGTGAGTGAGTAGAACCCAGAGGACCATTTATAGAATAACGAAAACTTCATAAGGAAAAAACAACTTTGAAAGACAATGCTAATTCTAGTGGGCCAGTAATGAATCATGCTACCCAACTCCTGACAAAGAGGTAAGTAATGAACTAAAAACAAACAGAAAGCCATACATTTTCAGAAATAATTTTTGAAAATTTGTTTGGCTTGACTATGTAAGATTTGTTACAAGTGTTTTCTTTTTTTGTATTTTTTTTTATTATTTTACACTTAAATACAAAACGAGAAAAGGAAAAAGAAATTGTCATGTACAAGCAGACCGTAAGGGAAGATTCAATATAAAACAATAAATTTCCATTTCAAGAAAACCTATATAATAAATAATATACATTGTTTTCAAAGCTGCCCAGCTTTTCTTTGCTTCCTTGTTGGTATTCTTTTGTTCTCCGCTGTGCACTTTTTACTTTATTTTTCCCCCTTTTCCTACTCCCTACCCTAAAGAAGGCTTCAATTAAGTATGGATATATATATATACTTATACATAAACACAAATATCTATAAACACACACATATACACATATATATAAGACTGTAATATACTTATTTCCTTCTATCTTCTGTTTCTCTGAAGGTAGACAGCATCTTCCCTCAAATGTCCAAGTCTTTCTTTGTTTTTCTTTTTCTTTTCCCTTTCTTTGTTTTTCTAAATTAACCAGCTTACCATTTCCTACACCACAGCAATATTCCTTTCTGGATTCAAACAGCATCTTCCCTCATGGGATCCTTGAGGTTAATTTGGGTTTTTATAATAGAATGACTTGGTTGCTCAAAGTTGTTCTCAAAACAATACTACTGTTGCTATGTACAATGTTCTCTTGATTCTGTCCATTTTGCTCTTCATTCTCCTGTGGAGATCTCTCACGCTTTTCTAAAATCATTGACCTCAAAATATCTTATAGCAGAGTAATATTCCATCATGAACGTACATCACAACTTGTTAGCTATTCCCCAATTGATGGGAATCCCCACAATTTCCAGTTCTTTGCCACCATAAACAGAGCTGCTATAAATGTTTTAGAAAATGTAGGTTCTTTTCCATTTTCCCTAATCCTCTTGGGAAACAGATCTAATAGTGTCATTTCTGGGTCAAAGGGTATAGATAGTTTAATGACTCTTTGGACGTAATTCCAAATCTCTCTCCAAAATGGTTGGATCAGCTCATAGATCTACCAGCAATGAATTAAGGTCCCTATTTTGCCATATCTTCTCCAACATTTGTCACTTGCTCCTTATACATTTTAGACAATTCAATGGGTATAAAATGACATCTCAAGGTTGTTTTAATTTCTCTAGTCAATAATGACGTAGAACATTTTTTCATATGACTACAAATTGTTTTGATTTCTTCAGCAGAAAACTGCCTGTTCATATTTTTTGACCATTAATCAATTGGGGAATGACATGTTTTCTTATAGATTTGACAAAGTTCTTTAGATATGTAATGTATGAGACCTTTATCAGAGGAACAGTCTACAAAATTTTTTCCCAGTTTTCTGCTTTCTTTCTGAACTTGGCTACAATTTGTTCCTCAATCCATTTACTTTTTATGAACTACTCCTTCACCCCGACTTAGTCACACACAAGGATACCCTTGATCTTGCCTATGAATGTCCTACTTCTATGTTCAAGAATTCCGAGCTCTCCTCGTCCAGCCATAACCTACTGGCTTTTCACCTCTCTGTCATCCCTTATAAAACCTTACTTTTTGTCTATGTTCTCTCCTCTTTTCCCCATCTTGATCCCTTGGTAAACAAATTCAACTCTATACTGTCTTCCTTTCTTGAATCTCTAGCCCCCTACCACATCACTGATTATACCCAAGCCAAGCCTCAGCCTTGGATCTCTCCCACCATTTGTCGCCTTTGCTCCTACAGATGTGCTGCTGAACTGAACATGGAGAAAAATCATACAACCATCGTGACTGAGTCCACTACAGATTTATGTTACACAGCTTCAACTGTGCCCTCATCGATGTTAGGCAATCCTACTACACCTCCTTCATCAACTCACTATCTCACCTTCCACATGGGTTTTTTCAAACCTTCCATGGCTCATCCTCCCCTCACTCTCTCAGCTGAAAACCTTATCTCATATTTTACAGAAAAAAATTGAGGCCATTCACCATGAGCTCCCTCTTCTCTCCTCATCTCCTGTCACTCAGGTGCCCTCTGCCACTAACTCCTCCTTACTAAGTTTAACCCTTCTACTTGTTCAAATGATCCCATTCTGTCTCATCTTCTCCAACAAATTGCTCCTCTTGTCCTCCCTAATCTTTCACTTATTTTCAAACTCTCTCTGTTTTCTGGCTCATTCCCTACTGCCTACAAACATGTCCATGTCTCCCTGTCCTGAAAAAAAGATCTCACTTTATCCTTCCATCCCCACCGTCATACTATATCTCTTCTGCCCTTTGTAGCTAAACTCCCAGAGAAGGCCATGTGTAATAGGAGTCTGTCCTCTCCTTCTCTTCTTAATCCCTTACAATCCAGATTCCCACCAAAACTGTGCCTTCTGAAGTTGCTAATGATCTTTTAGTTGCCCAGTCCAATGGCCTGGTCTCAATCCTCATTCTCCTTGACTTCTCTGCAACCATTGACACTGCTGATCTCTCACTTCTTTATACTCTGTCCTCTCTACGTTTTCAGGACATCATTCTCTCCTGGTTCTCTTCTACTCCTTCTCTGTCTTCTTTGCTGGATCCTCCTCCAGATTACACCCTCTAATTGTTTTCAGGGTCCTGGGACCTCTTCTCTTCTCCCTCTGTAGTACACTTGCTGATCTCATCGGCTGTCGCAGATTTATCATGTCTGTACTGATGACTTTTAAGTCTACCTATCCTGCCCCAAATTCTCTGCTGACCTCCAATCTTGGATTTCTGCATGCCTTTCAGACATCTTAAACTGGATGTCCAGCAGGATGTCTAATAGATTTTTTAAACTTAATATGTCCAAAAAAGAACTCATTGTCTTTCCCCCTAAACCCTCCCTCCTATCCTACCTTCCCTATTATTGTAGAGGGCATTGCCATCTTCCCTCAGGCTGGCAACCTAGGGGTCATGCTGGCCTCCTCACTCTCTCTCATCTCCCATGTCTAATCTGTTGCCAGGGCCTGGTGATGTCACCTTTTCAATATCTCTCAATATGCCCACTTTTCTACTCTGATACTACTACTAGTCTAGTGCATCACCTCACACCTTAACTGTTATAATAGCGTGCTAGTGCATCTGTCTGCACCAAATGTCTCCCTCCACCCTCCAATTCCACCCTCCAATCCACCCTCCATTCGGCCACAAAAGAGATTTTCCTAAATTGAAGATCTGATTATGTTACCATCCTACTCAATAAACTCCAGTGGCTCCCTATTACCTCCAGCATCAAATACAAAATGCTCTGTTTGGAATTCAAGTCCGTCATAACCTAGTCCCCTCCTGTCTTTCCAGTCTTACAGTTTACTCCCCAGCATGTACTTCTCAATCCAGTGAAACTGACTTCCTGGCTGCTTTACAAACAAGACATACCATCTCTTGAGCCTAATCATTTTCTCTGGCTTTTTTTCCCATGTTTGGAATGTTCTTGCTGCTGTGTTCCTATTATTGACATCTCTGTCTGCTTCTGAGTCTCCACTAAAACCCCACCTCATACAGGAAGCTTTTCCCAAATCCTCTTACTTCTAGTGCCTTTCCTCTGTTAATTATTTTCTATATATCCTGTTTATAAATTTTTCCTATTTGTAGCTTACTTTGTAGATACTTGTTTGCATATTGTCTCCCTCACTAAATTGTCGGTTTCTTGAAGGTAGAGGCTCTTTTGCTTCTTTCTGTATCCCCAATACTTACCTGGCATGTTGTAGGTGTTTAATAAATGTTTATTGATTGACTAGCCAATAAATGCAGAAGGCCTTTATAACAGACAAATTTTAAATCACAGGAAGGAAGGCTTAAGACTGACATGTGAACAAAGGAAGTATATAACCAGTGTGGCCATCAACAATTCAGACATAGATGACGTTTCTGAAACCCACCCAGGTCAGTTAATATTTATAGCAGGTACATGCTGGTTTTCGGGCCCCAATAGGAGGATCATCGGTCACATAGTGAGCTTCCTCCTTGGGCCTTAATACCTCCAATTTTGCCGGCTCTCTGGTCATGCCTTGTTATTAGTGTGAGCAGCAGCTAGGTTGATGTCTCCTCCTCCCTTTACTCACTAGGGCAGCGGGCTGCCCTCGAACTGGGGTCCTTCACGCGCTAGAACAGCCCCCACACTAAGGCTGAAATGCTCTTTGTCCTTTGCTCCAAGCCTCCCCGGCTTCCACTATGTCCCCAGTAAAATCCCACCTTCTACAGGAAGCCTTTCCCAGCCCTTCTTAATTCGAAGGCCTTCCCTTTGTTAGTTATTTCCTATTTGTCCTATATACAGCTTGCTTTGTATATATTTGTTTGCGTGATCTCTCTGCCATTAGATTGTAAAGGCAACTCAACGACTCAGAGAGCTAGGCCACAAGCTGGTGCAGTGGTCCAGCACATGGGAGCTGTGGATTTTATAATGAGGAGCAGAGTTTCCTTCAGATGCACTGTATTGTCACAGGCAAGGAGATAGTAGAATTGGTCAGCAAGACCCTCTGCTCGCTGTGCGGCCAAAAAGTTCCCAGCATGTAAGTTCTTCGGAAAGAGAATGGGTAATTAGGCAGGAGAAGTGGGTGTGCCTGTGGAATAGGCAGCCTCTGACAAACCAGGCCTATGTGTGACACATGCTCTGTACTCTCTTCCAACTCCCACTCATCCGTTGTATCCCACAGGGGAAAGGGTGGGGAACTGCTCTAAGTTCAAAGTGCTCCTAAAACTGTAGCCGAGTAATCTCTACCAGTACGTTAACCTTCAAGAATCAGCCTGTTGACACAATTAGCTCAAAGCAAAGGCATTTATTTCAGTAAATATAGCATGGACAATGGTAACAAACATTCCTCCATCAACATAGGGTACATTATCCAACAAATACACTGTGCGAGTAGGAAAAGGAGACAGTTGTTTAATCAGTCAACAGGGATTTCATAAGCGCTCGCTATCTGCTAGGCACTGCGTTAAATGCTGAAGATAGAATATAATGTCCAGCATATGTACAGAGTAAATGGAAGGCATTCTGAAAGAGGAAGGCACGAGCACCTGGGGGAACCAGGAACAGTCTCTAGCAGAAGGTAGAATTTGAGCTGGATCCAGGGAAACTGAGAGGCAGAGATCAAGAGGAAGGGCATTCCAGGCATATACATACATAGGAACAGTGTGGAAAGGTGGAGGGCCATGAGCAAGTAGGCCAATGTGACTGGGTGGTAGAAAGTATAGAGGGAAGGAAAATATGAGAAAATTAGAAAGGTAGGAAAGGAGCCAGGCTGTGAAGAGTTTTAAATTCCAAGCAGAAGACTTCGTCTTTAATCTTTGAGGGAGCCCCTGAGGCTCATTGAACTGGGCAGGGGGTGACATGGTTAGACATACGTGTTAGCAAAATCATTTAGCAGCTAAGTGAGGGATGTATTGGAGTGAGGAAAGACTTGAGGCACAGAGACCAACCAGAAGGTTGTTGGAATAGCCCAGGTTAGAGCTGATGAGGACCTGAACATTTGTAGAAGGTAAAATCCACACGATTTCATGATTTTTCTCCAGCTTCATTCACAACACATATATACAAGCAAATGGAGGCAGCCGGGTAGTGGCTAATAGAGTGCTGGACCCAGGGTCAGGAAGGTCTGAATTCAAATTCTGCCTCAGGCTAGCTTGGTTACCCTGGACAAGTCATTTAACTTCTGAATATCCCAGTTTCCTCAAGTATAAAATAGAGAATAATAGTACCTACTTCTGAAGGTTGTTATGAGGGTAAAATGATATCATATTTATAAGGTTGTAACAACAATTCCATTAGCAGCTGCTGCTGAGGTGTGAGAGCCAATGAGAACAGCAAGAGCTGCCAGCACAGGTTCTTTGATCTGCTTTTCTAAGGAAAGTAACTTTAAGGGGTTAACAATCTCACTTTAATCAAACATACATACATCATTTATTTAGTTCAGGGGGAAAAGTCAGTACCCTGAACTTCAGAGCAAATACAAACAGAAATTACAAGCATACATTATATAAACGGAGCAAATAACATAAACCAGTCTATCCACAGCAATACATAGTTACCAGAGAAGCACCAACATCTGGGCTTTCCAAAGCCCAGTCTCCTCTAGTCGAATCACAGTCGAATCACAATCCCAATGAGAGTCCCAAACAAAATACTTACTTCTGAGTTTACCTACCCTTCTTAGAGCCTGAAGGCATCACACTTAAACAGCAAAAGGATATGAGCCTGGGGCTTCACACCTAGTAAGACTTAGTCAAAGGCACTTGATAACTTTAGCATTCTCAAAGAGAAAACAGTGAAAAAGCCCCCACCCTACTTAACATTACCAGATATTTTGTGAAACCTTAAAGCACTAAATAAATACTAATTGTCATCATCATTATTGTTGTTGGTATATAGTAAGAGTGATCTAGGATCACAGTTAGAAGGAGCACAAGTAGCAATAGAAAAAGGGGACAAGAGATTCAAAATGAAAAGACAGTGTAGAGCTGAGAAGGAGTTGATCACCAAGGTCACCAAGGGGTTGAGATAGGGGATCGAGGAGGGTTTAGCCGTTGCAGGAGTGATCGATCACCTAGGAAAGAACTGAAGAGTGGGGGGAATGAGGGTCATGGGGAGAATAAAGAACAATATTAAGAGCTGTAAGTCCTAGGGAATGATGGAATGATAAAAGTGAAACAATACTCTGGACTTACTCTTTGTAGGCTAGGCTTCCAGAGTGTGACTGTTTGTCCTTGCTCGAGATTTTAGGGGTACACCTAAAAAGTTGGAGTTATTTCTTTTTTCTCCTTTAAGATTTTTATTTTTTATTCTGAACCTAAAACATCAACAAAAATGTGCCTTTCCATATACACAGCAAAAAAAAAAAAAAGAGAGAGAGGGTGATCTAAGAAACCATGAATCTTTATTTCATACTGCTTGCTTTATTAAAAATGTATTAATAAGTTCCACACATTACTTTCGAAATTATTTGGTTTCTCTCTGCTTCCTTCTAATTTTCCTTATATACTCGTCTGTGTTTTTAAAAAATGTTTCAATGGCTTTTTTGGGGGGGGGTGGGGGACTCACAGGGAGCATCATTTTTGCTAAATGTATCTTTATTTTTAACATTCTCTTCTTTTTAAATTTTTGTGCTCCAAATTCTCTCCCTCCTTCTTAACTTTTCTCTACACACTAAGAAGGCCAGCAAAATGATACACACAAAATTGTACAATTATACATGTGAAATCATGAAGAATGTACTTGCATATTAACCATATTGCAAAAAAAAAATCTTAAGTGAGAAAATTATATTTCACTTTGCACTCAGAGTTCATCACTTCTCTCTCTGGAGGTAAATGGCATTTTTCATGATGAATCCTTTGGAATTATTGTGTATTGATTAGAGTAGCCAAGTCTTTCACAGTGGATCATGAAAACACTGCTGTTCGTCTGTACGGTCATCTTCCAATTCTTTGCATCAGTTCATATAAGTTTTACCATTTTTTTTCTGAAACTACCCATCTCATAATTTCTTATAGTTCAATAGTACACTATCACGATCATATGCCACAACTTGTTCAGCCATTCCCCAACTGATGAGTATCCCACCAATTTCCAATTTTTTGCCACCACAAAAGAGCTGCTATAAATACTTGTGTGCATATGTGTCATTTTCCTTTTTATTTGATCTTTTCAGGGTACAGACCTAGTAGTGGTATTGCTGGGTCAAAGGGTATGCACAGTTGCATTTCTCTGATCAATAGTGATTTAGAGCATTTTTTCATGTGACTATAGATAGCTTTGATTTCTTCTTGTAACAACTGCCTGTTCATATCCTTTGATATGCCTATTTCATATCCTTGGGGTGTGGCTCTTTTATAAATTTGACTCAGTTCTCTATATATTTGAGAAATGAGGCATTTATCAAAGAAACTTACTGTAAAATTTTTTATATTACTTTATTGTCTATGGTACCTTTTAGCAAAACGTAGTTTCCTTGAATATTTCTTTTAATTAAGTCTATTTTTGCTTTTACTTTGTCTAAGATCACCCGTGCCTTTGTTACTTCAGCTGAAGCATAATAGATTCTGCTCCAACCCTTTATTTTAACTCCGTGTATGCCTTTCTGTTTCAAGCAGCTGAGGAAATCTCTAGTATGGGTAGTGGGGTCTTATTCCAGGCCACATATTTGGAGTATGCAGGTAGGGAGTCACACAGGTAGGGAACACAAGGCAACTCGCACCTTCAAGATTCTGCTATGTTTTTCTCTTCTCATGGTGTCAAGTTGCTTGCCCTGAACACAGTCTGTCTTTTCTGATAATGCCACCAATTCCTGGTGCAGGCCCTTATCACCTCACACCTTACAATAACCTTACAATAGTTACAATGCTTAATCTGTCTACCACAAGTCTTTTCCCACTCCAGTCCATCCTCCATTCAGTTCCCAAAATAAGTTAATATTTTATTTTTCCATGGTTACATGTAAAAACAATTTTTAACATTTATCTTCTGAGTTCCAAAGTCTCTCCCTTCCTCCTTCCCCACCCCTCCTCGTTGAGAAGGCAAGCAGTTTGATATAGGTGTGTAGCCATGCAAAACACAACCATAATAGTCATGTTGTGAAAGAAAACATTAAAAAAAAAACTCAAGAAAAATAAACTAAAAAAAAAGTGTGCTTTTTTTTT
>CM053627.1:205723249-205832684 GCA_028646595.1 Phalanger gymnotis
CCGGTTGGCAGCAATTACTGAGAAAGGAGTGGAACGGCAGGTGCTTATGGGGGACCAGCTTCCCCGATTCCCTGTTACCACTTTTCCTTCAGCTTGAGATATACTACCTCCTCCCTGTTCTCTTTGTACCACCCCCTCCCCCTAGTCATAAGCCACCCTCAAATATACCCAAGATTCAATAAACTGTGGGTCAAGGGGAGAGTTCATAGGTCTGGTTCTTTGCCCTATTATCTCCTTCCCCTTTCCCCATTCCCTTTTCAGTTACTGCAGATGTCTTTGCTGGGATCATCCTTGCTGACTGTGATGCCTGGGAAGGGGAGGGAGTGGGGGTGGAGGATAGGATTCTTTTAAATCAGAAGAAGAATAAGCATGAGAGGTAATAGTCCTACCGTGGAGCAGCTCTCGTTCTTAAGTTGGGAAGAAAAGGAATTTAGACACTTCTCAAACCCTTCTAGTCTCAAGCCTATTTTCAGGACAGTAGTCATCTCTAAAAGCCACACAGTGTCAGAACTGGAAAGAAGTCCATGCCCTTCATACAGAGCGGGGAAACAGGCTAAAAAGCACAGTAAAACATAGAGCTAGCAATACACGTCCAGAGAAAGAACTTTGAAGTCTGAATGCAGGTGGAAGTATGCTATTTGCTCTCCTTTTGTTTTGTGGTTTAGTTTCGTTTCTTCTCTCCTGTGGTTCTTCCCATTAGTTTTAATTCTTCCTTGGATCATGACTAATGTGAAAATGTTTAATATGAATGTATAAGAAGAGCCTATCAGACTGCATGTTATCTTGGGGAGATAACTTAAAACTCAAAATCTTATGGAAGTGAATGTTGAAAACTAAAAATGAATTATTTTTAAAAAGAAATGTGTAACAAACCAAAATGAAGATACAGTACACCATTTAAAAGAGGTAGAGCTAGGACTGAACCACAGGTCTTAGGAGATCCAGTTCAGTGTTCTTTCTCTTCTACCAGTGCATTCAGCCTGTCCTTGAACTTCCTTTTTAAAAAAAAAAAACATTCACTAAATGACCTGATAGAATTGATAAAGGGAAGACGTGAGGATGCACAACTCAGGGAGACCTGTCTAGTCATATGAAGAGGTAGCATATGGAGTGGAAAGAACAGTGGGCCAGGTCTTGGAGTCAGGACAACCCAAGTTCAATTCCAGCTACAGATACGAGCTGTGTGACCCTGGGCAATCACTTAACCTTTCTGTGCTTTAGTGTCTTCATCTCCAAAATGAGAATAATGGTACCTCTCATAGTGGGGCTTAATAGCTGCTGCCTTCCAGCCCATCCCCAGTTGGAGCCAGGCATTAAGCTTTGTTCAAAACTCACTTTCAACATTTATTAGCTATGTGACCCTTGCTTGTCTAAACAGGGACAAGGACTGGACCTGTGGTTACAGTAAAACTATGGGGAAACAGGTTGATGCTTTGTCTGCTTAGTCCTAGTTAACTAGAGCACTGAGGTTAAGTAACACCCAAAGTCACAGACGTTGGGTGTCACAGGTGGGTCTGTTCTGAGCTACTTGGTAATCTACTGTGCTGCAATTGCCTCCTTTCTCACTTCCAAAATAGAGAAAGTAGTACCTATATCAGTGAGTGGTTAGATCGGATCAAAAGATACTCTACCTAAAAAAATTGCAGGTCTTTACACATTACATAACTACCCGTTTATCTCAAAAGGGCAGCTCTGTGCTTAAGAGCTAGTTGGTCCTATCAAGAGCTGGAGGTCCTATGATCCCATAAACGATGTGCTTTCTTGCCCTTTGAGACCTATTCTAAGATTCCTAGTGGGGGGGGGGGTGCCTAATCCCCAGGATTCCTCCCATAGAGTACTAATCCGTGAAGGACAACCACCAACTCAGTCCATCCCCTGCCCCAGGTTCTCTCATCTTCACTTCCCCTTCTATTTGCTATATGTATTTCCCAATATCTAGAAATATAAGTACGGCAAGTTAAGTCAATTTGGGGACTAATCAGGGTGCCCAGAGGCACATTTTGGAGGTGATAACATTTGGAGTTAAGCTGTAAACCCAGCTTGACAAACCCACATACCCCTGCCATCAACATGTGGAGACCTTGGGTATAGATTCTCCATCCACACAAATAACATGTTCCCAGGTGATTCACCCAATAGCTATGGAGAAAGCTTCCTGGAATTGAGCAGGAAACTAGTTGAATTAAGTAGGAGGCAGGAATTGAACTAAGTGAAGAAGCCCTGTCTATCTTTCCTGGTTAGGAGACTTGGCTTCCCAGATTCCCTCATTTTCAAGCCAATATACTTTCAAGTTTTTTCTTCTACCCAGCTCATCTGCATTATCCCAGCCCGCACCCCACCTCCCCTCTACTCCGGTATTTCTTCCTACAGGCAACACCTAATTTAGCAGCAGTGATCACTAGGTCCAATCTCCATCTTTGTCACTCAGCAAAGGTGACTTCCAGGGGTTCGTCCCTCCCAAAACACTGACACAAACCTGGCTACCAATGAATAGATTTAATGAGAAGCGGGACAGGTAAGGTCAGGATTTGTCGGCCAACTAGGAGTTGTCAGTCCCCATCCGACCTCAGTTGGTAGAGTCATTGGCCGAAGTTGTGGCGTGCAGCTGGTGACGGAAGGAGAGTCGAGCTTTGCTGCTGAAGTAGGCGCTGTCTCCTAGAGTGGGTCCTCCTTCAGGCAGCGGGTGCCCCCTGGCCTGATTAGAATCTGGATGGGAGGCCAAAGTCAGGGCTATAGGAGGAAGGGAGCAGGAGAAAAGCTTAGTCACGGCTGTCCCAGACATAAAGAAGGGGTGACAAAGGGGAGACAGGCAAGAGATAGGGAGAGAGTTGGCCAAATCTTTTGTCTTCTTAAACTACAGTGTCCTCCCTCCATGCCCATACCTGTATACTCTTCCCTCTTCTTTTTAGTCCCTCCTGGCCTCTAGTACTCAGTACCTGTTCCCCTTTGGTTCCCTCGATGCCTCCGGGGACCAGACCAAGGAAAACACCATTGCCCTTTCAGACCCATCTTGATACTGAGAGAAAGGGGTAGGGAAAGGAATGTTGGGCTGGAAGGGAGGGGGCAGCTTGACGTTAGGGTGGCATTTCTTTTGCCAGCCCCCCAAACCCCCTTTCAGTAGCCAGACTACCACTTAACGTCAGACAGGCGCCTCAGTGATTATAGGCTCCAGCATAGATGGGGAGGGGAGAGGGGGGTGGCAGAGGGCATAGCTGGGTTAGATTAGGCATGGAGGAGGTAGAGAAGAGGATTTCCTCTCAACTCTCCCTGCTCCCCTCCCCACTCACCACACACACACACACACACACACACACACGCTCACTCACACTCTCAAATTTAGGATTTTCTTTGGGACCATAGGAAGTAGGGAGGGCTGAGGGGTGAATGATGTACGTAAAGAGAGAAACAGAAATTTAATTCTCCATACAGAGATGGATACCCAAAGATACACAGAAATGCAGACATTCATTCTTCCCTCCACTTTGCCCCTCACACCCTACTTCCACCCCACTTCTTCAGCTCTCCCCACCAGATGCAGAAACAAGATGGACAAGAATGCTAAGGAGGTGAGGCTTCGGAGAATCGTGCCCCGCCCCCTCTGACTCCTAGTCCTGTCCCGCCCTAGAGCCCTAGAGGGTGAGGCCATTGTAATCATCCCCATTTGCTCCCCGGGCCGGCCGGCCCAGTCCCACTAGCTCGTGTTCCTGATCCATTGGCATCCCGGTTCTGGCTCTGAGTGGTGGGGGAAGAGAAGACCTGGGAGGACTAGGCTAGGGGCCCAGCTGCGCTTTCGGAGCTTCGGAATTTCTCTCCCTTCCCGGCCTGGGAGGTAGAGCGAGACTTCCTCATTGATTTCCATACCCCACCCTTCCCCGATCCGAATCTCGAATCTCGTGTTGAGCCCCCTTGTCTCTGAAGCTCCTGCCTTGGGCCAGATGCACTTGGCCCTCAGGGACCCTCCTGGAGCCTCCTCCAGTTTCCCCTTCCCCCACCCTTCTTTCCCAGAGCCCCTTCTCTGCCCCAGTTCTGAGACGTCCCATGCTGGGCTCCGTGCCTTCTCTCTGACTACTGTCCCCTCCCCCGCTTCCCAAAGAGAATTAAGAGAATGGGTACTGAGGAAGTGGGTGCTGAGAGCGAAGGAGAGAGTTGGAGGTGGAGGGAGGAGCAGAGACGGATCAGCACGGGAGACCAGAATTTTGGAGGAGAGGTATTTGGGGAGGGCTGTCGGGGTCAGAGACGAGGGTCAAGGTCAGGGATAGGGTTATGGTTAGAAACAAGGGTCAGCAGAAGAGAGCAGAATTCAGGTTAAGGTAGAAGGTCAGGATCAGAGATGAAGGTAAGAAATATCCAATCAGGGTCTGAGAAGGAAAGGTCAGCTTGAAAAAGGGAGGAAGTCTTGAGGGATGGATCCGCCTTTCTGAGATTTCTTGGTCTACAGTCCAGTATGATGTCAACCCCAGAGGGAACATTCCCTGGAGGTGGTGGCCTTGACTCCAGCCAGCTCCAGATGGAACCAGATGAGGTGGACACCTTGAAAGAAGGGGAAGACCCAGGTAATCTGGAGGGGAAGGGGGGAAACATAGGGCATAGCACAGAAGGGGCTGGTCCACCTATGGGGAAGAGAAAGGGCAAGCAAGAGACCTGAGGGTGGGAGCCAAGGGAGGAAATATGGAGGGAAGAAAGCTCCTCCATCCCTCCCCTCACACACAGCTGACCGGATGCATCACTTCTTGACCATCTATAACCTTCGGCCCCTGAGGAGTCACCCCAGGATTTTCGCCCCTGGAGTCCCTGTTATTGCACAAGTCATAGGCACTGAGAGATACACCAGCGGATCCAAGGTTAGGGGGCCAAATTCTTGGACCTTTGAGTAAAGGGTGGTGTATATGTGGGTGGGGGAGGGGACTCACTCAGGGAAGCTAGGAGAGGAAGAGCCTGACACCCAGTACTTGGAACCCAAAGGTGGGCACGTGCACACTTTACTCTGTCCGACTATCCCACGGTGATTTCACATGGACGACCAAGAAGAAATTCCGAAATTTCCAGGAGCTTCATCGAGACCTGCTGAGACACAAAGTTTTGATGAGCATCCTCCCCCTGGCCCGGTGAGAGGAGGATGGGACCACCTTCAGGCTCCCACAAAGCTCAAGTCCTTTTTTCTTCTTTTCTCTCCACTGTCCCTACCCCATTCCTCCTCTTCCTCCTTCACCACCACCTCTGTCACCATCGCCACCCACAGACCCACATACACACATACCCCCACACATATACACCTACACACACACCAGGTCCCTGATTCTGTGACAGACTCTCAACCAGGGCTGGATGCCCAACTTTACTCCTGGTGTATTCTAGGCTCCCCACTTCCAACCCCTCTATCCTCCTGCCTCTACCACCAAAAGGGGCCTCAAGACCAAGGCCGTGGTAGCCACGTCCTGCTAACCCTCCTTGCCTAGAAATACTGGCATGGTTACTTCTCTCCTCAGGGACTCAGTGGTGGCTTGATGTTCAGTGTCTCCTCAGCCCCCATCTGATTTACGACCCCCCTTTCCAACCTTCCAACCGACAGGTTTGCTGTTGCCTACTCCCCTTCCCAAGATGCTGCTCCCATAGCTGAAATACCCTCTTTGCCCAGAGTAGGTCCTGAAGGCTCCTCCAGACACAGGGCCAGCAAACAGGTATGGTCTGGCTCCTTTCCCGGGGGTGGGGGACAGTCAGCTTGGCCAGCCTGGTACAGGGATTTCTCTGAGGTGCATCTTCCTTTCTTTTTTTCCTCCAGAAATACCTAGAGAATTATCTCAACCGCCTCCTGTCCATTTCATTCTACCGAAACTACTATGCCATGGTGAGATAGCCTCAGCCAGAAACCCAGGTCCCTGAGGGCGTCAGAGGCTGCGGCCCGCCTCGGTCCTTGGGGGTAGTGGGTGTGGGGATGCCAGAAGCCCAAATCTGGAGGGCAATGGGGGTTGGGTTCCTACAAAACCAGGTATTTGGGACCTTGAATCTGATGTTTCCTCTTCTTCTATCAGACAGAATTTCTAGAGGTCAGTCCGTTCTCCTTCATACCTGACCTTGGCCCCAAAGGATTGTGAGTAACCCTGATGACCCCACAATCTTCAGTACTGCTAACTTTCTGTGTGACTTTGGACAAGTCACTTTTTTTCTGGGCCTCAACTGTCTTCTATATAAAATGAGGGGGGTGGACTAAATGATTTCTGAGGGCCTTTCGCCAATAACACTCTTGGTTCTTAGCTTCCTTTTCATACCCTGTTCTCATTACTCCCTTTCCAAATACTCCCCAACTACTGGTGCCCCATTCCTTCCACCTTGGATGGCTGAGTCCGTATTGGGAGCCCCTGTCCAGGACTGCTGAATCTCCGTAACTCGTGGCCCCCACAGGGAAGGATTGATCCGCAAGCGCTCGGGAGGTCACAGAGTTCCTGGCTTTACCTGCTGTGGCCGAGACCAAGTCTGTTACCGGTGGTCCAAGAGGTAAATTGGGAGGCCCGATGCCTGGGTCGCTGGGCGGGGGGGACTGGAGAGTGGGACGCGTGCTTGGATTGATAAAGGAAATGGGGGCTGAGGAAACAGACATCTATATAGCATACTTGAGATAGTTAATGGCAAAGTTGGGGTGGGGTGGGACTGGCCAGATTCCTAGGTCGCTAATCACAACTCATTCTATTATCTAGATGGCTGGTGGTGAAAGATTCCTTCCTGCTGTACATGCGCCCAGAGACAGGCTCTATCTCTTTTGTCCAGCTTTTTGACCCTGGATTTGAGGTCCAGGTTGGGAAACAGAACACAGAAACTCGTTACGGGGTCCGAATCGACACTTCTCACAGGTCAGAAACCAGTGCCAACCAGTGCTGGAGAAGGAGAGTGGGAGGGATTGGAAAACATGGTCACGTATCCAGGGAAGTGGGATGACTAAAAGTAAAGAAGCATAGAAATATTAGGAGGAGGGCTCAACTGGGATGGGGCGGCGGCACGCTGGAAATAGTTGGAGAAAGCCTGATGGGCAGCCTAGAGAGAAGAGTGGGAGAAAAGGTGGAAAAAAGGTTTTTAATCCTTTCTTTTCTTTGTCTTTCCCTAATTCTTACACTGTTATACTGTCCATCATATCCCCAGCCCCAGGCCAGTGGTTACTGCGTTAATAAAAGTTAAGACTGTTTTCTGAACCTGGTCCAGAAGAGGGGGCAGGGAGTCCAGAACATCCTCCTCACCACATTCTGGATGCTTCCTATCCTTTATGGATACAGATACAGAGAGTAGTGGAAAAGCACTAGATTACAATTCAAAAGACCCCAATTCAGTCCTCTCCCTGGTCCTTACTGGTATGACCCGTGTCATTTAACCTGATAAGAGGTCCTTCAAGTTTTTCTGAGCCTTAACTTTCACAAGCTCTGGATTTGCTGTTAGAAGTTGTTTAGTTTTCAGTTGTGTCTGATTCTTCCTGGCCCCGTAGGAGATTTTTTTGGCAAAGATACCAGAGTGGTTTTCTATTTCCTTCTCCAGCTCATTTTACAGATGAGGAAACTGAGATAAACAGGGTTAAGTGACTTGCCCCGGGTCACACAGCTAGTAAGTGTTTGAAGTCAAATTTGAACTCAGGTCTTCCTGACTCCAGGCCTGACACTGTATCCACTGTGCCACCTAGCTGCCTGTAGTTAGAAGACCTAGGTTCAATACGTAACTTCCCCTCTCTGGACTTTATTTTCATTATCTATAAAATGAGATTATATTATTCAGTCATAGAATCACAGACCTTGAGGTGAAAGGGACCTCATATATAGTCCAACTGCTTCATTTTTACAGTTTAGGAAACTGAGGCCAAGAGAAGTACAAGAGTTTGAGCACAGTCTTGAAGTAGTAAGTTAAGTGAGAGGCAGGACTTGAATTCATGTCTTTTCAGTCCAAGGCCTCTTCTACTATTAAACAGTTCCTAAAGGTCCCTTAGAATTCTAAACCCAATGACCTGTCTTCCTCTCTTGGCTCACATAGGGGAACGGTTTTTGAAAGACGCTTGTAAACATTGGGGTGGGGGGTGTCTGAAGAAGGAGAACTGCGTTGTCCTATTTGTCATCAGAGACCAAGATAACATTTCATTGCTTTAAGAGGAGGAATTGTTCAAGGGTTAAAGAGATGAAAGCTGGAGCTGAGAGGATAATGAGCAGGGACTGGGAGGTGTCAGCAATTGAACCCTGATGTTGTCTTTACCGTAGATCCTTGATCCTCAAGTGCAACAGCTATCGGCAGGCTCGATGGTGGGGTCAGGAAATCACAGAATTAGCTCAGAGTCAGGGGTGTGACTTCTTACAGCTACACAGACACCAGAGCTATGCCCCACTCAGGCCAGGGACCCTGGCCAGATGGTAAGACCTCCCTTTACCTGCTCTGACCTCTCTGACCTCCCTCTCTGACCACCTTTTACCCTCCCTGACCTCCTTCTACCCTCTCTGACCACTTCCTACCTCTAATTTCCCTGTACCCATCTCTAACTTTCTGACACTGTTTCTCATTCTTCTCAGACCATCTCTGATTTGATGTCCTGTCCTGCATTCTCTGTTCTCTCTAGTGTGTCCTGTTCCCTTCATCCCAGATTTCTCTGACTTCCCTCCAGTTTCTGATCTCTCTATATTCTGACCCATCTGCTCTGACTTTTCTCTGTCTTCTCTGTCTTCTTAGTCCATTATCATGCTCCAATCTGTCCCTCTCCATGCCCTTTTCTTCTGCCTTCTGGCTCCTCTGATTTTCATTCTGCTACTCACCCTTCTTTAGGTTTGTAAACGGGGCAGGTTACTTTGCAGCTGTGGCTGATGCCATCCTTCAGGCCAAAGAGGAGATTTTCATTGCAGATTGGTGGTGAGTAATGGTAGTTAGAGGACTTGGAACACCTGGGTAGACTCAGGAGAAGAGTTTATGATAAGAGCTGGTTCAGGGAGCCACAGGGCTTCAAAATTAGGGGAAGGTTGGCTAGGGAGTCCAAGATGCCAGAAAGTAATGGGGAGAGCCTTTGGAACTTCAAACTTATTGACTAGTTCTGTATCTACCTATCCCCAGGTTGAGTCCTGAAATTTATCTGAAGCGTCCAGCCCATTCTGAGGACTGGAGACTGGATGTTATGCTCAAGAGGAAGGCGGTAAGGAGGGAGCTGGGGCTGGCACAAAAGGATGAGGCCAGGAAGAAAGTGGACAAGGCCTAAAGAGGGGGAATGGCTATAGAATGGAGGTGGGGTAAAGACACCTGGGACTATCTAGGTGATCAGGTGTCAGACCAGTCACTGAATAGTATAGGGATCCCCCACAGCAAGAGATTCCTCCCTCCTCAGATTTTCTTAGGGCACTGTGTCTGAATTTCTCCTTTGTTCCATCACATTCTACTAGATTTGTACATTGAATATGGGGTCAGTTCTGCTATCTCCTACCTGTGTGACCTTAGACAGGTCACTCTTTCTCTTTGGGCCTTAGATTCCTCATCTGTGGTATATGATCAGGGCTTTCTGGTATTAAATCCTATTATTCTAGATGGTAACTCCCTAGAAAATTATTAAGCAGGTATGGAGGAGAGGGATTGTGTCATTTTTCATCTTTGTGGTCCCGTTGCCTAGTGGTGTCCATGGCACATCGTAGGGGCTTGATATACATTTGTTTAATTGAATTTATTGGAGGCAGAGTTTTGGAGGCTCTGCAGATGCGGTAATAGACAGGAAAGCCAAAAGATGAGGGCAAATTCAGACAGAGAGTGGGGGTGCAGTTTCCAAGGCATTTTCTATTGACAACTGATTCCTCTTTCCAACCTCACCAGGAGGAGGGTGTCCGGATTTCTGTGCTGCTGTTCAAGGAAGTGGAATTGGCCTTGGGCATCAACAGTGGCTACAGCAAGAAGGCTCTGATGCAGCTGCACCCCAATATCAAGGTGATCGCCGTATCTCTTGCCATTCTCCTCCCCCGCCCCTCATCACCTGACTTCCCCATGTCCACTCCTCTTCTCCTTGACCCTCTAACTCCCTTTCCCTGAAGCCTTCGTGTTGTAGTCATTATAGTTCACATTTTGATGATGCCTTAAGTTTTACAAAATGCTTTCCTCAAGACAGTGCCATCCTGTAGAGGGTATACTTATTATTTTCATTGTATAGGTAAGTAACTGATTTTCAGGCAGGTTAAAGGGTTTGCCCATAGTCACAGTCCTTTGACTACAAGAACAGCGCTTTTTAGCACTAAACAATGTGGCTGTTCCACTTTTCCCCCAAAGCACTCTTTGAGACCTCACCCCTTCCCAAGCCTCATTACCTTTGTCTGCGCTCTCCAGGTGATGCGTCACCCAGACCAGGTGACGCTGTGGGCCCACCATGAAAAGCTGCTAGTTGTGGACCAAGCCGTGGCCTTCGTGGGAGGGCTCGACCTGGCCTTTGGCCGATGGGATGATCTTCACTACCGGATCACTGACCTGGAGGGCTATGCTGGAACCGCCGCCCCACAAGTGAGCTTCGCCTGGCACTCCCCTCACGCTTCGCCTGGCACTCTCCCACGCTGTGGTACCGCTTCTCCTCCTCCTCCAGAGCAGTCCCTAACCTGAACCTTCTTCTTGAGACCCAACCCCACTTTTTCCTTCCCAATTCCAGCTCCTCTGCCTGTACTCCTAGGCCTCTTTTCTCTTCAAGGACCACCCCAATTCTCAACGTTCCTGGTTCTCTGATGTTGGGGCCCATCTTTCTGGCTTTCTGCCCCTTTGGGATAGGGAATTTGGAAGGGGAGGGTGGGATCATCAATACTTCCCTTTTTTTCATCTCTTATTCTCTCTGTCTTTCCCTCAGTCTGTGTATGTGCCCTTCTCTCAGTGTCTTTGTCTTATGTTTCCCTATTTCTGTCTGGCTACACCTCTCTCCCGGCTTTGGCTGCCATGACTCTGCCCCTGGCCTGGGTCTTTCATGACCCCCTGGGCTGGGTCTCTCCCCACACAGCTGCCCACCCCATGCTCAAGCCTTCCCGTTGTCCCTGACCTCTCCCACAACCAATTGTTCTGGCTGGGCAAGGATTACAGCAATTTGATCACCAAGGATTGGGTACAACTGGACCGGCCCTTCGAGGGTAAGAGATTTCTTTTTTCCACAGCCCCAAGACTGAAACTCAGATCAAGACAGCTTTCTCTGTAACAAGCATGATCTCCCTGTCCCCCTAGCTGTGTGTTATGTGAATGTCTAGAAGCTGGCTTCAGGGCCCCTTTTTTGATTTTTACCCTTTGGGATCCCCCAGATTTTATTGACAGGGAGATGATGCCCCGGATGCCATGGAGGGATGTGGGGGTTGCTGTCCATGGTTCAGCAGCACGAGATCTTGCCCGACATTTCATCCAGCGCTGGAATTTCACCAAGGTTTCCCTTAACCTGGGGAAAAGGCTGGTCTGTGGGTGGGAAAGAGGAGGCTAGTGTTAGTCCCACTGACTCTCTCTCCTAACTCCAAATCTTAGACCACCAAGGCCAAGTACAAGATCCCTCTATTCCCGTATCTGCTCCCCAAGTCACCCAGCACAGCCAACCAGTTACCATTCTTCCTTCCTGGAGGGCAGTGTGCCACTATACAGGTGAGACAACCCTCTTCCTCAGAGCATGAGAGCCTTTCCCCTATACCACTGTTCCCAAAGTGTGAAGACCTCTTTTTCTTCCTTCTTGTCTCCTAGGTCCTTCGATCGGTGGATCGTTGGTCAGCTGGGACCTCTGAGAGCTCCATCCTCAATGCATACCTACATACGATTCGGGAGAGCTGCCACTTCATTTACATTGAGGTGGGTGGGGGTAGAGTGGGGAATTTGGGTTTTGTTTAAGAACAAGAGATCATGATTTAAGAGAGATTCATTGTTGGGATGGGGATGACAGAGATTGGGAGCTAGAGAATTAGGGGAGATAGACTGTATTGCTTATTCCTTATTCCTCCCCCACTACACCCCATATCCTACCAGAATCAGTTCTTCATCAGCTGCTCAGACGGACGGACAGTTCTGAACACAGTGGGAGATGCTATTGTGGAGAGGATTCTGAGAGCCCACAAGTAAGACAGAGAAGGAGGTGATCCGGATGGGTGTGTATGTGTAAAGGGGCAGGATTGGATCCAAGAAGCCTAGGAGGTTGGAGGCGCCCAGCTATGACCCTACACCCCTTTCCGCAGGCAACAGCAGCGGTTTCGGGTATACGTGCTGCTCCCCCTGCTTCCTGGGTTTGAAGGTGATATCTCTACAGGCGGTGGAAACTCTATCCAGGCAATCCTGCACTTTACCTACAGGTCAGATACATGACCATCTGCCCTCCTTGCCTCTTAATTCTTCCCTTGACTTCTCCTTCTCTTTAGACTCTTCCCTGCTCTCTCTCGGTTCTGTTCCTCTCCTCTTGACTCTTTTCCCCCTTCTCAGGATCAGCTCTTTCCCCTGACTGCCAACTCTCCCTGTGACTTCTCCCCCAGGACTCTCTGTCGCGGTGAATATTCAATCCTGCATCGGCTCAAAGCTGCCAGTAAGTGATGGTAGTTGGGGAGAGTCCTAGGTGGAGCTGGGGTGTTGAGAGAAGCTGGGGTGGGGAGTGAAGTATTTCTCAGTGTAACTGTGTATTGATCTTGTATCAGTCTGGAAGTAGTCCTTCTGCTACAGCAACTGAGGATAATAAAAAATAATCATAGGACCATATAGATTTAGAGCTGGGAGAAACCTAAGAGGACATCAGGTACAACCCTCTTATTTTACAGGTGAGGAAACTGAAGCCTAGAGAGATTAAGGGACTTGCCTAAGGTCACATCAGTATCACATGACAGGCAGAATTTGAACCCAAGTCCTCGGATTCCAAAGCTAGTGTGTTTTCCATGGTTCCTTGCTGTCTGAATGAGAGCCGATGTTGATAATAACCCTTTCTAATGTATGATCAGATCTCATCTGCTCCTCACAAAAACCCTGTTAAGTATGAAGTACAGGTATTATCACCCCCATCTTATAGGTTTTACACTTTACTTCGACATGGAGAAATTAGGTGACTCTTCCAAAGTCACATATCTGGTAAGTAGGAGAGCCGAATTCAAACCCTTCTCATCTGACTCTTAACCTGGTGCTCTTTCCGTTATACCCCTATGACATCAAGGTTAGGAATAAGGTCCTCTGAGGCGAGGGAAGAGGAGCTGGAGCGAGAGGTAGGTAGAGCTGTCTTTGCATAAGCTAATCTTTGCCCCTTTCCTCCGTGTTTCTTTGCCCTTCCTATACACGTACCAGTGGGCACATTGTGGCGAGACTACGTGTCCGTGTGTGGGCTCCGAACCCACGGAGAGCTGAGTGGAAAGCTGATATCTGAGCTCATCTACATCCACAGCAAGCTGCTCATCGCCGATGACAGGACAGTCATCATCGGTCAGGGAGTGGCGAAGGGAGCAGGGGATGAGGCTGAAGATACAGGGAGGAAGCTTGGCGGTCAGAACTGGGGAAGGGGTTGTCTAGAACGGGAGTAGCAAGGGATTGGAGGAATTAGGGCAAGTAGCATTCTGGAGGTCTGGGGTACAGGCAGAGAGGAGGAAGAAACATGGTATTTAGGATGGTGAGAATGTGGGGAAGTGAGGGACAGAAACAGCAAGTTGAATAGGAAAAACTAGGAACTGAAGGAGTTGGAGAAATACAATTGGGAGTGGTAGTAGTGGGGGCAAGGGGTGCTTCTTCAAATTGCCCCCTTTAGTAGATAACTCCATTCCAGGTTCAGCAAACATCAATGACCGCAGCCTCCTGGGGAAGCGAGACAGTGAGTTAGCAATGCTGATTGAAGACACTGAGATGGAACCATCACTTATGGATGGAAAAGAGTACCAGGCTGGGAGGTTTGCCCTCAGTCTCCGGAAACACTGCTTCAGGTAGGGGCTGCAGAGAACCCTGCCTTCTCAGGGGGGTATGTGGGTATATCTGACACTCCTCCTCCCTTCAGAACCATTCTAGGGGCAGAGTCCCAGCCTGGACTGGACCTTCGGGACCCTGTCTGTGATACCTTCTTCCAGTTGTGGCAGAAGACAGCTGAGAGAAATGCCAGCATCTATGAGCAGGTTGGAATACCCTGGAAAGGATTGGAGGCGTGCGTGTGTTGGGGAGACAAAGGGAGACAAATAGAGGTTTCAGGTAGACATGGGAAGTGTATAGATGGGCTATAAGAAAAGATAGAACCATTTGTTCAACCAGCATCAAGGACCTGCTATGGGCAGAGCAGTAGGGGAAATTCTTAGATAAGACAGGATCCCTTGCTGTTGTGAAGCTTATAGTGAAGAGCACCAAGATTGGTAACTGTAACAGTCTTCATTTTAAAATAAAGGGTTTTGAGAGGTACACAACAGAGTGAGATACAAGAAAGAAAACTATGCCCAGAAATCAGATAACTTTTCTCCAAAGGGAAAAGTAAAAGGGCATAGTTTTGAGGTGTGATTGGGAGAAACATTTACTGGGGGGTAAGGGAATAAGGGTGAATGGGTCCAAGGGATAAGGTGGGGAAAATCTGTTAGGTAGGGGAAGGATGGAGAAGTGAAAACCCTGGGCTGGGGGGACGGGACATCTGGAGTCAGTGAAGGAAAAGGAAGTTATTCAACAACTTTACTTTTATCCCCTAGATTTTTCGTTGCCTGCCGTCTAATGCAACTCGATCACTTCGGGTACTCCGAGAGTATGGGAGTGTGGAGCCTCTGGCCGCTGTTAGCCCTGAGATAGCCCGTTCCGAACTCACTCACATCCAGGGCCACCTTGTCCACTTTCCCTTCAAATTCCTAGAGGAAGAGTCGCTGTTGCCTCCACTGGGTAGCAAAGAGGGTGTCATACCTCTCGAAGTATGGACATAGCCCAGAACCTCATTTTTATGAGCATGGGGGCTAGTGAGAGAAGAACCATGGGAAAGCAAATTCTGTACCTGACACCTTTTCCTTCTCTCTTCACCCTCAAATTGAGGCCAAATCACTCACAAATGAGAGGATGCACAAAAGGGAGTCAGTTCCCAGGAGGAGAGAGGGGAAGGTATGTCTAAGGGAGAAACAATATGATAGAACACAGAGTTGGGAGGCAGGAGACCTGGGTTCTGGTTCTAGTTCTGAAATGGACTAGCCATGTGACCTTGGACGAGTAAGTCACTTGTCCTCTCTAGGCCTTGTTACTTCCTTCATTTCTCAGTGGAATGAAGGGATTCAGTCAGATGATCCAACCCTGACATTCTGGGAACCTGGACTCATCCCAAGAGCAACAGAGAAAGAGGGTGGGGGGGAGTGGAAATGCTGCGGAGAGGTGCCTCCCTCCCGTCGAATATCTCCTGGATCAAGTTGAAATCCCTGCTGCTGAGGAGAAAAGTAGTCTTCCCCTAGCTCTGACCACCTAGCTCTGACCGCCTGCTGTCAGGGTCTCAGAATTCGGACTCGCTCTCAGGCCCCTAGCTCATCCCACAACTGGGGCCAATTGAACTCACTTAGCATAGCGTGCTTACAGAGACTGAACACATGGATACTTTATATCAAACACATGTTCATTTTTGTAAATAAAGGGTTTTTTTTAAAGTGGAAAAAAAGGGCCTCAATTTGTGGGATGGAGGCAGCAAGGACTTGCACTCCTTCTACCAATCCTTCACCTCCTACTCCTTCTCTTTTCCCTCCCCTGGCTCCGTCTCTGCCCTTCTCTCTAGTTTTGTGAATCTGTGGCTTCAGGATCTGAGTCATCCATTTTCTGGGGAAGAGGAAAGAGCTGATTCAATGACCCCTAGTGGAAAAGAAAGGAGGGGCTAGGACAAATTAATGTACTTAGAGAACAGAACTTGTGAATAGTAGACAAAACTGGAGAGGAGGGCTGGGAGAAAATCGCAGGTTCTCAGCTCTTCCCTCCCCCACCACACCCACACAGTCAAATCAAAGAACTGTGAAAGACTTTGCAAGAACCCCCCTGCTCCCCCAACCGCTCCACTACAACTGAGATACTGTGCTGAGAGAGAACACATCTTGGATGGGAAACCCTTTTAGTGGCCTAGTCTGTCTCATGTTGCAACAACAACCCTATGCTCTCATAATTTCTCCTCCATTTCTTCTCCTCAGGAATGATAACTTAGTCCTTCTTTCATCATCCAAGATCCTCCTTAGACCACATTGACCAAAAGTCCTGGAAGCTCGGGACCTGGGAGCAGGATGTATTAGAATGGGAAGGGTGATGAGTCAGGGAAGGCTTTTCTAGGGTGAAAATGAAATGGAGAATACAGGCATTGCAGCCTACGAGGAACTTCTCCACCGCTTCAAGTTTTACCCTCCTTCCAAGACCCATTACCTCCAGAGCTCAGGGGAAACAGCTTTACCAGAGGGAGTCCCACCCACACTCTACCTACCGAGGTCCTCAGGTGCTAATTGGCAGTCTGTTAATTAGCCTCATTAGCTCAGCTAAGTGCCTCTCCTCTGGGGGAGTCATTACCTTGTTAACAGTCTGGAGTGGGGCAGGGAGGAAGCAGGGCAACCACATAGGAGCTGGATAGATTGTGTTTCCGCTCATGCCTTTTTTGTTTTCTCTCCAGTTTGATCAAGGAATAGGAAGTACTATCTTCCTTTGGCCTATTTCCCTTGTCCGAGAGTATAAGCTTTTGGAGTACACAGAGTCAACGCTCGTGGATCAGGAGACATGAGTTCTTGTCCCAACTCTGCCAAGTGGGCAAGTCACTCATTGTCTGCCCTGTAATATCAGAAACTCTATGGTCTATACTAGCCCTGACATTCTATGCTTTGGTTAAACTCAGTCCTTCGGGTCCTTAAACCCCTATTTTAAAGGAAAGTTCCAATTAAGAAAAAAAAAAGCTTTACACAGGGCCTTATTTTCAACAATGTTCAGTAACTTTCATTGCTGTAGACAGCCAGTTAAGTTCACAGGAAGGCAAAGAAATAAGCATTTTAACTGCCTACTTAATGCCAAGTAGTGTATGCTAAAACCAAAAAATTACCTCATTTGATCCTCAGAACAACTCTGTGAGGTAAGTGCTATGTTATACCCATTTTACAGTTGAGGAAACTATAATTAACCTTTGTTAAGTATTTATTGCGTATGTAGCATATGTATCCAGATGTTGTTCCCCCACATGTAGCCTGGGTGTGTGGTGTGACCAGATGAGAGGCAGAATGGACATTTCTAGCTTCTTCATTCCTCACTCCCTGTCAACCTTTCTTCAAAGGAGACTAATTCCTGCCAGGAGCAGGAGCAGGAAGTTGGGACTGGAGCCCACTCTGCTCTATCTGCTCCTTAAAGATTATTAGTTTATGGCAGGGGTGGGGAATCTGGGCCTTGAGGCCACAGTATGGTATGGTGTGGATATGATCACGTTCAATGTGCTATGGGGGGAAGCAGGGCCCCAAGTCTCTGTCCAGGGCTTGGACCCCTTGCACGCTAAATGCCAGTTCCACAATGAGCACACATAACAAATAGCAAAAAACCCAGAAATCAGAGGTGGACATACCTCTGATACACACACACACACACACACACACACACAGACATATACCAGACAATATAGAGTGAAGGAGCTCTCCCATTGGGATTGAGACAACTCAGGTCTGAGGGGAAACTCCCAGAAATCTCTAGTGGAGCAAGCTGGGGGTAGGGATGGGATGGAGACTCAGCTCTTCTGAGGTTGGTTTCTTCCCAGAGTCTTTTAGTTCAGCAGCCTGAAGAGGGGTTGGCCTCTTCCATCTTCCCCCTCCAAGCAGAAACCAGAAGTGTGAGGATCTGAAGAAAACTGAAGTTCTCTTCCTCTTCTCTGCCAACCGCCCCACCTTTCCTGAAGGGCAAGGCATTCAAATCTAACAAAGAGCTTTGGGAGAGGGTTTGGACTTGTTTGTACATATTTGTTTCCTAGTTGTCTTCCCCTTTAGATTGTGATTTCCTTCCTATGGCTAGGACTTGTATTTTGCCTTTCTTTGTATGTGCCTGGCATATAGGAGGCACTTAACAAATGCTTATTCACTGACTGAGGTAGACAGGAGGGGAAGTGACTTACCCGAGGTCACACAGCTATAACTGTCTGAGGTAAGATTTGAACTCAGGGCTTTCCGACTGGCCAGTGCTCCATCCACTACGCTACCTAGCCAAGTCAACAAACAATAGTCTAAATCTGAAGAAACAATAAATGGGGCAGCTAGGTGGAGAAGTGAATAGAGCACCTCCCTGGAGCCCGCAAGACCTGAGTTCAAATCACACAGCTATGTGACCCTGGGCTAGTCACTTAACCCCGATTGCCTCCCCCAAAAAGAAACAATAAGTCCTAATATGTACAAGGCACAATATGCTGGGCCTTCTTCGCCCTTGAGGAATATTCCTTCATGCTTGTCTTCCTTCAGTTCAAACTATCAGATATTTGTTAATTTACCAAACATTTACTGAGGGCACCAAGCACTATGTAAGAATCCCCGAGGTGAGTTCAGAGAAATTAGTAAGAAATCCTTACCTTCAAGGCATGTAGGCAGCAAATAGTTAAACACAGCACAAAGACCATCTCTTCATTTCATCCCTCCCTTTGCCTACCTTCCTTCTCAACCTAGAAAAGGGGCAAAGAGTTGAAGTGTTTTACAGTTGTCTGTCTTCACTGAGTGCATGTCATACGTGGAGATGCCTATGGTATACAGTGTATATGCAGACTGTACAGTGACTTACACAAGCTTTGTCTTCCTGTTAGTTTAATCCCTTGTGAGTTGAGAAGATGGGATTGCATGATATTTGAAGTCATCCCCCATCTCTGACATTCCAACTGGTAGTGTATTTTAGTGGAAAAAATGCTAGATTTGGAGGCAAGAGGACACTGATTTGACTCTCCTGCCAAATATTAGCCAGATGACCTTAAAAAAGTCATTTAACTTCCCTGGACCTATTTGGTCATCTTTAAAATGGGAAGCTAGATGATGAAGTAAGTTATAGATAGCATCATGCCCAGAGTCAGGAAAGCCCAAGTTCAAATCCAGCCTTGGATACTTAGTAGCTATGTGACCCTGGGCAAGTCACTGTTTAACTCAGTTTCCTCACCTAAAAAGGAGCTGGAAAAGGAAATCACAAACCACGCCAGTGTCTTTGCTAAGAAAACCCCAAATGGGGTCATCAAAGAGTTGGATATGACTGAACAGCAGCAAAATGGAGAGAACCTCACAGGCACATGATTCAAAATGGGTCATACATGGACAATAACTATAAATTTTAAATACATGAAACCAATCTATAACTGTTAAAATCAATAATAAATCTTTTACAGCAGAAAAATGAAAAATAAAATAGAAAAAAAAGTTAAACAATATTACTTTTAAAAATTTATTTTGTTTTCAATTTATGGAGTAAAACAAGCATTTTCATAACATAGTATAATAAAAAAGATGATTGCACATGAAACTGCAAATCTATTATGTAGAACTTCCTATTTCTTTTAAATATATAATAAAGTTATCATGTAAATTTCTTTTTTTCTTCTCTCCCCACCTTAAAGATTACCATTAGACACAGAGATATACAGATACATATACACATACTCATATGTAAAATTATTTTATACATATTTTTATTTATCATTTCTCTGAATGCAGATAGCATCTTTCTTCATATGTCCTTTATAGTTAGTTTGGGTATTTACAGTAGTCAAAATAATTTATTCACTCAGTTGTACTTAAAACTATATTGCTGTTACTGTATACAATGTTCTCTTAGTTCTGCTCATTTCGCTCCAGGGTCTTAAACAGGGTATATATGCTCTGAGGTTAGCTTTTTCTTTTGGAGGCTTACTCATGGGAAGAGTATTCGTGTGATTTGGCTAGATGAGACTCTGGGTAGCCGTTAAAGAGGTCCCCCCCCCACTTTGAAAAAACCAGATATTAGTGCTTCTCTCTCTGGTATGTATGTAATAGCTTGGTCAGAGAGCTAGAAGCCTGTGTGTTGATTTGTGATATTTTGCTCTGTTTATATAATTTCTCCTTGTAATTTCTGTTTGTGTTTTCTCTGAAGTTCAGGGTGCTGACTTTTCCCCCTGAACTAAGTGAATGATATATGTATGTTTAATTAAAGTGAGATTGTAAACTTCTTAAAGTTGCTTTCCTTAGGAAAGCAGATGAAAGAACCTGTGTGCAAGTATTATTGGTCTTACACCTCCCCACAGCAGCTGCTAGCAACACTGGTGTTACAAAAGGTGATAAGCATCTTAACTAGGGTTGTGGCTATGAGTCAAGAGAAAGGGACAGATTTAGGTGACAGATTTGAGAAGCAGAAATGACAAGATCTGGCAACTGATTAGATGTGTGGTGTGTGGGAAAGGGAGGAGTTCAGAATGATACTGAGGTTGTAGAAAAAGAGAAGTTTGGTGGAAGGGTGGACTTAGGGGAAAACATAAAAATAGTTCTGTTTTGGAGATCTTGAGTTTGAGATGCCTATGGACAGGCCATCTAGTACAGAATGTTCAATAGGTATTTGGTAATGTGGGACTGGAGCTTAGGAAACTAGGAATGAATATAAAGATCTGGGATATTGGCATAGTGAATGGACAAACCCAGGAGAGCTGACATGGGTTCAATTTGGTGGTTATAACATGAAGATTCAACAAAGACAGAAAAGCTTTGGTCAGAGAGGTAAGAAAAGAATCGAGAGAAAGCAATGCCATGAAAACCTAGAAAGGAGAGAATGAATATCCAAGAAAAGAGGGTGGTCAATATTAGATTTGTTCAATAGATCACTGGTACCTTCGGAGAGAGCAATTTCAGTTGAATGATAAGGTTGGAAATTGGATTGTAAGAAGTTTAAGAAAGAGTAAGAGAAGTGTAGGCACTTAACATATGCTTTTTGAAGGAGTTTAGCTGAGAAATAGAAGTGATATAGGATATTCCCTATCAAGAATGATAGGGTCTAGTGAGGGTTTTGGGGTTGTTGTTTTTTTTTTTTTAAAGATAGAAGAGACACGGACATTGCAGCAGGGAAGGAACCAGTAGATAGGGAGATTGAAGATTAGAGAGAACACTAGTGGAGGCAATCTATTGGAGAAGACAGGAGGGGATGGGATGAAAGGCGTACATAGAGGAGTTGGCATTAGCAAGCAGAAGTCTTCATCAGATACTGGAGTGAAGGAGGACGCAGCATGGGATGATGTCAGAAGGATATGACGTGAGAAGGCAGTCTCAGAAAAAAAGCCTCGAATTTTTGGTAAAGTATTGAGCAAGTTCCTCAGCTGAGAGGAGAGGGAGGTGCCATGACAGCTTGAGAAAAAAACAATTATGAGACAGTTACTGTGGTGAGCAGGTTAGAGAATCAATGAGGCAGGATTAGAAAGATTGCTTTGCTGAAATGAAGCCTCAATTGAGATTAGATACAAATCTGTCATGGACCCAGTCAGCATAATTTCATGACTCCTTGCTGTTCAGCATCAAATTAGTAGATCCAAGGAGGTAGATGATGGTGGTAATTCAGGGTTAGGGCAAGGCATGATCCAATATAAGGTAAGAGATTCAAGATTGGAAGAAACTGTAGAATTCAGCGAGTTCACCTAGGAGGGTCAAAATTGGGACAAGAGAAGAATTTAGCCAGTATAAAGGTGATTGCCTTGTAAAACAATGACTGGTAGATTCGAAGTCCTGGTGAAGATGAAGAAGAGGGCTAGGGACTGTAAGGCATAATGATGAAATATGATCAGATAAAGGAATTTCAGAGTTCATGAACATAGAAAAGGAACACTTGTGGCTGACTGGAAGATCAAGATTACGATCTTATCTGTTCATAGCTCTCCCCTGCCCCTTCTAGAGCAGAGAGAATATTCTGGGGATTGATAGATAATGGCCAAAAAGGGATCTAGATTTGGTGATAAATTTGGACAAAGTGAACTTCAAAGGGGAAAAGGTTGTTGAGTGATGGCAGTAGAGAGAGAAGTCTCCAGGTGGCAATGGGTAGCAAGACATATTCTGACTCCCTCCATGTGGGAACAGTGAGTATGCATAGGAAGGGGAAGCATAAAAGAAAGTGATGCCAGTACTGAAAAGGGGGATCCAGGGATGTAATATCATTTGGAAGGAGCCAGGTCTCAAGGAATGCTAGAAGATGGAAAAAAAAAACCAAGAGATGAAAAGGTCAAAAATGAAAGGAAGTTTTCTAATCATGGAGTAGGTGATCCAGAGGACACAGTGGAAGGGGCAGGAAGATATGGAGGGGGATATTAGGGAGGCAGATCTGAGTTGAGGTAGATGTCGGTATGGATTGGACAAGCTGGGACTGGAAAGTTGAGTTTGTTTTTCAGCATCTGAAGCAACCCAGTTGTATGTATTCTTCTGGACTTTTCCATCAAGCCCCAGGAACCACTGGATGCTAGAAGATCACACAAGCCCTGGAACTCACACATAAGTACTTTTTGCCTCTAGGGCCTCTTGATTGGAAAGTAGAGATCTCCCAGAGGACCAGCCATTTCTTCTCTTAACTTCTGTATCATGCCCCTCAGTCACTTACCTTTCCCTTTTCAACTACCTTTTGTGTGTCTTTCTATTGTATATTGTAAGCTTCTTGAAGGCAGGGACATCTTTCTCATGTTTTTATTCTCAACACTTGTGCCTGGCACATAGTAGAGGTTATTTTTTGAAAGACTAACAGCTAAGAGTTCAGTATCCCTGGAATGGTGCTTATTGGCCAGAGGGGGTTGAAGCATGTGAACAGTTGGGAAATGAGGCTAGATGGTATCAGTGGATGAGGGAAAGGTTTACTGATGAAGGCAGGTGATTAGAGGGTTCAAGGCTGCTCCCCCCCCCCAGTTTTGATCTCATGGCACAATGTGTTGCTATGTCCTGTGAAGCCTCTGGACACGAAATTCATAGGTTCTGGAAGGCTGTCTTTCCCAGAGGCCTGGGAGCCCTAAGAGGCTTATGGGCTTCCCCCTAGTTCTATTGGGCTGAGGCAAGGCCTGGAAGTGTTGCACTCCCTATGCACCTAGAGCCTCACCACACTAGTAAGTAGAAACTTACAGTGTGATTCCATCATAGGGGTATTTATCCACTAAAGGACAACCAGTTAAGTCCAAACTCCTCATCATGGCATTCAAAGCCTTGAATAGGCTTAGTCCACACTGCTCCCACACACAACCTGTTCTTTCTTGCCTAACATCCTCTATCCCACTTCACTCCACCTATTCCAGCCCTACCCAACCTTCAATATACAGTCTCAGTGCATAATAAAATTGCACAAGGGGAGTCAGAAACCCTACAAAGGGTCACCTTACCAGACTGCCTCTTAGCAGTCTTCATCTTCCACAATAATGAATGTTGGCTCACCTCCCTCCTTCCCACCCCCATGAGAGCCTTGAAGGCTGAGCTTTGAGGGCAAAGATAAATTAAAGGTGCAGACATATTCCCCACTCCAGGGAGCTCCCATACCAACGGGAGAACAAGAGCTGTCCTAGGTCGAGGTTTGATGTGAGTGGCCCCAAGGCAAGTTGTCCAGAACAAATACACAGCTTTCACCAGCTGGACAACGAAATCAATTAATTCGACCTATCAGCAATATTTACGGCGAATAACCCTGTTTGTGAGGGAGGGGGAGAGATGGTTTAGTGAAGGACCTGGAGAGACGTCCCTACTCAGGAGCAGTTTAGGTCTAAGCCTCCCCTAGCTGGAGAACATTTCCGGGGCTCCCCTACCGCGGGGGTTCAGGCTCTGTACCTGCCCTCTCCCACTTCCATTCTCCCCAGGCTTCCCTTGCGGCACTCCCTCCCCCAGTGGTTCTCCGGTTGCCGTGGCGACCAGGGTGGGTGGACAGCCTGTCCTAAGCCTAGCCTAGCCTACCCTATCCCGAGGCCCGCTTTCCCCCTTAGCGTGGGGAGTTGCCATGGCAGCCCCTCTAGAGTTGTGAAGTGGAACTGGGTGCCGCTCCTTTCCCCCCCTCCCCCGCCCCGCCCCGCCCCGCCCCGCACGACCAGGTAGGTGGTTCAGCGAGAGAGTTAAGGC
This sequence comes from Phalanger gymnotis, assembly GCA_028646595.1. Lineage (NCBI taxonomy): Eukaryota > Metazoa > Chordata > Mammalia > Diprotodontia > Phalangeridae > Phalanger > Phalanger gymnotis. Next base: position 205,747,201 of record CM053627.1, read on the forward strand.
GCCAGTTGCAATTCTGGCCGGCAGGAGGGGAGAAGGAGGCAGGAGAGACTGGAAGAGCCTAAGAGAGAAGACGGGCTCCGTCTGGCGCACGCGCAACAGTTATGCCGTGCTCTCTGGACCATCACATCCCGCACCTCCGCCCCACACCCACTTCCCTACGCTCCCGGCCCTTCTGCTGGTTCTTGCGCGTGCGCACAGCCTGCTCTCGGGCTCCCTCCTCTTCCACCCTCGCTCGAAAGACGCGTGCGCAGTAGAGTTCAGGGGCTCCGGGTTGCGAGTTCAGAACTTGAGCTCCTGTCAGTCAGTCACTCGGAAAGGATCCTTTCGGGGAACTTATCTAGCTCTCGTCCCCCAACCTCGTCTTTGCAGGCAGCGGAAGGGGAGGCGAAGCGGAGCCCCGATCCCCTCTTCTCCCTCAATGGGGCAGAAACGACAACGGCAGCGCAGTAAGGGAGCCGGAGCCTGAGTGACCCCGCGTCTCTCCTGGGCCCGCCCAGTCTGAGCCTCTCGGCTCCGGCTCCGGTCCGGCCGCCGCCATGGGAGATCCCGCCCCAGCCCGAAGCCTGGACGACATCGACCTGTCCGCCCTGCGGGTGAGTGAGCCCCTGCCCCCAGCACCTAGGCTGCCGCGAGCGCTCACCCCTCTTTTCCTCCCCTCCCCCTCCAGGTACTGAATCGTTTGGTCCGGGGCGCGCGCATGTGGGCCCTGGGGAGGGGCTGGAGGTGATTTGGCAGCCCCTCCCTGGGGTGCACCCCCGCTTTAAGGGAAGCCCCGCCCCCTCACGTGGAGGCCTCTTTAGCCACCCCTCCCCCCATTCCTTCTCCTCTGGGCCGTGTCTGCCCCCCCACACACACACGCACACCGCACACACCTGCACCCCTGTGCACTTGCCCTCTGTCACCGCCGCCTCTCCTTCCTTCCTTCCCCATACCTCCGCCATTTAGATCTCTCTCCTCCCTGATTATACTGCCCCTTCCGGCGATTTCTACATGCCCGGCACCCCCATCTTCCTCGTGATGCCTCTGCAACCTTGGACCCTCGTATCCCCTTCCTCGGGACTTTTCGTCCTCTGCAAATGTTTTGGAGATGAGCTTCCTTCCCTTTCCCTGCCTTTCCCCCGCCCCTCTGACACACTTTTCCTATGCCTGACATTCCCTAGCCTCCTTCCCTTGTCTTTTCTGCCCCCCCCCCCCCGCCCCAATCACATGCAATGCGATTTTTGTGTCTTCTTCTCCCAGCCGCAGTTTAATGGCTGGCCTTCCTCCCCCTCCTTGGTTCTTTCGTTACCTTTGTGATACTTACCCTCTGTCGGTCAACTCATCCCCGCCAGGACTTAGGATTTTGAAACCTATCTCACTTGGCTGTATTAGAGCCTACCTGTAATCACTCCCCTCTCCACCCGAGACCATTTCTCCCAATCTCCTTCCTGAGAGTGAAGCAGTCTTCATCCAGGCCTCATATCCCTCGACATTATACTACAGCTAGGAAGCATTGTGGAATTGAAAAAGGCCGTTACACCTGGTGTGGAGTTGCAGCTTTGCTGTCCAGACTGCATAAGCCAGTATGCGGACATTTGCTGCAAGCTAGTCGGGATCTGTAGTCTGTATGATGCGGGTGAAGTGTTGGGTGGGTGGTGACAAGATCCTTAGGGAGTGGGGGGGGCGGTGTTCAGGGGGCAGGGGCTTGGAAAAATTTGGTCATTTCAGGGTGTAGGACTTGTGCCTGTCATTTCATTGTTTTGTCCCAGTGTCCTTGGCTTCACAACAGGTGTGGAGAAAGCAGAGTTTACCATCTGGAGGCTAATCTTGTTAGCCCTTGCTTGGAGGGTTTACTGGGATTTGAGTTAGCCAGGGAATGTGACCAGTAATGGGAGAATACGGTTTGTTTTACAGATGGCCCTCATTTGGAGGGAGTGAAGAGGCAGATGGAGGGGATGGAATAAAAGGGAGCAGAGTCATGTTGTTAATTGGGTGACACAGTTTTTTTTTCCCTGCCATTTAGGTCATCATTTTCTTTGGTGTAGTGTCAGTCTATGAGACTTTGCTTCTACCAGGAGATGAAGTAATCAGTTGTCAGGGAGGGCAAGCGTGATGTTTTAGTGAGTGGCTGTGGGACTATGAGGATTCAGACTGAGAAAACTGGCAGAGTGTAGAATGTCTGTGACTTGGTTAATCTAGATCCTTTCAAATAAAAGATCCATTGGAATCCAGACTCTCAGCAAGAGGAACGTTATGTGGCCTTCCCTGGGACTTTTCTTCTGTGACATATCTCTTCCCCACCCCCAACCAAGTCTTAGCTGTTGATTAACAAAGGTGGCTGAGGTCCTGTGACTGGTGATTAAAACGTATTAAAAACATAGGGGTTAAAACTTTGCCATTAGAGCTATGTGAAACTCCAGGCTTGGCGCATTTCTCAAGGGTTGGGGGATGGAGAAGTTGAGGTAGTCCCTTTTGTAGTTTTGGAGAGGGAACCTCACAGCCCTCCTGCCAAGTGTACTATGACCTTGGTTGTGACATTACTTCTCTGAGCTTTTACCTTTCTGGTTAGAGAAATGTTAGACCTGGCTCTGACCACACACTCCCAGTTTCTACCATTACTGGCTTCCTCCCCACCCCAACCCTCTGGGATCTAAGCATCTAGCTTCCATTTCTCCTCACCACCACTCCTGTCAGTGAGAGGCATCTATCTAACTTATCCTTTCATCCACCCATTTACATATGCATACAGCCCTGTTTATCAAAACCTATTGGGAATGTTGCTCTGTTGACAGGTCCTACTGGCTTTCTTCAGGAAACTAGGCACCTATCCTACCCAACCTGTACATACGTACGTGTTCCAACAGTAAGATGCAAGGAAGATGCAAGCATCTTCTACTCTGTTCCTCTCTTCCTGTGAGAAATGGAAATGGAGACCAAAGTAGCAAAGCCCATTCCTTTTTACTGCATCATAGAAGGCTAGGAGGTGGGGAAAGGGACACACCTTCAGTATTTGTCAGCTGACCTCAAAGGGCTAAGTCATCTCCCTCTTCCTGTTTCAAGGTTTAGTTTTCAGTTGAGGTGGAGAGTCCAAGTATTATCTGCAGCAGAAACAGTGTATATTTTAGACTTGTGGAAAGGCTGCTTTGTGACCTGGAACAAGTTACTTAACCTCTTCAGATTTATCCCCCTCCCACCACCTTGTATGGGCCATATATGCTGGGCTACTCTGAATCCAAGCTCTGGTTATGTGGTCAGGGCTGCTGAAGAGCTATGGGGTGTGTTGCCTGCTAGATCAGACAGAGTGAGGAGGGAAAGACTCACTGCTGTACTGCTGTATAGGTGTCTCCTTCCTTCACGACCCCATCTATTTTCTGATACCCCTTCCTCCAGACTTTCTCCCCTTGGTGAGCCAGAAGTTTTAGGCTACAGTGCTTTTGGAACTAGGCAGCTGTGCAGTGTTGTATTAATTTATCATTGTAGAAGAGCCGTCACTGGGAGACATTGCTAGGTAGAAGTTGGTAGCAAAGACGTTTTTTAACAATTTTTTTTGTTCTATTTGGAAAAATCTCTTTTCCCCTTCATTTTCTATTTTGATATGGTTGTGGAGTCTGCAGCCTTTGGCAGTTCAGGGCATATGTTTCTAAGCTGTTGATCAATAAGGACCTGTTACTGTACACTGGTGTGCCAAGCACCCAAATCCTGGTAACAGATGCTCAGAAGAAAGGGGAAGTAGACAGGAAGAGGCAAATAAAAAATAGCACTTCCGTGGTGACATGTCTTTGTTTGGAGAATTAGTGATGGAATGTTTCATTCAGTTTAGTGACCTGGTGAGGAGCCGGAAAAGCATGAAGTGTGATAGGAAGTATAACTCTCCACAAAAGGAGTGTGGTGGGAGGGGCAGGAGAATTAGGTAAAGTTTTTTCAGAAGGTGAAGAGGGATTGATTAGATTATTCAGATAATGTCCTCCAGCAGCTTTCTCTGTACCTTATCTTCAGAAAAAAGTCCTCCATTGGGACAAGCTTTACAACCACCATTTAGGTTGTAATGAGGCTGCTATAAGAGTATTGGATTTTGGAGAAGATTCCTCCATATCTGGAGAGGATTACTTTGTGCCTTGAGGAGAAATAATAGTTTCTTAAGCAGCTTTTTTTCCTTTTAGCCCACTTCATAAGTTCTAATGACTCCAGCCTCCACGGAGTATCTTCAGTGAATGATAATATTCTTAGGATGGATTGACTTAAAAAACTCGTTTGCAGAATGAGCCCACTTATCCAAGGCAGACATGTCAAATTTGGGGCCCCATAACACTGCGAAGTGGGAAGGAACTGAATTAAAATGTAATTGGAAAATATTTAGTAAATACAAATATAATAAAATGTAGATAATTTTAATATGTGGTTTTTAAAAGTCAGTATGTGGCTGCAGAGATCCTTATGTGATCCTTTACTGGCCCTGTTTCTATTTGAGTTTAACACCAGTGATCCAAAGGACAGAGTACTGCACAGGGCACAAAAGCTGTTTGCAGTCTTGCCTTCTTGCACAGGCCTAAAAGTAAAGGAGACTCTGATATCATCCCCCTTTTCCCCCACCCCCCATCTAGAAAGGTAAAAGACACAATCCGAGGATTAGATGCCATCTAATTTGATCCTGTATCTTTAGGCACCATTCCAGAGAAAGTTATCAAAAGCCTTTCTTCAGACAGTCGTTCACCAGATAACAAACACCTGCTGTGCACAAAAGTCCCTGTTTTAGGCATGGTAGGGAGCATGTACCATATTACTGTGTTGTATACCATTCAAAGGTTTTGTGACTTGTGGGAGCTCTCGATCTGTGAAGTCGTCTTGAATTCTGTCTACACTTAAAAATCCACGGAAAAGGAAACTCCAGCATCCTTTAATAAATGTGCTAACATCTCACAATCCTCAGAAATCCTTAAATCTAGCTTGTGATGGATTAAACCCATCTTATATTGTTCCATACAAAGTAAGAGTAGCTCATATCTCCCTGCTCTTAAAATCTGGAGGACTACAGTCAGTCTCTTTAGGTTGACATGCAACCCGTAAACTATTTATTGGATGCCTGTTGTGTATAGCCTGGATAAAGAGGGTGACAGCATCTTCCCAGTCCCTCAGGCTCTCAGCCTTGCCGATCATCCTAGATTGTTCACTATTTCTCACCCTCCATATGTTGCCAAGGCCTGTCAATTTCACCACTGCAGCATCTTTCCAATGCTCCCCCTTCTCTCCTCTGACACTGCCATCACTCTAGTGCAGGCCCTTTTCTCCTCACACCTGGATTATTGCAATAGCTCGCTGGTTGGTCTTACCCCACTCCATTCCATCCTCCGTTCAGTCACTAAAGTGATTTTCCTAAAATGTAGATCCAATCATGTTACCTTCCTTCTCGGTAGGATCAAATAAAAAATCCTCTGACGTTCAAATCCCTTCCTTCTTCAGTCTTCTTGTACCTTACTCCCCAGCATGTCCTCTTCAATCCATTGACACTGTCCTTCTGGTTGTTCCACAAACAAGACACTCCATCTCTCAGGCCTCGAAATTTTCTCTGGCTATTCCCCAAGCCTGAAGTGCTCTTCCTCCTCCACTCAGACGACTGACCTCCCTGGCTTCTTTTAAGTCCCCATTAAAATCCCATATTTTACAGGAAATCTTTTCCAACCCCTCTTAATTCTAGTGTCTTCCCTCTGCTAATTATTCCCCATTTATCCCGAATATAGCTGGCTTTGTATCTGATTGAGTATTGTCTCCCCCATTAGATTGTAAGTTTCTTGAGGGCAGGGACTGTCTTTTGTATCCCTAAAACTTAAGTGCCTGGCATGCAGTAGGTGCTTAACGAGTGTTTATTGATTGATTGCTATGGATATGTACGAGGAAAGCAACTGGTATATATACATATTGCATACATACATACACATATATACATACTATATGCAGACATACTGGTATATATATGTATTATGTGTCTCAGTGTCTATATGAAAGTATATATGTATGTATGAAAGTATATATGTATGTCTGAAAGTATAACAAAGGTAGCATTTTTTTTAGGACTTTAAAGTTTGCCAAGTGGTTTAACATATATTATCCCATGATATACATATATACAAATATCTTGAAAGCAATTATATAGTAATATAGACAGTTAGGTGGCCCAATAGATAAGAGTTTTGGTCCTGAAGTCAGGAAGACCTGAGTTCAGATTCAGATTCAGACACTTGTGTCATGCTGGACAAACCACTTAACTCTGCCTGAGTTTCCTTAGCTGCAGAATGAGGATGCTAACAGCACCTAACTCACAGGGTTGTTGTGATGATCAAATGAAATAATATTTATAAAGCACGGTGCGTGTCATGTAGTAGCTGCTATATAAATGCTAGCTATTATTATCAGTGGACCCCTTTGTCAGTCTGAAGCCTACCGACCCCTTCTCAGAATAATGTTTTTAAGTGCATAAAATAAGATACATAGGATCATAGAGGAATTGTATGAGGTGCAACAGAAGGAATTTTGTGATACCTATAATTAGGAGACACTGGATTGGAGCTTATTCTTAAGGTGCAACCAGTTTGGCAACATCCATGGAATACATACCCAGCTGTGGGGCATCAGTTCCAGGCTTGACAGCTTTTAATATATGGGCAAGGAATTCTTCAAAGGCTTATTCCCCCCCACCCTTCCATTAAAAACATTTTTTAAATTTCTTTACATTCGATAGCGTAAGTTATCTGTTTGTAGTAAGGAGATATGAGCGAAAGTACCTCTCTCCTTCCTCTTAATTGCTGAAGTTATTCTGGGTACTGGGTCTAATCTGTTCGAGCACCAAACTACAGGGGATGTGATAAGTATTAACTTTACCCCAAGTTGAAAGTGTCATTGAAGTATTGCCAAGTCAGAGATTGGGGCTATGAGTTGTGGCTAGCTGCAAAAAGAACTACCTACCAAGTCAGGAGCTTCTCATGAGAACCTCTGGACTGACAAAAGGCCTCTTTCTAATTAACCAAAGAGCATGGTGAAATGGAAACAGTAGTAGATGAATTTGGAGTCACAGCCATCCTGAGTAATGTCTTTTCTTGGAAATACCTTTTTCACTTGCCCCTTCTCCCTAGTTCTGGCACCATAATCAAATCTACTCTGCCATTGTTCCTGGCTTAGGGTGTGTCAGTCTACTCCCCTGGAGTCTCACTCTCGGTAACTTTCAAAACCAAAATGCCTCTCCTGACCACCACTTCCCTATCTACTTAGGTTGTCTTCTCCTATTAGATTATAAGGTCTTTGAGGTCAGGAACTGCCCTTGCTTTTGTATTTGATACATATTAAATGCTTAATAAATATTTTTTCCTTCATTCACCTGACCCAGATTTGAAGCCTAGCTCTTCTATTTATTATCTATGTGACTTTGGGTTAATAACTTAACCCCTGGGGAACTGAGTTTCCTCATTTGTTAAATGAGGATTTTGGACCATGTAACTTCTTAAGTGCCTTTCGGCTCTAAAGTCTAACTTCCTGTGACCCTGGTAGATTAAGGGAGCCATGATAACTTGATGCTTATTTCAAGTCCTTCCATGAAATATTATTCATATGTGTGTGTGTGTGTGTATATATATATTCACACACACATTTACATACAAAGGTACATACATCAGCCAGTGCCCTCTTTTGACTGCTGTGTACCATAACCTCCTTGTTCAAATACTGATCGATCAAGCTAGTGTCGTTACCATTATTGGTGTGTGTTGTCTTTTGTATTGCAGAATTGAAACTCAGTTTTGGGATACTTCTTTCCTAGGTAGAAGAAAGTTTTATATGGGGCATCTTTTTTTTTTGCTTACATGTTAAGAATTAATAGTTTTCTTTGAGGTATGGCCACTTGTAGCCTTATAAATTTGCTTAGGTAAAGTACAGCAGGTTTTTTTTCTTCTAACTTTTGTGAAAGGTCCCTTCCGGTAGCTTTTGTTAAGGTTGTTCTTAGGATAATTACTATATTAGAATCCAAGCTGAATAAGCTGCCCATCCTGAGATAACCTCTACTTTCATTGTCACTGACATACTATATTTAGATTGATTATGAGAACCAGCACCTAGTAGTCATCATCATTTCCCTCCCCCTCCCCAGGAGGTGCCTAAGTTTAAAGCCATTGAGTATGTACCAGGAGAATAATCATGAGTGATGAAAAGACTCTCTTCAAGGTAGGTTCAAGTGCCCCAGTCAATTAGCATGAAAAAAAGTCTGTCCAAGAGCTCAGGCACATGCCTCTTAACTAATTAGTTCTCAAATCTTCAGGAACACCCGAAGATCAGGTGGCCTTCTGATAAGGACTGAGGTCAGAAGCAGAACAATCTAGCCTCAAATTGAATTGCTTCCAAAGCTTCATCCTGTAACTGTCCCTCGGACAATTAACTAATAATTGTTTCTGCTTGGAGAAGGCTGGTGAAGGACCAGAGGAATGTGTCCCTCATCAGCAGCCTTTACACCCCAGCCTCTATCCACCTGAGATTTAGCCAGCTGTAATTAATCTGCAAAGATTCATATCCTTCAGCAAATCTCACCAGAATATTTATGAGTTGGGTATTGGGCTTTGGTTGCATATTTTATTGGTGTGGAGATGGTGTTTACCATTCAAAGATTGTTAACTGCTAAATGTTGGGGAATGGGCAGCTCCAATTACCTCTCCAAACCTTGGAATGAGCCTCACAAACCTAGAACAGAACATTTAGTTGGGAGAGAGGTAGAAATGTTTTCTATGAGTTAGCTGCTGTATGGTCAAGTATCTTTTCCAACAGCTTTTGTCTTCCTTTCCACAAATGGAGGTAAACTAGGTTTCTTTAGACTAAGATCTTAGAATCTTGCAGATATCTGTTCCAGCCCTCTCATTTTGAAGAGAAGGAAGCTAAGACTCAAGTTAAATATAATTTGTCTGTAGTCCCACAGCTAATAGGTGGCAGAGATTTGAACAGTAGGTCATTTCCAGATTCATTGCTGAGGCCCAGGGAAGTGAAAAAAGCCTTGTAAGGTCACAAACAACTAAGTCATAGGATTTCGAGAATTGTAGCACTGGAAAGGACCTTTAGAAATCATTTAACTCCGTCATTTTATAGATGAGGAAGTAAGATCTAGGGATTTTGTAATTTACCCTATATTACATAATTAGTTTCAGATCTAGTATTAGTATTCAGGTCTCCCTGTGAAGAAGGCAGATTTTGCCTCTACACCCCACTTTATCCACCCTCCCTCCAAGAGGTGACAGTAAGCTAGTAGGCATATATTGTTTTAATATATGGATGAAACCTTCAGCAAAACTTGGCTTCCATTTTAGGCATTCAGAAGCAGAATCCTGGAAAGAGTTGGTAAGGATGGCAGGATGGAGCCCCAGGCCAAAAGCAACTTAAAAAAATATATTTTAAATTTAAATACTAAAACTTAAATACAAAATAAGAAAAAGGAAAAAAGATCACCATGTGCACAGCAGAACACAAGAGAGGATTCAAAATTTATAGCAATAAATTTTCATTTCAAGAAAGGTTATATAATAAATACTACACTTTGTTTTCAGAAGTGTGCATCTTTCTTTGCTTCCATGTAGGTTTTCTTTTCTTCTCTGCTGTGCATTTTTTGCTTTGTTCCCCCCCCCCCCGCCCCAGGCTACAGTTAAGCATGGATATATATAGATATACACATATGCATACCTGTATACACACAAAAATATGACACATTACCCATATGTACATAGACATGCAAACACATAGAAATCTATAATCACACATTCATATGGATCTATGTAAAACAACCGTATTATGCTTGTTTGTCCTGTGTTTCTCTGAAGGTGGATAACATCTTCCTTCATAAAGTCCAAGTCTTTCCATGTTTTTCTAAATCCACCAGCTCGTTTCCTATACCACAGCGACATTCCACCCTTATACCATCTTGCTATTTTAAGTGGTCTAAAACAATATTGATTAATATGGCTGACATATATAGTGTCATTTCCCTATTTTTCTCTTTGGCTTTGTCTGAGATCATGATTACTATCTTGGCTTTTTTTTTAATCTAATAACTTCTCCTAATCTTCGTATTTGTGTGTATCTTCTTTCCTATTCTTTCTGACTCCTCTGCTTCTACCCAGTAGCTTCTCTCCTATCACTTAACCTATACTCCCCCCCCAAGGATCTCTCCCTTATCCTCCCCCCACCTTTCCCCTTGTACCAGTGATCCCTCACTTAACCTCTAACCCCCACCCTAAAATCCCTCCCTTATCCAAAAGCAACTTTGGTAGAGACAGAGCAAGAACTGTTTCAGGTTTTGTTTTGTTTTGTTTTTTTCATCCAAAGGGTTTCTTAGAGACTCCAGGGCTTGTGAGTGTTGGTCCTTTTGGGGGCAGTTCCTAACTTCAGGAGAACCCCAGGAAACAAAAGATGCCTCTCATCAGCCCTGTCTCCCATTTTTGGGCTGGTTACTGGGCGGCATGCTCAGAGGAGGTGTCAAATCCACAACAGTAGAGGTTGGATTTGAGAGATGCTGTGTATGGAGTACAACTCCTGTTTCCTCAGGATACAAATGGAGAGAATCTCATTCCTATGGAGCCTGAGCTTTGAATGTATATTTTTCTCTAGGTTTTCTTTCTTGGTTATCTCTTTTGTGAAAGGTCCCTTCCGGTAGCTTTTGTTAAGGTTGTTCTTAGGATAATTACTATATCAGAATCCAAGCTGAATAAGCTGCCCATCCTGAGATAACCTCGGTTATCCTCCTATCTGTCTGACTACTCTCTCAGGCTCCTTTGCTGATTCATTGATCATATTAAGCCCCCTAACTCTTTTCTTCTCCCTTTATATTCTCTTTCTTGGTAAGCTGATCAGTTCTCAGAGATTTGACTAAAATCTTTATGCAGATGAGAGACAGACAGACTGAGAGTGTGTGCTAGCTGTATTCCTTCCCTGAGCTTCAGTCCCACATCACTAATTGCCTGTTAGACGTCTTAAGCTCAACTTTTCCAAAACTGAAGTAATTTCCCTAAAACCTTCCCCTCTTCTAAATTTCCTGTTTCTGTTGATGGTACCACAGTCTTTCCAGTCTATCAGGTGTATAACTTCAGCATTATCCTGCTTTCTCTTTCTCCTCTCCTTTCCTCCTCCTCCCCCTCTTCCTCCTCCTCCCCTTCTCTCTCCCCCCTCCCCCCATCCTAACATCCAATTACCCATCTTACCACCTTAGTTTAGACCCTTATCATTTCTCAATTGGATTATCACAACAGCCTCTTTAATTGGTCTTACTCCTTCAAGTTTCTCACTTCTCCAGTCCATCCTACACACTACTGCCAAAGTAATTTTCCTTAACCGCAGGTCTGATCATGTGACTACCCCGATCAGTCTACTCCAGCGACTTCCTATTTTGCCTCTAGCATAAACACCCCCCCCCCCTTTGCTTTTAAAGCTTTGTACAATCTGGTCTATCCCTATCTTAACAGCTTCCTTGGACATTATCCCCTTTTCTGTATTCTGGGACTCTGGGATCCAGCCAAATGGACCTCCTCCTGTTTCAGTGCCTTTGCATTGGCAGACCCCGTGCCTAGAATGTCCTTCTTCCTTAGCTCTGCTTCAGAGTCCTTCTTTTAAGCATCAAGAATCATCCTTTCTGTTCCCTGCAACTGCTAGTGCTCACCCTCCCAAACTTCCTTGTATTTAACGACCTTACATACATTGGTATTTCTTCAGTTTGTGTTTATGGCTATAACTTACATAGATTCTTGTCTTACCCGTGAGAATGTAAGCTCCTTGAGAATAGGGATGATTTCTTGTATCCCTGGCACATGTCTGACACTTCATAAATGTTGATTTGTTGTTTACTTTGTTGGAGGATCTAAGAGCGTATGCTGTGTCTCTTTACTACTGCTGTCTGAGGGGTCATGCCGTAATCAGACTAATAGGAGATAATTCCTTATTCTTGCTCATTAAAGTTTACATTCCCTGATTGTGTCTTGACTTGAGGCATGACAAAGTACAGGGGCAGGAGGTGCAGAGAATGACAGATGAAAACCCAGAGGATGTCCAGAGTACGTAGGATTACGGATTTAGGAGGCCTTCTAGACTCATTTCTTCAGGGCCAGAGGTTGGCAAAACTGGAACTCTCACTTCGGCTATAAATCTTTTACCCCTTCCACTGCACCATGCTGCCAGTATTCCCCATATATTTTAGCTTTAGGGTTCACAATCAGCGTCATATTAACTGATAAAAGTCTTAAGAAAAGTATTTATAGATATTTTCAGTTCCTCATGTTGCCGTAGTATTCAGTCCATCTCTTCTCCTAGAGAGCCATCCCATATGACATATAGTATTATTTTAGAGAAGGGGAAAAAACGTCAGCACAGCTGATTGATACACTGAAAAAGTCCAGAAACGTGCAGTGTGTACTACTCGTGCACCTGATAATAGTCTTTTTTTTTTGACTTTTTCACTTTTCTTTGGGAATATCCTTGAGATGGCTCTGTTTAATTTGTGTAACTGTATGTATCTATCTGTATTTAAGTACCACAGATATATACTGTTGCCTTCTAGGAGAATATAAGCTCTTTAAGGGCAAAAACTGTTGCTTTATACTCTTTATTCCTACTGCCTAGTACGGTGTCTTGAATATGGTTACTTAATAAATGTGTGTTGAATTAAAGTTGTTTGTTCTTTTTCTAGCAACCACCCCAGGGTGTAAGGAGAGAGTTTATTCTTTTCCCCATATCCCCTTGGGAGCCTCAGTTTTAAGGTATGGGAACTCTTGGGGGGCAAAGTAGAGCAGAGTTTTTATTTGCTCATTCATTCTTTTTGCACTATCCCAATGCTTCTTACTCCCAATGCTTCCACTAACCCTTGGCTCACAACCATCCTGAGGGTTCTATGGCCCTAAAAATTCATCACCCTGGAGCCAGTCTTAAATGATGAGACTCCCAGAATTTACTAGACTGGTGAGATGACAGATAGTCTGTTCTTGTTCTAGGCCTCTTGTTAAAATCTTCCCAGCTCCGTAGGTTCTGCTAGAGAGGGCTGGTACTCTGCTAGCATAATGCCTCGGAAAAAAACAAACAAAAACTTCCACACCAAGCTGAGGCACTGGCTATTTAACAGTAGTTGTGAAGCACTTACTGTATAGAACACACCATATTTTGATATGGGGACTCTATTTGCCCAAATCTTTTGTTCGATATTCCTAGGTTGAATTATGACTCGGGCTGATTCAATCAGTGTGCTACATGCTGGGGATGCAAAAAGAGGCAAAAGGCAGTTCCTGCCCTCCAGGAGATCACAGTCTAATTAAGGAGACTATGTGCAAACAAACCTATCATACAAACAAATATATCCTCTCTATATAGAGAATAAATGGGAAATAATTAACAGAGAGAAGGCACTAGAATTAAGAGGGGTTGGGAAAAGCTTCCTGTAAAAGATGAGATTTTAGTGAGGCCCCCCAAAAACCCAAGGAAGCTAGTAGGCATTCCAGGCAAGGGCAACAGTCAGAGAAAATGCTTGGAGCTGAGAGATGGAGGATCTTTTTTGTGGAACAGTCAGGAGGACACTATTGCTGGATTTAGTGTGGGCAATGTCTCCAATGAGTCATTTACCCATGGGGGTAACTAATTATCTCATGCCCATTATAAATGCCGTTTGCTTCTGCAAACCCCAACACATCCCATGCAGATGCCTTTTCTGATAACATATCTCTATAGTAGTATATTTCAGTACTTCAGAACATCTGTGACTTCATACCTCGCACCGTATTTCTCTTACTGGTATTGATTGTAGCCAGACTTGTGGTATAAGCCTCTTTGAAGTTAGCTAGACTGGGCCTTAAAGGTCAGACACAGTCCATTGCTGGAACCATATCCAATTTCCTGCTTGGTCGCTTTTGGTCCTAGAGCTTATATGCTGCTGATATTCTTCAGCTACTTACGGTCATTCCTATGCTGTAATGAGGCCTCAGAATAGGAATTTAATGGAGGTGTTACATATTTGTGTTATAATTTTATATCTCCCCCGGCCCAGGACAAAGTGAACAGAGCCTCCCCTCTCCTACCACAAGGCAGTGTAGTATATAAACCCATATTGTTCCCCCTCCGTGCAAACAGGATTGATTTTCCCCCAAATATCCCATTGATTTCTATGAGAAGCTTGTGTAATCGTTAGCTTCGTTTTTCATTACCAGCACATTTTGTTTTGACATAGCAGACAAGTCTAAACAAAGCACTAACGCAGTACATTTCCTGAAAACAATTAAGCTAACCAGTATAAGGGTTATTTCAGCTGGTGGTAGGTGCAACTTTAACAGTTCTGTAATTTACTATTTGTTTTTAAAAATTTGAATATTATATCTTGAAGTTTACCAGAGTTGTGTTGCCATTTTAATATTTTCATTTACATGGTTGTAAGCAGTATGGATATTTTTCTTTTGGTTTACTCTATCACTTCATATCAGTTTTACCATATTTCTTTGAACCGTTCATGGCAGGACCAGTTTCAGAGGTGTTATTCTCAACTCTTCTGAACGAATTCCAAAGATCCCTTTTCTTGACTCCCAAAGAGCATCATATATGGGATGTCCTAAGCCCACGCTCTGCCCTCTCTTTATGTATTTAAGCTAAGATGCTCCCAGGTTTGTCGAGGTGTCTGTCTTCGACCTGTAGTAGGTTCAGAATGTATTAATTACTGATAATGATAGATTATTAGAGCTGATAATGATGATGCCTGTATTCTTTTTCACCTCCTACTTCCATTCTTTTTTATTTTTAATTATTGAAAAGAGTTATTGGTGTCTTTAGTTTGTATATCGGTCATTTCTGGAAATCTAACTCTAACCTTATCCTGCCTTCACATTTTTTTTAGCTCTCCATTGTAACAAAGAAAAACAGATGAGGAATAAAGAGACCTCATGTGAAAATATGTACGACATTCTGCCCTAGTAGTTCCCTTGCCACTCTCCTGTCCCCCACCCCACTTTCCCTTGGTCCTGCCAAGCGAGAGATCTATTTCACTTGGGTTGTTGTTGAGTGAGAAAATAGGGCCATTCTTCAATATATGGGTGCCCCGTCAGATTCCTGTTCTTATTTTTTTTTTTTAATTTTTTAAAAAAAATTTTTTAAAAATTTATTTTACCAGAACACTAATACAGGACAGAGAAAAGAAACAAAAACCTATCATAAATTTGAATATTGAAACTTAAATACAAAGTAAGAAAGAGAAAAAAAAAGCATGTTGTGCATAGCAGAACATAAAGATAGGATTCAAAATACACAACAATAAATTTTCATTTCAAGAAAGCCTGTGTGATAAACAGATTCCCATTCTTTACCCTCTCTAAAAGAGCTATAGATATTTTTGTAACATCTTTAGAGTTTGTTTTGCTTATCTGTCACTTAATCTTACTGTTCAGTTATTTTTTGGTAATGTCTGACATTTGAGGTTTTCTTAGCAAAGATACTAGAGTGGTTTGTCATTTCCTTCTCCAGCTTGTTTTTTGTAAGTGAGGAAACTGAGGCAAACGGGGTTAAGTGACTTGCCCAGGATCGCACAGCTAGTAGGTTTGAACTCAGGAAGTTGAATCTTTCTGACTCTAGGCCCAGCACCCTATCCACTTAGCTGCCACTTAATCGATTCTAATTTCTGCTTCCTCCTATTTCCCTGTTGAGTGAAATACATTTCTGTATTTGTGTGTGTGTGTGTGTGTGTGTGTGTGTGTGTGTGTGTGTGTGTGTGTGTGTGTGTACACGCACCCACTTTGACCAGTTCAGTTGAGAGTGAAGTCCAAATGTCAGCTGTCCCTCTACCCCTTCCTCCTTGTTTGTAGAGATGTCTATTTGGACATGAGATAATTTTCCCTAACTTTCTTCCTTCCATCTGATAATGTATTCCTCTTCCCCACTCTTTTTTTAAGATCATGAACAAAACTACTCCCAAGTCTTGTCTAATTTGATGCCCTAGACTCCCTCTTTGAGTCCTGACAATGATAATGTTCAGAGGAGACACATTCTTTCCATATTTGAATGTAAGCAGTTTGTCCTTGTTTAGTCCCCTATCATTGTTAATTCATGTCTACTTTTTTTGTTTTCTCTTAACTCTTGTGTTTGAATTTCAGAGGTGCTACGTGGCTCAGTTTTTTTTCATCAGGAATACTTGGAAGTCCTCTATTTCATTAAAGCTCCATATTTTCCCCCTGTAGATTGTATTCAGTTTTCTTGCGAAGCTATTCTTGACTGTAAGTCAATATCTTTTACCTTCTGGAAATTCCAAGTTCTCTGTTCCTATAAAGTGGCAGCTGCTAAATCCTGTGTAATCTCGACTGTAGATCTTCATTACATGAATTCTTTCTTTCTAGCTGTTTGCACCATTTTTTCTTTGAGTTAGAAGCTCTGGATTTTGGCTCTAGTATTCTTAGAAGTTTTCACTTTGGAATTTCTTTCTACTTTGCCTTCTTTTCTAAGAGGTCTGGATAGTTTTCTTTGAAGATTTCTTGAACTAGATGAATTCTGAGTACAGGTTGAAGGATATTGTTTTTCACTTTATTCTCCCCCCCACCTTTTTTTTTGGTCGGAGGGGGTGGAACATGGCTTATATAGAAATATGTTTTGCATGACTTCACATGCTTATATCATACTGCTTACCTTCACAATGGGTGGGGAGGGGCTGGAAGGAAAGAGAATTTAAAACTCAAAATTAATGTTTAAGAAAGATTCTTGAAAATGATATTTACATGCTTATTTTAGTCGTGGCTTTCAGTTATTGGAGTAATTCTTGATTTTTTTTCCTCTTCATTCAGTTTTTTGGGTCAGTTTTTTGCTTTGAGATACCTTACATTTTCTTTTTTTTTTTTTTTAGTCTCTTAACTTTGTTTTGACATTTCTCATTGCCGCGTGGATTCATTGGCTTCTATTTGGTCCATTCTGATTTTCAGGGAGTTTGTTGCTTGGGCAAGGTTTTGTACCTCTTTTGTTAAGCTGCAAATTCCCTTTCTAATCCTTCTTCTGTAGCTCTCATTTCTTTTCCATCTCCCCCTCCCTCATCATTCTTGTTTCATTTATAAAAGCATTTTAAATTCTTTATTTTTTAAAACTCTTGCTTCATCTCTTCTAAGAATTCTAGTTGAATTTGTACCCAGGCTGTAGGGTTTTTTTTTGTTTGTTTTTGGTTTTTTGAGGCTTTGTTTTGTTTCAGAGTCATTCTCTGGGTCTTGAGCCTCCCTTTCACCATAGTAGCTTTTTATGGAAGGATTCTTTTTTTTAGTTGCTCAGTGTTCCAGCCTCTTTCTTGACTACTGACTTTGTGTTAGGGCCAGGCTCTTCACACTTCTAGAATGAATCTCTGGGTTGATAGTACCTGCAGAATAATTCCAAAGTAGTCTGATTCAGGGCAAAAGGCTGTTTGTTGCTCCTGCTCTGAGCAATAGGCCTGTAGGCTTGCCTGTTTAGAATTTCAGTAGACTGCTTTTGGGTTCAGCCCCCATCCGTGAGCTGATTCAGAGTGACAGAACTGCAGGCCTGGGATTCCTGCTCTGGTTATTCTGTTGCAGGCTTTACACTCCTGGGGGCAGAGCCATACTGTTCCCTGCTGCTCCTTTTGAGCTCGCTTTCTTCTTGGTGTACAGGGTCATCACCCTGGCACACCCATGTTTCTTTTCTTTCTGGCTTCAATCTTCTTGGAATATATACTTGACAGTGCGTTCTCTGAGCCAAAGGGGTTGAACAATTTTGTGACTTTTCTCGTGTAATTCAAAATCATTTCCCAGGATTGTTGGACCAATTCATAGCTCTGCCAAGAGCGTATTAGTGCCCTGACTCCATTCTTGCTGCTCCAGGTTCGATTTCATTTATTCTTGCATTCATTAGCATAGTACTATACTGTAAAATGTGGGTATAAAAGGACTATAAGATATGATCCCCACCCTCCAATAGCTTGGAATGCATAGAGTTGAGAAATAGAAGGAGCAGCTTTAAAGCTGTATCTTATTTGTACACAACTGTTGCCATATTGCCTCCCCTCAGACTGTGTGCTCCTTGAGAGTAGGGAGAGAGTCTTTTTGACTATATTTATATCCCCAGTGTTAAATTAGCACAGTGCCTGGCACCTATTTTAATAAGGGCTTGTTGGCTGACTGACTTTTTTCTTCTTGATTTTAACATGATTAAAATAAGAGTGGTGTGGAGGGGTGCACGGGGAGCACTCTTTCTTTTTTTTTTCAATTTATTTATTTTTAGTTTTCAACTTGCTTTTATAAGATTTTGAGTTCCAAAATTCCCTCCTTCCTCCACTTCCCCCTTCCCAAGATGGCATACAGTGTCCTCCTGGTTCTGTGAGCACTCTTTCTAGGAATGATGAGGAATGTTTCATCCCTGCCACCCGTCCTCTATCCTCTTTCTAGAGCTACTTCCCATTCGTGCCAGCCTCCTGATACTAATTTTCTTACCTGTTCTTAGCCTCTTTCCTTCCTTCTCTTTCCCCATGCAGATACCTTAAGAAAATGAAATAGAAGGGAACTTAGCGAGAGAAGTGAGTTTGGTTCTTAGCAGTTTTGTCATCCTAAAGAGAAAGAATTTTCCTCTGAAGAGTAGAAGCCTGTATGGATTTGTACCTTGGTTACTTGGGAAGTTGTCTTCTTTCTCTCACATCATCTACTCCGTCCCTAGGGATGAGATAACCCACCCTTGACGGGGCTGGGCTGGGTGAATCCTTTTGTTCAAGCAGGAGGTAGAGAACCTGTTTGGGGAGAGGAGGAAGGGCAGGTGAGATAGAACTGTGAGGTGGATCTTGAAAAGTCTCCATGTCTTTGAGGTGAGGAACCATGGTTCTTTTGGTGGAGAGAAGAAAGTCAGTGGCTCCTTTGTAGGGTTAAGTAGTAAAGAGAGATCCTGTGGGCATACTCTGGACTTGTCTCCTCCAATAGGCTGATCTTACACCTTATACTCTTGACCTCCTGGCCAGGTTGATTCCAGATCCATGCCAATACCTGCTTCACTGTGAGGTACTCCCGAATAGATATAACACTTCTTCCTGCCCCTTTCTGGCCCGAAGTAACTTATGATTGAAATTAACTTCCCTGCCTCCTCTCATTTGCTCCATTCCTGGGTTTGTCATTACCTTAAATGAGATGGGAAGGGTGGAGAGACAAAGGGACACACAGACCCAGTAGCTCTACCACCTTCTATATGGTTGTGGACAATCATTTAACCCCCCTGAGTCTCAGTTTACTCATCTGTAACATGAAGGTACTATTTTCTACCTCAAAGAGCCGTTCAGAGGAAAGAATATTCAGAGTTGCCTTCTAGCCAGGCTTATTGGGTAGTTCTGACCATTAATTCCTCTTGCTACAGTTTAAAGACCCACCTGTTTCTTAGATTAAGCAAGGTTATCAGTTAGTGTATGTTCAGCATGATTTGCTGAACCTCAGGCTTCATGGGATATTCTTTCTTACCTTGTTTCCTAGTGACATCTCTGCCTCCCAAATATCTTTCCCATTAAGGTCTTGCCTAGTAGTTAGACATTATTAGCATTTTTCCACAGGAAAATGATTCATTGACCCTGTTTGTACTTAAAACTATTATCCTTTTCATCTTTATTATCATATTAATAAAACAGGTATACTGAATTGTTTTTCTTATATTTGAGATAAGTGAAAGCCACCGTATGTACTATAAAAAGGCAATCCTGACTGGCCTGGGTTCTGTACCTGCCACTGGCTAACTGTGTGACCTTGGGTAAGTCATTTCCCCATTTTTTCCTCTGTAAAAATGAGGTCAGACTAGATAGCCTCTTCTGGCTGTAGCATTCTATGGTTCTAATAAGTGAAAAGATTCAGTGCGGGGGGGTGGGGGTGGTTTAGAATGAGAGCCAGTAGTATTTCTTTTGAGAAGCTGCTTGAAGACAAGAGGGGACAAAGGGAATGATTGTACTGAGCTCATTTCAGAGGAACAGAGAATCTAGTAGAGGAGAAATGAGATAGGGCCTAGTCTGAAAAACTTGCGTACTTAACATTTACATAAATATCTCTTATTATTTCAGTGTTTTCTTTAGAATGTCTCATTTGACCCTCAGAAAAACCCTCTGAGATAGGTATGTCCATTTGGAACACATCATCTTGTCCTCACTTGGGGAAGCTAACTGAAGCACAAACACAACGCATATTAAAAAGGCCAAATTGATTTAGTACGTCCTCCACTAAAATCCTCTTCTTATACCTCATGGTGTGATTACCCAGAGTTCTCGAAGGCCATGTCAATAGAGGGCAGGCCTTCAGGCAGCTGCTACCAGGCTAGGAGGATTTTAAGTATGGGCCAAATGATAGGCTGTATATCTGTTGTCCAAGGGGCCTCCTAACTAAATTTAGAGAGGTTAGCCACAGCATGAGATATTTTTCAACTATAAAAGCTCTCAAAAATCATCCACTGTATTATAGAGTAGCTGTAACCTGTGTTGGAGGGATGAACACCCACACTGACAAAAGCATAGGTCCTTGAATTGATATGGTACATATTGAATGTAAGTGTTTAGGGAAGAAGTAAAGGAATAGAACTAGCCAAGAATTAATCTGGGAAGGCTTTCTAGACTAGGAGAATTTTGATTTGGCCCTTTAAAGGAAGGAAAGGACCCTAGAGTAAGAACATTGCCTCCTCTTTACTCCTCAAGCTATTAAAGATGCCCCAGAGTACTGCTCTGGGTTGTGTTAATATTCTTTTCTTCCTGCCCTTCATACTATTTTTTGTAAATAGTATTTTATTTTTTCCATTTACATGTAAAGATAGTTTTCAACATTCACTTTTTATAAGATTCTGACTTCCAAATTTCTTCTCCCTCACATGCCCCCTCCCTAAGGTGGCAAGCAATCCAATATAGGTTATATACTTCATACTCTTTAAGAGTAAGAAGTCTACCCTATAATTACTGGTGGTGGATGTGCAAGGATGAATGTCTAGACCAGTAGACACAGGTTCCTATGTTATGTGGTTAAGAGCAGGAAGAACAGCTGTGTCAGTTGATACAAATTTTTATTGTAATTTTATTTGGAAATAAAAATTTAAATCTTATCTCTGTATTCTTTGTCTTATGGATAAAAAATACACTGTGTCCATTCATGCAGCATGGTCCTCAGTTAGCAACAATCTCATTTCATCTGCTTTTTTCTTCCATTGTTTATATGGGTCCTATAAACCCTCTTTCATTCGAGAAACTGTCCAGAATCATTTGAAAAATTAAGCCTGGCCTTTCCAAATACCATTCAAACAACTGTTTACCAAAGAGCTACTATGTATAAGGCCTGAGACTACAAAAACAAAAATGTTCTTGCTCTCAAGGACCTCACATTTTACTGAAAGAAAAATCATTTGCACATAAAAGTCCCTATAAAATATATCTAAAATAATTTGATGTGGGGCCGTAGGCACTACCAGCTTGGAGGTGGGCACAGGGAAAAAGCCTCATGTAAGAGGTTTGAGCTGAGGTTTAAGAAACCTGAGAATTCTAAGAGATACATGTGAGTAAGAGTAGTACATTCTAGGCATGGGGGACAGACTGCAAAAGATGGGGATGGTGTGTGAGCAAGTTGGTCAGTTCAGGTGGGACCTCAGTGAATGGTTGTAACATGAAATAAGTCTGGAAGAGCTCTAAATGTCAAACAGAAGAGTTTGTATTTTATCCTAGAGGCAAAAGGAATCTAGAAGTTTTTGAGTAGGGGCATGATAGTAAAATCTGTGTTTTAGGACTTCAGAGCTGTATGATACCTCTCATTTCCACTGAGGAAGGCATAGAGTTACTCCCTTTCCTGAGTATATGAATGCATGGTAGAATATATAGGTTTCTAGGACTAGAAATGTAATAACTTATCTCACTATTAAGGAGCTCTCCCTAAAGGGTGAGATTGTCATTGGGGAGAAGCTTGGGGTTTCTAGGCATTCGTAGTCTAACATGGGAGAAGAAAACATTCATGAGAAAAATATATACAACACATTATAGCATAGACATGAGAATAAACGATATACATATATATAATAAATAGAAATGACAAAATATAAACAATTCAAGACCAAAAAATGTTGGACAAATGATATAACTAGTAACAACTGGGTGAAACTATGGCGGGGTGGGGGTGGGAGGGGGGGGTCAGTGTCCAGGAGAGGATGTTTAAAGATTTGGGCTAGAGGGAGGTACTCATTTAGGAACATTTATTTCTTAGGGTAGGGACAGATGGAAATTCCTTGAGAGAACACACACACATATATATATATATAGGATTAGAAATCCAAAGTTGGATCAGAAGCTATCTAGTCCAACCTCATTTACAGATGAGGAAACTGAGGCTCAGGAAAGTAAAGTGGCAGCCCAAGGTCTGAGAAGAGTAAATATCAGCAGTGGGAGCTGAATCCAGTTCTTCTAAATACCGTGCCACTGCTTTTTCCAGTGTTTGCTCTGTGACCCTACTTCCTAGCATTTTATATCCTGATCACTTAGGGAGAGTTCTTCATGTCTCACCTAGATCCTTCCTGCTGTTATATCAGTTCATTTCTTCCGGTTTGGTCCTTGGCAGATACAGAAAACATGATCTCCAAACTTGAGAAGGCCCAGAGGGGCCTTTCCTTTAGAGGGGAAAGGAGGATTGGACACATGTATTAGTATATTAGTATAGGGAAATTCCAGATGAGTAAAGTCCTTCTACCATTGCAGGTCAGCACCTTCTCTGCAAGTTATCATCTTAGAGAGTAGCATAGAGCATTGAAAAGTTAAGTGACTTGCCCAGGCTTATACCATATGTATCATAAGTGGGATTTGAGCCTCTAATACAGCTGTTATACTGTGGGGTCAGGAAGAGTCACACACAGCCAAACAACAAAAATACCACACAGCCCTCTTCAACCCAGACTTTAAAAGTCTGAAATTCAGTAGTGCCTCCTTTAGTCTTACTGTGCATTCTTCAGTAGGCCTGATCTGTGTCTTGCCCCTTGACCCAGATGGCTCCAGAGGAGAGAGTGAGGCTGGTGACCTTGCACAGCCCTCCTTCACTTTAATCCAGTTCACTTGCAAGTTAAGACATCACCTTCCTGATGTCATGGCCCTCTTTGAGAATGGAAGACAAATAACAACTCTCCCTACCCCTCTCCTTGTCTTTGTTTTATTTTAGCTTTGTCAAATTTGCTTCTAAAGGTATAATCCCTGACATGTGGGAGGAATAATCCTCCTCCCCTTTGTGCCACCTCAGTCTCTGGGGAGAGGAAAAAAAAAATTAGGGTCATAGCTTAGCTTGCTTTTCCCACAAGGGCACAATCCCACTTCTGAGTCTAAACACCCCTCTGGCTCTAGTTCCAGGGACACTGGTTTCCCAGGGCTTCTATGTTGGGTTGGTTGGCTGTACCAACCTACCTGCAGTCCTGGCTCCAAGGCTTCCGTGGGTCGATCTTTTAGTCCCATGGGGATCAGATCTTTGGCACCTGGAACTGAGGAGGTCAAACAACACAGACCAGAAACAAACACACTTCTCTCCCGCCCCACAGCCCATTTCTTGGACCAGTAAAATGGTATCTTAATCCTCTAGATACAGCAGAAAAGAGCTGCAGAAACAGAACTCTGCAGATGAGCTGCTTGGTCTTGCCAGTTTAAAAGATGAAGATAGCCAATCAAAGGAGGCTACCCTCCTCATGTGCCCCATGTGGTTGGGATAGCAATAGATACATGTTAGGCAAACTGGGCCTATTCAAAAGGCCCCTCAAGGGTGTCTCCATGTTAGGAGAACTGAGTATACCCAGAGAAGCCTTGGGTACACACTTCCTGTTTGAAATTTGTTGTCCCTATCACATAGGCAGGGGTGCTTTTTTTTTTTTAATAGTTTTTACATAGTTCTCATCCCAAGTTCAGAGTAGTTCTCTATGGTCTTGAGGAGGCATGATGTCCTTTCACTTATTTTCTTAGTGCTATAAAGTCTCAAAGAAACCAATGTTACATTATCATATGCAATCCCACATGGACAGATAAAAAAATCACAATTATTTCTAAATACTGCATTTTGGAGATTTGCAGAACAAGGAACATTTCACAGAGTTTCCTAAATAAGCCAACAAAATAAGAAGCATTTTACAAATTTTATGAAATATCTTTGCTTGCTTATCCTTACAGGGTCTTTCTCAAACCACAGGCAAAAGAAAGAGCAAAAACTGACTCCTGCTAAGAACAGAAACTTGGTCCACGCTGAGCTTTCCAAGCTACATGAAGCTCCCCCTGCAGGGATTTGGGACCTGTAGGGAAGGCAGTCAATTTGGCATTGTCCTTTTCTCAAATGAGAAAAGTGTCTTGGGTGGAAACTTCCAATAATTCTCTCAGTGCACAAGGTCATCCACTTGGAGTCTGCACAAAAAGTGTCCTTTTCTACACAGGACATGCTAAAATTCTTCCATAAGCAATATCCATAGAGGTGCAGGCCATTTCCTTATCCCAAGGGGCATCTGAAATTCCCCCCATGTATGGTTGCTACTCAGGACGAGTAGACTTAGGTAAAAAAGAAGCAAAGTATTTCAGCTGCCTGTGGATTCTAAGTACAGACATTCTCACATCAAGAAGTTTAGGGGGGTTTGCTTTCACCAAAGGTAAGCAGTAGAAATCTGTTTAAATGCAAAAAGAGCAAAGTGATTCCAAATTTTTCACAGACAGCTTAATACTTGTATTTATCCAGGACTCACTAATATAGAACATACTAGTATACCGATCCTTATTTGTTGTTCAGCATTCAGCCTTGTCTGATTCTTTGTGACCCATGGACCACAGTACCCCTTCTATCCATAGACCCTTCTGAGTTCCACTATCTCTCAAAGTCTGTCCAAATTCATGTTTGTTGTTTCCATGATATTATCTGTCTATCTCAATCCCCTGCCATCCCCTTTTCCTTTTGCCTTCAATCTTTCCCAATATCAGAGTATTTTCTAATGAATCTTGTCTCCTAATTATGTGGCCAAAGTCTTTAAGCTTCACCTTCAGTATTTTACCTTCCAGTGAATGGCTTCAATTAATTTCTTTACGTATTGACTGCTCTGATCTCCTTGCTGTCCAAAAGTCTTCTCTAGCACCACAATTTGAAAGCGTTGATTCTTCGGTATTCAGCTTTCCTTATAATCCAGCTCTCACAACCATATGTTGTTACTGGAAAAACCATTGCTTTGACTATATGGACCTTTGTCAGGAAGGTAATGTCGCTACTTTTTAGTATGCTATCCAGGTTTTCTATAGCATTCCTTCCAAGGAGTCTTTTAATTTCATGGCTTCAGTTACCATCTACAGTGATTTTTGAACCCAAGAATATAAACTCTGATGCTGTTTCCATTTCTCCTCCCTCTATTTGCCAGGAAGTGATGAGACCGGTTGCCAAGATCTTAGTTGTGTGTGTGTGTGTTAAAATTTAAGTCAGCTTTTACACTTTACTCTTTCACCCAATCCTTATTCAGAATTCAATAATATATCAGAATGTAAACAGTCCAAGTAATCAACAAATGAAAAAATCAGCAAACTACACCAATGAATTCATGAGGGAGCACTCATGGCGGAGGAAATCAATAGTATATTTATAGCCTAAAAAAAATTGCCAAATTTCTCTAGGATTTCACAGTCTAGGGTATCTCAAAAATCAAAAGTCTGTAACAATAATGGTGCTAGCAGCTGCTATGAAGGTATAAGACCAATAACATCAGCACACAGGAGGGCTGCTAGCACAGGTTCTTTGATCTGCTTTTCTAAGGAAAGCAACTTTATGGGGTTTACAATCTCACTTTAATTAAACAAACATATATTATTCATTTAGTTCAGGGGAAAAAGTCAGCACCCTAAACTTCAGAACAAATACAAACAGTAATTACAAAACAGAGCAAATAACACAAATCAATAGACAGGCTTCTAGCTGTCTGACCAAGACATTACATACATAATTACCAGAGAGAGAGAAGCACCAGCATCTGGGTTTTCAAAGCAGAGGGCTCCTTAATGGCTACCCAGAGTCTCCACACCAACATTCTTCCAGTGAGTGTGCCCCAAACAAAATGCTAACCTCGAAGTATATATATACTTCTTCAGAGCTTTTCACACCTCTTATAACCTAATAACAAAAGGGTGTCGGCCTTTCTACAAACAAAGGCAAGATTCAGTCAAATGTATTCAATTGCCTTAGTGCTGAGAAACACTCCAAAACAAAA
This sequence comes from Phalanger gymnotis, assembly GCA_028646595.1. NCBI lineage: Eukaryota > Metazoa > Chordata > Mammalia > Diprotodontia > Phalangeridae > Phalanger > Phalanger gymnotis. The sequence continues at coordinate 205,773,379 of CM053627.1, forward strand.
GACAACAAAAAGTCCCACTTTTTTTTGCCATTACAAAGTCCAGGGCATAGAATCTCTCTAGGAATTCCTACAAAAGCAAAGGACCCAATTTATCCCATATGATGCTTTACCACCCTCACTGACGGCCAGGTGGGTTAGATTTCACTCCTCCCCCAGGTTTTCTGGTTCCATTAAGGGGATTGAGGGTTGTCTAAGCTCTGTGCAAATAGCTTCAGCCCCTTCTGATAGTGTTCCTTCAGGTGTAGCTGGGCTCCTTAGCACCTAAGTTCAATTTAACCCTATAATCATATTAGCTTTCTCAAAGGAATATTTACATATTAGCTTTGACAAAGGAATGAGATCACTATGGCTTGAACCTCTGGTCCCATGGGGACACTCCTCCATACATGGGAGGAATAGTCATCTCTCTTTGTACCGCCTCAGTCTCTGGTGAGAAGAGGATTATTAGGCTCATAGTTTAGCCCTGTTCCCATAGAGCACAGTCCTAGTTCCCAGTCCAAAAGGCCCCTAGGGATTGAGTCTCAGGCCCTGGTTTCTCAGGGCTTCCATGCCAGGCTGGCTGCACCATCCCACCTGCAGTCTTGGCCCAGACAATCATGTCTCTTCTGTTCCCATGGGGATCCTAGTACATGAAACTGAGGAGGACAAACAACACAGAACAGAAACAAACACCCCCCAGATCCATTTCTAGAGTTACAGTAAAAGAGAGGCAGCAGAGAAGAAAAGTCCTTTCTCACCCACTTACTCAGTTTATGGAGTCCTTGTTCTGGGTGAACTGGGATCTTCACCCTCTGGATGCAGCAGAAAAGAAAGCTACCAGCTTCCATGGCCTTGTCCCTTCCCACCCTGGACAAGATTCCTTACGTCTTCTGTCCCCCAGAGCTTTCTTCAATGGGCTTCCATATAAAGTAGACCTCATAGGATACAACATTACTGTCTGCCATGAGGTTGGGCCTAGAACTTGAACAATCTGATCTCATTCTTCCTGTGGGAGGGACCACCCATCGATGGTCCTTATTCTCCTCATCTCCAGTTGATCTCCAATTGCCCATTCTCTTACTTTCGTCTGTTGAAACCCTACCTCAGTCCTCCTATGTCTCTAGATCTGCCATCCTTTTCCACTGTGTCCACTAGAACCTCTGCTTCATAATTAGCGAACTTCCTTTCTTATTAAACCTCTCTCTTTCTCATCTTCTTCCTTTTGTCTTCTGAAACTGCGTGAGAATTGTGAGTTTACTGATGATGCTGCTTTCCCCGCTGCTGCATTTGCCCTCTAGCCCACATTTGATAGGATGCGTGTCTATGAAAGAGATGTTGTGAAGCTAGAATTGGTGGGACTTGGCAGCAGATTGGTTGTAGGCAGTGAGCAAGTGAGAAGTCGAGGATGACGCTGAGTTTCTAAGCTTGGATCAGTGTGAACATGGTGATACCCTTGGCAGGAATAGGAGAGTTAAGAAGAGGGGAAGAGATAATGAATTTGGTTTGAGAGATGATACATTGGCACAGTGATAGAGCATTGGGCTTGGAATCAGGAAGACATCTTCATGAGTTCAAATCTAGCTTCAGAGCTTGTGACCTTGGGCAAGTCCCTTACTCCTATTTGCCTCAGTTCCTCATCTGTAAAATGATCTGGAGAAGGAAATGTTGAATCATTCCAGTATCTTTTGCCAAGAAAATCCCAAAATGGGGTCACAGAGAGATGGACACTACTGTACAACATTTAAGATATTTTGGGGACCTTCAGCTCATGATATCCAAGAGGCATTTGGAAATGACTTTGCGGTAGCCCAGGTTCACAACCTCAATGTTGCTTTTGACCACTCCTGCTCCCTCACACTGGATCCTGAATCTTGCCATTTATGCCTTGGCACCATCTCCTGAGTATGTCTTTGTCTCTCTGGTCACACATCCGCTTTGTTCTGCACCATCTTTTCCTGGACAGTAATCTCGATTTGTCTCCCTGCCCCTCTCCCCTCTCCAGGATCTGCCTGTGCCTTTGCAAAGGCTGGCCCCTGGATTCGGAGGGTACCACCTTCCCTTTGCGTTTCCTGGACTCCCTTATTTCTCTCAAGACTCAGCTCAACACCAGCTTCTACAGGAAACCTTTCTTGATTTCCATCTCTTTCCCATTGGCCAGTGCCCTCTCTCCCCAGCTGCCTTGTTTAGGTTTGTGTGCATATGTTGTCTTTCCTGGTAGAGGGTCAGCTCCTTGAGAGTAAGGAAAATTTCACTTTTTGTCAATGTATCCCTATGACCTAGTTCAATACCTGGCACTTAATAAATGCTTGTTATCTCATTTGATCCTTTCAAGACAATTCTGTGAGGTTAGGTGCTTTATTATCCCCATTTTGCAGATGAAGAAACAGATGCTGAAAAAAGTTAAACGATTTGCTATGGGTCACAAAGGTAATAAATATATGAAGCAGCATTTGAATTCAGGGCTCCCTCTATCCACTGTGCCATTTTGTTGCCATGTGTTAGTTGGTTTTTTGTTTTGTTTTTAATCTTTCTTACAAGTGAAGGCTTTTCAGATAGGAAAGAGGGAAGTCAGTCATAGACTGAAAATCAATGTGATATAAAAACAGAATGCATCATTGACACTTGTTTTGTTGTTTTAGAAAAGACTGCTAAGGGATATTCTCAACACTTTTGTCTTAAATTGGACAAATCAAGGAAGTCTTCAGCAGCACGGGTTCCCATATTCCATTAGCCTTTGGATAAACTGATTTCAATTTTGAAAAATATTTATTAAGTGCCTGCTTTGTGCCAGACATTGTGCTACGTGTTGGGGATACAAAAATTAAAATTATATGGCCAATTACAGTCTTTGGCTTCATAGCGCTTACATTCCAACTTGGATACAACAAGGGTACGCCAGATGAGTATAATACAGCATAGACCATGATTAGGATAAAGGAGACATGCTAGATAATGTATTGTGCAAAAATATGAGGAAGGTCAGTTACCTTCAGTTGGGAGCTTCACAGAGGAGGTCACTCTTGAGTTGAGGAATGGAACCATTTTAATAAAGAGGAGAGTACATTCCAGGCAGAGGAGAATGGCTGGTGAAGATACACAGAGGTGGATGATGGCATATTCAGTTTGCAGAACCAAAGCCCAGTTTAGCTAGATTATAGTATTTAAAATATTTTGTATTTAAAAATAGGAAATAAGGCTGGAAAGATAAAGGTAGGCTTGAAACCAGATTGTGGAAGATTTTAAATGCCAAATTCTAAGAAGTTTGTATTTTCTCCTAAAGTCAATAAAGAACAATCGACTGTTTTTGAGTTAAAAAAAAAATAGAATGGTCAAACCCAGCAAGACCCAGATGATTACTCTGGCAGCTTTGTGACTGTGCCCCACCCCCCCAATCCTCTGGGAATTGACAGTCCCATGCCCAGACTGTACATACTACTTTCCTTTAGCCCTAATATTTTTTTTCTGTCTTCCTCCTCCCATTCCCCTATTCTTCCAGGATCCTGCAGGGATCTTTGAGCTGGTAGAAGTGGTTGGCAATGGTACCTATGGACAAGTGTATAAGGTAAGACTCTAGGGGACTCTTCAAAAAGTGTAAAGGAAATGGGACCTTTTCCTAAAGATTGAGAAAAGTTGATGTGTAAAACACATGAGTTGGGGGCCTTGGGAAAGGGAAGAAAGGTGGAGATCGGAGGAAAAAAGAAAAGAGATTGGGGAAAGGGGATGGCTTTTTGCTGGCCTCTCTCCTTAGATAAGGTTAGTACAGATCCTGTGCTGACGTATGTTGGAAATAGGCCTGGAGCTGGGCAGGTTGTATAATGGAAAAGAGCAAATTCAAAACTAGAATTGGGGAGGAGAAAGAGTTATGTATTCACAGGAGCTGGATGGAACCTTAGAGATCATCTAACCCAGTCCTCTTATTTTATAGATAAGGAAACTGAGGCCCAGAGAGGAAACAATTATTGTGTTAGGAAGTGAAGATTGGGGGGGAAGGGGGTGGTGAGCTGAATGTTTTAGGTTTGATTCTCTACATAAGTTACTTTCATTCCTCCCACAGAAACAGTGTTTTTATAGACTGATATCTCCATTATTCATATAACAATGTACCCAAGAGGGACCGATAAGAGTAGATGGCTCACTATAAATACATTTTCACCAAGAAAAATAACGCATCAAACATCCTGCTTCCCTACCGGGAAAGATGGCACATCAGTTTGATGGAGGAATGACATGGTATAGAAGAAAGCTGTTGTTGTGTGTCCTTCTTTCTCAAAGAGGACCATATATCAGGGAGCTGATGCCATGACGTGCACGTAAATTGGATTTAAGTGAGGTGGAGCTCTGTAAAGTCACCAGCCTCACTTTCTCCTCCGGAGCTATCTGGGTCCAGTGATGAGAGATAAATCAGATCAACTGGAGATGGCCCTGGATGTAGGCCTGGATTGGCCTTTTTAAGCTAAGGTCTTTAACAGGTCTCAGTTTGACTGAGGCAACACCCATTCAGTGATTTAGGCTAGGTAAGAAATGAGGCAGAGAAAGGCCTCTTTCACCTAGTCAAAAAAAAAAAAATCAGTCTGAAAGGGGAAGACGGTCAGGGTTTCTGGCCAAAACAGAAACAACTGCTTTTTACATTTGCTCTGAGCCAGTTAGGGCCCAAACAATGACCGAGTGGAGTTTAACCTGGGACCTGTTGTGAAAGCCAGTTTGGGTTTAAAGCATGGTCTTTAAGAAAAATATCTAGCCTGTACTGTGGACTTGAATTTAGAAGACCTGATTTTGAATTCTGACTTTACTATTTACTAGTAGTGTCACCTGGAAGATGTTTTTAGTTTTCACTTCTCTGAGTTTTAGTTTTACATTTATCAAACTAGAGATGCTACCAGTTGTACTTACAGTGACTATGGTGTCATATGGGGAGGGAAGTTCTGGGTCTGAGAGTTTGTGTGTTTTTGGATTACTTGGAACACCTACATTTCTCCTACACCTCTCTCCCCATACACATATATCATATTCTCCATGTAGATGTAGAGAGGTGTGCACATACCCCTTCCCAAAAGTTCTTTGTTGTTGCTATGGAAATAGAATTTCTATATTCTCCCTGCTACTGAGTGCTAGGGTCTTAAATCATTGCTGTGAGTAAAAATAACCCATAGGACTAACAGTCCTTGTGTTTGTGCCTGTCGGGGCTCTCTTACTCTGTTTTCGTCTTTGGGAAGCTTCAGACACCGAGTTTCCCCTCTAAGAGTTTTGGAAGGTTTATTTCAGAATGCTTGGCTGGTGGCAAGGCAAGGGGAGAGGGAAGGATAGTGGGGCCCAGTCCTTGGTATCGTTATCTATATCCCTTTGTCATTTTTAGAGCATTTCAGCTGTGCTTTTTGCTCTTCTCCCCACCCACAAATTGGGGTAGAGAGAGGGATGCAGGAGAGAAGTCAAGGTCTTATACGTGGTCCTGCTTCAGTGGGGTAGAACGCGTTTGGACAGCAACGGAAGATGCCCTTTACCTTCCTAGCATGTTGTTCCAATCAGCTTTCTACATCTTGAGGCACAGGATCTTGTTCATTCCTCCACCTCAGAAATCACAGTATTCCAAAAGACAGGTATCCTCATATTTCTTTTACCTGAAATTCAAGGAAGGAACCTCACATCTGCCCTTCCTTCTCCCATGTATAAACCAATAGCACATAGTACTAGGTTCTGACCAGGATTATAAATGATAATACCTTTTCTTTTAAAACTAAGTGACCCATGTGGGAATCAGCTGCGTCATCTTGACTTTATTAGCATTGTGCTCTAGCCTCTAAGTAATACCTAGATCGCTCATGTTTCTTTGTCCCCCAGGGTCGACATGTGAAGACAGGGCAGCTGGCTGCCATCAAGGTCATGGATGTCACCGAGGTAAAGAGGTTAGGATAGTGGGTGGGAAGGGAAATTGGAGAAAATCCCAGGATTCACCTTCCTTTACTTCGATCAGGATGAGGAGGAAGAGATCAAGCAAGAAATCAATATGCTGAAAAAGTACTCCCACCACCGCAACATTGCAACGTACTATGGAGCCTTTGTCAAAAAAAGCCCCCCTGGAAATGACGACCAGCTCTGGGTAAGCCAAACCTCCCAACCAAACTCTTCCGACAAAGAACCTCGGCTGGCTTCTCCCTTCTTTGAAGCCAGATAGCATATGTGGAACATCCTGGAATTCTGTTTAAAAGTACATGGTATATTGTTTTGGCCTCTGTTTGTTGCATGTGTATGTGTTCTGTCTTTCTCGCTGTTATAAGCTCTGGAAAAGACTGAGCATCACCTACTGGAGTCCGGTCTCAGTTCTGATGATTGCCAGAACGTGACTCCAGACGCTTTCCTTTCCTGGAGCTTCAGTTTCTTCACTTATAAAATGAAGAGTTGGCTCCCAAAGGAGCTCACTGATTCGAGGTTAGGGGCTTTTTAATTTCGCATCATTCTTGATTCAGTTCAGCAAATGTCTTTTAGTCACCTGCTGCACACAATGTCCCATTCTTGGTGGCTAGGAGAGGAAAAGCCACGCGTACAGCAATCCCTGTAGTGTATAATGTATGCCAGGGAGATTGGTCCTGGCTTGTGTGCCTGGAGAAGTATGTTTTCACTTGAAGAACTGGCATTTACATCTAACCTTAGAGAATGGGTAAGGCTTCAGGAGTGGGGAAGGAAACCAGGAGAGAGCTAGAATCGACCTTCAAGGCCACCTAGTTTGAAGCCCTTAATTTGTAAGAAAACCAAGGTCCTGAGAGTGTAGTGGCTTGCCTAAGGTCGCAGAGGTATAAGGTGCAGTCATGATTTGAATTCAAGTCTTAGGACTCCATATTCACCATGGTTTCCACTCACATTCCAAGCATATAGAAGAGCATGAACAAAAACCCTGAAGCAAGAAAGCTAGTAATCCCTTTTAACTGAAATATATAGTACAGAAGATGGAGATGGTAAGAGATGGAAAGGTCAGGTGGTTCCTATTGGACATTGCTAGCAAATGAATTGTAGTAAGCAGTGAAGAAGCACTGAACATTTTTGAGTAGAACAGGGACATGGCAAGATCTGTACTTAAAAGTATGTACCCTAGCTGGAATTTAATAAGCACTAATTAACTTGACCCCGAAGACCCTGAAGGGGAAAGGCCAGGGTTTTTCCGCCATCTATCTGCCATTTTAGTAGAAGGGCTTAAACATTTAGTAACTCCCACAAAATTACCATTGTTTTGCTAAAGGCTATGTTGGCTATTCCCCTGCCTCACCCCCACCACGCCCCTGTCTTTCACTATTATAAAGTATCCCTGGGAGTTATATTCTAGCAATTGGCAGAACTGGGATTTGGGATCTAAGGACAGTGATACTCAGCTCCTTGAAGAGTTTATAATATCATTCAGAATGTTCAAAAGAGGCCTTTGGTTAACCCTTCTTGCCTAAATCAACTCATGGCTCTCCAGTCTTTGTGGAGGGGAGGCAGAAGGGGTGATAATACTAGGAGACTCAGAGTTTTGTTTTCCCTTTTCTTCTCTCTTTTCATCTTTTGTCAAATATTTGACCAGTTGCATACCTTCTCCTTGTGTAAGATTTGAGATTTGTTCTTTGTTCTCAGGGAGAAGATAAAGCATAAAGATGCTTAATGATGTAAGGCAGTTTGTGTGTGTGCGTGTGTGTAAGTACCAAGCTAGTTGTTTAGAAAGTAAATGTAATAAATGTTCATTACCTAAATGCTGTAAGAGTTCCCAGAAGAAAGAAGCTAATGTAGGCAGGAGTACATAGAACTTGACAGAGAAGATGGGTTTTGAACTTCATCTGATGTTCTTTTCTGGCATGTTAAAGAGTATGAACCTAGAACATATCCAGAAGTTCAGCTGTTGAATAAACATTTATTAAACACCTAATATCTTCAAGGTATTCTGATAGATACTGGTGATGCAAAGGAGTATGAAAGATTGTGGAAATGGAATCAGTTTTGATTACCCAAAGTTCAAAAGTCTTTGCACAAACCAACCCAGTACAGCTAAGATCAGAAGGGAAATAGTTAACTGTTCATCTTTGCATCAGATTTCTGTGATAAAGGTCTCATGTCCAAAATGTATAAAGGACTGATTCAAGAATCTGAGCCATTCTCTACCTGATAAGTGGTCTAAGGATATGAACAAGCAGTTCTGAAGGCAAGAAACTGTATATTTAAAGCAATGCAAATTAAAGTAACTTTGAGGTTGTACCTCATATCCATTATGTTGGCAAAGCTGTCAAAAAGATGACAGGCATTGAAGAGGCTTTGGGAAATCGGGCACAGTGATGCACTATTAGGACTGCATTATAGTCTGGTCATTTTGGAATCGATGGAGTTGTACCCTAGAAGTTACTAAACTGTGCATGCTCTTTGACCCAGCTATTCCACTGGTAGGCCTATATCCCAAAGAGGGAGAAGTCCTGTATGTATATAAATATTCATAGTGGCCCTTTTTGTAGTGGCAAAGAACTGGAAACTGAGAGATTACTCATAAGTTGGACAGTGGCTGATGTTATGGTATATGAATGTAGTGGAATACTATGTGCTGTAAGAAATGAAGGGACAGTTTTGAAGAAACCTGGGAAGACTTGTATGAACTGTGAAATGAGCAGTACTAAGAGCACAATAAAGTCATTGTTTAAAAAAAAAAGAATAATTCTTAAAGATTTAAGAATCTTGTACCGTGATGACCAACCATGATTCCAGAGGACTGATGAAGACTACTTCCCACTTCATATGACAAAGCAATGGCAGACTAATATGAAAAATAAGAAGTACGTTTTGGTCAGTGCTTATATAATAAGGGTTTTGTATTCTTTTTTTCTAATGGGGAAGATATGAAATGGGAAAAAATAAATGTTTGATAATTTTTTTAAATTACAAAATTAAAAAAATAAAATCCTATGGCCCTGTGGCTCTTTCCCTGCCTCCCATCAATTGCCTTCTACCTTATCCTAGAGGGAAATTCCCAGAGCTCATTTTATCCCTTTCTTACCTCTGCCCATTAGATATCACACTTTGGTTGCATCTTGTTTAATGCATTTGCCATTTTATGTTATATGATCTATGGATACATCATAATTCCTCTACTAGTCTTTATGCTCTCCAAGCACAGGAGCTGCATCTGACCTTTTATCTTCCCCAACACAGAGCTCTGCTCTTCACAGATCTTTATTGAATTGCATTTAATGAATTAAGACTGGTTAACTCAGGAGGTTAGAGTATCATGCTAATAGCACTGGCCACTCTGCTTAGGGACTTCTGCTTGGCATCAGAAGACAGAGCTAGGAGCAATAAGTGGAAGTTGCCAAGAGAAGTTGCAAGAACAAACTTCCTAACAATTAGAACTGTCTGAAAGTCGAACGACCTTTCTGTCAAGGTTCTCTCCCAGGAGGGGTTCAAGTAGAGGCTGGATATTGAATGGGATCAGACTCAAAGAGAAGTGAATCCGTGCAGGACCCATATTGACTTAGAAAATCACAAATTCACAAACATTATCCGTGTTTTGTTATAGTCTTATTTGCTTTGTTAAACATTTTCCAGTTACATTTTAATCTGATTTGAGGGGCATTTGACACCACTATCATACAGGATATTCCTGCTCAGTTCTAGGCCTCTAAGATCTCTATGATTCTGTGAATTAATGGTCCTTCCTCTGGCTAAATATATTGAAATTTCTCTTAGGATAAGTATTCCTCATCTCACTGACTTTTCTGTTTCCCAGTTGGCCTGTTCTGTGCCATCATTCTCCACTTGAATTTCTTACCTCTAGACTCAGGTTGTCTGGTTGCTCTCCCTGTTGTTTTGTCACCTTCTTTCCCTTCCTATCCTCCAGTCCTCTCTTTCCTAATCCCAGACAGCTGCTCGATAGATTGCTGCTAGCACAAGGCTCCCCATATTACCTGATGGTGGTCTCCAACCCAGGTCACCATCTAGCCCCAAGACCTGAAGAGGGTCTGGAGTGGCTAACTGAGCCTTGTGTCCTCCCTGATTGCTAAGGGAGAAGATCTACCATACCGATGACTTACCCTTCTGCTTGCTCCCTCCTGGGTCTGTAGCTGGTCATGGAGTTCTGTGGTGCTGGTTCTGTGACAGATCTGGTGAAGAACACTAAAGGAAATGCTCTGAAGGAAGATTGTATCGCCTACATCTGCAGGGAGATCCTCAGGGTGAGAGACAAAGCCTCCCTTTCTTCTTTCCCCCACAGCCTGTCTTCCAGCTGTTCTGAGCACCTCTGTGGGCAGTAAGGGGGAGCTCCTATTCTGCTGAGAGAGAGACGGCCCCTCTACCCTTGGGGTCATCCCATTCTTTTCTAGAGTTCCAGCTCTATTCTACTTCTAACCTACCAACTGCTAGTGACATAAAAGAGTGTTTCCTGTCCCAGCCCCACCCCCATATTTCCAACAAGTCTGGCTCAATTGTCATTCTCTAAGGTAGAGAATATCTACCTTTCCACTCAATTCTTCCTAAGCTAGTCTTCGTGCTATTTCCTTCACCACCTGCTGTCTGCTCAGTCCTTTTGCTGCCTTAGCCCTCACCAGCACCAGAAGCTCACTTTTTCCCGTCTACCATTTTCAGGGGCTGGCCCACCTCCATGCCCACAAAGTGATCCATCGAGATATCAAAGGCCAAAATGTGCTGCTGACAGAGAATGCGGAAGTTAAGCTAGGTATGGAAATTCCTCCCATGGCAGGTGACAAATATCCTTTCCCTTGTCTTGGGACTGGCTAGCAGGATAGCTTTCCTGTTTGAAGAAGAATCATAAAGTCCTCTTCTTCCTCCTCTGTTTGGAGGCAAACTACCAATGTCCTTTAGAAGCCCAGGCCCTCTACTCTTTCCTTTTATTTACATCTTCCCTCTACTATAGTGTTTATTTTCTCATTTGAAGAAGTTGAACATAATGAGTACTCCTTTCAGCCAAAGCCGTCCCATGTCCCCTCCCCCATGTTTTCCTAGATCCCCCAGGGCCTCTCCTTAGAAAGCAGATAAAGTGTAGCGTACAGTGCTTAAGACAAGGCCGGGTACATAGGATGCTGTATTACAGTTTTATAGTGAAATGAGGTAGGGATTCCTCCCTTCTTACTCCTTCCTTACTCCCTCTCCTTACCTCTTTGTAGTGGACTTTGGGGTGAGTGCCCAGCTGGATCGAACAGTGGGCAGGCGGAATACATTCATTGGTACCCCCTACTGGATGGCCCCAGAGGTTATCGCCTGTGATGAGAATCCTGATGCCACCTATGACTACAGGGTACTAGCTGGAGACCTGAGGGAAAAGGATAAACTGAAGGGCCGGGGTGGTGGCAGGGAGTGGGGGAATAACAGGACTGGAATTGAGAAGAGAACTATTGAGGTAGGTGGAGATTGGAGAGGTTAGATGGGATCGGACAGATTGAGGTACAGGACTCTTGTAGAGAGGAGAGAGTATCGACTGGAGAGGGGAGTGGGCCAAGAAAAGAACGGCAGCGAGGTTGAAAAGAGGGGCCCTGGAAATAAATAAATGTGCAAAGACCTAAAAATATGTGTGTCAAGGGGCGGGGGGGTAGCGGTCACAGAATAGGAGCCCTCATAACTTTGGCCTTTCCCTTGCAGAGTGACATATGGTCTTTGGGAATCACAGCTATTGAGATGGCAGAGGGAGCCCCCCGTGAGTAATGGGGAAGGAAGCAGGGGCAGGGCAGTAGATAGTGGAATCCAAATGGAATCCGAAGATAGGCATGTTGGGAGGGGATTATTCAATTGTCAAAACAGGGATAGAAGGGGAGGTGTGTGAAGACTCGTGGTCCTTCTCACCCTTCTAGCTCTGTGTGACATGCACCCCATGCGTGCCCTTTTCCTCATCCCACGGAACCCCCCGCCGAAGCTGAAGTCTAAGAAATGGTAGGTGCCTTTAGGAAATGTGGGCTCAGCGGGGTTGGTGTCTGAAAATAGAATAGAACCTCCCTTCCATCTTTATAGATTTAGAGTGGAGCAAACCCTGGGATGTGAACAGCAGATCGGGTCCCACAACTGGGTAATGCTGTGAAGAAAGGGATAACATGAATACTTTGAAAACCCTAAAGCACTAAATTAATAAAGTAGTAGTAAAAATTAGGCAGTTTGTTCCAGTGGGTTTGAGTTTCTGAGGATAGTGTTCATGGAGGCAGGACTAGATTCAGATTTGTCACCTTTATCCCCAAGATGAGGTCAAGGGTCCCTTCCTTCCCAATATATCTCTTTAAACACTTTCAGGTCTAAGAAATTCATTGACTTCATTGATACGTGTCTCATCAAAACATACCTGAGCCGCCCACCCACTGAGCAGCTTCTCAAATTCCCTTTCATCCGTGATCAGCCCACAGAGCGACAGGTCCGAATTCAGCTGAAGGACCACATTGACCGTTCTCGAAAGAAAAGGGGCGAGAAGGGTCAGTAGGGGAAATGGGGGTGAAGGGTGAGGATATCCCTGGAAAATTTCAGCATCCAATTTTCTGGTTCCCTACCATGACCAGCCCTGGGCTTTCTCTCCTTAACAGTCCCTAGCTTCTTCCCTCCTACTCCAAGGAATGCCTAGTCATGGTCTTTGAACTCTAGGGATCCCTGTGCTCTTAGAGGATTCTTAACCCCTAACCCAGGCCGACAGCTGGCTCAGCTCCTACTATTCCATGATATCCCAGGTTTTTGCCTAGGTCCCAAACTTGAGGCCTCTCTGTGGTCAAGAGGGTAGGCAGCCAAGTGAAGAGCTAAAGAGGTCTTCCTTTGATCTAGGCCAGTATTTATCTTGATCTTATCAGGTCTTCCTAGCTTAGTGTGAGGGGAACTACATGGGGCAATTGAGGAAATCAACAGTGGTTTTTTCCTTTCAGAGGAGACAGAATATGAGTACAGTGGCAGTGAAGAGGAAGATGACAGCCATGGAGAGGAAGGAGAGCCAAGGTAAACTCGGCAGAGTGGGTAATGGGAGAGACAGTGGTCTTGTAGTCTAGAGGGGAGCCTTAATCTTAGGAAGTTGATAGGGTAGAAATGTAAGCAAATCCATAAGTGCTGAGAGTGTGTGGAGTGAGTTATGAGGAAGGGTTAACCAAGTAAAGCTTCTTGGAGGGAGAATTAGTTGGTAACAGTTTGGAAGGAGAGGTGCAAGATGGGACAGAAGGAATGGAGAGAGAGATTCATTTAATTGGAATGGAGAGTCAGAGGCAAGAAGTGAGTCCTAGGAGATCAAGGCTGTTAAATTAGGAAGCATTAAGAGGAGAGGGAGAGGTTACAAAGGGGAGAGGGAGAAGACTGAGTATGTGACTAGTTTCCTTTCTCCTTAGCTCAATCATGAATGTGCCTGGTGAATCAACTCTCCGACGAGAGTTCCTCCGTCTTCAGCAGGAAAACAAGAGCAACTCGGAAGCCCTGAAGCAGCAGCAGCAGCAGCAACAGCAGCAGCAGCTACAGCGTGACCCAGAAGCTCACATCAAGCACCTCCTCCACCAAAGGCAACAGCGGATTGAGGAGCAGAAGGAGGAGCGCCGGCGTGTCGAGGAGGTCCGAGCCAAGCCCTGGGAGGTGGCATGTGTTCTGGGAAGAACTGGTGGAATGATGTTTGGATTGGGCTCCGTACTCCACTTAGTCCAAGTCCTACCCCGAAGTGTATCTGATTAGCTCCTTCATTATCAATTACCACTGTTCAGCCCTACTAATTCCTTGAGTTATGGAGAGGGGCATTTTTTCCTTGTATCTCAATCCCTGAAATTGTTCCAGAGACAAAGGGTGGGACTTGAAATCTGGATCTTATTCCCGTTGTAAGCAGAGGTAGCAAAGGTAGGGGCCTCAGGTTGCAATAAGGAGATTACTGCCTCATTTCTTAAGATTCTTTTTTCCACTGTTCTCCATTAACAAAGAGAATTGGCAGGTGCTTAGTTTTGTTCCACCCCCCCCCCCATTGGCCCCAATGACTTCATCGCTACATAACCTGCATTCCTAGTCATATAGACCCCTATACAGGTGCACCTCATTTCAAATAGGGCACATTTTTAGAAATTGACTTCTTTTTATCATACCTATTCTATTTCTCCATTGATAGTGTCACTGGTTGTCATTCGATAATTTTCTTCCATTTTAGTATAATGTCCCTCTGCCCCTTCCTTACCGTCCCAGTCGTCTTATTAAGTGATTAGTGAGTGATCTGTAAACAAATACTTGATAGTACTTTAATTATCATCACCAACATTAATATTAATAATAATTCCATGTCATAAAAGATATCACCAAGAAAAATACGTGATGGTAAAAGGAATTAGGCCAGTTATATAGGTCATATGATGAGAATAAAGAAAGACCGACAGGTCTGTACCCCTGAACTGTAAGATCTAGGAGATGCCTCCCACATATGGGGTGGATCTTTTGTGAAGTCTCTATGGAAGAACATGAACAAGAATCACACCCACTGAGAAGGCCTGTAAGCTGCTCTGCAGGGACGTCCTGCAATGAATTACAGCAGAACGAGAGCCCCTGGAGTTAGAGAATAACAGTTGTATTTACATAGCACTCAGAAAGTATTACAAAGTTCTTCCTCCCTTTTTGACAGATGAAGAAACTGGGACATGAAGAGGTTAAGTGATTTAACCGATCACCCAAGTATTGTCATGGCAGGGACTTGAATCCAGGTCTCTGGAGGAAATATCTCTTTAATGAAGTCCTGCCTGAATGCTTCTGTTGGCCTGATGTGAAAATTTCAGCATCCAATTTTCTGGTTCCCTACCATGACCAGCCCTGGGCTTTCTCTCCTTAACAGTCCCTAGCTTTTTCCCCTCCTACTCCAAGGAATGCATATAGTCTGATTCACGTACCAGTTTGGACTAATTGGGGGAAAGGCAAGTCTGAGTTAGTGAAGAAGTCTGATGTTTTAAAAATACAGTTTATTCTACACGCAAACACCAACTTGTGGCTAAAAGTTGTCAAGGAGAGGTCTTGCCACTTGTGCTTTTTGAAGAGTTGTTGAAGATCATACGTAATTATCACATTAATTGCTTCTAGATAAAGAGGCTTAAGTTATTCGAGGATTATCAGAATTTAAGACTAAAAGAAACCTTAGTGGTCATCTGATTCAATTCTCTCATTTTCTGAACATGGAAACTTAGTCTAGAAAAGTTGAGGGATTCTTTCAGATGACGCACAAAGCAGGTAGTAGAAGGGGCTTTCCTTCTAGCTTTCTTGATCTATTACACCAGCCTTCTAAAATAGATTGGTCTGGGGCAGCTAGGTGGTGTACTGAGTACTCAGGAGGACCTGAGTTCAAATCTGGCCTCAGACACTTGACACACGTATTAGCTGTGTAAACTTAACCCTAATTGCCCTGCCTAAAAACAAACAAAATAAAATAGATTGGTCTTTTAAGTCCACACAGGCTAGCACTATTAATTTTCTTAGCAAACTTTTTCTTCTTAGACACCGAAAGGATACAGAATTACGCCTTAGTTATCTTCAATTCTACATGAGTCTGGACCTGATTAGTGAGTGCCTGGTTATCTTTAAAGAGATATCCTGCTAGCCTGTCCCATTCGGTCTTTGTAGGTGCCCTGATTGGGCATATGTGGGGGTGCTGCCTGTCATCAGGATACAAAAGTCTAACGCTAAAGTTCCTGTGGCCCCCCTCCCAAGAATAACCAGTATCTCTTTAACCCCCCCCAAAACCCCAAAAGTAATTGCTCGCATACCCTCTATCTTAGCCCTCTGAGATCACTCAGTCTTTGCATTAATTCTGCAAAAACGAATCTAAATCTGTCCCCCATCAATGTTGAGAATTACTCTCCAGTGTTCTTGGAGGTTGCTTGAGAAAGAAAATTGGGGCGGGGGTGGGGGGGCTTTTCCCATTATTTGGCTTAGCTAAGTTGATGTGGGAAGCATCTAGTCTTGGTTGATCTCTTCCTCTCCTCCCTGACCCCTACAGCAACAACGTCGAGATCGGGAGCAGCGGAAGCTGCAAGAGAAGAAGGAGCAGCAGCGACTAGAGGACATGCAGGCCCTTCGAAGGGAGGAGGAGCGCCGTCAGGTGGAGCGAGAACAGGTACGGTCCCCTCCGTGCACACCTGTGCACCCCCCTCCCCCCGCTTCTGCTGTCCACTCCCCCACTCCCTACACCTCCTCTCCTGTCCCCTCCCCCCCACCCAGGTTCTTCTGTCTTTTTTCTAGCTTCACTATCTCTTTCTCTCTCTGTGTGTGTTCTCTCCTACCACCCCCAACCCCTTACCCTTGGCTCCCTCGTCTTTCCCCGTCTGTTTCTTTTTCCTAAATTACCTATCTCTTCCTGGACCATCCATTCCGCCCCCTTCTGCCTCTGCTTTCTTATCCCCTATTCCTATTTTCTTGCCATGCCCATCACACTGCCTTTACTATCCTATTTCCCTCCACCCTCCATACACATATCCTCTCTCCTCTGTATTCTTTTTCTCCTTTCCTGTCCTCTTGTTCCCCTCTCTTTTCTCCCCTGCTCTTGTTTCCCTGCCCCCCTCCCCCTCCCCCCAGGAATATATTCGACATAAATTGGAGGAGGAGCAGCGACAGCTTGAGATCCTTCAGCAACAGCTGCTCCAGGAACAGGCCCTGCTGCTGGTAATGGGCTCCTTCATCCACTGCCTTACTTCCTTTTGGGAAGGGTGGTAGGGTGGCCTTCAGGGCTTTGCTTAGAATAGGAGATGGAGACAGGGAAAAGGTTCTAGAGAGACTGCGGGAGCGAACAGCCTCTCTAGGCATTTGGAAAGAAGAGAGCCTATGTTTTCTCCAGCCTCATAAGGGCATCCCCAATCCACTACTCCAGTGCTGAATCTCCTTTTCCCTTCCCCCACCATGGTACCAGGAGTACAAGCGAAAGCAGCTAGAGGAGCAGCGACAGTCAGAGAGGCTTCAGAGGCAGCTGCAGCAGGAACATGCCTATCTCAAGTCCCTGCAGCAGCAACAGCTCCAGAAGCAGCAACAGCCACCTGCGCCAGGAGACAAAAAGCCCTTGTACCACTATAGCCGGGGTGCTAACCCTGCTGACAAGCCAGCCTGGGCCCGAGAGGTACTCTCTTAAACTCCTACTCTGACCCTCAAGGAGCCACCACATTGGGTCTTATCCACCACTCCCTAAGACTTGGAGTCTGGTCCTTATCTTTGGAGTCTGATGAAAGAACTGAGGGAATTGTGGAAAAGAACCAGGAACTAAAGAAAAGGGATATAATTGGGGGAGGGGAGATGAGGGCTGGGGTTCTGTGACCATATGGAGAAAGGGGGAAAGTAGAAATGGATTTTATTTTTACCTGCCTCTACCCTCCTCTTCACAGGTAGAGGAAAGGACAAGAATGAACAAACAACAGAATTCACCCCTGGCCAAGTCTAAGCCAAACAGCACAGGACCAGATCCCAATCCCCCACAAGCCCCTGTTGGGCCTTCTGGGCCCCTTTCCCCAACTCCACCCATGCAAAGGCCTGTGGAGCCCCAGGAAGGACCACACAAAGTAAGTCTTTACCTTCCCCTACACACACCAGACACACACACACACACACACACACAACACAACACACATACCCCACCCACCCCAGGAGAGACTATACAAGATATCTCTTACTCTTACACATACCTTCAGATGCAGGTAAGTGCATAAGGAGACTTACTCAGATGTACCTACAGATATACATAAAAACACACAGATGTTTCTATTTGTTTCTTTTTCTCCCTCTGTCATTTTCTTATACGTAATAAATACCAAGCTATCAGAAGGGTAATTTAGCGGGGTAGGGAGGAAGAGGAGGAAGGAGAAAAGACACTCTAGGTAGAAGATAGAGCTCTTGCCCTGAGCTTACTCTCCCTTCCTTTCTTAGCTGGGTGGAGAGTATGGATAAACCACAAAGGTTTTTTCCCCTTCTCCCCCATTTTTCTCCCGCAGAGCCTTGTTGCCCATCGGGTCCCACTAAAGCCATATGCAGCACCTGTGCCCCGTTCTCAATCCCTACAAGATCAGCCTACCAGAAACCTGGCTGCCTTCCCTGCTGCTCATGACCCTGACTCTACCGCCCCCCCACTCACCACTACTCCTGCCTCTCGTGGACCTATCATCCGACAAAATTCAGACCCCACCTCTGAGGGTCCTGGCCCTGCACCAGCCCCCCCACCTTGGAATCGAGCAGACAGTGAGGCCCCACCTAAGGTAAGTGTAGCCTTGAAGCTAATCCGGCACTCCTCGCCAGGGAAAGGAATAAAGGAATGGCTAGAAGAGAAGAGTGGGGGAGATAGGAAGTGAGCAAGAAAGTACAGGAAAGGAAAGAAAGAAAAATGGAAGGTGGAAGAGAGGTCGCAAGGAAGGATACATACAGATTCATTCAGCTCAGCCTCCATCCCCTCCGTCCTTCCCTGTGCTGCCTTTGACGCTTCTTGCCATTCTGCAGGTTCCCCAGAGGACCTCATCCATTGCCGTTGCCCTTAACACCAGTGGAGCTGGAGGTTCCCGGCCAGCACAGCCTGTCTGTGCCAGGTAATGGCCATGCTGGAATGTGCTAGGGGATGGGATATAGAGGACATGTTATTTCCCACTTGGGGGTGGAGGATCCCAAGCCTAACCATCCCAGCCTCCCCCTGACCCCCCCAGCCACTCCTGTGCTCCCTTCACAGACCTCGAAGCAACTCCGCCTGGCAAACCTACCTGCAAACTCAGGCAGAGTGGGTGACCCCTGGGCCTCCAGGGCCCCCCACTCAACCCCCCAGCCCACCCAGCACCAGTAGGTAATGGAGTTGTCACCCCTTCACCCCTCCCTACATTGTAATGATCACCCCACCATGGTGCTGGTTCCCAAAACTGTGCTAATTCTACAGACTGAGGTAAGGAAAGATTGACTCTTCTCCCAACCTCTACATCTGTCATAGTAACCCAGACCTTCGAAGGAGTGAGCCAGGCTGGGAGCGTGGAGACAGCCTCCTCCAGTCCCATGGCCACCTACCACAAGCTGGCTCACTAGAGCGCAACCGAGTAGGAGGTGAGGCCCCTAAACCAAAAGGAGTTGATGGGGAGGGGAAAGGAGGAGGTGGGAATAAAGTATAGCTAACAAGATAACAATCAAGGAAATTAAAAATAATAGCCATCTTTTCCATTGTTGTCAAGCTTTTATGTGCTAGACAACATGTACCAAAGACCTAGGCCCTCCCCTAAGTAGTTTGCTAGGTCAAGACAGACATAGGATCCTATGTTACCCTCTGGGGGCTGGGAAGGACTATGGTAAGAGGAGGAAAGTACTTGGGAGCCTTAGCAGGGATTGGGGTGATTAAGAGTCAACATGGAGTAATGGAACAGACAGTGTTATCCCTATTCCCACCATCACTCTCTCCTTCCTACCCACTCCCATCTCCAGCATCCTCCAAGCTGGACAATTCTCCCATCCTGTCCCCAGGAAGCAAAGTCAGACCTGATGACCATCGCTCTAGGCCTGGCCGGCCTGCAGTGAGTAATCTCATTGGCAGGTGCTGCTCTCCCAACCACAGGGCCTGAGGAGTGCAACACAACATCTGCTGAACCCCTCCTAGGGGCAGGAGCAGGGGTGGGAGCCTAAAGGATTTAAGTGGGGGGAGCAGAACTGGGAATGGTAATCAGAGGACTTTTCCTACATTACTAACCTCTTTTAATCTCTCTCCTACTTCTGGCTGCCTTACTTCCTCTGGGATTCCCCTCAGAGCTATAAGCGAGCAATTGGCGAGGTTAGTGCAAGAGATGTATTGTGGACAGGGCTGTGGAACCCTGATCTAACCCTATTTCCCACCTTTAGTACCCTTCTAATTTGGGGACTAGCTTCGCCTGCCCAGCCTCCTCGAATCCTCCTCTTTTCTCCAATTAAGGACTTTGTGCTGCTGAAAGAGCGAATGGCAGATGAGGCCCCCCGGCCTCCCAAGAAAGCCATGGACTACTCATCATCTAGTGAGGAGGTAGAAAGCAGTGATGATGATGAAGAGGAGGAAGGAGACGGGGACCACTCTGAGGAGAGCAGGGACACTCCTGGAATTCGGTACGAGTGTCTATAGGGGGGACAACTGTAAAGAATTAGAAATAATTATGGAAGAAATAGGAAGGAAACCTCAAATGGCTGTGTTAGGGGAAAAACAAGCGTAGAAGGGATATGATTTTGGAAAAGGGATGATTTTCCCCATTCGAAGGAGTGATGACCACTGCCTTGGAAATCAGTTACTCCCTTTGAATGACTTTTCGCACTTAAGTGTCCATTCATATGGTCCTTATCACACGTTGCCCTGAATTGTAATTATTTGTGGATGTCTTTTCTCCTGCACACTCAGCGGATATTTATTGGTGCCTACTTTGTGCGATGCGCTTTATTTTGTGGCAGGAATATGAAAATAGATACGACACAGACCTTGCTTTCAAGGAGCTTATAATGTAATTGTGTATGTTGGGGATGAAGAAGGGATGTACCCTAAATAACTGTGATAAGTGCAAAGAGTAGTTCAAAATGTTGTTAAAAAAAAAAACCTGAGGAAGGGTCACTTTCACTCTGAGTGGTGGGTGACATACTGGTTCTGAGAAGGGTTCACAGAGGAGCTGGCCTCCTGGAGTTGGGTCTTGAGCTTAAGCTTAAATCAAAAGAGGGGCTCTGTGAGGCAGAGGTGAAGAGGGAGAGCTTTTCAGGCATGGGGTCTGCCAGTGCTAAGGCGCTGAAACAGGAGATGAAGTGTTGCGTACAACAGAAAGGCTTGATCCCAGAGTCCCAGAATACAGAAGACGGGATGATGTCTAGGGAAGCTGGAAACATAGGTTGGGGCCAGGTTGCATAGAGCTTTAAAAGCTAAACAGGGAGCTATGTTTTATGCTAGAGGCAGAATAGGAAGCAGGGTAGTCACATGATCAGACCTGCACTTGAGGAAAATTACTTTGGCAATAGTGTGTAGGATGGACTGGAATGGTGAGAGAGTTAAGGGGGGGAAGCCAATTAAGAGGCTGTTGTAATAATCTAGTTGAGAAGTGACAAGGACCTGAACTAAGGTGGTAGCTCTGTGAGTGAAGAGGGAAGAAGATGAAAGAAATGTGAAGGTAGAAATGGCAAGATATGGCAAGTGTTTGGATATGGGGGGGGCACAGCGGGGGAGTCTAGGATAATGCTGAGGTATGAACCAGGAAGACTAGAAAGATGGTGGTACCATCTATAGAAATGGAGAAGTAGGAGGATTTAGGGAGGAATGTGAATTCATTTTGTGATCTGGGACCTCCAGTTTGAAATGTTCAGTAGTGATAGTTGTCCAGTTGGTGATATGGGACTCAAGTTCATGGTAAAGACTCTTGGTTAAACCGTGGGAGCTGACATGAGAAAGACTGTAGAAAGAGAAGAGAAAAGGGCCTAGAACAGAACCTTGAGGAATACCAACAGTTAAGGGGTGCTGATGATCTAGCCAGCAAAGGAATTTAACAGGGAATCCTCAGACAAGTTGAGTTGTTGTCATGCAAACCCATAGAGGAGAGAATGTCTTGGTGGTCAACATTATAGAATAAGAACTGAGGAAAAAGGTCATTGGATTTATCAATTTAGAGATAGTCAATTTCTGTTGAGTGATGAAGCAGCCAGGTTGAGAAGTGCTAAGTGAGAGACACATCTAAGCAGAGGTGCCAGATATAGATGGCTTTTTCTAGAATTTTGGCTGAGAAAGGGAGTAGAGACATAGGATGGTAGCTTGAGGGGAATGGTAGGGTCTAGTAAGGTTTTTAAGGATGGAGGAGATTTAGGCTTCTTTGACGCAGTAGGTAGGGTGCCAGTAGTTATGGATGAGAGGGAGAAAGATGACTAATGATTCAGTTTTCTGGAGCAGACAGGAGGGGATGGAACAGAGATTAACCTTGACCAGGAGATGGGTCATGTCTGGAAGAAAGGAAGAGGGAGTGAGACTTATTTCCACAGAGATAGAAGAGGGGCAGAAAGGAATCCATTTTAGAGGATCACAGAGACTAAGCTATGAAGATGGTAGAATGTAGGCGTTCCAGGAGTGACATGAGATAAGGCTAAAATATAGGCTAGATCCAAATTATACAAGGGACTTAAAAGCCAGAACCAGGTTTTTATACTTTATTAAGCAGTAAGCACAGATTTTGAACAGAGTGCCATGATCAGGGAAGGGAGTTAGAAATAGAACTTAGGAGGTAGTGTGCAGGATAGATTGTGGAAGACAGAGCTGGAGACAGGAACAATGAGGAGGCAATGATATAGGCCCGGCAAAGTCTAAACAAAGGTAGTTAAAATGAGAGTGGAAAGGAGAAAGATGTGAGAAACACTTAAAAAAAAAACTGTTCCTGACTTTTTGTTTTTACGTCAACCACATTTTTCAATGTTTTACCCTGTCTCCCAGAACAAAAATATAACAGAAAATAAAAAATGCTTTAAAAACAATTCAGCAAAAATAACCAGTATATCAGCCAAGTCCAGTACTGTATGTAGCATTTCATACCTGGAATTCTCTGCCTCAGCAAAGAAGGGAGAGAGGTATATTCTATCTCTGCTTTAGGACCAGGCTCGCTCATAATTTCACTGCATTTGGTTTCGATTATTTTGAGTGAGAAATATGTCAAAGATAAAGTTAATAGAATTGATAATCTGATTATGTGGGGTAAGGGAAAAGAATTATTACAGGTAACAGTGAGGTTAGGAGTTTAGATAACTGGGACTATCAATGGAAATAGAAAAGAAGGGCAGGAAGGTGTGGAGAACTTAAAGTGAGACATACACTGAATTGTTAGTGCTTCTACCTCCAGGTGGAGATACTGAGCACACACTTTATATGAGCCCGGCAGTAAAGGTTAGGGGTCGAGACAGATTAGGGAATTTTTGACAGAGCCTTATTTATGTGATATGGAAATATACAATAATAACAAATGGAAATCATATTTATAGCCTGCATTCATTGTCACTCAGCATTTGTGGTATGAATGATGCTGGGATTTTAAATGTAGAATGCTTCTTTCAGAAGGAGATGAGTGGGACTAGAATAAACACCTTTGACTTCCCTTCTTTTCCCCAACAGTGATGGGGACACAGATAGTATCAGCACCATGGTCGTCCATGATGTTGAGGAGTTGTCTGGGGCTCAGACCCCCTATGGAGGAGGCACCATGGTGGTCCAGCGGGTGAGTTCTCCCCCTGCCTAGTGCTTACCCAGTTTACTTCCTAGCCAAGCTAGCACTGACCCTTCTCCTTCCTGCAGACCCCTGAGGAGGAGCGAGGACTACTACATACTGATACCAATGGCTACACTAACTTGCCTGATGTGGTCCAGCCCAGCCATTCACCCACTGAGAGTGGCAAAGGCCAGGGCTCCCCAGCTAAAGATGGAAGCAGTGATGTATGTGGAACAGGGAAGGGGGATTGTGGAAGGGCCAAGGAGAGAAAAGAGTATTTTGGAGCAAATGCTATAGAAAGGGGTGAGAGAAATCTGGAATGGGAGAAAAAATTTAAGAAATCCAAATCTGGCATAGAGGGGGCATTTGGCAAGGGATATAGAATGTCATGGTAGAAATCCTGAGCAGAAGTCTGTAGAAATTAAATTCCTGTTTGTTCAACTCTGCCCACATCATCCTGTCTCCACAGTACCAATCTCGTGGCCTGGTGAAGGCTCCAGGCAAGAGCTCCTTCACTATGTTTGTGGACCTGGGAATTTACCAGCCGGGAGGCAGTGGGGATACTATCCCCATTACAGGTGAACATCATTATCAACCTTGTTGTTTGTTGTCCAGTCATTTTTCAGCTGTGTCCGACTCTTCATGACCCCATTTGGGGTATTCTTGACAAAGATACTGGAATGGTTTGCCATTTCCTTCTCTAGCTCATTTGATAGATGAGGAAACTGAGGCAGAGTTAAGTAACTTGCCCGGGGTCACACAGCTAATAAGTGTCTGAGGTCAGATTTGAACTCAAGAAGGTGAATCTTCCTGACTCTAGGCCTAGTGCACTCTATCCACTGTGCTACCCTGGGGAGTAACTAACCAGAGACATTGGAAGACATCGTAGACACTATTCTAGAAGATTGGGAGACCAATAAAGGAGAGAAGGGACCATTTTTCTTACCCCAATCATCATTCTTTCATCCTGAACCATTTTTGTCAGTGTCAAGAGAAGACTCTTCAGTCTGGGATAAATGGTTAGGTCCAGAACAGATCTTTAGGGATGTAGTATGGATACAGTGGGAAAAGCAGTTTTTGTTTTTGGGGTTTTTTTCCTCCTTTGTAAAATTAGAAGGTTGTAGTAGCCCAATTCCAAGGTTCCTTTCAGGTCTATTTAAATCTGTGGTCATATTTGGCGTCTTATGGTCCTTACCAACTTTTCTCTCCCTGCAGCCCTGGTGGGTAGAGAGGGTGGGCGGCTGGAGCAGTTGCAGTATGAGGTTCGAAAAGGCTCCGTGGTCAATGTGAACCCCACTAACACTCGGCCCCACAGTGACACCCCTGAAATTCGAAAGTATAAGAAACGATTTAACTCCGAGATCCTCTGTGCTGCCTTGTGGGGTAAGTATAACTGGGAGATGGGAAGATGCAAGACCTAAGCTGGGGAAATCTATATATGCCTAGCAGGGAGTAAAATAGATTAATTTATTAGTGGAGTAGATAAATGAGTCTCAGTTAATATCTTTGCCTCCTTTAATTAGGTTTGCCAGAAGGAAGGGAGAGTGTGATTCCTGGGGTATTGATCCTAAATTAGGAGGAGAAAGACTCCATTCCCCTCTCACTGGGTGTTATGGGGCTTTGTGCTTCAGGTGTGAACCTGCTGGTAGGCACAGAGAATGGGTTGATGTTGCTGGATCGAAGTGGGCAGGGGAAAGTGTATGGGCTCATCGGGCGGAGACGTTTCCAGCAAATGGATGTTCTGGAAGGGCTTAACCTGCTCATCACCATCTCAGGTATTTAAAGAGAGGGTAGAGTGGAGGGACATCTGGGAAAAGGGGCTAGAAGTTGGAAGGAATCAACTTCCACCACCTCAAATACTGTGGATTTGAGCTAAAGAAAGAATTAAACCCACTCATCAAATCCTGATATTGGCAAGGGAATGGGAAGGAGGAAGGTGGTAGAGGTGGAGCAGAAGGAAGTGGAATGAATTGATCAAGTGGCATTGGCATAGATGGCAGCAGGGGAAGGAGTTGGTCTCCTAAAAGGGTGTGTTTCATGTACCACCACCAGGGAAAAGGAATAAGCTTCGAGTTTACTACCTATCCTGGCTCCGGAACAAGATCCTACACAATGACCCAGAGGTGGAGAAGAAGCAGGGATGGACCACTGTGGGGGACATGGAGGGCTGTGGGCACTACCGAGTTGGTGAGAGGAAAATTTCACTGGGCGTTGTAACGGACAGCAAAGGGCGGATAACACCGGGTCAGCAGTGGGAAGACAAAGGGGAGGGAAGACAGGAAGCAAACACCGTCCTATTGGAGGGATGGGATATTGGGAGAGGAACACTGCCCACCACATGATGGGCATTTCACTCTCTGCTCAAGATCTCAGAGGGCTTGAAGCAGAAACACTGGGGAAACATTGAAGGAGAATTGGGAAGGCAGTTATAAAGGTGTGTATTCACCTGACTGTTCCTTTCTCATACAACAACCCCACCCCACTTTCCTCAGTGAAATACGAACGCATTAAGTTCCTGGTAATTGCCCTGAAGAACTCAGTGGAGGTGTATGCTTGGGCCCCCAAGCCCTACCATAAATTCATGGCTTTCAAGGTAACACCTGCCAGCCACATCCCTCCTCTTCCCCCACATCCCATATTCTCACTCTGAATCCCCCACTCCCTCCCCAATTTTTCTTTTACAGGGCTTTTACTGTTCCCTTCCACTCCCCATACTCCCCATCTCCAGCACCTCAATCTTGTTTTCAACTGTCCACTCCCATCCCTCTTGCTTCTTAGCCCCAGGCCCATCTCATCTTCTCCATACCTTCCCAGCCCCAGCCCCTTCCCCATCCCATATCCACTCCTCGCCCTGAACTGCCCTGTCCCCTTCAGTCCTTTGCTGACCTCCCTCACCGGCCTCTGCTGGTTGACCTGACGGTGGAGGAGGGACAGCGTCTCAAGGTCATCTATGGCTCTAGTGCTGGCTTCCATGCTGTTGATGTGGACTCAGGGAACAGCTATGATATCTACATCCCAGTGCATGTGAGCTCGTGGGAAAAGTTACTAAGGCTTTAAGCGGTCTACGGGCCTGGGGAGGAAGCAGAGGTAGCGTTTGGGTTTAATTACTTCCCAACCACCTACAGATCCAGAGCCAGATAACCCCTCACGCCATCATCTTCCTTCCAAATGCCGAAGGCATGGAGATGCTTCTTTGCTATGAGGATGAGGGTGTGTATGTTAATACCTACGGCCGGATCATCAAGGATGTGGTGTTGCAGTGGGGAGAAATGCCTACCTCTGTAGGTGAGCTTCTCAGACCCTGGCCCAGAGTCAGCTCAGCCCAGGCTTCAGCTCCGATTCCCTCTTTTTCTCTCCCTAGGAGCTACATGGTCTTTTTCCTAGAAGTTTCCATTCCTGAAACATCCTAGGGAAATAGGGATGGGGGGCCTAGATAGAAGGGTTTGTATTGTAAAATGGGACCAGGCCACTCCATTGTCTTTGACATCCTCTTTCCTCCCTGGAAGCCTACATCTGCTCCAACCAAATTATGGGCTGGGGTGAGAAGGCCATTGAGATCCGCTCCGTGGAAACAGGGCACTTGGACGGGGTCTTCATGCACAAGCGAGCGCAGAGACTCAAATTCCTGTGTGAGAGGAATGACAAGGTGGGAGTTTCATAGATCTCTTGCTGCCCCCACAAATGCCACTGACCACCTTCTTTTCCCTGCATGATAGAATAACTTCCCATGAGGCCTGTGGTCAGTGCTTCTAGAGAAAACAGAGCTTAAAGGTGAGGGAATTGGAGTTCCAGAGATGGGTCGCTTCTTCAGTGATTTCAGCTCTGGCAGCCTGCTGACTACCACCACAGAGAGAGCTTTAGCCGCACCCCACCCTCCTCCGGCTCCCTTTTGTAAACCCAGATGACTCTTTTCGAGCTTGTTTGCCCACCCACGCTGCTTGGCAGAAGAGACTCTTTCACCTCACAGAGAGCCCTGCTCCTCCGACTTCAGCAGCACGTACAACTACTATCATCCCTAATCCAGCCATTCCCTCTGTTTCCCCAACCTGCAGGTGTTCTTTGCCTCAGTTCGCTCTGGAGGTAGCAGCCAAGTTTACTTCATGACTCTCAACCGTAACTGCATCATGAACTGGTGATGGGGACCCCAGGCTGAGTAGGGGTAGGTGGGGTATATATCCACGCTGGACATATAACCCACATCTTACCACCCCTTCCCCTGACAACAAAAAGCCAGGCCTCTCCCTCTCTACCCTCCCTGGGCTTTTGCTTTTTTTAGTTTGATTCACTGGAGCCTGCTGGGAACGTGACCTATGACCCCTTAAGCTTTTTGTGATCACGTGACCTCCCTTTTCCTGCTCTCAAAATGTTTTCTCTGAAAAAACTGTGCCTGCCCACTCCCCTACTTCTGGGTAGAGGTACAGCTCCCTCCCACCAGAAATTATTTGGGAACCAGCCCCTTCCCCCCCCCTTTCTCCCCCACCAAAGAGGAAAGTGCTCGGGGATGCCTCCCTTCATTCTACTGCTGCTGTCTAGGGCAGAGTCCCAGGGCCCCTTTTTTTGCACGCCAGGGGGACCGACTCCCCCAATGAATGTACCAGACCCTGGGGGGGTGACATAGAGATGGAGGTCACCAGTCACTCCAGGGGAAGGGGGGAGGTGGTCCATGGGGACCATTTCCTCATCACTCTCTGAAAGCACTTTAATCATCTCCCCCCCCCACCTCCAGGGAATGGGGAGGGGGGCTGCCAGCCAAAATATTCCTCCCCTTTTCCAATATTATCCCTTCTTTCCTCCAGTGCTCTTCCTTGATGGGGGGCCATGGGGCTGGCTACTGCTCTCATCTACCCACCATCCCCACCTTGCTTGCATTTGTATATAGTGTGAGCAGCAAGCAGCCCCTTTCACCCTATTCCCTGCCCCCAATCTCAATGTAGTGGCCTTGGAAACCTCATTTGTTAATAAAGACAGAATTCAACCAGCCTCTCCTATTCCTGTTGCTTTTTTACTCAGGGAAACCAGCATTCGAAACACAAGTACAAAGACATATGTTAAGTAACTTACTGAGTAATGAAAAGGCAGTGGTTAGAATAGACTCTTAAGATGAATGAATCAAGTGAGCAGAAGCCAGGAGTATTGGTATGGGATTGGGATGTGTCAGAGTGGAGGGAAGAAGACGGCAGCAGAGGAAACATTCGTGGAAGGGCAGTAGGGAGGAAGTACCTACGATTCTCTTCATTTCTTCTAGGAGGCTCCGATTACTCTGTTTTTCTCTCCCTCTAACCTCTGCTAACCATCTATCAGGCCGAATGGGCCTCATAGCCTGGTAGAGAAAGGACGGGGCTCCCCATCTCACTGCTATTTGTTGTCCAGAAGGAAAAGACACGGCCAGGAGGTCACACCACAAGACAAAACACTGTTCAGTAGGAGGCTTAGCAGAAGCAAGCTTTATTGAGGGGGAGTATAATAGAGGGGCCAGTCAAGGAACATAGAAACAGGTCAGGTCCACTGTGGAAGGCGGGCCAAACCCAGTAATGCACACATCATGGGTTTGTAGGGTGGTCTGGGTCAAGCAAGAGGAGTAATTTTTGATGGGGGAGAGAGGAACTGGGAACCTAGGCTTGATGTTCAGGTCGGTGTGTTAGATGGTTCGGTGGACAGTGTGTGCACACAGGAAGGACCTTCAAATCCTGCCTCAGACACACATTACCTGTGTGACCCCTGTGTACCTCTGTCATCTTTAAAGTGGAGATAGTAGTTACTGTAAGGATCAAATGAGCTAAAATGCAGAGCGCTATGGTCCGTATATCATAGAAGAGGAGAGAGGCCTCAGTGTGAGTCATATCGATGGAATAAAGATAACTGAAGGTGACTGGGGTCGGCACACATCCAGAAACCCAAGAAAAGTTTTCGGGAAGGGTGAAATGTGGGAGGCCTCCTTTTCACTTGGGCCTTGGTGACTATGGTCGCTGAAAGTCTTATCTCACGATAGGACTGGCCTACAAGGGTCAAGATGAGACCCATCCAGGGTGGAAGTTGAGTCTTAGGGTTATGTGCCTCCTGGTCAAAAAGGAAGGCTACATACAAGGAGGGAAGGGCAGAGCAGGCACTCGGTTCAGATGACCCCCAAGAAAGATGAGGCCTGTTCCAAACCCAAAGAGCACCAGGGCTGCCCAGAAGCAGAGGTTGTCCAAGGCCTTTCCCACGAGGACCCAGTTGGAAACTTCCTGAAGAAGGGGTAACAGGCACTGAGTCTGGGCTCCCTAAGCACACACAGTCAAATATTCCAGGAAAGCTCAGAGCATACCAGTGACACTAGCCTTGCAGCTGTTCCTTCCACCAGACGCTCCATCTCTGGGCACTTTTTCTTGCTGCCCTCCCCCTCCCCCGCCATGTCTGGATCGCTCTCCTCGTTTCTAGCTTCAAGCTAAAGTCAAGTCTTCCGCAAGAAGCTTTGCTAATCCCCTTGATGCTAGTGCCTTCCCTCAGTACCATCTCCAATTTATCCCATGCCTTGTTCCCATGCAGTTTGCACGTTGTCTGCCCCTTTAGACTGTGAGCTCTTTGAAAGTACAGATCGCCTTTCGATTACCTTTGCATCCCTAGCCTGGCTCGTAGCCGACCGTTAAATACTTTTTGACATTGTACTAAACCTTCCCTACCTCCCCAGAGTCTTCCTGCTCCCGCATGCTTTCCGCTAAGAAGTTCACCGCGTCTACACAGCAACGAATCTCTGATGCAGCAGCTCCCAGGCTCTGACATAATGCGGCAGTGGAGACAGCTGAGAGGGAGGAAAAGGTATTTCGGACCCTTCGGAACTCAAAGCTCTCCCATAACCCTCGACGTCTAATGACCCTGTCACCTGGCCCTGGCCCGTGCCGATGTCTCTGCCCTTCGAATAGCAGCTCACTCCGGGGCTTTCTCAGGATCAGTTCCTCCGCCCGGAGCAGAATTCCCAGGGAGGAAGCTCGACGTTGGGAAGAACCCGCTCCCGGCGCCGGTGGAGGTGGACTAGAACCCAAAAGACCTGGCAACAGCTCTAAGAAAACCTGGGGGACAGATGCCCGCAATTTCTCCGGTCCATCCCGTCTATTACCCCTAACCCGCCTACACACGTATGTACACCTGCCCCAGCACCCCCAAAGACTTACATAACGTAACCGAGGGGACATAACATGAGTGTTAGGCGTCCTTAGGGACACGTTGAGCACGATGACGCAATTCATGACAATCAGTGCGGCTACCACCATGACGAAAATAAGATACCTGAGATAAGGGAAGACGAGACGGGGGTGGCCACAGTGGCCCTCCCAAGGCAAGGAGAGGGAGGAGAGAAGAGTCACAACTCCCTCAGTCTGTAGGCGACATCACAATCTCGGCCAGCTAAATCGTCACCCCACTCTCGGACCTCGGCGCCGAAAACCTAAACCAACATTTCCAAAAAGTACTTGCCAGCTGGGATAGCTCTACGTCACCATCACCGCCTCATACCCTCTTCCCCCCTGCCCCTCACAATGCAGTGTTTGTTCCGGGATAGGCGATGACACCACAGCCCAAATTATCTGGAAGCCCCTTCCGTCCCAGCAGCTCCTCCCCCGAGAGAGTCACATAAGTACCCTACTTCTGACTCCGCCTTAGAGGAACGGCCTCACCTATGAAGGGGTCCTCGGGTTCCCTCGATGCTCTGCTATGGCTCTATCACTACCACAGCTCAACGGAGGTGAGGGCCCACCAGTGAGCTCAATCGTTCTTTGGCCCCCGGGGCTCTCATAGCCTTTCTTTGGCCCTTCCATTACCTTGTTCCTCCCTTAGCCCCCAAGTTCTCCCTAATCTGCGGATGAAATTCTAACTGAAGTTCACATCACACTGAATCCCCTCTTTTCAAAAGCCCAGCGGCAAACGCTTCAGTCAAATGAAGGATTTGGATGTAGGTGACTAAGATTCCTTCCAACACTGACGTTCCGTTTTAAGATTTATTCAGTGATTACAGCGTGTTCTGACCTTGGAATGACTTTATAATCTGCGAATGGCTCTCAATCCCAAAATTAACCCTCGGATGACTCCCTAACTCCCCTTCCCCCAAAGACGTTCTTGGTGACTTCTCTCACCCCAACACCAGGTGGCCCTCCGGCCTGCACTTCTATGCTCCCTGGAGTTGGCCCTGGCTGCAGCCCATGAATATTTGGAGATCAGGATGGAGAAGCTGAGGCCCCTGGGGCCTGAGGACCAGGAAGGGGAGGAAGGGGCGCTGCCAGAGGGGAAAGGAATGAAACTAGAGTCACGTGGCTCCCCACCCTCTCCAGAACTCTCCTTGGGGCTGGTGCTCAGAGAGGCTATGGGAAGTGTCTTGAGCTTTGGAACCACCTTGCTGCAGGTGAGGGGCGGGGAGGAAAAGGAAGGGTTGTCTTGTCCCTGACCTCGGAGGGCTACGTGTAGAGGTAACACTGGGAATTTACTGTGTACTTATTCTCAGATCTCAGCCCTATGGCTACAGCTAGAAACTCGGCGCCTCTGCGGCTGCAGCGGCCAGGTCCACGATTTGAGCTCGGGGAACCCTGGGCACGCATTGTCCCGAGTGGCTTTGGCTGCAGGGAGGGGCGTAAGAGAGGCGGGAGCCGTGGCCAAAGCGAGCGCGCAGCTCCTCCTCCGTGGGGCACTGTTCTGTTTGCCCGTAGGGTTGGGATTTACGAGAATTCACCCTATCGCTGGAAGTCAGCTTCACTCCTATGGCCCTGGCGCATCGGACTGGGCTGCGGGAAACGCGTGAGTTAAGATTTGACGGCGGGGCCTCGGGGTGGGGATGTGGGTGAGAAGAAACTTTGAGCGCCAAGTGGAAGCGGGAATAAAGCGGGAGGAGGGGGGTACTCTCCGGGTATGGGGCGGGTGGATCGGTTGGAGGCACTCAGTCAGCCACTCCTTCAGCAGAAACACTCCAGGGTTCGAGATGAAACAGACGTGATGGAAGGTATCTGGGGAACTGTGGACTCACCGCCGGCACAAATAAAGCGGTGGAGGAAACCGGGTTCTCTACTTTTCTGTTGTAGCCACCCCTCCTCACCAGGCGCTGCCTTGCCGCTCCCTGACTCCGCCCCCCTTCCTACAGACTGTTTTCTCGCCCACCCCGAGACAACTGCTCTCTCCAGCCCAGCTTTCCTCTTGGCTCATCTTTTCACTTCCCGTCCTCCTCTCCCTTCCCTTCCTCTTGGCCTCATTCCCTCGGCTCAGGTCCAGCCTCTTGCCCCACTTACCTCCCTAAAAGAGGGACGCTCAGAGAAGTCTCTGGGATTTTTGTCGCCATGAGAAACAGGAAAACAGTCTGGGCCAGGAGGACGGAGATGGAGACTGTACACTTCTGCCCACCCGCTGAAAAGGTTGCGGTGTGAGTTCTGGTTCTGCTTCACCCCACCCCCCACCCCCACCCCCGCCCTATCCACATTACCACCCCACCCTGCCTCAGCACGCCAGGGGCTGCTGGGGTCAGCCTTCAGCTCTGACTGACTAGAGTGCAAAAGGCCATCTCCAGCAGTGGGAAGCCCTGTGAATGGAGCCACCTCCCCTTAGTCCCGTTACCCTGTGCGGGAAGGAAGTAGACGAGGAGCACGAGGCCCGAGATAAGAACACAGGGTACGATGATATTGATGATGTAGAAAAGGGGCTTCCTGCGGATGATGAGCGTGTAGATGACATCCACCGAGCTGTCGTCGCGGTGCAAGATCTGCCCAGAGCAGAAATCGATGGCCCACTCGCCATTCTCTGCGGATTAGGGAGATCAATCAGCCAAGCCTTGCCTGCCGAACATCCGTAGCCATCTATGTGTCACACATGCCGGGGGTGGCGGTTCGGGGGATACTGAGAGACTGAAGCCACATCCGGCCCCCGAGCTGAAAGACTAGTTGAGGGTGAAGGGATAGTGGAGACAGATCTAGTGCTTGTGAAAGGATCAGAGCACAAAAACGAGCTGGGTCTGTAACCTGGAGAGAGCACGAACCTGGGAATCAGAAGACCTGGGTTCGAAAGTCTCGTTCTGTCATTCACCAAAAATGGGATAATAATACCTGCTTGCCTCACGGAATTGTTAATGGTGATAATCAATAGAGGCAGCCTAGAGTAGTGGAGAGAGCCCTTGTTTTAGAGTCAGAAGACAGGGTTCAGTTGGTTAAAACACTTTCTCACCTAGTTGTGTAATCACTATCGACTCTCAAGCGTCAGAGCTGGGAGGGACCCTAAAGATTTAGTTCAACTTCACCAGAGTGGGGATGGGTCCTGCCTGAGGTCACACAGTGTAATCGCTCTGAATTTCAGCATACTCTTCTGTAAAATAGGGGATTATAATGGCATTATTCTCAATCTTTCAGGGTGGTTGTGGGAGAAAGTACTTTGTAAACCTAAAAGTGATACCAAAATGCGTTAATGGAGCTTTTAAAATTGTGAGTTGCTAAACCGGAGGCTATACTATATGGAACAGGATTCTAGTAACGATTCTGTTTTGGAGAGATTTGTTGGTTTATCTAAGTGCCCCTAAACCTTCTCTCCTCAAGCCTCCCACACAGTCCCCTCCTCCCACTCCCTCCTCTGTACTGAGAAAAGAAAGGTAATCATTCCACGCAATCATTCCCTTCGAGCTCCTTTATAAGCTACCTCTCAAAACCCCCTGACGCTCTCTGTTCTTTCCTCTTTTACTCCACTCTCTGGTGGACAGGTGACTTTTCTCCTCACCGAGGCTAACCCTTCTACCTTTGATATGCCAACTGTTCTAACCTCTTCCTACAATGACTCCTTCGAGCAATGTTAATATATAAAGATACATATACCTTCCTTTTCACAAATTCTCATTGAATCCAATTCCTCTCCTTTTGTCATTATTTATTATTATTTTGTTTATTATATTATTCATATATCATCGTATATTTCTAATTTAATTATTAGTTTATTATTTTATGAACCAAAAAATCCCCCTTTACATGAACATAAAAAAGCATAGTTGACTCCCAGACAAATGTTGTTTCCACTCCCATTGTAAAGCTTAATTTCTATTACATAGTTTTTGAAAGGGTATATTAAATTTAATACTAGTGCCTGTACTGTCCTGCGTGTCTATGTCTCCTTCTGAATTCCCCCTTCTCTCTTCTGTATACTTTAAATGTTTAATTTTTCTCTTTTTTTGCATCACTATCACTACCACCAACTTCTCACTTCTCAACCTTTTTGTAACCTTCCTTCTAACCTTCATTATTACTCAACTCAAAACTGTTCTCTCCAAAATGATGATTTCTAACTGCCAAAACAAATGGCCTTTTGTCAAGTCTTTCTATTTCTTGGCCTCTCTCCAGCATTTGGCATCGTTGATCGCCCCGTCCTTCCAGAAAGTCTCTTGTCTTTGGATTTTCACGGCATCACTCTTTCTTGTTTCTCCCGCCTGTCTAGCTACTCCTCAGACTCCTTCGCTAGCTGATCCATCGGCTATGACCCACTCCTATCTTCTTTCTATACACTCTCTCCCAGTGATTTATCTTATCGGCTTCTGTGGATTCAATGTCTTCTCTAGGTGGATGACTCAGATCCAACCCTATTTTTCTTTCTAAACTCAAGTCTTACATCTCCAGCAACCCAGAGTGTATTTCCAAAAAGAAGTCCCATAGGCAGTGTTGGTACAGCAGAAAGGGCACTGGATTTGGAAGTCAGAGCATATGGGTTGAAATCCTAGCATTGCCACCTGGTGACTCTGGGCAGGTCACCCTCAGTTCCCTTTGCTTAAAATGCTGGTTTGGATTTGATTACCTGTAAGCTCCATTCCAGAGCTTAATCTATGATCCTGCCATCCAATGTTCAAAAGAGGATTCATCTTTTCTCTGAAAGTTGCCTCTTCCTTACTTCCCCATTTATGTCAACAGTAACATCTACTCAAGTTCACTGTCTTAGAGTCCTCCTTTACTCCTCCCTCGTCCACTTTCCCATTTTCAATCACTTTCTAAGTCTTGTAAATTCTGCCTTCTCAACATCTCTAAAACATCTCTCATCTACTCACAAAGCCACCACTGTGGTTCAGGCCTTCAGCATCTCAGCAATAATCACCTGGTATGACTATTGAATGAGCTTCCACATTGATCTCCTGGCCTCCAACCCCATCGGGTGCCAAAGTGACTTTGTCACTCTAATGCTCAAACAGCTTCAGCTTCAAACACCTCTGCTTGGCATTTAAAGTCCTTTACTATCTGCTTTCAGCCTATTTTCTCCAGGTTTATTACAGGGTATTCCCCTTTACGTACTGGACTAAATGGCTTACTTGCTACCGCTGTATCTATGGGTGGTGAAGCGAATAGAGTGCTGAGTCTGGAATCAGGAAGACCTGAGTTCAAATTTGTCTTTAGACACTAGCTGTGTGACCTCTGAGCAAGTCACTTAACATCTGTCTGACTCAGTTTCCTCAACCATAAAGTGAGAACAGTAACAAAGCCTACCTCACAGGGTTGTTGCAAGGATCAAATGCCATATTTAAAAAATGCGTAGTGCGGTACCTGGCACATAGTAGGTGCTTCTTAAATACTTATTTCCCCTCCCCGCCTCCTCACACAGAACATTCCATTTCCAGGCCTTTTGCTTATTTTTAAATTCTGAACTTACACACAGTATTTCTATACATAAAGCAAAACATAAAAAGACCATTCTTTATGAACTCATTAATCTATGCACAAACAACTGTTTGATCATGGCCAACACCTCTCTCTCCTCTCTGCCTTTCAGAGCTCTGTTGCTCTTAGGGTCTCCTCTGATATTTGTTGCTGTAATAGAATATAAGCTGCTTAAGGGCAAGGACTGCTTCTTTTTTGTCTTTGTGTCCATTTTGCTCCATATGCCTGACACCTGTTTGTTGATTGAGTGTTTGTTGATTGATTGACCGCATATGCATACTCTATTCAATAAATTCCAGTGGCTTCTAGTATAAATTATTAACGCCTCTATTTAGTTTTGCTTTCCCAAACTACTTTGCTTTTAATTATTTTTAATTGGTGTTATCTTTACATTCTGTATATACACATATATACTCTCTTAATTCTAGTGGCTTCCTCTTCATTGTTCCTATTTATCCTTGTTTTGCATATATTTGTAGATTGTCTCACCTAACCTAAGCTGCTTGAAGGCAAAGACTGTCCTTTGCCTCTTCTGCATTCCCCAGAGCTTAGCACAGTGCCTGGTTTATAGTAGACACTTAATAAATGTTTCTCAATTGGTGTACCTGGCTCCACTATTAGAATGTAAACGCCTTGCAGATAGGGATTTTCATTCTTTGTATTTGCATCCCCAGGGTCCAACACAATCCGGGGCACTTAGTAGGCACTTAATAAATGCTCATTGATTGAATAATATCACTTATTCTCATAAACAAGACCCTTCCAGAGCAGCATTTCCTCCCCATTGCCCCTGAAAAGCTCGAGTACTGGACCGTTACCGGTATAAGCCTCCTCATCAATCTGGATTTTGTTTAGAATCTGGCCAGACTCCTCGGAGAAGACAATTGCCACCTCTGCGGCGCTGTACGTCTGAGACCTTAGGAGGGAGTGCTGGAGAATGAGTCAGTCCCCTCCCCATGCCCCCCCCATCTACAAACCGCACCCTGGCCTGGTCCCATCCCCTCAACACCCCACGCCTCCCAGGGCTTGCCCCCTGCAAGACTCCACCCCTTACCCTGGCCCTACCGAAAAACTAGGGAGCAGTTTTGCCAGTCGAAGGGGAAATAGGTGACTTCCACTGAGCAGGTGCTTCTGTAGATGGCTGGGGGGAGCCAGGTCACAAAGCCGCCCTCATTCACCAGCACATTGGCCTCATGGGCCACTCCGAACACACCGTCTATGCTATCAATACAGAGGGACCCAAGCGTCTGGCATACACCTACTGCTCCGCACCCCAACCCAGCTCCAGGACCTCTTCTGTTCCAATTCTTCAGCCTTCCCTAAGCCCACCACTGCCACCAAGGGGTCCAAGCATCCAGGCTCCCAGTCCCCTAAGTACTCTTGTGTTCAGGTCCTGATGCCTCCCCAGGCATCCAACCCCTCCCTAAGTAGACAGGTTTCCCCAGTTGCCCAAATCCCTGAGGATCTCAGGTGTCCCGGTCTCCAGCCTTGTGAATATATGGGAGTTTGTGATGGTCTGGCCTGTCTCAGAGAATAATGGTATCTGTGCTGCCTGTATGCCTGAGACCTGCTGAGGAGGTCTGGAGCCTCAACCCCCTATCTTTTCAGGGACAGGGCAACAAGCTTCTCAGATATTCAGGCTCCTAGGCCTCATATCCCCTCAGCCTTCCAGCACCCCCCCATCCCCCCAATCCCTTCAGGGTTTCAGGTATCTTGTCCTAACTTGTTCTCCAGCACGATGTCAGGGAGCCATACGAGGTTAGCAGGAACTCTCAGAGTTGTGATGCCCCCAAAATCATTACTGCTGTAGTTGAGTCGATAATCAGTCCAATCCTGGGAGATTTGGGCAAAAAGGATAGGGTAAAGGCTTTCTCTGCCTGGCAGCTCCCTTCACCACATATCATTAAGTGGGATTAATTTTCCCTCAGAAATGTGAGGTGGGGACCACCAAGATCATCCTACCACATCCCTCTGCCCCCATCACCAAACCCATACTCACAATTCCAATCCAAACACTGGTTGAGAGAGTCTCCTGTTTCTCATTCTTATGAGATTGAGACAGGGAATAATAAAGGGGAAAGGAGATTAATGGGGGATCAGAGACAGATTTGGGGTCATATAAAGGGTTTGAGGGGAAGTGGGGGAGGGGTTAAGAAGAGGGGTAGGAAAAAGGTGGAAGCTGAATCTTACCAACGAGATGAGGTTGGTCAAGGTGACCTTGAAATTGACAAAGACTTTTTCTTCTGGCCACCTTACTGGCCTTCGGGTAGGGTCATAGTTACTGAAGAGATGGTGATAAAGTCGAAGTTCTTCATTCTCGCCCCATGCGAGTCCTGGAAGACAGGACAGGAAAAGGGTGGTCTTCTAAGGAGAGGCCCTGAGCCTCTTCCTTAGAACCAGGCATTTCTCTGCCTCTGTTCCACTGTGTATGTACCTTGTACTTTTTTCTCTGTTTTCCTGATTCTTTTTCTGGGACTCTCTTTTTGTTTATGTTTTGTCTCCTTATTTGTATTTATCTAATATATATGCCTCGATCTCTGTGTTCCTCCCTCTTTCTGTCTCTGTCCCACCTCTGTCTCTTTGTCTCTGTCTCCCCTCCCTCCCTCCATATTTCTAGCTTTGCCTCTTTTTCCATCTGTCTATCTCCTTCTTTTGGGCTCTATCTCTGTTTCTGTGTCTGCCCTGTTACCGCTGCCTCCATACCCAGAAGCCCTTGAAGAAGCGGTATCCAGAGCACCGTCCCTTCCATCTGCCTGCTGGCTCCTCCAGGTTATTCTGAGCATTGATCAGGGGCAAAGGGAAAGACCATCTTAGCCAGCTTGGGGGGAGGGGTGTTAGTTCCGGCTGGGGCAAGAGGACTATTAACACTATCCGCCTCCCCCCCCCCCATTCCTTCCACCTGCTCGGAACAGCAAAGTCTTGGCTGCTTCCAGA
The DNA here is from genome assembly GCA_028646595.1 of Phalanger gymnotis. NCBI lineage: Eukaryota > Metazoa > Chordata > Mammalia > Diprotodontia > Phalangeridae > Phalanger > Phalanger gymnotis. Next base: position 205,812,023 of record CM053627.1, read on the forward strand.
GACAACTGTTCTCCTACTACCCTTCTTCCTCCCCTAAATATCCCAGAATCCTTTAGTCTCATTCTTAATCAGACTTTTTGTAACTTACTAAATAAAGTACAGATTCAATCTTCTCCCAGCTATAAAAAGATAACCTCCATTCAAATTCTGGCCTTGCAGCTATCTGGTGGTAACTTGAATAATTCAAACAAATGCTTATTTTTATTTATTTGTTTTTAATGAAATTTTCTGTTTGTTTTTAATATTTCATTTTATTTATTTTTAATGTGCCTTTTTTTAAAATGTTGAGTTCCAAATTATGTATTCTCTCCTACCCATTGAGAAGGCAAGCAATATGATATCAATTATAAATGTGAAGTCATGCAAAACATTTCCATATTAGCCACGTTGCAAAAATAAATAAGTAAAAAGCAAAAAACATAAAGGAAGTGGAAAATGTATGCTTCCATCTATACTCAGGGTTCATCAGTTTTCTCTCTGGAGGTAGATAGCATTTTTCATCGTGGGTCCTTTGGAATTGTCTTGGATCATTGTCTTGATCAGGGTAGCTAAGTCTTTGGCAGTTGTTACAATATTGTTTACTGTGTACAGTATTCTCCTGGTTCTGCTCTCTTCACTTTGCATCAGTTGATGTAAGTCTTATAAGTTCACCATTGCCCAATTGGTAGTGGCTGTTGTTGTTCAGTCATGTCCAACTCTTTGTGATCCTATTTAGGGTTTTCTTGGCAAAGATACTGGAAATGTTGAGGGCTGAGGGAGATGAGGTCCAGGAACCCCAAGATTGGAGTTCCCAGATGGAGTCATTGAGAGGGAGTGCCCCTCAAAGACCCAAGTACTGGAGAGGGTCAGGGCCATCTGGAATGAATTCACGATCTCAAACATTCTTTAAGTCAAGATTGCAAAGATTTATTATGCTTTACATGGGGCAAAAGTTCTTAGGGAACCTGCAACTTTACACGGGTGCAAGAAAGTTTTTATAAGAGATCTGAGGGTGAAACATGTCAATTAGGTGTTTTGGGGGTGGAATTAGGGAGTGGTTAAGGGGTGGTCAGTTCTTAAAGGAACATGCACTTTTTGTATCTACTGCACAGGTATCTCACCCAGAATTCACTGGGAAATAGCCCAAGGGGGGGTTACCTGGGGGTGTGTTTTTGACTGTGAAATGTCACTAAGTCAACTAGCGGTCACAGCTGACTGGGAATATCCAGGTGGCTTCCATCAAATGTCTTGTTAGACAAGATGAATGTAAGGGAGTATACATCTGACTATGTCTAGGATACATATCAGGAAGGTCAGTAAGTAGTAAATATTGTTATGGCCCAGTGTACAGCCAATTAGCAATACACAGGCAGTCCAAACTAATAAATTCTTTAAGTGCAGCTGGCCACAGTATCAGGAGGAGAGATAAGTGTTTTGCTAAGGCATGCTGCCCTTGAACTGGAGAGGCACTGTTAGGGCCAATGCTTTGAAGCTAGGGAGAGATGTGATTTTAGAACTGAGGTCCAAGCACAAGCACCCCATCAGAATGGTTTGCTGTTTCCTCTAGCTCATTTTACAGATCAGGACCTGACGCAGAGTTAGATGTATTGCAGTGTCATACCACTATTAAGTGTCAGAGGCCAGATTTGAACTCAGGAAGATGAGTCTTCCTGACTTGAAGGCCAGAAATCTATCCACTGGACCACCCAGCTGCCTCAATTGATAGGCATCCCCTCAATTGCCAATTCTTTGCCACCACAAAAACAAGCTTGCTATAAATATTTTTGTATAAATAGGTCTTTTCACCTTTTCTTTGATCTCTCTCAGATACAGACTTTGTACCGGTATTGCTGGGCCGAAGGGTTTTTATAACACAATTTTACAATCTGTGGAGTATAGTTCCAAATTGCTCTCCAGGATGATTAGAACAGTTTACAACTCAACCAACAGAGCATTCATGTACCTATTTTTCTTTGTTTTTAATCTTTAATAATTTTTTTATTTGAAACATACAAAATAAGAAAAAAAATAAGATTGCCTTGTATGTAGGAGAATGTAGAAGAGAATTCAATATAAGACAATAAATTTTTGTTTCAAGAAAGCCTGTATAAGTACTACTTATTGTATTCAAAGCTATCTAGCTTTTCTTTGCTTTGGCAAGTTTAAGCTCACAAGAATCTTACAAAGGAGACAGGAAGCTAAGAAACGCCAGGCTGAAGAAAGCACAAAGACAAGATGTCTTCCAGGAATTCACTTGAATTTTTACACTTTCAACAAGAAGGCTACGTTGAGAATGAGAAACTTCCCATGTAAAATTGGTGATTTTGCAAAGACAAACATACAATCCTTGACAAATATAACAGAATAGCAACTAGCTTGATAAGGACGAGACTGCTGAGAAGGAAGACTTTGAACATCAGCAAAAAAGAATTAGAGAATTGTTGAGGCATCTGCAATCTCATCATTAGTAGCTACATCGGAGTGTAAGGGGCATGCAAGGGAGACTCCCCGCTGTAGAGCTGCCCCATCCAGAAGTGCCTTTTCTGGGCTCTGAAGAGGTCTACTAAAAGCACCCAAAGAAAGAGCATTCCATGCAACTTTTTTGTTGCCAAGGCTGGGTGAAGTGACAACTGAAATAAATTTTGAGCTGTTGTGTAAATTCTGGGCATTCAGAATACTTGTTTGCGTGCAGAGGGAGAAAAGTAAACATTGTACTTTATCAGTACAAACAAGTAGAAATGCAATTCTTGTCCTGAAGAATAAAAATTTATTTTAAATTGGCATAAAAAAGAGTTTCCTTGCTAGATGTCCTGTATATCAATGAAATCACAGATCTATTCCCCCCAGAAGTTGTAAATCTAAGTTTCATGGATTTACCATTTGTTAAAATTAAGTTCTTAATAAAGTACTTATTTTTTAAAAATATGTGTCAGAAGCAAAACTGTATTAATATATGTCAAGAGCAAGAACACAGGGTTGTAAACTCCAGAGTGAGAAGCATCTTGCAATGGCCCTGAACAAATCATAATTCGAATCCCTTCTCCCTCTCGCACTCAAGTCCCCTGATCATGGTGTGTCTTGGAGTTAAACGTCAGTTCTCTAAGGCTATGTCACTGGATCATGAGCTCCAGCAAGTTCTACCAGATTGCAACTGGGCCAAATGAGGTCACGTCAACTGTCTTAAGATGGGGAGACGGCAGCAGCAACTCTTGAAGTGTTGATAACATAACAGCTGATTACCCTGGCCCCCACTGTTTGAAGGCCAGACAGGTTATATCTTACCCTTCCCACAGGGTTCTTTGGTATCTTTAAGGGGGTTGAAGACATGGATGTCTCAAATAGAGACATCGAGGTTCTTTGCAAATGGCTCCAGCAATCACCAATAGTTTTCCCCAAAGTTTAGCAGGTGGTTCTCCTACATGCCAGTTCCATTTAGCTACTTACTTGGGTTAGCTTTCTCTTCAAACGGTATACAGATATCCAAATTTACTCCCCCAATACTCCTTCCTCGCCTTTCCCTCCAGGGAGGGAAAGAGGATTAGGTTTATAGCTTTGTTCTGTTCCTATAGAGCGCAGTTCCACTTCCAAGTCCAAAATCTTCAGGCTGGAATCAAAGGCACCCTGACTTCACACAGCTTCCATACCAGTCTGCAACATCCTTTCCGAAATCCTGTCTCCTTGGTCGCCGCGGCTCAAACTCTCAGGTCTGGTGGGGATCTCCTTTGAGAAGGAGCAAGGAAACAGAACAGAAACCAACACCCTTAGGCCCATTTATCAGAGTCAGGGTGAAAAAGGAAGAGCAGAAGAAGTCTTTCCCCTCTCACTGGTTCAGGTCATGGCAGCCGCGCAATGGGCGAACTGGGATCTTTACTCTCTAGATGAAGTAGGAAAGAGCCTGCAAGAAAATGAGTAGGGGGCAACGAGGTGGCTCAGTGAGTAGAGCACCTGCCCTAGATTCAGGAGGACCTGAGTTCAAATCTAGCCTCAGATACTTGACACCAATAAGGGTGTCAAGTTGTCTGACCTTGGGCAAGTCTGACTGCTTAACCCCAACTGCCCTGCCCTTCCCCCTCAAAAAAGTAAAAAAAAGAAAAAGAGTAGAAGAAAGAGAGAGTGTCTCAATGTGGCAGCATTTCTGGATATAAAACGAATTAAAGGAGGCTTACCCCCTCCCATGTGTAGGCAGAGTGCCTCCGTTTTAGGCAATCTAGGGATGTCCAGACAAACTGTTTGTTGAATTGAGTTTAATAAAATATTTGTGAATCGAGGCTCATAAGTATTAATGTTTCAGTTTTCCAGATAAGGAAACAGGCTAAGAGAGGTAAAGAACAATCCTAAAAAGTCTGTATCACCACAAAGTGTATATTTCTGTATACAGAGCAGCCCACCTTCCGGAAGTTGTTCTCTGGACCTCAGGCTTCTCATGTGGAAAAGGAGGTAGTTTGCTGATGACCTCTGAGGTTTCTTTGACCGCCCCCCCAATACTACGATCCTATGAACCATTCACCCATATAGCAGGTTGAGAAATGAGAACTTACTTATTGAATCAGATGCTCCCTATTGCCCCCATGTGGCTAGAGACAGTATTAATAGACTATCAAGGCGGAGAAGTAAGAAATTATCTAGCACAAGGGTTTTCAAATTTTTTGGTAGCAGGACGCTTTTACACTTTTAAAAAATCATTGAGGACTTCCCCAAAGAACTTTTGTTTATGTGGGTTATATCTATAAATACTTACCATATTAAAAAACATAACATTTTAAAACCTATATTAATTCATTAAAATAATAACAAAGAGGCAATTCTCAAAAGAAGAAATGCAACCTATAAACAACTGTATTAAAAAAAAAAGCTCCAAATTATTAATTACATGAGAAAGGCAAATTAAAAGAATTCTGCATTTCCATCTCACACCTCTTGAGACTGGCAAAGATATCTTGGCAATTGTTGGAAGGGCTGTTTGAGGATAGTTTTGTTAATGTAATGTTAGTGGAGCTATAAATGGTCCAACTATTGAGGAAAGCAATTTGGAGCTACAGTATTCCCTCCCTCCCCCAATGAAGATATCATTAGTAGTCTCCAAAGAGAGGGGGGAAAGACCCATATGTACACTACAAAAATATTTTAGCAGCACTTTTTGTGTTTACATTCCATCCATTGGGGAATGGCTGAACAAATATTGGTATATGAATGGAATGGAATATATTGTGCCATAAGAAATGATGAAAAGGGTAGTTTGAGAGAAACCTAGGAAGATTTTTTTTATTAAAAAAGTTATTTATTTCTATTTGAACTCAAACACAAGTTTTTTGTTCCAAACTGAATTTTCTGTTATCTTCCATAGAAAGCATTTTTTAAAATGTCACAATGGCCCTCTTTTGGGGGAAGATACCACTATTGCAAGCTCTCCCCCAAACATCCTTCAAATTAAAAACCAAGAAAATAAAAAGAAAAATCATGTAATAAATAAGGAAAGCAAAATTAATTCACAGCATGGCCACGTGAAAAAATTTATGTCTGTGCACATTATATTCATCATTTCTCTGTAAGGAGGTAGACAATCTCAGAGACCTTCTGGAGACATGGTTGGTAACGAAAATGATCAGAATTTGAAGTCTTTGATTTCAAAGGTGTTTTTCTTTAAAATGTTGCCATCCTTGTATAAATTATTCTCTTGGTACTGTTCACTTTACCATGTATACATCCTTTGGCACTACCCAGAATGAAATTATCTCTTCCATCATTTCTTTTGGTGCATTAACATTCGATTCCATCCATACAATACAATTCGTTTGTCCATTCCCCAGTTGTCTAAGAAGCACCCCATTAGATTCTAGGTCTTCTATTTTAATTTTTTCTCTTTTTAATTCCCTCTTTAGTTTTCAGAAGTTTGGGTTTTGTTTTGTCTTGTTTTGTTTTTTGCTTGAGTAATCTGGTGTTCAAGCCCATTTGAATAAGATTCTCTTCACAGATGAGTAATTAGTCCACGATCCATGCCTGCAGTGGTGGTGCAGGGTGTTGGGGGATGGGGAAGAGCTTGAGGGAGAAGGGGGAAGCTTGAGAGGGAAGAGTATAGTGCACAGAGCGCTGGGCCTGGATCTCAGACACTTAATAGCTGTGTGACTTTGAATATGTCACTTAACTTCTGGTTTCCTCAACTGTGAAGTGAGAAGAATAGCACCCACCTCTCAGGGTTGTTGTAAGGATAGCACATAGTAGGCACTATGTAAATTCTTTGGGCAAAAAGACACTCATTTACAGATTTTCTTCAGGTAAAAGTCCCTAAAGGGAGAAAAAGACTCTAGACCTCAATCATGTCCCTACCCCTCATTTCATACACTAGAGACTTCAGGCCCCGTCCCATTGGGTGGAATCTGGGCACTATCTCTTCTGGGTGAGGCTAGTCAGAAATCTCGCACCACGTGGGAGAACTCATTCATTCTGTGTATCTAGTATATTCTAATCTATATAATTTCTTCGATGTCTGTTATCAGCTTGGATAAATGGGCCTATTTGCTATTATTTATGTGATGATTTTTGTGTCCCCAATATTTGGTGGGAAGGGAGTCAAGTCTTTGGAGCATCTCTTCACTGTTAAGGAACAGCAATCAGGAGAGTGGCTTGAACTTAAAATTTATTTCCCCTAAAATAATAATACGATAGTGGAGAGATGTAATTTTAGCCTAGTACCCTCTCCCCCTCTGAGAAGAGCAGATCAATGTCCTCTCAATATCCTGCTCCCCTCCTACCATGAATTAAAGTTTCTCTTGGAGAAGGTTAGGCAGAGAAGACTCTAGAGATCTATCTGAAGCATGTTTATACAGGCACATGTGGATACAAAAACACACATTTCACACTTGCAATTATTCCCTAATTATTTTTGTCTCTCAACATTCTCTTTCACATCCCCACTGCTTTCTCTGTTTGGAAATCTAAATCAAACTCTGTGTGTGTGTGTGTGTGTGTGTGTGTGTGTGTGTGTGTTTTCAACTCTTTTGTCCATCCACTCCCCCTGCCCTTTCCTCCATGTTTGCATAATCTTCTTGATGGGGTCTAGGCTCTGGGAACCCCCTTGAACTCTCCTTGAATCTTCCCATTTGATCTGGTGCTCACCCGAGCCCAAAAGCCTTCCATTATCACTATGCCCAAATCTCTGTTACCTTTAACGTAGCCTAGCTCTCCATTGTCTGTTATCTCCAGCCTTCAGCTGCTTCCCACCCTTAATTCTCTTCATTCCTGGTATCTGACTTCTAGTCACCCCAGCCTACTGGCCATTCCCATCAAGATCTTCCCTGGACTCCTCCTCCCATCACCGCAGGCTACTTGCCACCCCTACGTCCTTCCCACCATTTTTCTGTATGTAAGATTCATCTTGCCTCCATGAAGATTCCATCTAGCTCAGACTCAATCTGGCCCACTGGCATTAGCGATACAAATGCTCAGGCCCCTCATGAGTCTACCAAATATGGCAAATCTTTAGTAAACTTTGTTTTTCTTTAGCTGAAAGAAGGCTTGGGTCAAATTCATTCGGGCAGGACCGAGTCCAGCATTCCTAAACCTCAACATTCTCACATACTCCATTTGTAAACATAGGAGTCTTGGGAATGGTAGCACCTCCCAGACAGCCAATTCTTCTTCTGTACCAGTACTTACAGTCATCATGTGGGGAGGTGGCTCATATGGAGAAAAGGCCAGCCATCCCCATCAATAGCCAACCAACTGCCACCCAGGGAGCAGGCAAGGCAGCCTAGATTAAGCACCAGGACACCCTGAGGGAGCAACAGAAGGCAGCATATGCCAGGCAAGACAAATCTTTATCACCATTTGACCGCCATCTCCTCTCAGACCTTGAAGGAGACAGCACCAGACCCCGAATCCAAAAGCCTGAGGAGCTTCCAACCCACTGTCCCAAACCATCATCCTGGAAAGGAATCCCTCTGGAGATACAACCTAGTAACCGGTCCTGCGGGTGCTACAGCTGCATCTTTTGAAGACCAAAAGGAGAAAGCTCTCGTCACCAGTCACCAGTGTCAAATGGTTCAACATCAGGAATGGATGGGATTTCATTAGTAGAAATGAAATTAAAGGCATCTGCTTTGCTACTCCACCTAAGGATCATGGGACTTTTCCATCTGACTTGCAGCCGAAACCTTCATACGTGTTGTCTCTCCACACCACATCACCGCCCCGCCCCGCTGCCACCCCCCAATCAGAATGTGAGCTCCTTGAGGACAGGGACTGCCTTATTCTTCTATTTGTATCCCCCATGCTCAGCACATAATAAACTCTTAATAAAGGCTCCATTCATTCATTCATTTCTTCTAGGTATAATCTATAGGAAAATATTTTTTTGTTCACAAAAACTTGTTTATTAATATTATTTGAACTTAATTTGATATGGCTAGACATTGCCTAACCAAAAAGCTTATAGTAGAGGTCAGGCTGACCTCAGAGACCTCCAAGAAAGCCAGCTGACTGGAGGGAAAGGGTGAATCCTACCTACATCTCAGATCCCGCCCGATGCCTGTTTTGGGCTCTCCAAATTTGAATATTTGTGCTTACTAATATACATCTTAATGGACCTTCCTCAGCAACCACTTCCTTTATAAAACAGTTTGTGTGCAGTAGTTGCTCTTCTCTGAAACCCTATAGAAAGTAAAGCTTGAAGAGACTGAGGAGGAAGACTTCTTCCAGCTTTCCTCCTCTACCAAATAAATTGTTTTTTCTAAAACTATTTGAGATTTTGAGGTTTGTTCTCATAACTAACACTTCTTTGTGGAAAATCCCCATTTTCCCTTGAGAATGATTGTGATTGTTACAACGTTATTGACTCTTTCTTTGGGGACATCTCTAGATCTGAAATAACTTTTTTTGGCACTAGGAGGTATTTTCTTTGATTTACTCTCCTACTTTAGGTCATGAACTAGAGCTTTGTGCCGGGGCCACGCGCCACCACCTGACGCACTTTTGAGGGAAAGTGAGGAACCTGGATCATCTAGATTCTTGTGCTGATTTCCATCTCCCTCTGATTTGGGGGATTCTGAACATGGCATCTTAAGGGTCCTCTGCCATTTCAGCACCTTATGGCCCCTGGACCTGCGCCTTCTCGATCTGGCGGTCACTGCTCACTGTGCTCCACTGTTCTCGAATGCTTCCGAGGTCCCTAACCTGGAGCTTTCTCAGAAAAGTCTTCAGCTTTTGCTCTATCGGGACACGGAGCCTTGCGTGCTACACGCGTCCCTGTCCTGTCTCTTGTCAGCAATGGCACTGGCTTTGCTGGCGAGCTCAAGTTACTCGGGCTTCTGGTTGGTCTTTTAATGGAGGAAGTCGCTGTAGGTTTCATCGTACTTTTCGATCCTTCTTTGTTCTGGTGTGAACTTCGTGGTCTTGCTGGAAGAGGTCTGTGGGAACTGGGACAGACTTACTCTGATTCAGAAAGCCGTCTTGGACAGAAATCCAAAACTCAGATTTGTATGCTGGCCTCAGCTAGCTAGCTCAAGCAGATTCACAGGAGAGGTGGTCATCAGAGAAAGATAAATAACCCAAAGTGAATCAACAGCCAGTAGATAGATACAGCAGACTAAGTTTTAGAGCCACTAAGGATCTAGGAGGAAGAGTGAAGTGAGCAGAACCAGAACACAGTGATGAGAGTAACACAAAGACTTCAGAACCTGGGGCAATGTGGTGAATGAACAATCAGGACTTCCAAAAATAAAGCATGCTTCCTTCTTCCTGGAAAAGAAGGGATGTGTGAAGAATATATTTTCAGGTATAGTGGCCAGTTGCTCAAGCGGATCCTTCATGAGTTGTGTTCTTCCAACTTCCAAGAAGAAATTATAGGATGTAAAGACCATTTGGATAATTACTAATAACTGAGGAAACCATCTGAGCTATATGGATTATTAGCAAAACAGACATAGGAAATGGGGCAATGGAGTCTCCAGTCAGTCCAAAGACCTTGAATACAGAGTGGAACGGATTTTTATGTATTCAAAGCAATTAATCGAATAAGAGCAAGGAACTAAAATAAAACAATTAACAGGATACAAAATTAGGTAATCTGATCTCTAATTGGAGGAAAGATTAGAGGCTTTCTAGTTTGGGATTGGGGAAGAGTTTTGGTAGAGTCGGCAGTGGGTTTCAGGGTCTTTCTTTTCCCAGAATTGAGAGATGCTGTTTAATTGTATCCACTTGCATTTATGAAACAATACATGGCTTATACCGTCTAGTTTTCCATGGATGACTTGCAAACAATACGGAAGATAGCACAAGATAGAGTTAGTGTTCGTGAAATAGAATCTAATTGATTCTCTCGATTCCCACACCAAACGAACTCCATGTTGTAACTAGTCATCACTGTTTTGTCAGTAACAGAGACAAGGTGCTGTTAAGGTCTTAAAGGGAATGTGAAGTGTCTGCGCTTTATTACTCCTTTAGGATGAGTGAAAGAATTCTTACGTAACTTTTTGATGGACCCTGCAGGACCCTGGCAGCATTTAAAAAGCAAGGCATACTCTCCAAGGAATGATTTGAGGCCTAGTTGATCCGTCAGTCATGAGAGCAGTTCAGAAGAGAGCCTACTGTGAGAAAAGAATCTGGCTTTCCAGGAAGTTCTAGCCTTTAGGGAAAGTATTTCTCTCTTTGCCAATTGGCTCATCATCAGTCATCTTGTGGTGAGCAAGTTGATCAACAACCCCCCAAAGAAGAGGCCCACAGAGCCCATCTGTGGAGGTGAGAGGGAGTCAGCAGCGAGAGTTAAGAACAGAGAAGAGGAAGCCCAGCCAAAGCCCCCGTTCAGCAGAGACACCAGTCTAGGGAAGAACAGTAAGAGGATACCATAGGGACACCAGGGGCCCTGCAGTGCCACAAGTGAGTTTCCTTGCCTATCCCTATATGCCTAGCTACAGGTATACTTTGTGTGAGCACACAAATTCTTTGTGCGTTTGTGGGAGGATGTGTCTTAGTCATAATCTCCATTCATCCTCACAACAACCCTGGGAGGGAGATGCTATCATTATCTCTATTTTACAGTTGAGGAAACTGTTCCAACAATCCAGCTAGCAGCTGCTGGTGCGGGGGGGGGGGGGGGGGGGGGTAAAATCAACAACAACCAGTTCACACAATGCTGCAAGCACAGGTTTTTTGATCTGCTTTACTAATGAAAGCAAAGTTAAGGGGTTAACAAGCTTACTTTAATTCAGCATACAAATATCATTCACTTAGTTCAGGGGGAAAAGCCAGCACCCTGAACTTCAGAGCAAATACAAACCAATTACAAACATACATTTATAAACAGACCAAATACAATTCATAGTTACCAAGAAAACCATCAATATGTGAGTTCAGCCGGAAGGCCCTTACAGTGGCCTCCCAGAGTCCCACGCCTCCAGGAGTGAGAGCAAATTACTATTCTTTTTATACATTTCCAGAGGTCACCAAACATCATCTGAGTGACCAGAACTTAGGCTCCTATGATTGGCTCTGGTGTCAGCACCTCCCTTTATTGGCCCCACCCAGAGCCCCACCTTAGTTACCAATTCACACCCACATAGGCTTAGCACCTAATAGATAGGGGTTTGGGCCTGGGGCTTAGCACCAAGTAAGACTCCATCAAAGACACTGAATTAATCAAAGGAAACAAAGGCCAAACTCTTCAAGGGCACTTGGCCGAACAAGTGCTAAGAGCCCATCCTGATCCCCAATACAGAAACTGAGGCAGACGGAGGTGAAATGACTCGCCTGGATCTGAACTCATGAGTTATCTTGTTACTAGTGCCTCTGGTCTCAGTGCTCTCATTGCTACAATTCATTCCCCTTTTCTAGAAAGAAAACTAGCACCTGCTGGCCTTTGTCTTGTGTCTTATTACCAGAGCTGATAGAGCTCTAGGGAAACGAGTGAATCCAAACAGAGATGGGGAGAGAAATGAGGAGAGAGAGCAACAGGGAGACCGCAGAGTTACTGACTTCCCCTAGGGAATTACAAAAACTTTGGTGTCCCTCTGCAATAGTACTATTCCTTAGTCAGCTCAAGCAGATTTCTAGGACAGGTGGTGATCAGAGAGAGATGAATCATTGTGAATTGAAAGCCAATAGACACAGAATAAGTTTTGGAGCCACCAAAGCTCTAGGAGTACAAGGAAAGGATGCATCAGTGGGTATTCTATGTGGACTCCTTTTTAAAATTTTTCATTGTTCCTTACATGAGAGTTCCTCATTTCCTTTTTCTTTTTTTGGCAGGGGCAGAGGGGAAGGCAGGGCAATTGGGGTTAAGTGACTTGCCCAAGGTCATACAGCTAGTGTGGCAAATGTCTGAGGCTGGATTTGAACTCAGGTCCTCCCGACTCCAGGTCTGGTGCTCTGTGCCACCTAGCTGCCCCCAGTTCCTTGTTTTCAAATGTATGCTGCAGCCAGCTAATGCTTCCCTGTTTCTATGGCAGGCAGTAGGATATGAGGAGACAACTATCATTACGTTCGAATTTACCTATGGGTGAGGATTTACTGAAGAGGATGCCCTATGCCACTTGTGGTAACTTTTAGGGTCCTCCAGCCCCTCTGAGTTCAACACAGTGGTCTTTAAATCTTATGGGGGTAGTAGGGGAACTCCTCTGCCTCTGTATTTTCCCTAACACGCCATCAACACTGTGTATCTATGTGTTCATCTAAAATAACTCCCCATAGAATATCGAGCTACCAAACCACAGTGGTAAATGAAGCAGCTCTTACCATTAAAAAATAGGTGAAGAAGCCTTGTGCCAAGGAAAACGCGTAGCTGCCTAACTTAATAAAGCCACCCTTACAATAACGCCCACTCCATGCCCCTCACTTCCCAGATATAGGCTCCACGGACTCAGAATTCTGAGGAAAGTGTTGGGGAATGGAGGACATGGGGGACGGAAGCTGTGAGAGTAGACGATAAGGGTTCTGTCTGTATTCCCCCCTCCTTTGGAAAACTCAGGGCTCCTATCAGGCCAGCATTTCCTCCCCTCTCTCTTCCCCCTCCCCTTCCTGTTCTTGCCCAGCATCTTGCCTCTCTGTAGAGTGAGCAGATAGACCTCCTGGCAGAAACTATGAATTCGAGGAGCTCATGGGAAATGGTGAGTAGTGGGAGAGAAAGGTCCTACCTGAAGACCAGAAAGGAATGTTGACCTAGCTGGGGTGGAGGATGGTTGGGTTTTTCAGTCTGGCGGATTGAAGGTGGTGGTAGTAGCAAAGAGCCAGTTGACTAAAGTGGTGGATGCTTGGATTTGGAAAGAAACAAGTCTAGTGGGGTTGAGTGGGGAGATGAGAAATGGGGGTCAGAGGAAGAAGACACTTGAGTCCTCTGGCGGTAATCAAGGGTTGAAGAAATAGTATGGAGAGACTTAGGGCCAGACACCTGGGTCCTGGAGAGGCTTTGGGGCTGAAGGGCTGGACACCTACGTCTTTGGGAGGATTAAATGCAGGGGAATAAGGGAGACATCTTTGCCCAGCAGCGGTTCGGAAAAAGAAGGAAATTAAGAGACTGGGAAGGGAAGGGGTGAAAAGTCAGGAGACTGGGTGGGTCTGATCTTGGCTTCTTCTAGAATCTGGAATGTGAGAGAATAGGGAAGGAATCACCACACCCTCTTTTCCCCTTCCACAGGACCCCAAGCTACTCTTAGTCCTCCTCTTCCTTCTCCTCCTGGGCCCCTCTCATTCCCAAGCTCCCTGTGAGACCCATAAAGTGGATAGCAAGCTGGAAACCAACTGTGAATCCCTTCGTCTGGAGTCTGTGCCATTGGAGCTGCCCCCAGACACTACTAATCTCTTCCTTCAGAATAATAACCTGAAATCCTTCTCGACTTCTTCCCTCAGTCTTCTAACTCGACTCACTGAGCTCAAGTTAGCTAAAAATAATATACGTAACTTGGTGGCAGATGGGAAACTTCCACTCCTCTCAAGCCTGGATCTCTCTGATAATGACCTACGGACTCTTCCCCCATTAGGGCCCTCTCTCCCTTCTCTCACATTGCTTGACCTCTCCAGAAATGCCCTAGAATCTCTGTCTCCAGAAGCTCTGACTGGTCTGGATGGCTTAGAGAACCTCTACCTTCAAGGCAACAAGCTGAGGCATCTGTCCTCAGAGTTTCTGAAAGGAACACCCAAACTCCAGAAGCTGAACCTGGCAGACAATTACCTAAAACATCTGCCAGCAGACCTGTTGGCAGGTCTCGATGATCTAAACACACTCTTCCTACAGAATAACCTGCTCTCTGTCCTTCCCCCTGGCTTCTTTGGGACCCTTCTCCTGCCTTATGTCTTCCTCCATTCCAATCCATGGAACTGCAACTGTGAACTTCGATACCTACGTCTTTGGCTACAGGAAAATAAGGGTAATGTCTACCTCTGGAAGCAAGGTGTGGATGTCAAGATCATGACTCCAGATGTTGACAGTGTACAGTGTGAGATTCCCTCTAGGACACCTGTCTACATCTTCTCTGCGGATTGTTCCACTGCTGAGGATTATGATTATGGCCACTATGAGTATGATGGGCCAATTGGGAGAAGGGTCCTAGAAACTGAAAGTACCAGTAGTTCGACCACCATCTCCCTGGAGCACTCCACAGTTCTTAGTAGCTCAAAAATGACCATGACACATCTCACCACATCCCCAATCACCTTAGAAAAAAACACATTCCCAAGTACCCGAAGGTCCACCATATTCCCTAGCAGCTCAGAAACAACTCTGTTCCCAACAATGCCAGAACTCATTAAGTTCCTGATCTCCTCAGAAACTACCATGCTCCACATCACCCCTACACCCACTGCATTCTCAGAGAATCTGGAAACAGCCAGGTTCCCAACCTCTCCAGAAGCCACCGCATCCCCAGTAACCTTAGAAAAAACCACCTTGCCAAATGCCCAGAGGTCCACCATATTCCTTAACAACCCAGAAACAACTGTGCTCCCAACTATGCTGGAACTCACTAGGTTCCCAGAAACTACTACACTTCAGATCACCCCAGAAAATACCACATTCCCAGCTACCCAAGGGTCAACCATATTCCCTAACAGCCCAGAAACTACTGTGTTTACAATGCCAGAACCCACTACATTCTCAGAGAATCTGGAACCAACTGGGTTCCCGTCTCCAGAAGCTACCACATCCCCAGTAACCTCAGAAAAAACCATGCTCCAAACCACCCCAGAGTTTGTCACATTACTAAACACAAATTCCACTGCACAGATCTCTTCCATGCCTGTTACTTTCCCCGGTCTCTCTTCAACTTTAACCCTCCTGAAGTCCACTATCTCCCCACCAAATGAAGTCGTGGCTCTAGGAAGCTTAGGGGATCCCAGTGACTCCTCCCCTCCCCTTTCCATCTCCTGCTGCCTTCTCTCTTGCAGGTTCTACATCTTTGGAATAGTGTGGATTCTGGTCTCTTCCCTTGTTCTCACTCTCTTTTTAGCTCTTGCCCAGCCCCCACCTCACCTGCCAAGGACCCATGCCTTTATGGAGCACATCCCCAAACCACGTGCCACTGTCCACCTTGAACTCCTTAAGGGCAAGCAGGTGATAGTCCCCAGAGCTTGCCTCCTTTTCCTTGAGGGTTCAATACCCTCCTTCCGTACTAGACTCTTTCTGTGGGTACGGTCCAGTGGCAGAGTGGGACCTCTGATTCTGAAGAGGAAACCATCTGCCATAAGCCTGGGTCGAGGGGAAGACCTGCTGGGGTCGGTCAGCATCAGATATTCAGGACACAGCCTCTGAGAAGGTCTCCTATAAACAAACCCTGTCATGCTCAGGTTCCTAGACAGAATCTAGCACCCTGAATGACTTGGGAAAGATCAGTGCGGATGTGGCATGCCCTTCTGAAATCTAGGGGCAGCATCTGAACCCATAATAAAAGTTTCTTCTAGTCATCAGTTCTTAATGTGTGTATTGGGCAGGGGTGGGGTGGGAGAGATTTGGGGACTTGGGGGTGTTAAGATATACTGGTGGGCTAGAAGGACCTGCTTTGCCACTTTCTCTCCATCACCACAAATTCTGAATATGAAGTAGTGGTGGGACATTCAAGAGATGTTCCAAAAGCACTTGGAGATGGGGCTGGATTCAAGTGAGTAACAAAGCAGAGGCCAGAGATGATGGGAAAGAAGACTAAGCCGGTGATAAGGGGGAAGCATTGGAGGAAGTAGATATGAATAAAATGGGGATACAGCATTAGGAGGGAAAAGACTGAATTTCTAGGTCACATGCATTAACATTTTTTTAATTGCAGAGAAGTTTAGCTTTTTCTGAAGTATGAATTTCCTGATGCTCCTTCCTCCACACCACTTGGTGGGATACTGTCCCGCACCCCGCCCCAGTAGAATCCTTTGGGTAAGAGGAAAGATTGTTCTCCTGGAACCCCAGGGTCCTCCACTGCTAACTTCCTATACCTTAAAATCTCCAACATTTTATTCCTTGGAAAGACTTTCTCCTCCTGATACCTTTCAAAATGAATCCCAACACAGACCTTTCTCCTTCCTTCAGACATCTTCTTTCTGGACCACCTAACCTCCTCTCCCAGTACCCAGCACAGACAGAAGAAGTATTTAGAATTTCAGCCCCAAAATTGTTTCCTGAGATTCAGCTCCACATCTCCAACTGCTTTCAAGACATCACTTCTTAGATGTCCCACTGTTTCAAAATTTCAAAATCCAGACAAATCGTAATTTCCCCAAGCCTTCCACCCACCTCTATTCGACTTTACTATCATCAAAGGAAATACCTTCCTCAGTCATCCAGGCTCAAAACATCAAAATCCCTTTACTATGGAATGTTGCACCAGGTTCAAGTCTGACTTCTCTTACACATTGATGTCAGACGTTTTAAAAAGGTCAATGTTAAAAAAAAATGATGTCCTCTCTACCCTTAAAGACTCTTTTAACGATCAACTTGGTTAACTTTAGTTTGCATCCAGGTTAAGTAGCCAATGTTCATATCCATATTTACATTTTCATTTTACAACTGCAACCCCCACCCCCAATGTTTATCTTTTACAGCTAAAAGGCCAAAAGATGCATCCCACAGTTTATCTTTTATGCCTATTTACCCTATTTCCCAACTGGCTGTAGCACAGAATGCCTTCTCTGACAATAATAACCGCAGAACATCAGAGCTATAAGGGGCCTGTAAGATTGCCGAGCGCAATCTCATACACCCCACAACCAAACAGCTAGGTTAGCTGTTTCCCTGTTCCTGAAACACATCTTATTTCTCTCCTTTCCTTCATCTTTGTAAACCCTAACCAATCTACAGGTTGGATTTAAGTCCCCGCTCCCTCCCCAATGCTGCCTATTGTATCCCTCGATGGATCAAGGGCTTCCCTGCTGGCAGCAATTTGTCCCAGTCTCCCAAGAGGCAGGTGTTCATCACTAGAAGGACTGGCCCCCATTGCTCACTGGTCCCATCCACCCTTCCTTCAGGCTAGGAAGTCAATTTGTCTCCCTCATTCTTCCTTGTAGCATTTGGGCTTCAGCCCTTACAAAAGACATCCTTTTCCCACCCCAGTTCCCAACAAAAGCAGAGACTATGAGAAGTGCAGAATGTTTCCACGATCCCAGAAAAACAGTTGAAGTAATGACAAATCCCTTACCGTCGTGAAATATAGTTTCATAAAATCATCATATATTTTTCTCATCATTTTTAGGATTAAAAAAAAAAAGGCATAGACAACCTGTTCCCCAGGAACTCAATCAAAGCAGCCCCTGTCCTCAGGCTGAGGGAGGTTACGGTACCTAAGCATGTAATAGTGGCAAACACCTCTCTTTTCCTACCTCTTCCTTCCTTATAACTGTCACTTGTAATGAGAAATGAGAGAACATATGTAGTGTGGAGGGGCCCTGCTCTTAATCAGTGTGAAAGTTGAACAGATACCAAATTTCAACCCTGTTTCTTACTAGGCCCTTTGCTAGGGATGGGGACTAAGAGAAGTACTCTTCTTTACCATGAGGCCTCCTTGGCTACACAGGCACTCTTCACTGCTTCCTTCCTCTTTTCTCTCCTACTAACTTAGTTTCCCTGCTTGGGAAGCAAGCAGAAATACTCTCATCAGCCAACTGTACTGTGGAACTTAAAACTATCCAGGCTGTTGCTTCTGCTGGGACCTCTTCCCTCCTCCACGGGATGTTTCTGGGGTGGAGGGCCCAAGAGTTAATGAAGACAAGTCCCAGGCTCTTTGGGGGGAACCTAGAGGCCACAGGAAAAGGGAAGTAGAGTCCAAGCTGGAACAGGGGACAAATCAAAGTCCTTTACATCAGAAGCAACCACATTGGTGGGGAAGGGGGAGGAAGAGTGAAGGAGTTGGGGGAAATAAATAGAATGGTAGTATGAGGGGGGCAGAATCCAGACATCCCCTTTGGAAGGTGAACATATGGTAAGGGCTGGGAGGATTGAAGCTCATGGAGATGTGGGCTGGGAGGGACCCCTCAGATCCCCATTCCTGAGAGCCATGTCCTCCTGGTCCTCAGGCACCCTTGAGACTCCTCAACCACTGAGAAAGAGCTTCTTGTAGGCTTTGTTCATCTGCTCCAGGAAGATAAAGGTGAGGACAGTATGCGGGCCAAGCCGGGCATAGTAAGGGGTGAATCCCTTCCACAGGCTGAAGAATCCTTCATATCGAATGACCTTCACCAGCACATCCTGTCAGGCAACAAGGGGTGGGCTTGGGGGATGAGAGGAACACCAACCCTTCCACACCCATGCAGTTCCTCCCAACCAAGGGACCAAGTAGGAAGACTCCCAGGCATTGGTCCCTGAATGAATACAGGCCAAATGTTTTACACATTAGCTTATTATATGTCGGATGAAGAGGTAAGTGAATCACTTCCCTCAATTCTCCCAATTCTCACCAGTCCATTCTTGTACTCAGGCTTCCCATCAATCATTCGCATATTCTGGATCCTGGGTGAACACAAAAAGGGGTAAATAAAAGGTTAGAGCTGTGGAGAAAGCTGGGGCCTGGGTGAGATGGAATGGAACCAAGGTTTACAACCTTTAATCATGGATTTAAAACAACGATAGCCCTTTCAAGTTTTCTAGCTTCATTCCGCCATATTACAGATGAAAAAAAGCGACCAGGTAGTCTTGATTTCAAGTCCAGAGCTCACAAAACGGTATCCCTGGTTTGTTGTCCTACTGAGCCATCATCTCCAGCTGAACAATGTGGAAACCCAAATATCCCTCCACCCTTTGCCTTAGAGACCCTGAGCCTACCTGGTTTTAACAATGTCCACAGGCATAGAGGCTGCTGTGGTGACTAGACCACTGATCATACTGGCGCAGAAATGACAGAAGATGTTGTCAGAGAAGTGCCCTACAGGAGCAAGAGAAAGAGACACGTCAGTTTAAATCCTTGGAATGTCTGGAGCAGGAAGGACTGGGGACCAGATGCTCAGGTGGGTGGGGAAGGTTTGGAACTCACCTGAATCTAAAAGAAACTGTTTAGACTGTGAATAAGAAGCAAGCTGGGCAGCATTGACGACGACGGCTCTAGCCATGGTAGGGATACAACCCTAGCGTTAAGAGAAAAAGTAACGTGTCGGCCCCCCATCTCCTTCTGGGCCCCCTTATCTCTTCTCCCATGCTCTCCCCTAATCAATCAAGCCTCTTCCACTCACCCTCCAAAGGGTAAGGACCCCCTCTTCCCGGGCAATCCTCAAGAGTGCATCAAAAACATTTTTGTAGCCTCTGCGCTGATCCAGTGGCAATCTGCAGAGAGAGAGGTTGAGAATGGGAGAGGAGGGCGGGAGAGAAGATGTGGGAAGGGCCAAGGTCATGGGATCACCAAAGGGCAATTCTACTCTCTTTGCATTACAAAGAACCACAGTATCTTCAGAGTCAAAAAGTCAATCCCTTTATAGCTGAAGACACAGTCCAGACCTGCCTAAAATTAGAGTGGAAGTAGTGGAACTAGAACCTGTGTCTCCTAATGGACAATTCACTGCTTTTCCCAGGCTAACGGCCTAGAGAGAGGCTGGGGTCCTGGGTCCTTAGGTAGGATTTAGGCATGACTCACCGACCATCCGCGGTCATACGAATCAGGGCAACTTCAGCAGGTGTTCCCACAAAGGCTCCTGTGGCGCCTGCTGTCATGCCAATCACAGCCTTCAGCAAGAAGCCAGGGGGTGTCCCATCTGCCCCAGTCAGGCGCTCAAAGAGAACAGTGTAAATGCCAAGGCGAGTAGTTGTGTAGGTGGCCTGGCGGAGGAGCCCAGCGGACAGCCTGATGGAAGGAGAAAGCAGGTCAGGAACAGGAGCATCAAGGCCCAATGGGGAAGGGAAAGCCCTTTCCTCGGCCCTTCCTTCTAACAGCTCCGATGAGAAGAGCTGGGCACGGTGCCACACAGCCGCTGGGGGTGATTCACACGCCTCTCCTACAGCGCCTGCCCCCTTCCTTCCCCCAAAGGCCCAGACCTCTAGCTCTCAGGCCCCCAGCCCCGGAATTACCCCGTGTAGATGCCTCGAAGCCCTTCGTTCCTCAAGATGCTGGTGAGGGCATGGAAGCTGGTCTTGTATTCCCGGGTCTTGGCCCCTTCCCCACTCAACTGCATTCGGTTCTTCACCAGGTCTAGAGGCTGCACAAAAACGGTGGCCCCCATCCTGAGGTGGGGGACAAGGGGGCTCAGAGACAGGCCCTCAGGAGCCATGTAAGAGTGGACGGGCCGCCTATGCCCACCGGGG
>CM053627.1:205832784-205860867 GCA_028646595.1 Phalanger gymnotis
CCGGGCCGGGGCGGGGGGGGGGGGAAGGGGGTCGCGCAGCGTTCGGGGCCGGCTCGTCGGGGTGCAATGAGCCGGGGATCGGCAGGCCCGAGAAGGGATAGAAGTGTAATGGGGGCTCCGTGAAGGAGGGCCACGTGTCAGGCAGTCCGGGGCAACCGTGCAGCGTGGGGGCTGCAGGGGGGAAATGGACCGAGGGTAACGTCGGCGCTGCCCCCAAGGCCGATCCGGAGTGCTGCCCCGCCGGTCCCCGGAGAAGGGCCCGGCTTCCAGCCCGGGCTGGTGTGTGGGGAGGAGAACGCTTACCCAGCCAGGCCCCCGAACAAGAACTTGACCGACTTGGGGGACGTGCGGGGCTTTAAAGCCACCTCGCCGCCCCCAGGAGTCGCCGCCGCCGCCGCCATGTCCACTAATGCCCAGCTGCACCCGGGACTGGCGAGCGCGCGCCCCCACACGCACCCAAGGTGACACTGCGCGCGCGCGCACGCGTCCTTGCTTTCACTCTTCCCGCCCGCTCTCTACAAGCCCAGGCAGCCCCGCCTTCTCCCCAGCGCCGGGGCCAGCCCCACCCCCACTTCGGCTGGAGGCTGGCACGCAGGCGCACAAAAAGGCGACCAGGAAGAGGATGGAGCCGGAGTAGTGAAGCACAGGAATGGAGGCGGAGCTTAGAGAATATTGTTGGGAGTGGGAGTGGGTTTGAGGTTCTTGAAGAAGGGCGTAAATAAAGAGCTGGGTGAACTGAAACAAACGTGCGGTCCATAGGGCATAGGCATTACTAGTACGGAGGTTCCGGGGAATCAGGGAAAGCGGGACAAATCTCGTGAGATCCAGTAAGCCGGGGAGTGACCAGGAACATTCTCGCGACATTTCTCTTTAGTGTTTGGAGGATTGGGGAAGTGAGAAAGCTCTCGCGAGACTTAAATGAACCTGAGGTAGCGGCGGCGGAGCCAGCAGCCCTGGGAGGGAGTAGAGGTTTGTAAACTGGGAATCCCTGGGGGTAACGGGAGTGGAAATCTTCCTAGCAGAATGGGAAGGATTTTGCAGGAGGTTTCTTTGGGCACCTAGGCATCCTCCCCATCTGTAGCTATCCCTGTCGCCCTCATTCCCTGCTTTAACCCGCTGGCCCGGTTTTGATGTCCCCTGGGCCCAGGTGTTGGGGGCCGGAAGTCCCTTTTAAGGGATTAGGTCCGGGGAGGGGGGAGTGCCCTGCAGCTCCGGAAGTGCCCCTTGTCGCTTCTGTCCTTTACCGGAAGTTCCTCCTTTCATTTGGATTCCCCCCTTTTACCCACCAACTACAAAATTTGAGTGGACCTAGAGGCCCCTACTGCCCCACCTGGTTCAGAACTGTCATCTCCCCCCACCCACACGCCCCAGTACCACGGGGAGTTCGGGGTGAAAGATTAGATTACTCGGCCGGGGTGGGATATACTTGGGGTTTGGGGGGTGGGCTTGGGGCACTACAACAGAACTCCATGCTCTTTTTGGCTACAGGACTCCGTCCTCCCCAACCTGCGGCTGCTGCTGCTACCATGCGTCCTGAGGCCTTCCCGTTCCCTGTGCTAATGGCCACCGTGCTATGGGGGATCACCCCCACTTGGGGGCTCATCCGAGCCGTGAGTCTGGGGACCTGGGCCCAGGG
The DNA here is from genome assembly GCA_028646595.1 of Phalanger gymnotis. Classification (NCBI taxonomy): domain Eukaryota; kingdom Metazoa; phylum Chordata; class Mammalia; order Diprotodontia; family Phalangeridae; genus Phalanger; species Phalanger gymnotis. The sequence goes on from CM053627.1 coordinate 205,834,421, forward strand.
TGAGCTGAGCTTAGGACAACAGGTTCCCTATGCAGAGTGGATCCCCAACCTTTTCTTACTCCATGGGTGTTAGAATAATAGATTGGGAGCCAAAGGACCCGAATTCTCCCTCAGTTACTACCCTTGTTTAATTACTGCCCGTCTTTGGGCCTCAAGTTTCTTCATTTGCTACATGAGAGGTTTGGACTAATTCCCCTTCTAGTTCTAAATTATATATATCCAATATTAGGATTGGAGCAGGGAGAGGAAGGGAGGGGGTAGGGTTTCATTGGGAATGAAGGAGAGCAGTGAGTCTTATGTTCCCAGACCTCCGACCACAATGCCAGCATGGACTTTGCAGACCTTCCTGCTCTTTTTGGGGCTTCCCTGAGCCAAGAAGGGCTCCTGGTAAGATGCTTATCCTCTAGAAGTTTGGATCCAGGGGGCAAGAAGGGCTAGGTGAACAGTAAGCTTAGTGATACAATGGGAAGAGGACTGCAGCTAGAGTAAGAAGACCTAGTTTGGAAACATGAATTTGTAACTTTGTATCTCTGTGACATTGGGCAAATCACTTTTGTTCTCTGTGGCTCAGTATTCTCATCATTCTCATCTGTAAAGTGAAAGGGTTAAATTAGGTTGGGGGTCTTGGAGTTCGTGAACTTTTTTTTTTTTTTACTATTTTGATGACTTCAAGTACGATCGAATCCTTTTTATTTCATTTTATGACTTAAAAACATTGTTCTGAGAAGGCTTCACCAGACTTTCAAAGGGGTCCATGACACAAATTAAGCCCTGGACCAGATGACCGAGAAGGTGCTTTTCCATATTTTATAGCCAGAACTATATGGCAATGTGTCATAACTTTATGGCAGCACATATTTAATTGGTGCTAGATTGGAGAAATTGATAGTTTGAACTTGGGAAAGGGAAGAGAGTTTATAATCAAGTTTAAGGATTATTTCCTGGGAGAGTGAATAGTAGGGTAGGGTTGAGATATAGAGGTAGGTATCCTGAGCAAAAGTTTGTCCTTCAGAAAGCTTGGAGTCAGGTTGATATGAAGTATGGAGGGCAGCATACACTAGAGAAAGAAGTGGAGGATGAAAGTAGTTATCAGGGGAGAGGGTACTCAAGTGTGGAGGAATCTTACTGGAGAGTTTGGGATCATTATTCCAAAGGAGTTTTTGTTTAGAACTGGATGTTTCTAGTTAAGTTTGGTCTCTAGCTGCCTGGAGGAGATAGAGGGTAGAGATATTTGGATCCATCTGGGCAGGAGGAGCACCTAATCTTATTCCACCCCCAGGGATTCCTAGTGGAGGCTCATCCTGCCAATGCCTGTAGTCCTATTAACCCTCCACCTCTTGCTCCTACCAATGGTTCTGCCTTTATCGCCCTGCTTCGGAGATTTGACTGCAACTTTGATATCAAGGTGGGGAATGGGAATGGGGATGGTGGAAGGGTCTGGAGTGATTGGATAATGGTTACTCTGACGCCCCTTCATTCTCTCAGGTTCTGAATGCCCAGAAGGCTGGGTACAGAGCAGCTGTGGTCTACAATGTGAATTCCAATGAACTTTTGAACATGGTGTGGAATAGTGGTAAGAGTTGGGGCACCTGAGCACCTGAGTCCTTGAGGGGCAGGGGGAGGTGAAAGGAGGTGGGGATGCTGGGGTCCCTGGTGTGACAGTCCCATTCCTACAGAGGAAATTCAGCAGCAGATCTGGATCCCCTCAGTGTTTGTGGGAGAGACAAGCTCAGAGTACCTGCGCTCCCTCTTTGTCTACGACAAGGGGTATGATGTGTCTTCCTTTCCTCAGCCCTGATTCCTGTCTAGTGTGTTCCTAATCCCCTTTCCCCACCCTGGATCTTTTCATTCACTATTTTCCTCTCCACCTTGTGCTCCCCGCCCCCCCATTATTCTTTTATCTCAGTCTGATATACCATGTCACAGAGTCCCGAAGCTCTAGGGGGGAGTTTGAGTCCTTGCTCTTCCATTTCCTAAGCTTTAGGACTGTAGCAGGTCTCTCAGAGCCTGTTTCTCATTTGCAAAATATAAGTAGGCAGCTTTTATTGCCTATGCCACAGGTTTGTTGTGAGGAAGTTTTGTAAACCACTAAGTATTAGAGAAATATGAGCTTTTGTGCTTGAGTTTTTCCCTTCCACTTCCCATTCCTCCAGTTCTTGAATGCCCCCTGTTGCTATGCTGACTCCTCCCCTCCCCTCCCATTGTCCCTAGGGCCCGAGTCTTGCTGGTCCCAGACAACACCTTCCCTCTAGGCTATTACCTCATTCCCTTCACTGGGGTTGTGGGCCTGCTGGTTCTGGCCATGGGGGCTGTGCTGGTGAGTTAATTTTGGGCAAGGTCTGTTTTTCCAGGGGTTGGGAAAAGAGGCATAGCTTGGGAAGTCACGCCAACTCCATTGAGGGGAGAGGAAGAGTGGATTGAACTGGCCCGGCCTCTTTGATGCTCCCAGGGTGGGTTCCTCTCCTTTCTTCTGCCAGGTAGTGTCTCTCCTCTCCCCCTGCCAGGTAGTTCGATGTATACAGCACCGGAAGCGGCTCCAAAGGAACCGACTGAGCAAAGAGCAGCTGAAACAGATTCCCACCCATAACTATCAGAAGGGTGAGGCAGGGTTCTGGGATGACCTTTCATACAGGTCCAAACACTACTGAGGTCTGGGTATCAGTGTCTGGAAATAAAGAGATGGAAGGCAGGAAAGGCTCCATAGAGAGAAGGGGCAAAAGAGAAAAGGGGGGTAAAGGCAAGAAAAACCAAAATCCTTAGGCCTCGTGTCCATATAAGGCTAGAGCTGAGGCCTGACCCTTCCTTCCCCATTTCTGCTCATCTTCCCTCCTCCAAACCACTTCCCCCCACCTCTACCCCTAGCTGGGTTGGTCCTTTTGTTCCCATCACTTCTTACTCTCCCACTGTACCCCTCCATCATTGAGTTGTACCTTTGACCTTGGACAAATCTTTTTTCTTTCTCTTTCCTAGCCTCTAGTTTTCATGTTTTTTTTTTAAAATGGCTAGTTTTGGAAGGTGGGCCGGTAAGGTAAGGTAGATCGAATTGGATTAAGTTGAATTTAAGCGGCACATGACAGGAACTTTTTTAACTCTTGAATTTCTGTAGTTGGATTTAGAGAAAACACTTAGAACGGGACTTATGACAAGAGAGGTTATTAACCCTCAAACTAGAATCAAGTCTGTGATAGGCTGAATAGGGGGCCTTCATCTTTCTTATCCCAACTAGGTGATGAGTATGATGTCTGTGCCATCTGCCTGGAAGAGTATGAGGATGGGGATAAGCTGAGGATACTACCGTGTGCTCATGGTAAGGAATATTCTGCTCCCAAAGGTGCCATTACCTCATCTCCCTTCTTATATGACCCATTTCCTGTCTTGGTTGTTTCCTAGCCTATCATAGCCACTGTGTGGATCCCTGGCTCACCCAAACCCGGAAGACTTGTCCAATCTGCAAGCAGCCAGTTTACCAAGAACCTGGGGAAGGGGAGGAAGAGCAGGAAGCAGAGGAGGATGGGGACAGTGGAAACCCAGTCTCTGAGCGGACACCCCTTCTAGGCCCCTCTAGTACCCTCCCATCCTCCTTTGGTACCCTTTCCCCTGCCCTTCCTGAAGAACCTTCTACCTCCTCATCCTCCTCAGCTCTTGTTGTCTGACCTGAATTGGCACCTTTGAAGATTTCCTGGGCTAGGGCTAGGTCCTTCCCCTTCTACACCTTAACATTTTCACTGTTGGGTTAATAATAAAATTGCTTTGTTTTTGGACCAGGGGTGGGGTCTTTCTCAGGACCCTTCCCCCATGAACACCTTTAGTCCTAGTTGTTTTTCTTGAGTGGAGGAAGGAAAGGAAGGAAGGCTGAAATGCCTTTCTTTCCTAGTGCTCACTAGGAGGCTCCAATTTTCCAAAAGGGGAAAAGGCATGCAACCCCACCCCTTACAAGTTTTTGTAACACCTGAGACATGGGACCTCCCAGGACTGCACATTCCTGAACTGTTGCGCTTTTCCCTAGAACCCACAGCTGACAGTGCCAGCTCTTCTGGAATTCTCTCTGTCTTGGCAGATCCCAGTCCTCATCACACACACCTTTATTAGTAGAATCTTTTATTCATATTCCAATATAAGTTTCCAGAAAAAAAAACCAACAAAAATTTTTTCAAAAAAAAAAAAAAAACCAAAACAAAAAAACTTCCCAACTACACACAAGGAGGTTCAAAAGGAAAGGGGGGGGGTGCCTGTCCATCCAACCTGGCCCCCCCCAGGTGTAGTTTTGGCAGCAACAAGTGGGTGGGGGAATGGCCCAAAAAAACAATGGTGAGGGAAATGGTGCAGAAGCCTTGGGGAAGAAGAGGGGGCAGGGAGGGTCAGTATTGAGAGCGTCGAAGGTGGGAAGCCATTTCATAACACTTCTTGTTGATCATTCCCCCGTGGATACCTTCCTTCCCCATCAGCAGGACTAGCGCTAAGGACAGAAGAAAAGCAAGATTTGAGTACTCCCACCCTCTATCACCTGTAACGGCTTATTCAATAGCCTCCTGTGTAACCCCTCAGGCACGCTATGCAAGGGGAAAAACGGGAGAGGTGGAAAGGCTGCATTAGTGAAGGCACCCTCGTCAGAAAGTGGAGGGGGGTCACAACTTACTCTTGGCAGTCATGGTAACAGTGAGATTGAAGGTGGGAGCACCCCCAGTGCTCTTCGTACGAAGGTCCATGGTGTATTCTCCATCTAGCAGCAGCGAATCCCTGATCACCGAACATTTCTGGCCCCCGAGTGTCAGCCCATTTACGAAGAAAGTCGACCGATCTTTGCCAACCAATACAGCTACTTCAGCTGGCTATAGCATGGAAGAAGGGAGGCACATACAAGGGTGAAATTAGGAACCTAAGAACAGTGTAGTTTTCTGCCATTCCTCCTCCTGCCCTCTCGTGTGGATAATTGTTCCAAGTAAGTTTGGGTCTGAATTTAAACAGATAAATGTATCATTTCTTAAGAATTCACTTCAACGGGACCCTCCTCATCATTCTCCCCACAAAAGCTAAGTTTGGGAGAGTCAGCCCAAAACTCACTATGAAACTGTAAAGATGAAAGGCAGGAGAGCAGAGAGTCTGTGAAAGATGAGGGGTGTATCGAAGCACATGGCTTTTTCCCCTCAGGAAAGCAGAAGCAGAGGAGGAGGGGCCGGGGATAGAACAAAGCTGCTATGCCCTTATTTGGGCAAAGACTCAGCCAAGCTCAGAGTGGGGGCCCTGGATTCCTGGGTCTGAGAACATTAGTTGGTGGTTTGGGGCCCAGATGACAACTAGGGGTGGGAGCCCAATGCATCCCGCAAACTCGTTTGCTATCAGAAAACTTTTTTGTAGTAGTAGTGGTGCCAATCTCAGGGAGCTGGTAGCTCTCTCATATCAAAAAGAACTTCAAGCACCCCTTTCTCCCCTCTCCACACCCCCCACACCCTACCAACCCCACATCCGGCCACTGTACTCCCGGAAATCCCCACTTCAAACTTCCGCTCCCCCTCCCCACTTCCGGGCAAGCTAAACTGGGGAGAGCCCTCTGACCTTTATGACTCCCTATTCCACTCCCCCACCCCCAGCTAAACTTCCCCAAAACTTCCTTGTCCGACCCCACTCCAGACATTAAAACGGAATGGGGGAAGTGGAGAGGAATTCCTTTACCGAAATTTAACTACGGTGCACCAGCAGGACCCTAAAAGAGAAGGACCATGGGGAACTATGGGGGCTGAGGGGAAGTTGTAAGGAGGTGCTGGAAGTGGCAATGCCCTGGGAGAAGAGGGCTGGGCCGGGCCAAGAGTAGCCCTTAGGCACCAAGAAGCTCCCGGAGCCTCGGCTTCCTCCTCTTCCTTCCCCCACCCCGGGGGCGAACAATGGTGGAACGAGTGGGGGCGCGTATGCAAGCGACCGGAAGTGGAGGGGCGCCCCGCCATCCCCTTAAAAAAAAAGGTAAAGGGGGAAATCTCCCATCCACCCCGCCCCGCCCTGGGGGAGGCGGAAGTGTCCGATGAACCGGGCGGCTGGCGCCCCTCCCCGCCCTGTGCCCCGGATGTAACGCCCTCCCTCAGAACCGTGGTGGTGCTGGAACGATTACGGAGCGGGAGTCCCAGGAATTTGGGAGAAAAACGGTCAAAGGGGCAGGGCGGGTTTGCAATGCAACCTGAGAATCCATTTAAGGGCCTAGGCGCAAAAAGTCAGAGAAAAATGTGCTTATAGGTAAAAGCCAGGCCTTCGAGAAGAGGGAAGGATGGGAAACCACTTCTCTGGCCCTTGTCCCGTTACCCCGGCGCCAGCGTCTTCCGCGCTGCACCGAAGTGTCCCCACAACTAGCAAAATTCACTCACATCCTGTTAGCGCCCAGCCTGGCCGAGATTTCTAAGCCAAACCGACCCTCGGGCCCCCAATCTCTCCAGCTGTTCTGCTCCCTTAACTCCCCCATCCCCCCCACCAGCCCTTAAATTAAAAAAAAAAACCTGACCAAACCCCCAAATGCATCTCCCGTTTTCCAATGCACCCCAAAAAGGACTTTCTCCCCACAACAGCCTCCAGGCCCTAGCTTGCTCCCTTTCTATATACCGTGATATTGGCGAAGGTTTTCCCGGGTACGGCGGCCCAGACCGAGGGCGAGTCTTTATAGCCGACTATGGCCGCGTCCTGACAGGTCCCGTCCGCCATGAGGTTGTCGATGTAGGCGTTCCAACCGGCCATAGCGCTGGCGGTCTGGCTCTGCTGCTACTGCGGGCAGGGGGTGGCGGAGAGCTCGAAACACGCGCTGCTGTCCGGACTCGCAGCTCCGTTCTCTCTGCTGCCTTCAGCTCCGCTTCCTGCTAGTCGGGCTGCTCCTCCTCCCCCTTCCCCCCTCCTTTTTTTTTTTTTTTTTTGCAAACGACAGTGGAGGCGGAGCCGCTTCTTCCCCCCTCCCCCTCTCCTGAGACCCAAAACTTTGCAAATAACAATTTTTAAAACTACCTTCCCCCCCCTTCTCAGTAGCCAAATTTGCTGAGTGCAATAAAAAGACCTCTGGGCGGGAGCGGGGGTGGGAGTGTAGGGTTAGGCGGTTAGTCGCATTTTAGGGAATAAATCAAACTCCGGTAGGGGATAAGGACGGTGAAAATGGAGACTATGCAAGCCCCAAATTAACGCAAATCCTAGGAAGGTCTGGCATAAACCGGGTTAAATTTTTAACGCTCTCTTTCTACCCCAGCTCGGAGTGCACGGATGATTTACTGAGCCGCATGCGCTCCTAGGCCCAGGAGGAGCCGGAACTTAGGGAGGGCTGGGCGAGGCAGGCAGGGATGGAAGGAAAAGTCTCCTCCCCAGCGAGCAGGAGAGGGGTGGGGATCGTGGAAGTGGAAATTGGGATCGCTGTTGCGCCTGCGCGAGGATACCCATGCTCGGAATTTTTTTTTTTAACCGGGTAGGGAAAGAAACGTGTCTAGCTCCGGGTTCTCCGGTCGCTTCTCCCGCCAGTGCAGTCTTATTTTCTCTTATGGCAGGGACAAAGCAGATGCAAGGAAGGGTTATTAGGTTCCTACGCTGCCCCTTTGGGGTACGTGTGCCACTTTCCCCATCCCAAGCAGGCCCCACGCCGCTCTCTCCAGTCTGTAGTTTCCCTGGGCAAATATCCCTCCGCTTTCGGCGGGACGGGAGCCCCACCCATAGTGCGGGGCCTTCCACCGCTCCGTTCCCCTCCCCTCCCCCTGCCACTGGGTTTGAGGCTCACTGGGCCAGCCGAGGCAAGAGGAAGACCCTGGCGGGGAGGGACGAACTACTGGCGGGAGGACGGCGGTGGGGGAGACGGGACCACAGACTAGAGCACGCTGGAGGAGCGAGGGCAGGGAAGCTTATTTTTTTTTTCTCCAAACTTTTTGCCGGGACACGAAGTGGTTTGCCAGCTTCCGGGCGCGCTGGGCACGAGGCGGGGCAGGGCGGGGCCCAAACGATCCGGGCTGCTGGGGCTGAAGGAGCGAGCTCTCCCCTCCCCACGTTACCCCCTCCCCAGCCAGGGGCTTGGCCGCTTCCGGTCGGCTTGCTTTCAAGAATCCCACCGGGTCTCTGCAGTCCAGGGAGACCCAGGTGTCTGTCCCCACGGTCCGAAGCCGCCCTGACTCCTGCCCCGGGCGGTGCCGGATTCCGGGGCTCGTGGCAGGTCCCCAGATCGCCTGACCTCTGCCCCCTCCCCCCGCCCCGTCTGCGCTCACCGAAGGGCGGGGCAGAAAAAATAACTTGGGGGGGCGGGGCAGACCCTGATTCTGGGGAGGGAGAGGCAGGGATGAGATAAAGTGAGGTCGGCTTTAGGCATAGATGGTAATGGGATTGTGGGGAGAGAGAATCCCGAGTTCTAAGTGAGTCAGACCGACTAATTGGAGGTGCAGACCCGGCCAGGGAAGGTGGTGAGTCACGGATTTTGAGTCTCCCCGGCGCCGGGGGAGAAAGAGTCCTCGTCTGGGAGGAGACACTAGGAACTCCCAGCCGTGTCCCTTTGCTTTTCTCCTTCTGCAAACGCACTTCACTGTCCTCCTACGGAGAGAGGGAGGGAGCACGGAGTAAAACCCAGGGGCAAAGTCTCATTTAGAGAAATCTGAGGAGGCCGAGAGCCTCAAGATTTAAGGCCTCAGAGGCAGAAAGAAACAAACTCCCAGAGATGCAAAAATAGAATGAGGGACTCAAGCACAGTAGACAAAACTTGAAGACAGAAACGTGGACCGGGAGCCATGAGGATACAAATGATGGCGCGGAAAGGGAGACAGAAGCAAAGACCCAATGAAAGAGGGAGGCAAACATTAATTCAGAGACTGGGAGACATTTGCGAAGTTTCATAGTTTCGTTCAGAAGTAGTAGGCACTAGAACAGACAGAAGACTGACACAGGAAGGCAGAAACAAATAGACTTGGAAATAAACATAGGTAGACAGACCCTGAACCTTACTAGATAATAAGAGGCCGACTTAGAAAAAGATGAAGGGAAACAGGTAAGATACTAGAAATAATTTTTATTTCTCACAGACCCAAAGAGAAACATTGACAAAAATGGACACAGGTATACGACCTATACGACCATAGCTTTTGAGGCAGAAGGGATGAAGAAACAGGTCTACAATACTCGCCCAAGGTTACACACAAAAAATGGCAGAATCAGAACTCAAATTCGGGTCCTCTGACACAAATCCAAAACTCTTTTGAATGTACCAGGATAGAAAGAGATTCGAGACAGATTTGGTGAGCCGCCGCAAAACAAGTAAATTCCAAATTATTCAGTCTTGAATTTGGAAAGAACTTAAAAGGTCATCTAAGCCCAGCTTCCCAATGTAGGAATCTCCTCCGGTAGCATCACCGGCAGGTGTTCAGTGAGACTATATTTGAACTAAACACTGGAAAACAGAAAAAGAGGCACTGGGCGAACTTCTGATGGCCATAGATACCAAGGGACAGAGAGAGAGGGAGACAGAGGAACAGAGTCGGGGAGAAAGACGTTCAGAAACAGTTTCAACTACAAAGAAACAGAAGAGGAAAAAAATAGAGCAAAAAGAGACTAAACACAGACAAGGACCCAGAGACAAGATTCCAATGGAGATACAAGGAGATAGAACAGGTGCAAACAGAGAAGGAAAGAGACAAAGACCAAGGCCCACAAGGGTCTGCGTTTAAGCTTGTATGCTGTGTAAGAGGTACAGAGCTCTTCTCCTTCGAGAACTGATCCTGGAGGGAGGAGGGAGCAGCAGCTTTAAGAAACCTAAGAAGAGAGATCTTTGAACCCAAGTGGTGGTAGAAACCTGTGTTCATACTGAGGCCCTTGAGCCAAACCCTGATCCCTCTCAATTTCCCTTTAAGACCCAAAGCCCTACTGCTGACAGTGCCTCCTTACTAGGAGGTATGTGGATGAGTGTAGCCTCCCTTCCCCCAAGACCCCTCTGAAATCTACGCATGAAGTGGTAGAGGCTCACGTTACCCATTTGCCCTTTCCTAAAGGTCCGTCTTTAACCTTTACTGCTGGAAATTCAACCTAGGCAATCCGTAAGGGAAAGGCTTAACAGCTGCCCCCCCCCAGCTGAGCCCCCTTTATGGGTGGTGAAATTAAGGGGGGTTGACTTTTTGGAGGAGGACACAGTATCAGTAGGGAGGAGGAGTGTCTTAGGTACTATGAATTTGCCTTTGGTGGGCAACTGTTGGCCACCAGTCACTAAGCTGGGGAGGGGGGCAGGGGAGGGGCTGGACAGAGGGGCGGGGTCAGTAATAAATGCCAGGCTTAGGAGTGATAGCCTGACACTGTCCCAGCAGCAGTCCATACCCCCAGACCTTGTCCAGGGAACTCCAGCTGTGGTGAGACCTCACAGGCCCGACTCTAGAGGGGTAGGGCAGGGGCAGGGATGGGTTCTTTCCCCTACCCCTACCCCTACACTAAGTTTTAACTCATAGCTATAGGTTGGGGAGAGACTACAGAATGAGAAGTTTGGAGGGGGTGGAGAGAAAGCTGAATGGGGGAGAAGATGGAGTAGAGCCTAGAGGTGTGAAAGAACACAAGGATTTGAGGAGGATGGGACAAAGAAAGGGAGATGTTCCGGTATGGTAGAGATAGGGTGTGAGAACGATGGGGAGGAACGTGGGGAGTACAGTAAGGGGGGGGGGGAGTTAGGATGGAGAGAGAAGAACAAGATGGGGGAGAGGAAGAATAAGGAGATGGGAGAACTAAGGGAATTGGGAGAAGTGTGGGGAACAGAGTAGATTACAACAGAGGTGTGGTACTGGGGGACTGGAGGTAAGGAAATGGGTAAGATGTCAGGATAATGGGAGTGAAATGGAGGAGAGTCTGAGAAGGTTGGGGGAGATGAAAGGGATGGGGGAGCAATTAAAAGGGAAAAGATTTTCTAGCATAAGTTGGGGGGGGATGGGAGGAGTTCTGAGTAAGGAAAGGGAGCTGGGCCTCTCTGGTCTATGACCTTTCTCTTGGCTATTTTTAGTACTAGCACCTGCCTTCCTGGCTTGGGGAAAGACTTAAAGGGCATGGGAGGTTTAGGGGGTGTTTTTTTTTGGTTCTTTAAAAGCTTCCCCACTGATAAAGTCCACAGCCATGGCAATGCAGAAGATTTTTGCAAGAGAAATCCTAGATTCTAGGGGGAACCCCACAGTGGAGGTGGATCTATACACAGCCAAAGGTGAGAGGGAAGCCTGCATGTCTTCAGATGCTGTCTCCAAACACACCTCTTCCTGATTTCTCCCCTCCTCCCCAGCTCTGCTTGGATTCCACACCCCACACATCCATGTTAGCCCTTCCTGGTATGTTCCAGGCCCCAACTAAATTGAGTCCCCTAATCACCCAAACCCTGGTTCCTACCAAACTACTCAGCTAACCACTTCTCCTGCCCCCAGGACTCAGGAATAAGGTCTATTTCTCCCTTTGTCTCGGTTTCTCCTTGGTTTCTATTTTGGGGTTCCTAGGAACCTACAGTTCTTCCCAGTTGGGCTGTGAGAAGGGAGTAGTCTTAACTCGTTTCTACCCCTCACTCCTCAGGCCGATTCAGAGCTGCTGTACCCAGTGGGGCCTCCACTGGCATTTATGAAGCTCTGGAGCTGAGAGATGGAGACAAAAGCAGATACCTGGGAAAAGGTGAGATATCACTTTAGAGAATGTATTTGGGGAGAAGTGGGAGGGTGGGCAGAGTATTGTACCCGTAGATGGAGAGTGATTGTGAACCTGGCATCTCTTTAGTGTAGGAAGTCAAAACTTATTGGTCCCCAACCTCTGCTGTCTTCCCTAGGGGTGCTGAAGGCTGTGGAACACATCAATAAGACTTTGGCCCCTGCTTTACTGGAGAAGGTAATAGTCAAGGGAGCTGCCAGAAATCCCTCAAACCTGTCCCCTCTCCCCTGCTCCTGGTACTTTCCCCTTTTTCATCCTCTACTCCCCATGGCCATCAATGACGACCTGAGCCTCTTGTTTCTGTGAGATGAGTCAACCACCGTCAGTCTCTCATGTGCCTTCATTTTTTGTCTTCCCTCATCCAGAAATTTAGTGTTGTGGATCAAGAAAAAGTTGATAAATTCATGATTGAACTTGACGGGACAGAGAACAAATGTAAGTGGGGGGGTTTCGAGGGAGAGGGGACCAGAGAATAACCCCATTCCCAGTGGGAGAGGGGGCTGGAGGGGAGAAGGTTCTCACTCTTAGTGAAGAAGTATCTCACATCATTGGTTTCTTTACAGCCAAGTTTGGGGCCAATGCCATCTTGGGTGTGTCTCTGGCTGTGTGTAAGGCAGGAGCAGCAGAGAAGGGGGTCCCCCTCTACAGACACATTGCGGACCTCGCTGGGAATCCAGACCTTGTGCTGCCAGTACCGGTTAGCTTTTCTTGACCCCGGGACTCAATCACATTCCTTTCAACTTGGCCTTAAGACAGAGGTTGTCCCCTTTTTCAAGGATAAAAACTCTTTAGGAGGTCAAGATGCTAATCCATTGCCCACAGAGGTCACTTCCTAAAGTACAGCCTCCTTGTGTGTGATGCTTTGTAGCTCAGCCCCCATCCTTGCCACGCCTCTCCTAGGATGAGCGCCTAAGAATGTCTTTCCTTAAATCTCATCCTACTGCCTGAAGTCCTTTGTGTAGTCTGGATCACTCACATCTCAATAGGAGTTTAACTTCAAATCGACAAGCATTTATTAAGTTCCTACTATGTACAAGGCATTGTGCCAGGCACTAGGGATACAAAAACGAAAGGGGGCACAAATCCCATCGTCAGTGATTTTACAGGATAATAAGGAGAAAGCCATATAAACTATAAATACAAGGTAGAATGTAATAAAGGCAGAAACATTATTCCTTCCAGCAAAGAGTGGTAGCTGTGTCATCAGATATATATCCATTCTTGGAGGAGGTAGTACTTGAGCAAGGTAGAGGAATTACCTTCTGGGGGAGGATTTCCTTCCAGCTCTAAATTTATAATCCTGATTTTAACAGGCAAAAATGTGGAAAGAATGTATTAAAAGATGGGAGTAGGGAGAAAGCAGGTGACCAGGAGATTTGACTGCAATACAGATTGAACAAAGGAGTTGGAATAAATTATCATATGCCCAAAACTACAAAAAAAAGTTATAGGCCATTTGGTCATCACATTTTGTAAAATAAGGCTAGGGATATGTTGAAGGGGGATGATAGACAGTCTTAAATGAAAGGTAAGGAGTTTATATTCTATAAAACAGGATAGTGAGCCACTGAAGACTTCTGAGCAGTCTTCTGCTTCAGATGATTTTAGAAGTTGTGTGAGGGATGCACCCACACCAAGAAAATTGCAGCTCATTGAATTTGAGTTGAAAAAGGAATGCTGGATGAAGGGAGAGGGGACATGGGGCTGAGAGACAAGTGAAGGTCAGAGAAGAGGGACTAAACAAAGGGGAATGTAGTGCTGGAGGTAGAATCAACTAGAATCAGTCTTCGTTTTCCCCATTTGTGCAAAGGGACTGTTTGCCATTTAAGAGTAGAGACCAGGTCTTAAGAGTTTCCTCCTGAATCACCAAATAGAATTCTTCCCTCAGGGAAGTCTTTTGAATCTAATGTCCAGTCTTCCCTGTATAGCTCAAGTCTATCCTCATGCTACAGTCTTAGTCTTGTCTCACTCCCTTCCTCCCACTGTGGTCAGAATCTGAACCTCCTTCCACTCAATTTCCCCCAGGCCTTCAATGTAATCAATGGGGGATCCCATGCTGGAAACAAGTTGGCCATGCAGGAGTTCATGATCCTGCCCGTGGGGGCTGCATCATTCAGAGAGGCGATGCGTATCGGGGCAGAAGTCTACCACCATCTGAAGGGTGTCATCAAGGCCAAGTATGGAAAGGATGCTACAAATGTAGGCGATGAGGGTGGGTTTGCCCCCAACATCTTGGAGAACAATGAAGGTCAGTCAGTGGGATGAGGAGGGGGGAGGGAAGGGATAGGTCCATAAAGGGAATAAGGGCTAGAAGGAAAACTGGGGTATTACTCACTCCTTTAATTTCCCCAGCCTTGGAATTACTGAAAACAGCCATCCAGGCAGCTGGTTACCCAGACAAGGTGGTGATCGGCATGGATGTTGCTGCTTCTGAGTTCCACAGAAGTGGGAAATATGATCTTGACTTCAAATCCCCTGATGATCCTGCCCGGTACATCTCCGGGGAGAAGCTGGGGGAGCTATATAAGAGCTTCATCAAGAACTACCCTGGTGAGAGACTCAAGGACCCATCCTCCTTCCCCCTTACAGAACTCCAGAGCCCCGTTCTCTTGCCTCCCTAATTTATTCTGTATTTCCTTTGATCCTGGTGGTCTCTCCTGCTGCTACACCTAATAATAGCTCCCATATCCCTAGTGATACAAGGCTTACAAACAGCTTTTCTTCCAACACTCATTTTCCAATGAGGAACCACAGGGTCAGAAATCATTAACTTTAGAGTTAGAGGGGCCTCATCTAATTTAACATCCTTTTTTTATAGAAAAGGAAACAAGCTTAGAGAGGTCAAATGATTTGCCCAAGGTCACTCCTGTATTAAGAAGCAGAGCTGGGGTTAGGGTTAGGTCTTGCCCCTTGTTCAAACATACGCAAGGTCAGAGCTGTGATTTGAACTGAGGATCCCTGACAGCGGGTTCAGTTTTTTCCATCAAAGCACCTTTCTCTGTTCTTATTCTAACCCTCTCCCCATGATCTCCGTCATTCCCCACACAGTGGTTTCCATTGAGGACCCCTTTGACCAAGATGACTGGGCCACCTGGACTTCATTTCTCTCCGGAGTTGACATCCAGATTGTGGGGGATGACCTCACTGTCACCAACCCCAAACGCATTGCCCAGGCTGTAGAAAAGCGAGCTTGTAACTGCCTCTTACTGAAAGTCAACCAGATCGGCTCTGTCACTGAATCCATCCAGGCGTGAGTCCCCAGTGGGCAAGATGGAGGGAGGTGGGAATCACCTCCTGCTCTAGAAATTCACCCGTGAATTAGTTATTCTCCTACATGTGTATCCCTAGTCTAATCTCCCTCTATCCAGAAACCTTACCAGGGAAATTCAAGGTAAAAACATCTTCATTTCCTCCTCTTCCCCAAAAGGTCATTTCCCCATTACTCTTTCAACCCCGTCCAGAATCCAGATACATGTTTTACGTATATATGATCCTCTCTCCAGCACCTCCCTCCCCCAACCAAGTTCTTTGAACATATCGTAAGTACTTTAAAAATGGTCGTAACATAAATGGATGGATGAATTGAAAGGGATCATGGGATTACAGACCTAGAGCTGGAAGGGACATCAAGCTATCTAGTCAAACTGCCTCTTTTATAGAGATGAGGAAATTCATCTGTAAGGAGGTTGAGACTTTTCCAGGATCTTCTGTCAGAGGTAGAGTTTGAACCCAAGTTCTCTGACTCAGAGCCAAGAGGCCATAATGCTCTTTGCACTGTAATGAGCCTGGGCCCCTCTCTCTGTAGCTGCAAACTGGCACAGACTAATGGCTGGGGAGTGATGGTCAGTCACCGATCTGGAGAAACAGAAGACACCTTCATAGCTGATCTGGTGGTGGGACTTTGCACTGGCCAGGTAGGGAACAGGATATCCCCTTACCCCTTGTGGCCACCAGAGCCAAGTCTTCTGGAGACTCTCACCCGTCCCTGAATTTCCTCTTTCCCAATCTGTCCCCAGTCACTGGATTGTGGCACTTCTCCATTTGACTCTGTAACTTTCCTCCTATGTCTCATTATATTAGATCAAGACTGGGGCCCCCTGCCGTTCTGAGCGTCTGGCCAAATACAACCAGCTCATGAGGTACCTCGATGCTACAAGGGAGTGAGGGGACGTTGGGGGCGTCCAAAGGAAAAGTGAGGCAGAGCTAGATGAGGAAATTGCCATCTCACTGCTGTTTTCTTCCCTGCCTAGGATTGAGGAGGCTCTTGGAGACAAGGCTGTCTTTGCTGGGCGGAAGTTCCGTAACCCCAAGGCCAAGTAAATGGAGGGGGTCAGGTCCTAGATCAATAGAGGCATCTAAGTCCAGCACTGTCTCTACCACTCTTCTCAATAAAGCACTTTGGACAGCAAGAATGACTAGGGTGTCATGGTTTGGGATCAGAAAAGGACATCCTGGTGTCAGGGAGGGGACAGGAGAAAGGGACATCCATATTGAAAATGGAGCAGCAGCACCGTGGAATAAAAAGACCACAGATTTGTACGCAGCAGACTTGAGGGGAGAGGTCTCTATCACCTTCCCCTTTCTCAGTCTCTTTCCTTATTTATAAAATGGAGGTAATATCTGTACCATCCACCTCCTGGGAAGGTTGAAAATCAATGAGATGACATGTGAAATCACTTTGTAAATCAAAGCTCTGCATAAATCGCAGCTACTACTAGTAGTCAATGATCACTGGGGCTGGCCTGTAGGAAGGAGACATGATATAAAAACATCGAGGGGTGGGGATGGGAGGAGAGAGACAAGACTGAGAGCAAAAGTTGTTGGAAAAGGTCAGAGAAGTGAAGCATCCCAGTTAGGGTGGAATGGAGACAGTGGCTGTGAGGGGAAGAAAATTTGGACCAGATCTGACAAAAACAAAACAGACTGACTTTGAGAGTACATTGGGTACAGTAGCAAAAGAGGCCTGAAGGTTCTAGGCCCAGCTCTTGCCACTAACTCCCCATGTGACCATGGGCAAGTCAAATTTTCACTCTCTGGGGCTCATTTTTCTCAACTGTTAAATACGTGAATGCAAGGGATTTTTTTGGCTCTAAAAATTCTAATTCCAGGTTCTGACCCTCCCCCAAAAGCAACCTCCTTGTCCCGGGGTCTGTGCCTTTCTTCACACTCAAGTCACTCCCAGGAAGGATTCAGATATCTGGTTTGCCCCATGCACAAACCAGCACATGGGCTCAAACGGTCTTTATTGAGCATAAAGTTACCTTAGCCTTGAGGGAAGAGAAACACCCCCAGGAAAAGGGAGGATAATAATAGATTAAATATTCACTCTTACATTCTGTCACACATTTTTTGAGGGAAATTGGAAAGAGATTCACTCAACTACCCCATATAACCAACATTTAAAAAATCTAAAACCACTCAGACCAGATCACCACAGGAGAGCCTCCATCCCAATGGTTCCATTGGGAGGTCAGAGGTCAGCCTCCGGTATGGTCACCAGAAGTCAAGACGAGGTGGCACTGTAGTGCCTGAAACTTCACCCGTGGCCCCATTCCCCCTTATCAAAGCCACAGAGGGGTCATAAGGGGAGAGGATAGAAAGACAAAGAACCTAGGAGCTGGGAGTCCCTTCCTCTCCACTCTGGCGAAGGCGTTTCTTGGCACGGATCTCATTCATGGCCTCCTCAATGGAGCGTGTGTCCCTCTTATTGGCTACTGGAACTAGGAATGGGAGCAAAGGAGGGATGTGAAGGGACTAAGAATTCTCATGGTATTCAGTTTTCCATCCTGCCACCATTGCCCTTAAAGACCAAGACATCCAAAGCCCTAGTTCTCCCTTGAATGCAAATCTCCTTCCTTTTCCCCTTGTTTCTCCCTCACTTTAGCCCCTCCACCCCTGTCCACCACTGTTCCCCACACTCTTACCACAGCCATAGGTCTTGTTGGCCTGCAGCATGTGGGCAGCATCCTTGGCTGCCCCTTTCCCAATGAGGTGACTGTATTTGTCCTTGTAGTCACTCACGGGGCTCACAACAGCAGGGCCCTGCTGGGCAGCTTCTTCCTCTTGCCACTGGGCTAACTCCTAAAGGGGAGAGTGGGAGGAAGCGAAGTTTGGGGTCGGCTCCCAGAGGCCCTCCGGAAAGGAGCCTACGACTGGCAGAGGCACTTACTTTACCTTAAGTCTCCGTTTCTCCTCTGCCTGCTGGGGATCCCACTCCTCCCCACGGCGGTATGAGTCAAGCTCTTCATCGGAGGGCGCAAACTCCTTAGGAATGAAGGGAATGACATAATCAGGGCCCCATAGGTTCCACCTCGATCCAAACGGGCCTGTCCCCTGACCCCCTTGGGAAAAAAAGGACTGGTAGACCGCCAAGTCAGGAGAGAAAAGAAAAACGTCTTTCTCACCTTCTTGAAGATCATGACGTACCGACATTCATCGTCCTCCCCAAAGGAGAAAGATGTTAGGCCGGCCACCTCCACAACATCATGTCTGGGTTGAAGAATAGAGGACAGTGAGTCTGCATGGAAGGATGAGAATAGCAGAGGGCGCAGGGATGGAGGTGGGGGTGGGTGGGCTGTGACCCCTTCCTAAAGGATTCTCTATCCCCCTGTTATTTCTTCCCACCCTTGCCCTAATTTCTAATAATAGTTACAATAATAATCTTTCATTTGTGGAGAGTTTTACCGTTTACCATCCATCTCACACACTTCTCATTCGATGCTCATAACTCTAACCATCTTACAAATGAAGAAACTGAAGGTATGAAAAGCTGACAAGGGACTTGCGCCAGGCACTCTGACTCCGAACCTAACCCTCTCCCCACGTGTCCTGCCCACTTCTCAGCCCCTTCACTCACAATATACTCCTCTCAATCTTGTTCATGGGCTGGAACTTTCTCTTGGTCTGACCACTGTCCTGGATGAACTCTGACACCTCTTTCTCCATCTTGGGAAGAAGTGGAAAGAGAGAAGCCATAAGATGGGGGCGTTCCTCTACACTCCCCACCTACTGCACTCGGAAGGAACCAGCTACACTTCCAGGTCTACTGCCTCTCTCCACACCCAAAGTTCTTCAAGGTTCCTCCTCTCCTAGAAAATTAACCCAACCTCCCAATTCTGTAACTTAAGGAGTTTCTCCCAAAATTTACTTTCTATCCCTTTTGCCACACGTACCCGCTTTCGAAATTCCACTTTCTGACGCTTCTCCTGTTCTTGCAGTTTCTTCAGGCAAGCAGCCTGTTCTAGAAGTGAGAAAAGTAGACTTGAGCATTCAATAAATGAACAAGTTTTTACCAACCACCTACCATGTGCCAGGAACTCTGTTAGGTACTAGGGATTAAAAGATGAAAGTAAAACAATTGCTGTCTGTAAGGAACTTACATTCTACAGGGACGGATGACATGTACACATATAGGTATATTCAAAATAGATACAAGATGATTTGGAGGGAAAGGCTTCATGTAGATGGTGGGTGCTTGAGCTGCACTATAAAAGCAACAGTAATTTTAAATAAATTTTCATTGACTTTTTTGTTTTTAAACCAACTAAGTTCCCTCCCCTGCATTCCCCTCCCAATCCCCTCCTGGTCATCCCATATAATAAAAAATATTTTTAAAGGAAAAAGTCCAAGAAGAGGGGGAAAAAAGTCAACGAAAGCAACACATATGGTTTAAAAATCTGATAATAAATGCAATGCTCCCTCTTCTTGCTCAGTTAACTAGAAAAGGGTGGGAATGGGAGGAGGTGTCTTTTCCTTTCTACTTTTGGCGCTATGATTGTCCTTTGTAATTTTGCAACATTCACTTTTGATACTGTATGTGTGTGTGTGTGTGTGTGATATGTTCTGGGAGGTGGTGGGCTCCCCCTCACAGAGGTGTTCAAGCAAACGTTGAGTACCTATTTGTTATATTTTAGAGATTCTTGTTCAGTAAGGAATTGACTCTATGGCCTCTGCTGTCTTCTCTAGTATTCTGGGAATTTCAGTGCTAAGACTCTCTGAGTTTTAGGGCAGGGGTTAGGTAGCAGTCATGGATAGATTTCGACAATTGGATTGGGGTGGGAAGATGAGAATGACGGTTTTGTTTTCACTAACCTCCACCTGAAATGTAGCATTTCCTTCAATCATGAAAAATGTAGGTGACAGACATTATTCTGAAGAGTCCATAGGCTGAAGACTGTCAAAGGGGTCCATGACACCAAAACAGGTTAAGAATCTCTGTTTTAGGGAAAGGCTATCCATCTGACAAAACTCTGGTTCATGTTCATCCACCACTGGGGATATTCAATTCAACAAATATTTATTAAGTACCTACTGTGTGCAGGGTAAGATACATGTGAGGAAGGCAAAGCTAAAAATAAAACATTCCCTGATCTTCAGTACCTTACATTCTACTAGAGAGGATTCAACATATACAGAATTAAGCAAACGCAAGCTAATTTAGGAGGGAAAAGGGAAGGATGCCTGGAGGGGGAGGCAACTCAGTTAAGCCTAGGAGGTCAAGATAAGGAAAGGGTCCATTTGGCAGCTTATGCACATACACATGTAGGAGACAGAATGGTAAATTCAGGGAACAGCCAAGAGTCTAGTCTGGCTTATACAGTGGGTGAAGACGCCTAATATGAAATACGCTGAGAAGGCAAGAGTGAGATCTGAGTTCAAATTCTATCTCTGTGCAATGAAAGATCACTGCATCTCAAGCAAGTCACTTCATGTCTCTAGGCCTCAATTTCTTCAACTGTAAAATGAAGAGCTTCAACTGAAATAAATAGTATCCAAGGTCCCTTCCAACTCTAAGGCTATGATCCCATGATACTAAGTCGCTTCGGTTTTCTTACTTATTAATTCTCAAAGTTGTTTGTATATAAAGTGCTTTTATTATTACTATTACTTTTCAGACTGGATTTGTGATTCCACGAGTATATAAGAACTTCCTTATATTTCTTCCCCTGGAGGAAACTTCATTTAGCAATGCTGGGATTGGCACCTGCAATGCAGTTTAAAGGCTTTTTTTTTTTTGAGCATGGAAGTAAACATTTATTAAGCATTTGCTATGTGCCAGAAACTGTGCTAAGTTCTTTTTTAAATTTATTTTTAATTTTCAGTTTCCAACACTCAGTTCCACAAGTTTTTGAGTTCCAAATTTTCTCCCTCTCCCTCTCCTCCCCCCTTTCCCCCAAGATGGCATGTAATCCAATATAGGTTCTACAGATACCTTCACATTAAACTTATTTTCACCATAGTCAAGTTGTAAAGAAGAACTATAACCAACGAAATGAACCTTGAGAAAGACGAAACAAAACCAAAAAAGAAAAAAAAAAGCAGTTTGCCTCAATCTGCATTCAGATTCCATACATCTTTTTCTGGCAATTTGAAGTCTTAAAAGAGTTTCCTGGGGCAGGCCCTGTCCAGAGTCACACAGCCAGGACGGGAAAGACCAGGTCCTGGGTCCTAGGCCAGCTCTCTGGTCGTCTTCGCCATTATTATTGTCACTGTTATATGACATAACAAGTACCTATAATATCCAATATCACATGCTGAGTACATTAGAGAAGTAAAAACAAAAATGCTGTGTGAGCTCTTGGGTGCATCATGACCAACTGTGGGTAAATCACTTGGCCTTTCTGGGCCCCTGTTTTCTCAACTGTAAAATGACAGGGTTGGACAAGATAACCTTTCAGGGCCCTTACAATTCTAAATCCACAATCACATGAGCTGTAAGGATTAGGAAAAGCTCCATGGAGGAGGTGACATTTGAACTGGTTGGGTAGGAATTCAATAGGAGGAAGTATGTGTATGTGTGGAGAAATGAGTATTCTGGGTATAGGAAACAGCTTGAGAAAAGACAAAGAAAGTATAAAATATATATGGGGTACAATGAGAGTCCAATTTGGTTGAAGTTTACAGTAAGGAAAATCTGGGGTTCTGAATGCCAGGGTCAGTGTTCCTTGTTGGGTAAAAGGGGTTTTTGGCCAGAAGAATGACATCATATAAATGCAAGATGGAAAACATAGTTGAACTTTATTACAAGTAAGGCACTGTGTTATGAACCTGTGATAGAAAGAAGTCTAAGGTAGCTAATCTGATGCAGTGGATTAAGCACAGGACTTGCAATCTGGAAGACCTGAGTTCAACTCCTGCCTCCAACATTCACCAGCTACCTAGGCAAGTCGATTAACCTCTGTTTGTCAGGATAGTAAGAGCGCTAGCCTCTCAGGGCTGTTGTAAGGATGAAATGAGGTAATATTTGCAAAAGACTTTGCATGCCTTAAAGGGCTATATAAATGCTATTACTATTATTATTATGCATAGTTCCTGTCCTCAAAGATCTCATGATCTTCTGCAGGATGTTCCTAAAGTCTAGGCACATAGGCAAAAATGCACATTTCCAAGAAATAAAATGAAATTTTCAACATTTAATTGGAATATTAACAAATAACATCTTCAATATGATCTCCATCATTTGTGATGCAAAGGTTGCAAGATTCATGTAAACTTGATGCAATAACTCCACATTGTCGTCAACTGCCTATGTGTCCGGACTTCAGGAGCACCCTGTATTTGGATAAGTCTGCTGGAAGCAGTTGTCCCCTTTGATCCATAGAGTTGGCTTGGCATCTTATCCACCTTCTTTGAGAAGAGCCCTGAGTACAGATGTCTAAAAGGGTTATCGTGGGTCTTTTGGGATAAACAGGACAAAGGAAAGAATTCTTAGATTCTAGGTTCCTTTGCTACCCACTCTTTCTTCTCTAGCATCCAAGATGTGTGTTCCACATGGCTCAGTGTTCATCCCTGCTTTTTTCAGTCTACAGCTTCAACTTTCACTCCAGAAAGTAGTAGAAGGAATCTGAATTCAGAAGTCAGGAGACCTAGAGAGTCCTGGCTTTGCCACTAACCAGATGTCCAATCTTGAACGAACAATCAACAAGCATTTATTAAGATGTGCTAGGCTTAAATGCAAATACACAGAATGAAACAATCCCTCCTATATTCTATTGTGAGAGACAGCATGTAGTTAGGAAGGCAGAGTATTATTATTATTGGAGAAATGGGAAATTGGAAAAGATTTCACATAGAAAATGGCACTTTACCTTCATCTTAAAGGATAAGAATGGTTTTATGAGGTGGTAGTAGGGGGCAGAGGGTGGGGAAGGGGCACATTCTAGAATGAGGGATAAGTCAGTGAGAAAGCATGGACACTGGATGAGACCATTTTGGGTGGATCACACAGTATAGGAAGAGGAAGAATATACAATGAGGCTGGAAAGACAGACTGGGGCCATGTGGTGAACAGCTTTAAAAGCTAAACAGAGGACCTCATATTTAATTTAAAAGCAACAGGGAGTTGTTGGGGTTGGGAGCAGGAGACAACGAAAGCCTGACTAAGATGGTAGCTCTGGGAATAGAGAGAAGGATTTGGAATCAAGAGATGTCATAAAGTTAGAAACTGCCAAGATCTGGCAAATGTTGGATGACAGAAAATGAGGAATTGAGCATAAAACCAAGGTTATAAACTGGTGCCCTTGACAGAAGCAGAGTTTAGAAGAGGGGTGATTTTGGAGGAAAGATAATGAGTTCTTTTTTGGAAATGTTGAGTTTGAGATGCCTTTGGGTCATCCAATTTGAACGTTGCAATTTTCCTCCCTTCTCCAAGGCTCTACTTCCTTTTCTATAAAATGAGTAGGTTGGTCTGCATAAGGTGTCTTCTAGCTCTGTGGTCCCATATTTTCAGCTGCCTCAATTAATCAGCTCCAGGAAAACATTACTTTAGGCAAAACTTTAGTATTATATGGAAGTTAGTTCTATAGGAACAATGTTGTAAGTGGCATAACAGTAGTTTCATTTGGCCTCATGATGGACTTCTTTGACTTTCCTGTGGGTTCAGGTCATGATGTTATAGCACAGGATTGTGAAACAATACCGATTAGGACAACTTTGTATCTCAAACAGGGGTAGAAGGGGGGCACATCAAATTCGGGTACTATCTGGTAGTCAAGTTTGGATGGGCCATACAGTGCATAAAAGGGAATAATATAAAATAAGGATGGAAAGGAGTACTGGAGCCAGGTTGTGGAAGGCCTGAACTCTCAGGCAGAGGAGTTTGTATTTTATCCTACGTGCAGTAGGATGCCCCTAGAGGACTTTAATGAGTGAAGAGGAAACAGAGCTAGACATATGACTTAGGAAGATTATTTTGGCAACCATGCAAAGGATGTACCCACACCATCGAAATTACAATTCCTTGAAATTAAAGCTGAAGAAATGAAGGCTGGATCGGAGAGAAAGAATAGGATCAAGGAAATTAATCCAATCCTATTTGTAGGCAGCAAAGTGGGTAGAATGCTGGGTCTGGAGTCAGGAAAACCTGAGTTCAAATTCAGCATCAGACACTAACTACCTGCGTGACCCTGGGCGTGTCATTTAACTTTGTTTGCCTCAAGTTTCCTTATCTGCAAAATGAGCTGGAGAAGGAAATAAACCACTCCAGTGGGGGTGATGAAGGGTCAGACATGACTGAACAACAATCATGGGGAGGACAACAGTCCCTGCCCTCGAGGAGCTTATATTTTACTAAGGAAATAAAATACAGATATGGATATACTTAATTATTTGAGGAGGTAGAGAACATAACACGTTAGGGAGAAAGGGTTCCTGCAGGAGGTGGAACAAAGAGTGAGCCTAGAAGGAAATGAAGGATTCCAAAAGATGAAGATGAGGAGGCAGAGACTCCTCATTCCAGGCTTTGGGGGTGGGGGGTGGACAGTGGGAGTTAGGAGGTGGAGGGAGGAAGGAAGGAAAGCAAACAGCTGTCAAGCTTAGGGAATAGTAGTTGCGTCAGTGTGGACGGAATTAACAAGTATTTACTAAGTGTCCAGTATGTGCCAGGCACTGTGCAAGACAGAGAACAGCTTCTAATACCTAGTTAAAGAAATTAGTATTTTATCCTAGAGACAAGATGAAGTTCCGGAAAATGAGTGGTATGGTTAGAACTGATTGGGGAAATGATTTTAGTAGTGGTATGGAAGGTGGATCTGAAAGAGATTGGATACCAAGAGCCCAATTAGGAGGCTATTTTAATAGTCCAGATAAGAAGTGGAGATAAAGAGGATAGACATCAGGTACATTATGAAAGTAGAGTCAACAAAACCTCGACGAGGGGGTTGAGGAAGAGGGAAAAATAAGAATAAAGCCAAGGTTATGAATCTGGGTGACTAGGTGGTGGTGCCCATTGAATCTGGGGGCTGTTACAAAACTTCAGGTGAGAGATGATGAAGGTCTAAACTAGGGCAGTAACAGAGAGAACAAAGTCACCAGGATGGATGCAAGAGAGCTTGTGGAGGTGGCCAATGTTTGGATGTGGAACCTGAAATAGAAGGAAGAGTCAAAGATAGTTATTATGAGGTTTCAACCCTAGGTGACTAGGAACACAGTGTTTCTCTTAACTGAAAAAGGGAAGTTTGGGAGAGGGTTTAGGGAAGAAAAATCAATTCAACTTGGGATGTGCTGACTTTAAAAGGGCAGCTGGACAGCCAGGTAAAATGTCCAGGAGGAAACTAGAGATGCAGATTAGGATTGGATGCATAGATCAGGGAGTCATAGGCATAGAGGTGATAATTGAACACATAGGAGTAGATTAAATCACCAAAGAGAAAAGTAGAGGAAAAAAAGTCCATGACAGAACCTTGAGGGACACCTACATGTAGAATATAGGAAATAGGGAGCAAACAGATCAGAGGAAAACCAAGGGTGAACAGAATCACAGAGGCCAAGGTAATCATGAGTATCAGAGTAACCAACTGTCAAAAGCCAAAGGTAAGTCAAGAATGGAGACAGAGTTGTTATCCACAGAAAAGTTTAGTTGAGTCATGGAGTCTAAAGACAGAATGCAAAGGGCTCAAAGTCCAATAGCTTGAGTGGAAGGCAGGGTCAAGAGGAGGATTTCTTTAAGAAAGACTTGAAAGCGTTTGCACATTTGTTTGTTGGCAGCAGAAAAGGAATTGATGGGGCAAGCTCCTGCAGAAAACCAGAGGTATGTCATCAAAACTACCTGGTACTGGCTAAGAAACAGAGTTGTGGATCAGTGGAATAGGATAGGTACACAAGAAGGAGAAGTCGACGACTATAGCAATCTACTCTTTGATAAACGCAAAGAGGCCAGCTTCTGGGCTAAGAATTCACTATTTCACAAACACTTCTGGGAAAACTGGAAAACGGGAGGGCAGAAACTGGGCATAGACCAATATCTTAAGCCATATACCAAAATAAAGTCAAAATGGGTTCATGATTTAAGAATAAAAACTGATACTATAAGCAATTTGGGAGAGCAAGGAATAGTTTACCTATCAGATTTATGAAAAGAATTCATGACCCAACAAGAGAGAGCATTACAAAATGCAAAATGGATAATTTTGATTATGTTAAATTGAAATGTTTTTGTACAAACAAAGCCAATGCAACAAAGATTAGGAGGGAAGCAGAAAATTGGGAGAAAATCTTTACAACTAGTGTCACTAATAAAGGCCTCATTTCTAAAATATACAGGGAAGTGAGCCAAATATATAGGAATACAAGTCATTCCCCAATTGAGAAATGGTCTAAGGATATTTACAGGCAGTTTTCAGATGAAGAAATTAAAGATATCTATAGGCATATGAAAAAATGCTCGAAATCACTGATTAGAGAAATGCAAATCAAAACAACTCTTAAGTACCACATCTCTCCTGTCAGATTGGCTGACATGACAAAACAGGAAAATGATAAATGCTGGAGAGGATGTGGGAAAATTGGAACATTGTTACATTGCTGGT
>CM053627.1:205861367-205883618 GCA_028646595.1 Phalanger gymnotis
GTTCAAAAACAAAAAAGTTTTTGCATGCAATTAGAAAATAAGATACACAGGCAATGGGGCATAGAAATTTATCTTGCCCTACAAGAAAGGGAAAAGGGGATGGGAGGGAAGTGGGGTGACAGAAGGGAGGGCTGACTGGGGAACAGGACAACCAGAATATATGCCATCTTGGAGTTGGGGGGAGGGTAGAAATGGGGAGAAAATTTGTAATTCAAACTCCTGTGAAAAATTGTTTTTACATGTAACTGCAGAAAAATAAAATACTAAATATTTTTTTAGAAGAAGGCAACAATTGGGGGAATCAATGGGCAAAGAGGTAGTTGAGGAGGGCCAGGCACCTGTGTTGACAGCGCCTCAGGAAACGCATAATTTTCCGAGCTGCCTGGTCCTGCTTCTTGGTGAGGAAGGAGCCTCTGGAAAGAGAGAGAAGGGGAAGCTAACAAGCTAATGGAGAATGTACATGTTCCTCTTCAATACCACCTGAGAAAACTGGACAGGAAAGGGGAAGTCAAGACAGTGAGAGCGTAGACAGCCCAACGTAGTGAAATTTTAGGTGTAAGGAAGACAAGGTTTCTGACTACCATGGTGGGGAAGAGGAAAGCTGGGTGTACACTGTAAGACAGCAGTTTTCTGTGGAGTCTGGGACCTATCATAACCAAGGGGCTCAGGAGCCTACTTGCTACGGGGAGGCAGAGGTCCTGAGGGCCCTGGAGGCCGGTGGCAGGGTCCAGGTCGGCATCGGTAAGAACGGTAGTGCTGTTGAATTAGTACGGCTGCCCGTCGACTCTGCTGAAATCGCTTCTGCTCATAGTAACTTCGGAATTTGCTCTGGATCAGGATGGCTGCTTGGGTCATCTTCTTATAGAGTGCAAACTGGAGGACAGAATTCAGGAGGTGGA
Source organism: Phalanger gymnotis (assembly GCA_028646595.1). Lineage (NCBI taxonomy): Eukaryota > Metazoa > Chordata > Mammalia > Diprotodontia > Phalangeridae > Phalanger > Phalanger gymnotis. The sequence goes on from CM053627.1 coordinate 205,862,267, forward strand.
GACAAAACATGACCAAGAGACACAGCAACATGGGGGCAGAGAGACAAATAACTCACGTTTTTATGAAGTTCTAAGGTTTGAAAAGCACCTTTCTCAAAACCACCCTGAAGTATTTAGTGTAGACATTATCCCCATTTTACAGCATGAAGAAACTGAGATTCTGAAGTTGTAATCGTACAGCTACTAAGTATTTGAGGCAGTATAGGAATCCATTGTAGTCCACGCCTATTTTATTTACTCTAGATGAGTCTCCAAAAAGGCAGAGAACCTGGAGGTCTGTTCTCAAGCCAAGATGGATGCAGGCCTCTGCATGAGAAGAGACCCATCCTTCTTCTGACATATATGTCCCGTACTCCCCAATACTCCCTTAGTTACCTTAAGTGCAATCCACGTTAGCTTGTGGGAAGAGAAGTGGAGTTAGAGCCAAACTAAGCTAGAGAGGGGCAGGGGAAGCAGTGTGTATTTGGAGGTGGGGCAGTATGTCTTACCTGCTTGTACTTTCGGTAACAGCGCTGGATCACAGCTGCTGCCATCTCCTGCTGCTCCTTTAGTCGACGGCCCTTGGGGTGGGTGGAGCAGGGGAAACTTGAAGACCTTCTGTCCCTAACATTTCCCCATTGGGACAGGGTCATCTTATCCCTAAGACCATGGTTCCCCACAACATTTAACCTTCACAGACCTGTCCTGTGGTCCTCGTAAATGATCCTTGACTCCTTGGCATGGCCTGTGTCTGGAACTTAATTATTCTACCATAACAACCATGGGCTCTAATATGACCTTCCCAGCTTCTGACTCTAGACCCAACCTAAGACCAGTCCCTCTGAGTTGCATGGGCCTAAAGACCTAACATGCACTCCCAATACACACTTTACCACTTGCTGATAATCACAATCACAATGTGTTCTCATCCATTGGCTTTTCCTATGCACAAGCTGTGCCCTTCAGAAATTTCACATATCCTGGGGCTCTGTCATTCCAGCTTCCAGAATAATGTAATCTCGTTATGGGGATCAGTGCTAGGGTTGGTGTTGAATGTAGAGTTGGCTCTCAGGGCCCGCACTTGAAATGCCTCTCTTCCCTTTCAGTTACTGCTGCTCCATATACTAAGTACCCTCTGTTCTTTCTCTCTGGCACCCATTTAGTTACCTTAGTCATGCACTCGCAGTAACCATATCTCACCCCACCCCACCATGTCAGACATTACCTAGCATTCTTTAGAGCCCACAGGATAATTAATGATCAAAGCGCTCCTATCTGCCTCTCCCCTGTGTCTTCAACCCAAATGTTGTGACCCGTGCACCCCTTCTGGTTCTATCCCCGTTTCCCCCCAACCTTGTACTTGCGGAAGGGAGTCTGGATGACACGGCCTGCTTCGTAAAGTTCCCGCTGCTCGTGATCAGACAGCGTCAGCAGCGCAAATTCACTTTCCATCTTCCCATTGGCTGAGGCCCCGAGGAACTCTGCCCAAGATGGGGCAGGGGGAGCAGCCAGGCGACCCCGATCAAAGGGCAGCTCGCTGCTTCGGGGAGAGGAGGAAGAAGGGTATCAGACTGGGGCCCACCTCTTCTTTGTTCCCACAGGGCTTTCTGTGGAGAGATGCTGCCTAATCACTGAGTTTTAAAGAGCTATTATTCCTTTTCAGGAGTCCAGAACTATGGGCAAGGTCTTAACTGGGTGCTTTTCTAGAGTGGACCCCAGAGATCATGTCTGCTCTACCCAAAGTCCCTGGGACACAGCCTGGTGGTCCCCTCTTTGTCCAATTTTAAGGAAAATGGTCAGAGGACACACCCTGAGTGTGGTCACCTGTGCTGGGCGAGGCTAGGGAGATGATCCACATTCTCCAGGTAACTAGCCAGCCAGGACATAGTCTCACTGAGCCCCATGGCTCCAGTCTGTTCTTGAAGACGGCCTCCAGCCTCAGAGACACTTCCAAAGTCTTCCTGTTTAATCCGTTCTGGTGTTGCCTCAACAATCTGTTTGGCCAAGGATATCATGTCCACCTAGTGGAAAATATGAAAGATCCCACCCATCAGCTCCTCATCCTGCCTTATAAATGAATGAGCCTTGATCCTATTTCCTTTTCCCTGCCATTGGCTGAGGCTCCACTAGGCCTTTCCTTCTAATTCCCTTATTTCTCTCATCATGCTAGAATATTTATTGAGTTACTATAATAGCACAGTGCTAGGTGGCTTGGCAGATAGAGTGTTGGGCCTGGATTCAGGAATACCTGAGTTCAAATCCAGCCTCAGACACTTACTAGCTGTGTGACTCTGGGCAAGTCACTTAACCTCTGTTTGTCTTAATCTACTGGACAAGGAAATGGCAAACCACTCCAGTATCTTTGCCAAGAAAAGCCCATGGAAGCGTGCTGTGGTCCACAGGGTCACAAAAGGTTGGACGAGAATGACCAACAGCAGGCACTAAATGGAAGACAAAAAGAGAAAGTTCTCTGCCCTTGAGGGATTTATAATCTTCCTGCAGAGACAACACATTGTAAGAATGAAGTCCAAACTCCTTAGCCTAGTATTAATGATTCCAAACTGCCTCCCCGTCCCCTACAAAGACCCTTCCCTCCAGTCAAATTTGTCCATTCATTACTCCGTATTTATTGCTGCGTTTGCTCTTACTGTCTTAAATCGTTTTTCCCTTCCTCTTTCCTTAAGTCTAATCCTTCTTTAAAGGTTCAGTTCCAGTTCTACCATATCCTCTAGAAAGCCTTCCTTAGCTTTCCCTTGATCACTGCTCTCTCCCGTAAAGTCACTGTCAATATGTCACATGTGACGCTAAGCATACTCTACCTTTCTTTTATTTAACTTACCTTCTTTCATTTTTTTATGTATATGCCCTTCCCAATTAGACTAGAACACCTCATGGGTAAGGCTGTGTCTTATAACAAAACATAGCACAATACATATGATACTAAATAAATGTTTGTCAACAATGATGAGACAAAAGAAAAATCTATTCTTTCATTCTCAAGAGTTTACAAGCTCTTATTGTGAGCCCACCACTGTTCCTTACTGAGGGGAAAGGCTCCAGGAACTGAAAACACATGGGTCAACTTTGTCCACCTCAATGCCTTCCAGGTCCAAACTATGCCAGAAGGGGAGCTCTTGGTCCCTTTAGAGATATTCCCAACTTACCCTGCTTTATCTAACCCCCTCTCCTTTACCCTCATTCACACATACCCCTAAATCCTCATTCCCCAGACTCAGTTTGCTAAATACCTGTATCTCGTCCACAGCCTGATGGCAATCGGCTCCCTTTGAATTGGCCCCATAACTCTGGACTGGAGCCTCTACTGTGTAGTCCTCGCTCACAGAGGGGGGTGAGGGAAGCCCCTTGGGGTTACTGGCCTTACAATCCATGAGTAGGCTAGGAGCCTCAGAGAGACTATGAGGAGACTGGCCTGGCTGTGTCACCTCAGTGCCTCCCTCAGAAGTAGGCAGAGAAGCAGGTGGGGGACTGCTGTCAGGGGCAGTAGAGTAGGCCGAAGCGACAGAGAACGTGCCGTCTGACAGCTCTGAAGGTGAGGAGATGCTGCTCAGACCTAGAAGGGTGGGAGGGAAAGATTCAGCAATTCAAAAAGCATTTATGATCAAGGAAGGTGCTATCCAAGGTGGTCTTGCTAGTTTCCTCCTATATCTTTTAGCCCTTCTCCTCATGCCCCCACCCTACTCCTCCTTCCTATTTCTATGCCGCTGCTTGTCTCCTACCTTCTTTCTTTCACTTTCTAGCCTTCTGGCTGCATGTTTCCCCTAGCCATCCTATCTTTCTTCCTCTAAGCTGCTCCCTGCCCCAAGGCTTCCTCCCCTCCCACATTTCTCAATTCCATTCCTTTTTGCTCTCCTGTTCCCTGGCAACATCCTCACCAGTGTCAGGGCTGGCAGAAGATGGTGAAGGGGCAGGCAGGGGCTCAACTGAAGCCTCCTGTCTCTGTAGCTCTTCTAGGCATCGGGCAAGTTGTACATGCCCCCGGGAATGTGCCACAGCCAAGGGTAGTCGGCCCAGCGAATCGGGGATGTTCAGTGCCTGGCGGTTCCATCGGAAAAGGAGCACAGCAGCTTCTAGGTGCCCTAGGGCACAGGCCCACATCTAGAGAAGGGAGGGTTTAAGATGGAAGAACAGATCGTAAGGGCTGGACAGAAATACCTTTATCCTCCTAGGAACTCAACCATTCAGTCCATGACTCTATTTCCATATCCCTCTGCCCCTCTTCCCCTCAAAGGACTTAGGCCTTCCGAACCCCACAGCTGCACGATTTCCCCTCTTCCCACACACCTACCCCAGTTTCAGTAGCCGCTGAGGGACCAGGAATCTGGTCTCCTTACCAAAGGAGTACAGGAGAAATGATCCACGTTAAGTGGATCCACCTCTTGCTCCAGGTCCAGGCTTTGGGCCTTCATGGTCCTGGAGGGGTGGCAAGAGAAGAAGGGAGATAAAGGAAGCTAATCAGAGCACAAGAGGGCAGGTACAGGTTGAGTTTGGACTAAGAGGGGCAGACATCAAGGAGACGAGGGACCAGAGGTCAAGACATCTAGAAGGGCAAGTCAGTGGGCAAAGGGGTGAGAGTGTGGGTGGGGTCAAGAAACCTTAAGAGATTAACAGGTTATGGAGTACTTAAGCCTAGGAGACAAAGACTAAGGGCATCTACAGTCTCTCAGTTCCCAATTTCTAACCTCTCCTCAATCCCATCTTGCTCATCTATAATAACCCTGCCCCCCACTTCATTAACTCTTTCTGACCCTGGATCTACTACTCTGGCTCTCCACCTTCCAACCCACTCCCAACCCTTTCCCTTCCCAACCTGTACTCACCTCCACTGGCTCAGGGTCTCAATGAGACGGGCATAGCCCTGGGCTGCTGCCAGGTGAAGGAGACTCATACCCCGGAAGGGTCCCCCGTGAACCAGGTGATCAGGGCCCCGCCAGCCATAACGAGGGATCATACGTTCTACTAGGACCACCACACGGGCCTCAAACCCAGGCCCCGGGACACCTCCCTGTAATACACACACCCTCATCCAAGGGCCTAGATTTTGGTCCCGTGGCTTCTGCTGACCTTAGGGGCCCAGGTGTTTGGTCTTCCAGCTGCCAGCTATCTATCTGAGTGCTCACTAACCCTGCCTCTTGAGTCAGGCCCCCAAACATCCTCTCCCATAATCCTCAAACAGCCCTAATCCAACTGTCTGGTCCCATTCACCTACCGAGACCCAGACATTCTTCTACTTCCATTTTCTAATTCTATCCTCAGTCTCCACTTCCCTCTAGAAACCAGGCCTCCGTCTCTTCGTTCTCTCCAGACCGTTCTGGTCAGACATCTAAGTGTCCCTGTCCCTAAAACAGCGCCACACAGTTCACTGGTATAAATCAAGACCCCCAGATCTTTGAAGAGCCCCCCATTACCTTCCCCGATTTCTCCCCCTTTCTAGACCAGAAAGAGTTTGAGGAGTAGGAATGCCAAGATGGCACCCAGAACAGCTACCCTTGGAAGAGGAGAAGGTAGTGAGTGTTGGGAGACATGGTGTATCAGGAAGAGGAGAGGGGCACCAGGCTAAAGAGGTCAGAAGATGCAGAGGAAGGAAGGAAAGTGAGGTGAATCAAACACCACAGCTGTTTGCTTGGGGAAGGTGCAACAAACATTCCACCTTCCCTCTCTCCAAATACCTGTACTGGGCGAGGGTCAGAACCTGGGGGAGGAGCCTGTCCAGCTGCTGCCATCTCTGCCATCCGTTTTTCCATCTGCTCCAGTCGCTCCAGTATGGACATCCGGAACTGGTTGTCTTGTAGGAGAAAAGGATAAGAGATTGAGTTGGGAAAGGACGTGAACAACCTTCCAAATGCCAGATACAAGAAGTATTCCAAGATCTGGGAGGAACAGGATACCCAAGAAGGAAAGATACCTCCAAAAACCTGAACCAGGGACCCTGAAAACCAGTTTATGTGATAATACTGAGAGAATGGCAAAGGGTTGGGTAATGGGTCTTGGAAATCTCTCCTACTTTCTTCAAAACAGTTCCCCCTTTATGCCTCCTCTCTCGGAGGTTCGCTATCTCTTCTTGCCCCCAACACTACCTCTGCCTCAACAGTGAGGCCTGGTAACTCCAGAGTCTCTCCTCTTCAGTTACTGCTTCCCTCAAGAGGCCTTGGAGAGTCATTTAAAACAACCCTCCCCTTGTGGGGAGTGAGGGTATGGAGGGGGAAGGCTGAGTACGGTTGTGCTTGACATGGCAGGGAAGGGGTAGGTGAAGGAGGATGCTGACAAGGGGTAAGATGGACAGAAACTTAACATGAGAAAGGGCAGGAAACAAAGATCCAGTGAGATCTGAAGATACAATGACAGAGGGGAAGAACTGTTAGAAGAAAATTGAGGGGAAAAAACACAAACGTGAAGAAAGGAAGAAATTAGTAACTCAGGATCTCAGGTTCATACGATCTAGAGCTAAAAGGGACCTCAGGAGCCATCTAGGCCAACTTCATTTTGCAGATGAGGAAACTAAGCGACTTGCCCAACGTTACACGGGCGTCAGAGAGGTAGAACTTGAACCCTGAGTCCAAAGCCAGTGCTTTGGACATAGAAATTCCCAAGACTTATAACATTGAGAATTTCACCAGAAAAATTCCACCAGAAAAAAACTGTCCGAGTGGGGCACAAACACTGGTGGGCTGTTAAGAGCACGTTCATAAGAAATCTTCTTCACAACAATGCTGTTAGGTACACAATGTACCTAACGTACAAAATTCCTATTTTACAAAGAAGAAAAGAGGCCCAACGTCACACAGCTGTTACGTGGATGATCTGGGACTCGAGGCCACATTTCCAGACTTCAGGCCCACTGCTGTTCACTACGCTACATTATAGCCTCCTTTTCCCATAAGAAGGGCTGATGTGGAAGATGATGTGGAAAAAACACTAAGTCAAAGAATGACAAAGGAACTATGAAAAACTATGAGGGAAGACAGATAGTCCAAGCATTAGACCCCAAGGAAGAAAGTTCTGCAGACAGGAATAGCCAAAACCCAGAGAGGGAAACAGAAAAAGTCCCAGGGTTTAGAGATGGAGTCTAAGAAATCTAGGAAAGAACAGGTGGAGAAGAAGCCAGCTATAGATCAAGAAAAAACTAGAACTAGGCCCTGGACATGACTAGAAAGCTGGAAGCTAGAGGATTCTGCCAAAGTGATTTTCTTAAGCGCAGGTCTAACATTCCTCCCCACCCCCAAAAACTCAGTAAACTCTAGTGGCTCCTTATCACCTTCTGGATCAAATATAAAATCCTCTACTTGGTGTTCAAAGTCCTTCATAACCAAGCCACCTGTCCCACCTGTCCAGTCTTCTTACACCTTACTCCCCACCTACATACTTTTTTTTTTTTAAGGGGGAAGGCAGGGGTTAAATGACTTGCCCAAGGGACACTTTTCAATCCAGTGATAACGGGCCTCCTTCCTCTTCCTGGAACAAGACACTCCATCTCTCAACTCTGAGCATTTCCAAAGACTGTCTCCCATGCCTGGAGTCATCTCCCTCTTCATTTCCTCCTCCTGACTTCCTTCAAGTTCCAACTCTAATCCCACCTTCTAGGGAAGCCTTTCCCAAACCCTCTTAATTCTAGTGTTTTCCTTCTGTTGATTATTTCCTATTTATCCTGTATACAGCTTGTTTGTCTATAGTTGTTTGCATGTTGTTTCCCCCTTTAGATTGTGAGCTTGAGGGCAGGGACTATTTTTGTAATCCCAGAGCTTAGCACAGTGTGCGGCATCTAGCAGGTACTTACTGACTGGCAGACTAGATAGCCAACCAAATCCCTGAAAGAAATAGGAACCAACGGTAAGGAGAGAGAAGTGAAGTACAGGGGTTACAGGAGAGGATGTCTAGGTCCAGGGCAGGCTAGGTACTCACCATCTAAGGAGAGCCAGTCGAGTTGGGTGCTAGGAAGAGCTAAAAAACGGCGGGCACGGTACTCAAAGAGCACTGAGGCAGAGAGTGGGCCCTCTTCTCCTGCCACCTGAAGAGACACCAACCCTGCCTCATGAGCTAGGGTAGACAAAAGAGGAGGGAGAAGAATGTCAGTTTCTCTTATAGAGGTAACCCCTGCCAGCAACCCAGAGACCTAGATCAACATCCTGAGGCCTTATCCTACCTATACTCTTCCCTCTGCCTTTCCCAGAGGCCCCAGCAAACCTGCATGTTAGGAGAAATGTGCTCCTTGGCAGTGGTGACTCCAAGTCTTTAACCAGGTATTGCCTGAACTCTCTGATACACCTTGACTGGTAAAGACATCCTACTGTTCTCTCTCTCCACTCCCATCCAACTTCACTACAGATAAGTAGATAAAGTTTCCAAAGAATGGGGTCTAGTTTTGCAAATGACCTGGTGATTCTCACGGCCCTTTGAGTGTATAACCAAGGTCTTGATCGCCTGCCTAGACTAGAAGCTAAGAAAGCCCAATTCTACTCTTTTCATCCCCAAGCCTCCCAACTCACAAGGTGGTGGTGTTGGCAGGAGTGGAATACCACATACAACAAAGCCTGTTGAGGCAGGTCGTATGATTCCTGGATTGTTTTTGAGACCTCATCTTCCTATTCATCATGGGTAAAACCTTTGATGCTTTTCTCTGATCCTGGTTGATAGGCATGTTAGGATAGGGTAGAAATGTTTCTTGGCAATGGGATCTGGGCTATGAGGCCAGGGTTCATTTTAGCATGCTGGGATGAAAGTCAGTAATAATAACAGTGGCTCACATCTACATGGTGCTTTATAGACTGCAAAGCACAACAATCATGTGAGGTTCGAGTGGCAAGAATCATTTATATTTTACAAAAGAGGAAATCACTTGCCTATGATCATAAAACTAGTAAGTGGTAGAACTAGGACTCGCATCTTTTGCACTATGCCTTTCTGTCTTGAAGCACCCTAGACCTCATCTCTCTTTTTCTACCCCTTAACTCCATAGATGCACAAAGCTAGGAACAGTCTTAGAGACCAGACAATACAAAATGAGGTTCAGATAAGTTAAATTTCTTGGCTAAGGCACACAGTGAATAAGAACAGCTGACACTAGAAGCCATTTCTTAACTCCAAGTTCAGGATTCCTTCCATTGCCCCATACTGCCTCCTTAGTCCTGGCTACTTTGGAGAAAAGGACAGACTAATTTCACGTATAGCCTTGGTGACCTTCTGGCTTTCCCCATATTAAGTCTCCAGCCTCCAAGCTCTAATGGTGAAGCTCCTGATAAGGCATCTGGAAACTATCCCACCCTGACCTGTCTGATCCGTACTTCCCACTCCTCCATACCAGGACAGTAGCAGCGCAGGACACCAGACTGGACAAGTGAGGCTGGCACAAGGATGTGGTCGAAGACACAAGAATAACGCTCTGAGACCTCTGTCCAAGGACCTGTGATCAACACCTTGACCCCTCCCTGTGAACAAGCAAATATTCCCATCTAAACACAGAGTCACCAGAGAATGAGAGTTCCCTCTGAATAACATACAGGATGTCCCAAAAGTCTTAATGCAGTTTTAATCTATTTAAGTTCAAAACTGCACTAAGACTTTTGGGATACCCTGTATGTATTAAGGTAATTATGGGAGAAAGAGTATGGAAAACAAGATAGACCATATGCCATAAAAATCTGAGGGAAGTTAAGGAATCTAGATCATAGACTACAGGGCTATGGTTACTGTGGAAACTTAGGTTTGGGTGACCTAGGGGCTAGGCTCAAGTGGGAATGGGACAGCAAGTAATGAGGAGGAATGATGAATGAATATGATACTCACTTCTGGATAGGACCACTCAGGAGAGAAGTCAGTGATAACGCTAAGAGCTGGAGGGCCAGGAGCCCCTGGAGCCTCCTCACTGATCAGGTCTCCCATGAGGTCTGGGAAGGAAGACAAGCTGAAAGTCTCTAGTTCACTGGTCCCCCCTGGTCCTCCAAACAGCCCTTCACCTCTTCCAGGCCGGGCTGATGACTCCATGGATGGGGATGAGGAGACTATAGCAGGCCCAGTTCCCTCCCCACTTGCATCGTCTCGGATAAAGAATCGGTTCCCTTCTCTTCCTTCTCCAGGCTTAGGAGTAGTCCCTTGGTCTGATGCCACAGGCTCCAGAGCAGCAGCAGGTTCCAGGGCTGGGCAAGGTGTTCTGGCTGTCTCTGCCTCAGGGAAATTAGGACTCGCCCCCAGCCCACCTCCATAAGTCTGGCCTTGACTGGGATTGTTGAAAAATCGATCAGGATCAAAGGCAGGACTGGGAGGGCCGGGTGGGGCAGGAGGCTGAGGGCCTAGGACCAGGGCCAGGCCCAGGGAGGGCCCAAACTCAGGCTGAGGAGTCAAGTGCCTGCTGGGAGTTAAACCCCCAGTGAGCTGCTCCAAACCTGTCAGGAGGAGGAGAGCAGGTCCTGCCCTGGGTAGCCCTCCTGGAGTTACTGGAGGTCTAGGGCTAATTTCAGAGGGTTCAACAAAGCCAGAAGAAGAGGAGGAAGAGGAGGAAGAGGGTGAGGTATCAACCTTGGGAAGCTCAGGGGGTTCAGTAAGGGGTGGGAAAGCCTGTGGAAGGGGTTCAGGGGGTCTTGGAGGTGGGATTGGGGGTATGGCCAAGGTCCGAGGCTCAATTTTAGGGGAGATGATTCGGTGCTTGGTATTGCTGCATTTGTGGGGTAGGCTCCCTGTGGAACCTGTAGTGAAGAATGGGGTAGGGAAGAAAGAGAAGGAGTAGAGTAAGACAACTTTCCAATTTTTTTCCAGTGGAGATTTTCTATCCATTAGGACCCCGATATACATAGATGTATAATAATGACTGTGGCCATTGGGGGGAAGCAGAGATGCCACAAATTCTGGCTGGACAGGCACTGCAAGGAGAAGAGCACAGGGGAATTGCAAGGTTGCCAGGGGAAAAGAAACAGGCTGGTGGAGAGAAAGAAAAAGGCAGTGAGCTGATGCTTATGCATGAATAGTGCACAGAGACTGGGGATCACGAAGATAAATGACAGTGACAAACTGGCCGAAAGCCTGGAAAGGCATTTCCTGAAGAAAAGGTGGGCTTAGAGAAGAAGTCCTCAGTCCCACTGGACTATTAGGAAACAATGTACAAAATATATATAAATTAGCATGCAAACAAATATAAAGGGTGTTTGTGTCCCCAGTGGGGAACAGAACTCAGAGTCAGAGGGAGCCCTTGGGTACCGTCACTAACCGAGCCCTCCGCTGCAGAGGCAGGCATGGGTACGGGGCAGGGGCTTGGCCTGGTGGGTATCCAGAATCTGCTGCACCAGCTGTTCCACTGAGAACTCACCTGCCCCATTCCCACAGCTCCACTTGATGCCATGAACTGAAAAGGGGAGGAGGGAGGGCCTGCTGTGTGAACCTAAGAAAATCCAGCCCCTAAACTCCCCTTGCTGTCCCTCTCTCCCTCACTGGACTACAACTCCCATGATGCAATGGGACTAGTAGCCTGAGAAAAGGTAGCTGTTCCGAGCATTCCTGGGATATGTAGTCCATTTCTTTTCTTTAACTCCCACCACTTCTGCAATACAAGGCCTTGAGAATCCACCAGCACTTCAGCTCCCAGCAGCACCAGGGATCAAACCTCCTCACTAGCTAGGGAGAGCTGGTCACTCCTGAGGCACCTGAGAATAGTCTTGGCTTCTGTGAGAGCACCCTGAGACCCACTTTTACTCTGGGGTTCTTACACATGGGCTTCAGTTGCCCCACCAGCTCTTCCCTGGACCACTTGAGCCATTCCCTTCGATCGCTGCTGATGGAACAAAGGATGGGGCCACAGCCCTTCCCGCAGTCTTCCAGTGCAGGAACATTCAGGTAGTGCACAAGGACGATGTCAGGGTTCTGAGGGCAGCAATGGTAGACACAGGGTGCCAGTGGACACTGGGACCTAGATGTTCCGCCCCACGATACTTAGTTCCCTTCCCAGAATTCTGTTCTCCTCCACCTCCCCCAGAAACCTCTTCAGCTCTTACACTTCCCTCATAAACTCCCATTCCTCCCAGATGCCCAGGTGTTTGGCCTCCTTAGTCCATGACCCTCTTTCCTCTAACTCAACTTCTTTCTTCTCCTCTCTTCACTCCCTCCTAACTGCCCAAGAATCTGACTCCCCAATCCCCTCAATACCTGTAGCAGCCAGTAACAGCGACGATGGAATGTGGGAACAATGGAGGAGTGAACATAGCAGCCATAGAGACACTGCCAAGAGATAGTTGGAAGGGAAGGCTGCTTCCCACATCTTCTCTTTAGTCCCTTTCAAATGACTTCTCTCTCCCATGAGTCCTGCCCCCGCCCGCCCCCATGAACCTAGGTTTCCCCTAAATCCAAATGACACAGAGTCAAAGGGGTGAAGAAAAAAAAGAAGGAGATGAGGTATTCAGGACTTTCAAAGTGGAACCTTCCAGGAACACCCATGAAATAGGTATTGGGACACTGAGAATAGGGGGGTTACAAAAGCTAGAGTTGGGACTCAGACTATAGACAAGGATTTCTAATGAAGATGTCAGAGAAGCTAGGAGACTGGACAGAGGAGTCCCTGTGAGAAACAAAGGCCCAAACAGTTGAGTTACTGAAGGAAATGGGGAACCAGTCTACTTTCCAATAGGTGAGATGTTGACCTAAGACTGTGGCGGGGAGGGGTGATTATAGCAACACTTCAATTCTAGGAGGTAAGCCTGGGAAATGAGTTATTAAAATCTAGAGACAGGAGAACTGGACACCAAACTCTAAGGGTCTTCCCCTACCTCCATGCCCTGCACCTTCAGTTTCATGTGGTCCTCTCGAGTGGTTTTTCCATCCTTCCGCTTCTTCCAGCAGTAGCCATCCTTCCGATACTTTACCTTCTTTCGATTATAGAGGATGATGGAGCCATTCTGAGGCCTGGGGAAGTATAGAAGAAGATAAAGCAGGCTCTGGAATCCTGTATCCTTAGCCTTAACACCCTCCTCCACTTTCCCTTACCTGGTCTTGGGGGAGCAGGACAGCCACTCATCATGCTTCTCAAAGGTGATTAAGTAAGAGGCAATCTCCTATGAGGGAAATAAATGCTCTTTCTGTTCTCTTCCCCCTTCTAGTTCTCTCTCCACCCCCCTTATATTATAGCTTTTCTCTCTAAGCTCCTTCCCTTGCTCTTCTCCCTGGCATGTCGAAACTCTAAAGGCCTACCCACTGCCAAGTTCTGGATGCTGGAGGGAATATCCCCAGGAAGAGGCCCTATTAAGGCCTGATCATCCCTTCCAACTGCCATAAGGAAGCTCAGAGGCTCCATTTTCTCTGACTTGACACAAAGAAATCATGACCCTCTCCCTTTCCTCCAGGAGCCTTTCACATGGGGGCTAAGTGACATTTTCCAAAAGCTGATTATTCTCCTTGACTCATAAACAGAACAACGAAAAATCTGACCTTTTTCTTCCACTCTAATCCAACTAGACATTTTCTGTTTCCATTGCCTCCACTTTGGTGAGGTCTTTATTATTTCAAATTTGGGACTATTGCAATCCTAAAAATCCCTTTCCTGTCACGCCTCCCTTGTTCCATGTGTTCAAATGTATTTAAACAGCTTTTCACTGCCTACAACAGGGGTGGGGAACCTTCGGCCTTGAGGTGACACGTGGCCCTCTGGGTCCTCAAGTTCGTTCCTTTGACTGAATCCAAACTTCACAGAACAAGGGGATTTGCCTGGAGGCCACAGGTTCCACACCCCTGGCTTACTGGGTAAAGTCCAAATTCCTTAGCCTTGCAGTCAAGAATTCCTGCTCCCCCCCATCTTCCTCCCCCCAACATATATACTATATTCCCTTAACTTTCCTTTCCAATCTGATCTGTCCTTGCTCTCTACATGACCAACCCTTTACCCTAGCCACACTGTTCCCCACCCAACAAACGTAAAATAGTCTAGCTTCCAAGCTAACTCGTGATGATCCCCCATTTGTATTGTTCCCATCTTTCCACCCATCTTCTGGGTACCCAACATCAGGTCTTTGAGCCAAATACAGCTAAGATTAGCAAAACAAGGTCTTGCCCTATTACCATGGACTCTTATTATACATAGACTCTTAGGCCACCAGGGCCTAATTACCAGTCTGCCACTACAGCTATGTAATTTATTACTCCCTAGGAATCATAATATTAAGCTTAGATCAATTAATAACTATGATGGTTAAAAAAAAAATGTGGCTAGCACACATAAGGCTTCCTGATAATGTAGCCCATTACTGAAAAACAAAACAAACAAATCCCTAACCTATGTGAATCCTGCCCATCCTTCAAGCCCAACTTCAGGTTCATCCTTTTGCCATTTCATTTCACCAGAGTTTAAATTACAGTGAATCTTTGAGTAACTTCATTCTGCATACTTATATCACTAGATAAAACAAAGCTTAATAGTGGCATGAAAAAAACCCAAAAGTTTATATTATGTACTGACTTTAATAGAAGGCAAGGGCTATGAAGAAAAAAAATGTAGCAGTCTGTGCCCCCAGAAGTTTACATTCTATTAAGCCTTAGAGGATACAGAAGCCAGAAGATACTTTTTTTTTCAGAAGATACTTTAGAGGTCCATCTAATCCAATCCCATCATTTTACAAATGAAAAAACTGAGGCCCATCAACTCAGAGCCTCTGTCTACAAATACAGTGTTCTTTTAATTACACCATGTTATCTCTCCCTCACCACAGTCATCCTGTGCCATCTCATAGCACCTACTATCTGTATTATTATTTGGCACTGATCACCTATGGATAGCTAAATTATGTTTTTATACCAAATCAGCCCACTGAACCAATGAAGAGTCATTGAGTTCTTCTACCTTCGAAATACTATATTATTATACCACAGTACTATTTTAGATAGTTCAGGGTTTCTGTCCTCAAAGAGCTTATGGTCTAACTATATAACTAAATCTTGTTTCCCCAACTAATTATAAGCTTCTTGAAGAAGCCTGAAGACCATGCTTGATATGGTGCCACGAACGTGGCAGGTGCTCAAATGCTTAACAGTCATTATGTATGGACACTGAGACACACATACCTGCCAAAAACAAAACAAAACTCTTCTCTTCTTCCTGCCCACAAGGGCCTCCTACATCTAGGACAAAAGCCTTTCCTCCCACCCTTGTCTATTTAGCACCCCTGGGGAACCTCATTTGTGTTCCAACGTAGCCGCTCAGGAGGCAGCAGTGGGCATCTGGGAAGACACTCCAGTAACTTCTTGGGGAGAAAGATCTTCAGGTGATGGCTGTTCTCTGAGAAGAATTGAAAACCAAGGGTCAGTATACTCTTACTAGAGAATGAGAAAAATTAGTCTAGAGGATTGACAAGGTTCTTTTCAGCCCTAGCATTTTGAAACCTAGTGTATCGGGGTGGTGGGCTCTGGGGGAGGGGGGGAGTATAGAACTCACCAGCAACCTCAGTGGTGTCCTTGTTATTCATGGTGAAGGTAGCTCCAAATGGCAAGGTCACCCTCTGCCTGATGGGCCTGGGGGAGGGGATATATGTCCTGGAAGAAGATAAGGCAGGCTCATACTCAGCATCTCCCCCTCTCCCACCCCACCTAAGAAAGGCTTATAGCCCCTGGAGAAGCTGTGATTCCTAAGAGAGAAGGTTGGGGGTAGAGTGATCTAAAGAATAGCTTGTGGAGGTGGGAGGAAAGAGGGGACTGAAGAAACAGAAAGATTTGTAATGGGAACCAAGCTACATCAGAAAAGGGATAACTTGGAGAATAAGGGGAAGGGAACAAAGTCACAGAGAAATAAATTTAGAGCTGGAAAGGACCTCAGAGGTCCAACTCCCTCATTTTCTAGATGAGTTTACTGAGGCCTGGAGAGGCTCATCACCCTAGTTAGTCGAAGAGTGGATTTCAAACCCAGGTCCTCTGAGTCCAAATCCAGCCCTCTTTCCACTGCACTGTAGGGGATGGCAACTAAGAATGAGGAGTAAAGGAAATGGAGCCAGAACTCGTTCTTTCACAAGATTGAGAAAGCTGAGAGTAGGCCCAGCTGAGAGTAGCTGGGGCTAAGGGACCATATGGCTGTGAGGCAGCAAATGCCCCAAAGAACAGGTTGGGGGCTTGAATATTTGAGTCTCTGCAAAGAACATGGCTTAGGGAGGAGAGCTGGGAGAAGCTGAAGGTAGGACACTTAGATCACAGAACGTAAGTCACAAGGTCCAGGACCTGGGATGCTCCCAGAGACTATCCTGTTTTGTTTTTTTTTTTCCCTCCCTTTTGCAGTTCCAAGTGAAGGACCTCATTGAAAGCTTATCCTAGCCTCCTCCCCCTTTTCTCAACTGTGACTGAGGCCCAGCTGAGCAGCTGGGGCTCCTTCAACCCTCCCCATACTATGCCCCACACTCCAAAAGCTCGTTTCTCTCACACACCCAGGCTAAGGGTTTTGAACTACCCCATATGGAAATTAAGAAAATATCGCTCCCCCTCCCCCATCCTTTCTCTCAGGTCCTATCCCACTTCCACCAAATTGTCTCCACCCCAGGGCCCAAGCCCTCCCTTTCCTGGGAACAGATGGGAGGAGGCTTGGGCTGGCATCTCCGCTCGGGGCTGAGCTGGGGTATCTGAGGAAAGGGGGATGGGGAGATGATCCCAAAACTGGCTAGGGTCGGAGGGGGATGCCCAGGTGATGGCAGAATGTGTATGTGCGCGGGCAGGGGGTGGGGGTGCCATCGAGGGGCACAAGCGCAAAGTGCCCGCCAGGTGAGGGCTGGTGCAGATGGGGCCAAAGCTCGGGGTCACGGAGGTTTGCGCCTCCTCCAGGGGCGCCCAGGTGCAGCCGGGTGGGGGAGGGGCGCCCCGGGGCAGGAGGCAGGTCCCCCAGCACAGGAGCTGGGGGGCAAGAGGGAGGCGCTGGGGGCTGTGAAGGAGCGGCGCCCCCTACTGCGGGGGAAGGGGCGGAGGAAGAGGAGGAGGAGGAGGAAGGAGGAAGGGAGTGCAAGGGGCTAGAGGTGGGGCGCCGCTGGGGCCGGCACGAGCGGACCTGCGCCCCCTGGCGCGGGGTGCGGAGGCCGGCAAGAGGCCAAGGCTCTTACCTCCCGGGGTCCCGCTGGCGGCTGCGGCGGCCATTCTCCCCCACACCAAACCCCCCCCCCCAGCGCCGGCTGTGACAGCGGCGTCTGACGTCACCGCGCATGGAGGGGGGGAACCTCCGTTTAAGGGCGGGCGCTGTTGCCTAGATCTTTCGCTTTGGGGTTGGGCTGCACGTGCTCCTGCTTGAGTTGGGCCTGGGTTGAGGAGACTAGAGGGAAGGAGGTGAGGAGAGCGCCTCCAGTTTAGGGGCCTGAACCCTTAAGGTCCTGAGAAGCTAGGGGATGGAGACAGCGAAGAAAGCTTCTCCTCGGGCTCTTCTCCAGCCCAGCTTTAGTTTCTTCCACCTCTTTCTTCTTCAGGAAAGGCTTTCCTATGTCAGCCATCCTTACCCTGCCCATCCCCAAACAAAGGTCAAATCAAGTTCAAATTTGTTATGTCTTCCCCATTTAAAAAAAATTAATATTTTGATTCAATGTATCATACAAACTTCCACTGTACTCCTAATTGATTTCCCAAAAATGTAGACTCTGAAATGGGTGGTTTCCATCAGGACTCAGCTCAGGCACAACCTTCTGCTTGAGACTCTTCCTGTTCTCCCTGCCTTCCTCCACTCCCCCCAGCCAGGTTCCCTTTGTAGGTGTTAAGTGTACAGGATGTCCCAAGAGTCTTAGTGCAACCCAATGCACCAGGTATGTGTATGTTGCCCCCCAAGTTAGACTGTAAGCTTGTGTTTTTGTTTCTAAGCAGCTGCTACATTGTAGACACTTAATAACTGCTGGCCAATTGCCTGCAAATACAGACATAATCTTGACAGAACATTGTTACTATATGGATAGAAGTTGTTAATATCACATGTTGTGTTACCTGCCACTCCCTAAATAACCCTAGCAATGTCAGAATGTTAGTAGCATTCCCAGCAATTGGGTTGAGTTTAAGTCATATCCTGAGATCTTGCCTTGTGGAGGAATCCGCCTCAAGTAGGACGTAAGCCTCTGATGCCCTTGCCCCCTTCCCCTGGGATTCATGGCATGATGGGCAAAACAACCAAAATGAAGTGGTCTTCCTTGCTCAGATTGCTGAGGACAGCTGGGACTTCACGACCAGGCCTTGCTCCTTCTCTTCTCCTAAAGATATAAGAAGCTTTTGCATGGATCTTGGAGTTGGGAAATCCACTGGACATCCCCCAGGGTGGCAAGTTTGTCTAAGGAGGATTTTGTTATCCTTTTTAGAGTTCAGTTTCTCAGATCCATGGCCATGGTAATGTCTAGTTTCCAGGTGTTAGATAATAACTCCCAGAATAGCCCCAAGAATCCCAGATAGTAATTCCTAAAATCATAGTGATAGTCCTACTGAGACTGCGCCGTGAGATATGGAGTGACATAATGTGATATTTACTATGCTATTGTTGGCAAGATGCCTTCTTTGTCTGTTGCTCTATAAAGCAAGTGGGCATTGGTCAGTCACAGGGGAATCCACAGGAAACCTGTGGGAAAATCTGTGTGTGTGCTGTGACTGGCCCCCATCAAGACTTGAAGGGATTTAGGGTAATGCACGTGCCTGTCTCAATTGACCTCATCAAGACATAGGGGTAATGGCTCCCCCTTCTTACCCGCCCCTGTGAGAAGGGTTGTTATGGAATGCTGTAGGAGTTATGCTCCCATTATCAGCAACCCTTTCTAAGAAGACTAGACTAGAATAAAGTAAGATGATTAACCCCTCTGAAGGTGTCTGCTTGTCTGACCAGATCAAGAGCGAACCTGTTAGAGGCAGGAGTCTGAAACCTCCAGTGTCTCCTGTGTGTTATCTGTGAAACAGTTTGCTATCCTGTTATCTCAATTAAAGACACTTTACTCCTCAACTCATGGCTTTGATTTATTTCAGGTCTGGACATTCTGAAAACTATGGTTTTGTATTTTCTTAAAAAAAAAAGGATATATGCACTATTAAGTTAGTACCAACATTGTCCAGTATTTTTCACATCAATTTTGTTGTATTCATTTACAGAGCTGCTGTAATTGTGTATATAAGTCTTCTGGCTTTCCTTTTTTCACTGCATCATTTCATATGTCTTCCTCTATTTCTATAAATTCTTCATATTCATCATTCCTCCTAATGTACTCTTGTTCCATTACATTCATGTACAATTTATTCAGCTATCGCAAATGCTGGGTAGTTAACGTTTTTTTTTTTGTTTGTTTGTTTGGTTTTTTTTTTTTTTGCTATTACGAATAGTGTTGCTATGATATTTTATACAGCTCGGTCTTTTCATGTTAGTAACATCTGTGGGGGGTATAAACCACTTGGTGGGGTTGCTGGGGAAATAGGTATAAATAAACAGGTAATTTTTCTTGCATAATTCCAAAATTTTTTTAAATAGTTGGACCAATTTATAGCAGTATTCCTATTTTCCCACATCCCCATTAACAGTGAATTTTTCTGTCTTTTATCTAAAAAGAAGAAGATACTAAAGCTAACAAAAACTAAAGCAAACAGGAAATAGATAACATAACTCATTCTCAGACAAATTAAGCAAGCTCTCAAAGAAAACAAAACTCCAGGCCCACACAGATTTATATACATTTTTTACATTCAGTCGATGTCTTTTATCTTTATGTCACAGTAATTTAAGTACCCAAAATTGAACCCTGCCTTGTGATAAAGAGAAACAATCACAAAAACTGAGTTAGCAAAAATTCTATACTCCATAAACTTTTCAAAAAACAAAGAAATTCTATAAGACAAAGTCTATGTGACTCAAATTCTATAAAACAAAAACAATCCTTAATCCCAAAACAGGGAGGGATAAAACAGAGAAGGAACCAATATTATTAACGAATTGGTGAAAAATAAGTAAATGCTGGCAAACAGATTAGAGAAATATAACCAAAAAATTATTCATTATGACTATTGAATATGAACCTGAAATACAAGAATGGTTCCATGTTCGGAAAACAAGTAGGATAATATAGCAATAGTAGACCAGCAAAAAAAAAAAAAACCAAAAAACACCAAAAACCAGTTTTAGCAATAGGAACAGAAAAAGCCTTAAAAATAACTGACATTTTACTTTAAGACTCGTAAAGCAATTTTAATTACATGATCTAATTTAAGCCTTACAACAATATTGAAGTGAATACTATGAGCATCCTCTCTTTTTCCTTTATCCTTCCCCCTGCCCATATCTGGAGAGAGTAACACACCACTTGGATGAGGTGAGAGTCACCAACTAAAATGCTTTCAATAAGATGGAGGTCCACCAGGTCTTATTATGTTCCCTGATTCTGAGTCTTAAGTCCTTTGTCCCTCAAGACCCCCTCTACCTGTATCTGACCTATACTTGCACCAGGACCTCTGAACCTTGCCCTTTACCCTAACACTGAATCCTTAGGACTTTTGGACCTTTCCATCTGTTCTACAGCTGAATTCTCTTATATGTGTTTCCACTTTACCTGTTTCTATCTCCAGATACTTCTCCATTCATTCCCATGGAATTTGTAAAATTGGGGGGGAGGAGGGGTTTGGACTAGATGGTTTCTAAGGTCTCTTTCATCTCTAGATTTATGATCCTAATAGGTATGGGTAGTATTACCACCATTTTATAATTGAAGAATCTAAAGATCAGAAAGTTTAACTGACTTGTAAGCATCAGAGGTGTGATATGAAGAGATTAACTTGAGTCTTAAGTCCACCACTCTTCTTAGAATTCCTTGTAGTAGTTTCTTTAAAATACAGCAAAACACTCTAAAATACTCAGAAAAAAAAATAAAATGTAGCACTTATTTGTGCTAAAAACCACTAAAAAGCATACGAATGAATGAATTTTTCCTCAATGTGACCAAAAATATTTCTCTAAAACTGAGCTAAAGCTGAAGTTACATGTAATATAGAAAAGTATATGCTTTCTCAATACAGGGATAAAACAAGGATGCATATTGTCCCCATTATTATTTGACAAGTTGGCAGAAATTAAAGACCTACTTAAGTAGGGAGAAATCAATGTTCATTCTAACATAGCAAAAATGGTGATATTACCCAAGTTAGTCCATAGATCTAATGCTATGCTAATCAAATAACCAAGTGGATGCTATATTGAATTAGACCAAAATAATAATTCTTCATATGGAGGAATTACAAAGTCAAGAATATCTAGGGGAATAATGACAGGAGTAGGAAAGAAAGGGGGTTAGCATTGTTATATCACAAATTATGAAGCTTTTATCAACATTATCTGGTACTAGCTTTAAAAAACAGTGAAGATGGAATAGACTAAGTAACCAAAACTAGGAGGAAACCTATTGCTAACAGTACAGCATGATAAATC
>CM053627.1:205884118-205974837 GCA_028646595.1 Phalanger gymnotis
AGACCAGAGTCCAGAGACCCATTGGTTCCCGAATTGGCCCCTTTTAAGTCTTTAATCTACGCCCACAGGGGTTTCACACCTGATAGGGCTTTGGGCCTGGGGCTTAGCGTTTAACAGGTGAAAGTACTTTCACCATAAACAAAAGCCAAACTCCTCAAGCACACCCGTTAAACTAAGCCCATTTTGCCTTACTGGCACAGGGGGAAAATGTAAGGGAAGGAGATTTAGCAGTACCAAACCTTAAACTGTATTATAAAGTGAGAATATTGTTGAAGCAGAAAATAGATAATTTTTATTATTTTAAATTAAAATTTTCTTGTGTAAATAAAACCGAGATTAGAAGGAAAGCAGAAAATTGGGGGAAATATTCATAGACAATCTCTCAGATAAGATATAATTGTGAGGGAATACTGTTTTGATACAAGAAACGATGAGCTGGTTGATTTAGAAAAATGGAAAGACTTGGATCTATGAAGGAAGATGCTGTCTACCTTCAGAGAAAGAGCTGACAAATAGAAATATGCATAGCATGGTCTCACATAAATGTATGTGTAAGTTTTTGTGCATGTTTATAGATATGGATGGATACGTATATATATTTGCGTTTAATTGTAGCCTTCTCTGGGGAGGAGGGAAGAAGGGAGAAAAAAAATAAAAAATATGTAGCAGAGAACAAAAAAAAAACCCAGAAGGAAGTGCAAGAAAGCTAGATTGCTTTGAAACCAATGTGAAGGATTTATTACATAGGTTTTTGTGAAATGTATATTTATTGTTTTGTGTTGGATTTTCCCTTATATTCTGCAGTGTACTTGGAAATGTTCTTTTCTTTTCTCATTTTGTATTTAAGTTAAAATGAATAAATTAAAAAAAGTAAGGTGCAGAGTAAGGTGCCTATTGATTGGAATTGGAAGAGGGAGTTTCCTCATTGGGATTTCTTTTACTAAAGAAATCACAGGTGTGGTTCTCCCCTTCCCCCAGTACATGCAGGATTGTTAATATGACTGGATGAGAAAAAAAAAAAGTATGTAGAGTGATAAAGGAATGCATACATGTAAGCGATTGTAAGGGAAGGAAGTTTCCAAACTGCACTCTCCCATCCCAAAAGCAAGGTTATAGTGTTCAAGATGATTGGGGTTAGGAGTTGCAGAAAATAGAAAGCAAAATCTTGGCAGGGAATGTCATCATTCCCTGCCTCTGTACTATTTGAGTACCATTCTCATTACTTCCTGGTACCATCTCTCTCAGCTCAGTTGATTAAATCTGACTCCATGAAATCAGGTATTCCCTGCCTTCTTGTTTATTTCCTATTTATCCTATATAGAGTGTGTTTGTACATATTTATTTACTTGTTGTCTTCCCCATTAGACTATGGGCTCCTTTAGGGCAGGGACCATTTTTTTTTTATTCTCTTTGTATCTTTAGCACTTAACACAGTGCTTACTATATAGTGTTTGCTTAATAAATACATGTTGATTGACAGGACTGATAGGGAACAAGATTTCTAATCTTCCCTTCAGCCCTCCTTCTCCCCATTCCCAGATTCAAACAAGAGTATTCCTACAGTAGAGCAAAGGCTGACCAGGAAAGGGGATGAAATTATCCATACCTTCTGAACCCATGCAGCACTGGTGGGTGGTTGAATGAGCTCCCTCTTTGAGCCTTCGGAAAATGAAGAATAATGAGACATTCATTGTAGAAAATGATATAATAGGGTCAGGGCAGATCTGAGAGTTGAGAAATTGGATGTTTGCGTCACCTAAGCATGGCTTGACCCACCTCCATTCTTAGCTGGCTCGCTCAGTCCGCCCTCACACTGGTAGGTTTGGGGTTCCTAGAGAAGACCCACCACCATGTAATTATGACAACCTCTTTTAGGGCCCTAGGGATAATCCTGTTGTAGAGGGGATACTACTTGATGCTGTAGCTCCAGAGCCCTCGCAATTATGCTTCCCATTTATAGCAAAATCAATCACTATGACACCATTAACTCTCAAACACAGACATTTATTTAGTGATAAGGCAACAGTGAGAATGATCATAACAGCACAGTTACTCAACATGTAGCAAACGCAGGAATAATCGAAACGTCACAATACACCTGGACTCCTATTAATGCACGGTGTTGGCGGGAGAAAGTAGGCATGCATTTAGAAAAACCTAGCAAGGAGGGCATGAGTGCCCGCGTGTTGGGGGACTCATACCTTTTGATGGTCTTGGTCCCTTCAAGAACAGTCTGCACAAATGAAGCTTCCTTTTTGCTAGCTGCCAACCTCCTAGGCCTACTGCCCTATTGCTGAGCAAACCTATTCTATCCTGGGGACTGATTAAGCTGTGACAAGCTGTTTTAACTCACAGTTATTCTTAACAGGGCGCTGAGAAAATATTATGCTATTGTAGTAAGATGTTACCTTAAGCCAGACAACTATAAGCAACTCGTGTTGGCTCTCAAACAAACCCACTCTTCACTCAATAAAATTCTACTTTGTCTAATCACCTCTCAATCTTTTCTTACAGCAAAGCAAAACTCACTATAGAACTCCCCAAGTTGGCTTCCCGAGCAACGCAGACAAAGCCCATCCAGCTCTTGGCTTCTCAGCATTCTGCTTTATCCAATCAGCTTCAAATGTCTTCTCTTAACAAAGAAGGTGACAAAATCTGTCTTACCCTCTGTTTTCCCCTCAGAGAGGGAACTGGAGGTCTAGGCACCTTTGAGAACTTTTGCCTCTTCAAGCTGTAGATGGTGCTAGAAGACAATAGATCAGTATTTGACTTTTTTTTTTTCCCGAAGAGCTCACTGTTTCAGCCTTTTTGTTCAGTCAGTAAAGCAATGCATTTCTTCCAATCAGCAAGCTCCCAGCACAGTACCTGAAATTTTCCTGTCAGTTGATTGTCTTGTTAACATCTTCACACTGAAGTCTCTTACAAGTGGCTTTTTCTCAATTTTTCCCAGTTATTTTCAATGCCTCAAGTCAGAGCCTCCTGGTGGTCAGCAACTCATCTTCCCTTATGATGAAATAAATCCTGACAAAATCCACTTTTCTTTTAGGTATAAACCTAACAATCCGTATTTAATTTCCTCAGGCCCTAATTATTTGATTTCCTACCCTGTCAATTATATTCTCCCCAGCTCTAAAACAATCACATACAAATGGACTACAATGACCCATAACCTCTATCTTTTCTCTGCCTTGAAACAGGTCCTCTCAGTACATTGATCTGATGGGCAGTTTTCTATCTGGTCTTCCTAATAGTTTGTCTCTCTCTTCTACATTTTATCTGAGAAACTGTATTTCTTCATGTAAGCACATTGGGCAACACATACATTCATAGTGGATTTTATTAATTTTTCATACCCAAAAATGATCTGCCCCTTTCAACAACCGAATTATTCATATAAGAAAAGTGCTTTCACTAAGTACCTTATAGCTGATTTCCTAGAATAGAATAGGAGTCAGTTAATAAACATTTATTAAGTGCTAAGCACTAGGGATGCAAAAAGAAGCAAAAGACAGTCAATCCTTGTCCTCATAGAGCTCACAATCTAAAGAGAGAGACAATAAGCAATAAAAATTTACAAACAAATTATATATAGAATATCAATGAAGTGATTAAAAGAGAGATGCACTAGAATTAAGAGGGGTTAGAAAAGCCTTCTTGTAGAAGACGACGTTTTAGTTGAGACTTAAAGGAAGCCATTGGGCAGAGATGAGGAGGGAGTACATTCCAGGCATGGGGAATTACGAAAAGAAAAACTGCCTGGAGCTGAGAGATGAGACTTTTTTTTTTCCTTTATGGAACATGTAGGAGATCAGTGTCACTGGACTGGAGAGCACGTGTCCAGAAGTAAGGCGTAAGAAGACTGGAAAGATAGGAGGAGGCGGATTACAAAAGGCTTTGAACATCAGAGGATTTTGTGTTTGATCTTGAGATGATAGGCAGCCACTGGAGCCTATTGAGTAGGGAGGTGACACGGTCAGACCTTGACTTTAGGAAAATCACTCTGGTGACTGAATGGAGAACGGATTGGAGTGAGAAGAAGCTTGAGGCTGGTAGATCTACCAGCAAGCTGTTACAATAGTCAGGGCTGAGGTGATGAAGGCCTGTGCTAGAATGGGTGACAGTGTCAGAGGAGAGGAGTATTCCGGAGATGCTCCAAAAACGAAATCAACAGGTCTTAGTAACATATTGGATATAGGGATTGAGAGATAGTGAGTTGATGATGACACTTAGGTTATGATCAAGAGGATGGTATTGCCCACAACAATAGGGTAGTTAGGAGGGGAGAAGGATTTAGGGGGAAAGATAATGAGTTCTGTTTTGTACTTGTTGAGTTTAAAATGTCTTTTAGATTTCCAGTTCTGAAAGGACTTACATCAAAGATGTAAGATTGGAGATCACCAGAGACATTAGGGCAGGATAGGTAGAGATGAGAATTAAATGGTAAGAGATGGTAATTAAATCCATGGGAACCGATGAGATCCCCAAGTGAAGCAGTACAGAAGGAACAGAAAAGAGGCCCAAGACAGAACCTTGTGGGAGACCAACACTTCTAGGGAATGATCTGGGTGCGCATGCAGCAAAGGAACCTGAGGAGGAGGAGTTTGGAAAGAACGGTGTCCCAAAAACCTAGAGAGAAAAGGGTGATAGGAGATCAAGAAGAATGAGGACTGGGAACGCACTGTTTGGTTTGGCCATTGAGAGCACCCTGGACAGAGCAGTTTTGGTGGAATGATGGAGTCTGAAGCCAGGCTGTAAGGAGTTAAGAAGAGAGTGAGGAGAGACAAATCCCATATTGCAGAGAGCCTTCTAGGCACAAAAGATAGGGAAAAGATGAGAAGATAGTGATTAGGGATGAAAGAATGAAGTGACAGTTTTTTGAACAAAGGAGAAATGGGCATGTTTGTAGGTAGTAGGGAAGGAGCTGGTAGACGGGGAGATATTGAAAATAAGTGACAGAGTAGAGATGCAATCTGTTGGAGGAGGTAGGATGGAATAGGATGGCTTGCACAGGTAGAGGGTTTACCTTTGGTAAAAGTAAGGTCACTTCTACATGTGAGATGGGGTAAAGGAGGAGATAGTGGCAGAAAGCATTCGAGTGATATGAAATGAGGAAGAAGGGAGAAGAGGGAGCTTATGGCTTCAATTTTTTTATGTAAAATATGAGACAAGGTTCTCAGCTAAGGAGGGGAGCAGGAGCCATGGGAAGTGTTAGGAGAGGTGAAAAGGGTTAGAAGTGGGATAGCGAGTTGATAAGGGAGCTATAAGTAGCAGCAGTGAGAGCCCAATTGAGGTTGTATAACGTAAATTTTCAATGAAGCCAGTCTGAATGGATGTGTAATTTTTCTCCACCCTCATTTAGCATCACATGTGTAAGAATAAAGGCAACAGATAGTGCGAATCATCCAAGGCTGACACTTAGCAGGGATATATATGATATATCGGCGATGTATCGTAAGATAAGGGATATATATGATATATCAGTAATATGTCATAAGAGGGCTACAGACTCAAAAGAGAGTAGTGTAGAGTTGAGCTGGTTCACCAAGGAGTCAAAATGGGGGGAAAAGGAAGTAGTGGCTAGTGCAGGGGTGATGGCCTATAAGAGAACTGGGGAGTCAAGGGATGCAGGTCATGGTGTGGACAAAGGACAGAGTCTGGTAAGGGAAGGTAGGAAAGAGATGAAAAGCTAACAGATTATAATCAGATAAAGGAATTTTGGAATTTTGAACATGAAGGTGATGGCAGCACCAAGAGTGTGACCACCTTTGTGTACTGTTGAAGCTGGATGATAGAGTAGGACAGGGGAAGTGAGCAGGTTGAGGAACTGAGTAGTTAAAGTGTTTCGTGGAGAGTCGATACGTATGTTGAAGTCCCAAGGAGGAGAGCAGGAGTTGGGCGGGAGACAAAAATTGTGAACTAGGTACCAAGCTCATTAAGGAAAGAAGGGGAGTGGCCCAGAGGATTGTAGATAGCAGCTACCAGGATTTTTATTGAGCAGTAGATATGAACTTCCCTCAAAAGGGGGGAGTTTACTGAATGATGGAGTTCAGATCAGGACCTGGAAGTGTCAATGTGGGGCAAAGAGTATTCCAGCTTGCTTGCCTCAACCATGGAGCTGAGAGGAATGGATGAAGGTGCAGCCAGTACTGGAAAGGGTAGCCAAGGAGGCTGTGTCATCAGTGGGGAGCCAGGTTTCAGTAATAGCTACAAGACTGGGAGGGAGAAAGTAAAAAATTTAGGATAAAGAGAAGCTTATTACCAATGGAATAGGTATTCCAGAGGGCACAGTAGAAGGGGTGGATGGTATTTCATTGGAACTTTGGGGTAAGAAGGTTGAAGGAGATGGGAATAAGGAATTAGGTGATGGAGGATGGGGAATGGAGTTTGAATCAGGACCTACAGGGGTTCAGAATCACTGAGATGTATAGGGTGTGACCAGGTGTGAGAATGAATGTTCATTGAGTAGAAGGTGCCAATCTTTTTTTCAGAAGAGGCTAGAAATTGGGCTGAAGGCAAGTGGAGCATGAGATGGAAGTTAGATGTGAGGCCCTATTTCACCTATTCCTCTTCCCTCCAAAAGCTGGAGATTAGGTAGGAAACTGCTTGGCAGAAGATGGACTGTCCTACTCTCCAGAGACTTTCTTCTTCCTCTTCCACCAAAAGAAAGGCACAGCAGGAGATGGAAGGCCTGAGGCCAAAGGGAAAGTTGCTCTTCATTGCGGCAGAGGTTCTTCACATCTCCTTTGGGAAATTAGACGGGCAGCAGATGGAAGTTGCTTTGGTGGCCTAGTCTAGAGGCCTTTCTACAGGGGACACCTTCGGTAGGAGATGGAAGGCTAAGTCAGAGGAAATTCTAGCTTCTCTTCTTACCTAAGGCTGTAGATTAGGCTGACAAAATCACAGCAGGAGAAAGTCACTCTGGGGCAGAATCTCCCAGTCCAGTCCCTTATCACCTCAGGGGACAAGTGAAGCAGGAGGTGGACGGTGTGGTCAGAGGAAGGTCTCCATCCTCTTCCTCAGGGTAAAGGATTGTGCTGGTTGCTGGGCTGGACTGTGGACTGGCTGAATCTGAATGTGTACTGGGGGGAGGGGGTGGGTAGGGCAAGGTTAGGGGTACAAGTGGAGGTAGCCGTGGGAGTCACAGATACAAAGGTAGTAAATGACAGGTTGCAGGCAGCACTAAATTAGCAATTGGGGGATAGTTAGAGGGAAGCCAGGTAAAAGGATGGAGAAAGGTAGTGTCAAAATCTAGGCATTTAGGTACTGGTACAGAATTTGGGACCTGTGAGTAAACGAAAGTGCCACCTGAAATCAGAGATAAAGACATCTGATGAATGTACTAGGTGAATGGTAAAAAGGAAAGTTAAGGGTGGACAGAAAGGCCAGTTGGAGGTAGAAATGGACAGGGGTAGTTGGGTACAACTGGGAGTGCAGGGACAATTCAGACATGTAGAGAGGAACAATTGTACATAACTAATAGTTGAGAACCATTAAGATTTTTTTCCCCTTGGATCAGTTTCAATTAATTATTTATTTTAGTTTTTCCTCTATCTCTGTCATTTGATTTTTTTTCCCAGGGGGGAAGGCAGGGCAATTGGGGTTAAGTGAGTTGTCCAAGGTCACACAGTTAGTAAGTATGTCAAGTGTCTGAGGCTGGATTTGAACTCAGGTCCTCCTGACTCCAGAGCTCTGCTTGTCACCTAGCTGCCCCCATTAAAATTAACAAAGGAATTGGCGGGGGGGTCAACAGGAGAATTATAAAGAAATCACACTCGCAGTGTTAATACTTGCACCACCAGCCTCACAGAGATGCTAAGAGGAGAGCCTTTTGTAAACCTTAAAATGCTATAGACATACGGGTTATAGTCAGGGGCAAAGGCAGCCCGTTGGTGGTGGGCAGAGGGTAGTGGGGAGCTTTGAGATCGAGAGCTGCAGAAAGGGAGAAGGGGGAGCACGGAGCAGACTCAGAGGCGGCAGGGCTGAGAGGTTGGCAGGTGGCACCTGAAACAGCCGCAGAGGGGCAAGGGGAGGGGAAGCCGTGAGCCTGGCGTGGGCTACCGGGAAGGCCCCGCCCCGAAAGGTGGGGAGCGCGATGCCCCGCTCCCCTCCCTGCCTCTCTGGTGGAGGCCGGGCACGCTGCCCGGGCTCCCGCAGCGCTGTCCAGTCGGCTCTCCCTCGCCGGGCGCATCGCCCTTTTAACAAGAGGAGTAGCCGGCCCTCTCCGCCCGCCCCAGCGTGATCGCGCGTGTGCGCGCGCGCGGAGCCCGCCCCCCCCTCCCGCCTCCCGGGCGCTCGCTCGCTGCTGCAGCCGCCGCGGCCGGGCGCAGCCGCGCTGCCGCCTCGCTCTCCGTGCCCGCAGCCTTTCTCCGCCTCCTCCGCCGGCCCCGGTGCGAGGGGCCTGGGGGAAGTCGCCTCAGGAGACCCCTCGTCCTCAGCGGGGCAGTGGGGCGAGGAGAGCGGACCCCGGGCCGAGGAGGACGAGGAGGAGGGGAGCCGAGGTGAGCGCTCGCGGTCCCCGAGGAACGCCGGGCCAGGGGTACGGGCGTGGCGGGGAAGACCCCCGCGTCTGTCCGAGGGACTGGCGGACACGGAGGAGAAGGCCCAGGCCGGGCGGGCCTCGCCGGGGGGGCCTCGGCCGAATTCCTGACGCATTACTCAGCGCCGGGCAGGAGGCGAGGTGCGCCGGCCGGGCGGCCCGGCCGGCCCGGGCACCCACCCCCAGGGCGCCGCGGTGTCCCCTCGCCCCCACGCGGGCCGCGGCCCCCCCGGGGCTGCCCCCAGTGGCTAGGGGAGGAAGTGGGGGCCTTGGCATTGGGAGGGCAGGGCTGGGCACCCTGGCATTTCCCTCCTGGTTCCGCCGGTGTCCCTTCACCCCCTCCCGGGCAGTCCGCCCCGGCCTCGCCTGCAGCCTGTGCATCTCCCTCCTTGTCCATCCTCCGGGGCTCTATCTGTCTCTTTTATCCGATTCAGTCTGTGTGTCTTCTCCTCGCCTCTCCCCCGGCCTTATGACCGGCTGCTTTGAGCCCCACCTACCCCCTCCCAGCTCTCATTCATGCCCCACTTTCTACCCTCAGTGCCCGGCCAAGAGGCCGCTCTACCCTTCTTGTATCCTGGCGGGGTGAGCCCCTACTCTCAGCCGTACCGCCCTCCTCAACCCATATCCCACCCCACTGTCCCCTCTTCTCCATTCCCCGGTGGCGAGTTACAGGTCAGGGCTGTACTTCCGGAGCCGATTGCTGCGATCTCACTTTGAGATCCCTTTCTGTCACTGTCCAGACAGCCCCATCTCCCAATTTTTCTTCTCCCTCCCAAGCCCCAACCTGTAGAACGAGAGGTAAGGCCCAGCTCGAGGAAGAGTAAATGGGGTCTGGGGTGTGAAGAGGAAAACCTTAGGATCAGGAACTCCTCGTGCCCTCCCTGCCCTTGTCCCGTATGGGCGTAGGCTGGCTCAGCCTCTCTCCTCCCAGGGTGTAGGCACCAGCTCATCCACATTCCTAGGCTCCTGCCTGACACCTTCTAGACAGTAGGGATGCTGGATGCTTGGGTCCTGGATCTGGGACTGGAGTTAGGCTGTTTCCTCTTTTGAGGAGCCGGGTATCTGGACACCCAAGCTCCCTTTTATTGACTCTTCCTCCCTCTACCCTATCAGGAACCTAGTATCCCCTTTACTCATTCTTGATAAGAGCACTATCCCCTTTCCTTAGAGAATTGTAGGGAAACAGCATGGCCCCACCCTCCCAATCTCATTGTCCTTGGAAGGAAGAGCTGGGGTGCTGGGGGCAGGTGGGTTTGAAGAATGTCAAAGCAATTCATGATGTTTGGATCCCAGATTTTGGGTGCCGAACCTCAAAGCCTGAGGACTTCTCTGTCACCTTTGTTTGTACATTTATTATGTACACCTTTATTATGTACATTTACATTTGGAGATGGGCCAGTGGGCTGTTGTAATTTATACAGACACATGTATATGTTTCTTTCATGTTGGCTTAATGCTAGTGACATCTCTGAGCTTACCTCTAATTTACTCTGTATATATCTTGTATATACATAATTGTTTGCATATTGTCTTCACCTTTAGAATGCGAGCTCCTTGATGATAAACTGTCTTTTCCTTTTTTTTTTTTGTATCCTCCGGGCTTAGCACAGTATCTATTAATAAATAATTATCAACTGACTAGGTAGATGGGATCAGAATCCTTCAGCATAGGAAGTTAAGTTATAGATTTCTCTATGTTTTTCTCAGTTTTTTTTGTCTCCCATTTTCTGTTTTATCTCAGAACTACGTCCCATCCCACATATTCATTTACTCCCTTATGTTTCACTGTATTTCTCATTGCATCTTCTTTCCATTCAGGCCCCCTCTCAAACTGTGTCTCTCATTTACTCTTTACCTGAGGTCTCTGTGTCCTCACCTTTATTGGCAGGTTTAGGATAGTTCTCCAAGTTGTTGGTTTCACTTTGGACAAAACTCACCTAGACTGTTAGGCGCTTGATTTTCTCCTCCATTACCCTCTCACCGTCCTGGTCATGCCCCATAGATAGAACCTAGGGATTTCAGGGGACTCCATCCAGCGTTCTTTATAGCCAGTGTTATCCTTTTGTCCCCCACAACCCAGGAGCAACCAGGCCCAAAGCATAGGATGGGGCCCCCCTTACAAGGGTCAGTGGCAGCCAGAGGCAACACAGTACCCCCAACCTGGGGCCAGGACACCAGGTAACAAGCTTGGGAGTTGGGGAGGGGAAGGAAAGAGGGCAAGACACACAGGGTGAGGGAAAGAGCCAGGGTTGGGAAATGGAAGTGGGTTTCTAAGTGCATGTATGGCTGAAAAGTGGGGAAAGGTAGGAGATATTTGGGGCCCTGAGGGAGCTGAAATGGTGGGATGGAAATCTCTTGTCACCTCTTCTCTTCTTGGTGCTACCTGTACCATCTTCCCCTTCCATTTTCCAGCTGAGTAGGGTGGGAGTCTCTAGGGCCATGGCAGGTGCCTCAGTGAAGGTTGCTGTGAGGGTACGACCCTTTAACGCCCGAGAGAGCAGCCATGATGCCAAGTGTGTGGTCAGCATGCAGGGCAACACCACCTGTGAGTGAGTCCCAGGGGCACTGACAGGGATTTCTGGGATTGGGGGAAGGCTGGAGGACACTGGACATGCCCACTAGAGGCACTGGGAGGGTTTTAGGTGAGCATAGGGTGGGGGTGGGAGCACTCTTTTCTCTTGTGTGTTCTCTGGGCCATGGGGCGGTGGGGGGGGGTAAGGAATGTTGGCCTGCAGCCCTCATTGCCCAATCAGGGAGGCAGCTCACTGGGAAGGCAGGTCTTAGGGAGCCAAAATTAGCTCTAGTTAGAGGGGGTTGGGGAGTCTTAAATGGGAGCTGTGAACTGGGGCAGAGGGTTCCAGGTTCCTCGATCCAAAGGCTGAGGCTACATGGAAAAGGAGTTCTGGGGCTGGGAGCTTGGAGCCCAGTCCTGTCCTTACCTCATTTCCTTTTGTTAGCCATCACCAATCCCAAGCAGAGCAAAGATGCCCCCAAAAGCTTCACCTTCGACTACTCCTACTGGTCCCACACCTCGGTGAGGCTCCTTACTTGGCAGGGGAGGGCAAACCACAGAGTCCTTGGTGAGAGCAGGGGAGGGTGAACCACAGTGTCCTTTGCGAGAGCAGGGGAGGGAAGAACTGAGGATTTGAGGGTGGGGGTAGGACTTTGGGTAGTGACAAAGGCCTGGGAAAGGTTGGGTGTGGTTAAGTTCTTGGGTTCTGGGTAGTGAATAGGGATTGAGGGTCAAGATGCTTAAGTCCTAGACACCGACGACCAAAACAGCTGGTTCTCATCTCTTCCCAGCCCTCCTACCTTACTTCTCTGTTCTTGATCCTTCTCAGGCAGAGGACCCTCAGTTTGCATCTCAGCTTCAAGTGTATCAGGATATCGGAGAGGAGATGCTGCTTCATGCCTTTGAGGGCTATAATGTCTGCATCTTTGCCTATGGTCAGACAGGCGCTGGAAAATCCTATACCATGATGGGGCGGCAGGAGCCAGGGCAGCAAGGCATTGTGCCCCAGGTACATCCCTCAGACATACCAGGGAGAACTGGGTTAGGGGATCCCTGGGTTCCTGATGGAAGCCAAGCCTAAATATTAGAGTATTGGAGAACTTGGGCCCAAGGGACTGAGCTCAGGGTGGAAGGAGAACATGAACTAGTTAGATGTGAGGGGGGAAATTGGGTGCTAGAGCTAGGTTCTTTTTTTTGGTGGAGTTTGTAGTAAGTAGACTGGCATGGAGAGGTCTGACCCTTGTCGTTACTGTTTTTTGGTTGCTCCTTTTCCATTTCCTTCAGCTCTGTGAGGACCTCTTCTCCCGGGTTAGTGAGAACCAGAATGCCCAGTTGTCTTACTCTGTGGAGGTGAGAAAAGGACTTGGAGGAATTAAATGCCTGAGCACCTGGGAGACCCAGCACTGGGTTAAGTGGGGCAGAGAAGCAAGTTAAAAGTAACCACATACATGGATCATTGTACCCTCCACCCCAGGTGAGCTACATGGAGATCTATTGTGAGCGTGTACGGGATCTTCTGAACCCCAAGAGCAGAGGGGGACTGCGGGTGCGAGAGCACCCCATCTTGGGTCCCTATGTTCAGGACCTGTCCAAGCTGGCAGTTACCTCTTATGCTGACATCGCTGACCTAATGGACTGTGGCAACAAAGCCCGGTGAGGTCTGGGAGCTGGAGGGGTAGGAAGTCTGGGCCTGAAGCTCTAAATGCCTGAATTCCAGGAGAGGGCTAGGGCTGATTAGACTGGATCCTTTGACCCGAATCCCCTCCTTTTCCCTTTCCTTAGGACAGTGGCCGCCACCAACATGAATGAGACCAGTAGCCGTTCCCATGCTGTCTTCACCATCGTTTTTACTCAGCGTTGCCATGACCAGTTCTCAGGACTGGACACAGAGAAGGTGGGCTTTCTGTCTCCTCTGTGGGTTCCTCGCCATTTTTTCTTCATAAACCTAGGACCCATTGCTTTTCCTCTCAGGGCCGGGAAGCACCCTTCCCCACATTACTGGAAAGAGTACGTCACTTTGATCCTGATCGTCTTTCCTCCAGTTTCCACCGCTTTCTTCAGAAAGAAGGAATAAACAATATGCCTGTAGACTCCTTTCCTCCAGCCACTCAGTAGTTGCCCGAGTTTCTGCTGGGTAGTTCCCTTGTGCTTCCTCTTTGCTTTTCTCTCCTTTCCTCTTTCCTCTTGCCTAACTTATCACCTCCTGTCTCTTCTTTTAACTTCTCACCTCCAGGTCAGTAAAATTAGTTTGGTGGATCTGGCTGGGAGTGAACGAGCTGATTCTTCAGGGGCCCGGGGCATGCGGCTGAAGGTGAGAAGAGACCCAGACACATAGGGATCTGGGAAGAAGGGCGGGGTGGAAGAGTTCTCTTGCTGGGGAGGTGGGGGAGTGGTACAGGGGCCATCTCACTGCCCTTACTCTTCTCTTCGCCTTCCAGGAAGGTGCCAATATAAATAAATCCCTCACCACATTAGGAAAAGTGATTTCAGCCCTAGCAGAGATGGTGAGACCTGGACTAATATTGGGGGAAAGAGGGAGTTACAGTGGTGGAAAAGTTCCCATCTCATCCTCCCTTGCACTTTCTTTTCGTCCCTAGCAATCAAAGAAGCGGAAATCAGATTTCATCCCTTATAGGGACTCTGTGCTTACCTGGCTACTAAAGGAAAATTTAGGTGAGAGCTCCTGTGCCCTACCTTTCTTTAGGTTACTTTCCCCTCTTTTGTTGAGCCTGTTAATGCCATTGATTATTCTTTCCACTTTGCTGGGTTCTCTGCTATCCCTATAACCACTTAGTCACTTCTCGTGCCTCCCACTAACCCCAGGACTTTCACAGGGATTTCACATTTCTCTCATAGCCACCAAGACTCTACTATTAGCTTCATAATTCTTCATTTAATTCCCACTCTCCATCCCCCAATTGCCCTGCCCCACCATGGCTCTTATGTTCACTACCTGACCCTCAGCCAGCTTGACCCCTGTTGAAATCCAGCCCTAATGGTTCCTCTCCTTTATTCCCAGGAGGAAATTCACGCACAGCAATGATTGCAGCTTTAAGCCCTGCAGATATCAACTATGAAGAGACACTCAGCACCCTCAGGTTGGGACTCTGGGACACTGAAGGCATTAGATGGACAGGCAGGGGAATCCAGGGACTTAGGGAATAGTTGCTTAGGACCCTGATTTAAGGGCTCTGTAGGGCTCCTGCTACACCTTTAGACATGTTGATTGATTGGAAGAGATGGAGATGCAGACAGACAAACAGACCAATAAAAGGGAGCTGACTGAAGTCTACGCCACCCTGACCCTCCCTCCCTGCCCCAGATATGCAGACCGCACCAAGCAGATCCGCTGTAATGCAGTTATCAATGAGGACCCCAATGCACGGCTGATCAGAGAGCTACAGGAGGAGGTAGCCCGGCTCCGAGACCTGCTGCTGGCCCAGGGGCTCTCAGCCTCTGCTCTGGGAGGTATAAGGGATTGGGAGGTTGGGAGCTGGGGTTCCATCCTTTACCTACCCCCAGATTCCTTACTTGTATGTGGTCAGGGCGCTCCTTAGTGTTGTTAATGTTTTGGATGTATTCAGTTCAACAAATATTTATTATTAAGTGCTTATTACTTACATAATGAAGTCCTAGGATAGGTGCTCATAAAACTTGTAAATGGCACAAAGTTCATAGCCTAATTCCGTGGGAAGAATCAGGATACATAATTGTCTTGATAGACCAGAATTCTGGGACCAAACCAGCAAATTAGAGGGATAAATACAAATTCCTATAGTTAAGTCTTAGAAGTCACCTTTATAAGTATAGAGCTCTGGCTTAAAAGAAAGATCTGGGAATTTTCAGAAGTGTGTAGAGTCCAGATCATAGGGAGGTTGTAACCATAATATGTTCTTTATTGGTCAGATCATGTCTCTACTGTCCTACTCTATTTTGAGGCATTTTTAAAGGGGTCTTGATAAATTGGAGCATGTCCAGAAGAAAAGACTAAGGGGGACACACAAACCACAATAGAAACAATAATGATTGCTGGTATTTATTGAAGATCTTTAAGGTTTGCAGAGCACCTTACAATTACCATCTCCTTTAAATCCTCATAACTGTCCGCATTTTACAGATGGGAAAACTGAGGCAAACAGCAGCTAAGTGTCAGAAACAGGATCTGAACTTGGGTCTTCCTGACTACAGGTCCACTGTCCTATGTACTGTGCCACTTAATTGCCATAATCATTCCCATCTCTGCCCTTAGGGAACATGAAAGGCAACCATGTAGCAGGGATGGTGGGTTTAGTCCCTGTTGTTGTAGAGGGCAGAAACAATGGGTGAATGAATATTAAGGGAGAAGATTTAAGCTCAGTATTAAAAAAAATTTCTAATGGAGTTGTTGTACAATGGAATGGATGAATCGAACTACTCAGTGAGGTGATGAGTAAGCTTCCTATCCTCGAAGACATTCAAGTAGGGCTGGAGGAACATCCTTTCTTCTCCCTGTTCCCCAGCCCCAACCTTCCCCTATACCAAACTTTACTATTTCTTTGAGGACATACATCTCCATCTTTCTTATTTGGAGACATCCCTCATTCTTATATTTAATTAGTTGCCAAGTGTTAGTGATATTACCTCCCCGTATTCCATCCCTTTCCTTCTTTCAACACGGTTATTACCCTAGTTCAGGCCCTGGGCTTTCATCCCATCTAACCTGAACTATTAAAATAGCCTCCTAATTGATTTCTCTGCTTCTTCAATTCATCCTCCATAAAATTACCCAAGTAATCTTGGGTTGTAGGTCTGACCATGCCACCTTCCTATTAAAAACAGTTTTAAGTGTTTTCCTATTTTTTTTTTTAGGATTCAGTGTAAACATCTCAGCCTGCATTTAAAATCCCCCATAATTTGGTACCAGCCTGTTCCAGGCTTGATATTTCATGTTACTATTTAATATTCTCTAAATGCAGTCAAACTGGCTCTCTGTTATTTTCTGAATTTAACGTGCCATTTCCTATTTTTATGTCTTGTCACAAGCCGTCCCTTAATCCTGGAATGCTCACCTCCCATCTCCTTATCAGAATCTTTATTTATTGCCCAACTCAGAGGCCATCAGCCCTGAAGCCTTGCCTCATTCTTCTTTTACTCAGATTACCGTGTATTTGCTTATATTTGGACATGTGTCTTCCCAGTAAAACAGAGGCTCTTTGAGAGTATGGATTCTTTGTATCATCCCTGCTGCATAGTATAAGCACGTAAGCTTAGGAGCTTCATGTGATGAACAGCTATAGGAAGGATTCTTGCTTTGGACTAGATGATTTCTCAATTCCCTTCTAACTCTTTAAGTGTCTATAAATGTTTTATGTTATGTAATTGTTCCACGGTTCTAGATGTCTTTTCAGACTCATTCTCTTTTGCCTCTTTGCCTGTCCCAGTTACAAAGCTGGAGGAGGGAAGCTGTGGGACTAGCTTGCCTGCTCTGTCATCACCACCTGCCCCAGACTCGCCTTTGGGTCTTCCAGTTCACAATGGGGAGCTGGAGTCATCATTCTCTTCTAATGCTGAGCCCCATATTGGGCCTGAGGAAGCTATGGAGAGACTACAGGTGAGAAACCTGGGAGTCCATCAGCCAGTGGGAGAGGGAGCTGGGGCTTTGCGTGCTTGAGAGATCTCCATGGGAGAAGCTTGTCAGGGGATGTGCTGACCTATTGTCTCTGCGGATCCAGGAGACAGAAAAGATCATTGCAGAGCTGAATGAAACATGGGAGGAGAAGCTACGTAAGACGGAAGCCCTGAGAATGGAGAGGTATGGGCTTGTGAGGTCTGTGGATATCTAGGTGTCCAGAATGGGAAGAAATTGGGGTTGGGTTATTTATCCCTATGGAGAAGAAGCACAGGGAGCAAAAAGGAAGCAGTCTGAGCATCTCTTCCTTACCCACAGAGAAGCATTGCTGGCTGAGATGGGCGTGGCCGTACGAGAGGATGGGGGGACGGTGGGCGTCTTTTCCCCGAAGAAGGTGAGGAGGTCAGGTGAAGCGTCAAAGGGGAAGGCTGCACTAAAGAGGGGAGGGGTGGTAGGGATGGTGGGCAAAAGGAATATTTATATTTGATTCAGTTATCTCCCCTATGACCCATCCCTCCAGTATCACTAACCTTTCTCCCTGTTTTACTTGATTTCTTCCCATTCAATCTAATTTCTGTCTTTTCCCTTCTTTCTCAGTTGCTTGTGTTCCCTGCTCTCTAGGGGCAGAAGTCTCTGCTCTAAATCAGTTACTCAAACATTTAAAAAGTACATATCGTGTGCTAGGAACTGGGATTGCAAGGACAAAGATAGAAATCTCTTGGGAATTCAAGGACAAAGATTGAGTCTCATACCCACAAGGAGGCTTACATCCTAATAGAGGATACAAGTTACACACACACACACACACACACACACACACACACACACACACACGTACGTATATATGTGTATACAGCAAAAATATAAATACAGAGTAGCTAAGTACCAGCATAATTTGGGAGAAAAGCACTAGCAGTTGGGGGGATCGGGAAAAGCTTTTTGCAGCAGATGGTGTTTGAGCTACATCTCAATAGAACAAAAACTCTATGGAGCCGAGGTAAAGTGCAGAGGCACAGAGATGAGAGACAGCTTCTTGTGTAAGGAGCAGAGAGAAAGCTGGTATGGCTGGATTGCAGAGTATGGAGGGGAAGTAGTGTCCAGTGAGGCTGAAAAGATGTGTTGGACCAGGTCATGTAGGGCTTTAAAACCTAACCAGGGAGTGGTGGGCTTTTGCTTTTGTTTTTGTTTTTAATCCTAGAGGCAATAGGAAGCCATCAGAATTGATTTGAGTAGTGGACTAACATGGTCAGACCTGGGATTAAGAACTCTGATTTTGGCAGCTGTGTGTTGCTTGAAATGGTAAGAGACTTTTGGGAGGGAGGCCAATTGGGAGACTGTTGAGATAATCTAGGTGAAAGAGAATGAGGGCCTGAACGATAGCTCAAGAGTGGAAAGAAGGGGCATGATAGAAGAGAGATTGTGGGAGTAGAAATGGCTAGATGGCAACTGAGTGGATGTATGTGGTTAGGTAGAGTGAGGAGTCCAGGATAATACTGAGGTTATGAACTTGGGATAATGGTGCCTTCGAGAGAAATAAGGAAGTTTGGAAGAAGGGAAGATTTTTGGGAAAAGAAAATGAGTTTAGTTTTCAGCATCTTGAGTTCGAGATTTCTCTGGGACACATAGTTTCAAATGTTCTTGTAGGCATTTCGTGATGCCGGACTGAAGTGGAGATGGGTCAGATATATTTGAGTCATCTATAGAGAGGTGATTGTTAAACACATGGGAATTGTTGAGGTTATTAAGAGAAAGAGTCTTGGAAAGGAGGTGTTCTCAGCCCCTTCTTTGTGTTGTGGACAAAGTCTTTTGTAGTCTGGTGAAGCCTATGGATTCCTCAGAATAGTAGCTTTTTAAATGCACAAAATAAAACTCGTAGAAAACCGATTACATGGAAATAGTTATCAAAATATTAAAGTGACAAGTTCATGGAATCCAGGTTAAGTACCCGCGGTATAGAGGGAGAAGAAACGAGAACCTAGAACAGAACCTCGGGCAACATCCACAGTTAGGATGCATGCTATGGATGATGAGCCAAACAAGGAAGCTGAGAAGAAGTTGTCAGA
The DNA here is from genome assembly GCA_028646595.1 of Phalanger gymnotis. Lineage (NCBI taxonomy): Eukaryota > Metazoa > Chordata > Mammalia > Diprotodontia > Phalangeridae > Phalanger > Phalanger gymnotis. The sequence continues at coordinate 205,902,838 of CM053627.1, forward strand.
CCAGGAAGAAGAGTATCCGGAGAGAGCAGGGTTATAAAACCCAAAGAGGAGAGAGTATAGGAGGGTGTGGTGGTAAGCAGTGTCAAAGTCAGTTGAAAGGTGAAGGACGAGGACCGAGAAAGAACCATCAGATTTGGTAATTGGAAGACAACATTGATAACTTTGCTGAGAGTAGTTTTATTTGAATGGTTAGGTCAGAAGCCACGTTGCAAAAAGGAGTAAGTGAAAGGAGAGGAATGGGAGGCAACAAATATAGACAAATACAGATTTTTCTAGGAGTTTGGCTGATAAAGGGAGGAGAGATGTAGTGTGGTAGCTTGAGGCATGGTAGGGCCTAGTGAAGGTGTTTTAAAGATGAAGACAGTGGGGAAGGAACCATCCCTTAAGAGCTTATAATCTACTCGGAGAGACAAGGCTAATGAATATTAAAATTAAATGCTAAATTGTATAGTCCTGGTTCCGAATATGATAGGAGTCAGAGAAGAGCAAGATTCCTTGATGCTAGAATAGTCAGGTGAGACTTTGTATTAGCAAGGCAATAATCACAATATAGACAGACAATTGTCAATATGCCTATGTGGTTCTGTATCGCAAAATATAAGAGACTGTCTGTATAGAAGGTAGAAGATGTAAACCATTTACTCAGATACCAGAGAACCAGATCCCCATACCAATAAGCCCAATCCATCACAGCAGCCAAGAATTCAATACACGATATCACAGCAGAGAACCACCAAAGCCATCTGCCCTCCTGCAGGGGCCTTCCCACCAACACACTCACAGCACAGCACATGTCTGCTTTCTCCCTCAGCTCTAACTGCTCTTTTAGCATCTCCTGTGGCACCCTTTCCTTTTTCTCTCAGAAAGCTCCTTCCACCACATGTGACTTGGGCTTCCTGTGATGTAAGCAGGTAGAACGGGCCCATTAACAGGTGGGAAAGCTCTTCAGATTTAAATTACCATTATCGGCTTCATGGAAGAAGGAGAACTTGGGCTAAGTCTTGAAGGATGAGAAGTACTTGTGTAGGCAGTGTAAGATGGGAGGGGAACATTACAGTCTTCCAGTAGATACAGAAGAAGTACATTTAACTGAATTTAAGGCATTCCAGCTTGGGAAAATAGCATATGGAAAAGTACAAATGGGAATTGCCTTGGTTTGTGTACAGAACCACAAGGAGACTCGTTTGGAGCAGATACTTCATACTGGATAGTTGAGACGGCTCATCTAGAATTGGGCAACCTCGAGTGCCAGGCTAAGCAGTTTTGACTTGATAGGTCATACTGAATGTTGTAAGGGGCAGTGGAAGGAATAAGAGAAGCCAACAATAAAAGCAATAGCTAACATTTATGTAGCTCTTACACCTTACTTCATGACACATACTCTTTACTCCAGTAGTACTGGCCTCCTGCATGTTCCACAAACAAGACATTCTATCTGATGGCTCCTGGCATTTTCTTTGACTGTCCCCCATTCCTAGAATGCTCACTCTCTTAATCTCTGCCTACTGGCTTCCTCTAAATCCCAACTAAAATCCCATCTTCTACAGGAAGCCTTTCCCTATTCCTCTTAATTCTAGAGCCTTTCCTCTCTTAATTATTTCCTATTCACCTGTTTTTGTACATATTTATTTGCTTGTTATCTCCCCTATTAGATTGTGAACTCCTTGAGGTCAGGGAGCATCTTTGCCTCTTTTTGTATCCCCCAGTGCTTAGCTCGGTGCCTGGCACATAGTAGGCTCTTAATTGTGTATTGACTGACAGACCTGAAGGTTTGCAAAGTGCTTTACCTACATCATCTCATTTGAACCTCACAATAGCTCTTCCAGAGGTAGTATTATCTTATTTTGTATTTGAAAAAATCAAGGCTCAGAGAGGTTAGGTGATGATCTAAGCGTCCAAAGTAAGATTTAAACCCAGACCTTCCTGATCACAAATCCAGTGCTCCGGTCACAGAACATGGTTATCCCACCTTTTCATTGATAGAGTAATTTAGAGAGCTAAGAAAACCAAGTACAGTGTTAGGTACTAACCAGAACTCTGCCGAGGGAGGGGACAGTCTCAAGATGGGGTGGCCAACAATGCTACATGCCACATGTAGGCCAAGGGGCAAAAGGACTTAGAGATGGCCATTAGACTTGATGAGAAGGAAGTCGTTGATAGTTTCTGAGAGAGCTGTTCCAGTAGAAGTGTACAGGCAGTTGTGAGGCCTAAGGCAGATGACCAGGGAACAAGAAGCCAGAAAGTAAAGGAAGTATCCATGGAAGGAGTGTAATAGAAGAAGCAAATGAATTAATATGGGGAAGGGCTTTAAATGAAGCTTTCTTTGAGAAGTGAGAGATAGGAGCATGTTTGCTTATTCCTCTACTTGAGAGAGAAAGAGAGTGAATACTGGAGGTGGGGGTTTAATGAAGTTCCAAGAGTGGTAGAGGACGATCAAAATCTGGAGAACTGCTGTGAATCCTCTATCTAACACTTGAGATTTAAGGAGGCTGCATAGGGTAGTGGAAAGAACCCTGGGTTCAGTTTCCACCTCTTACACTTATTTCCTGTGTGACCTTGGACAGGTCACTTAACTTCCCTAGACTCAGTTTCCTCATGAAAGGAGAGGCTTGGGTTGGAGCACCTCTGAAGTCCTTTCCAGCATGAAACCCATGGCCCTATGTTCCTAGCATATGACCGTGGGCGAGCCATGAAACCTTTTAGTGTGAGTTCCTTCCTTTGTAACATGAGGATAAGTGCTTGTAGTCAGTGTCTCCAAGAGCTGTCTTGAGGAAAGTACTTCGTAAATCTTAAAGAGTATTTTAGAAACGTGAGTTATTAAGCAAAAATGTGGCTTAGAGTAAAGTAGAAAGGTCACTTCTTGAGATGCAAAGGAAAAATGTTTACTTTTGAAGCTGGAGGGAAGAATCAGATAAGACAAGACAAAGATACTAGTATTTTAAAGTGATAATGTCATATGAGGGGGTTCTTACCAATAATCTCCATCTATTATGATGTAGAATTTTATTACTCAGTTTAACAAACATTTATTAAACTTCTGCTGTGTGCCAGGCCCTGTCCTAAATGCTAATAATACAAAAATAAAAATGACAGCCCTGGCCCTCAGGGAGGTTACTGGGGGGAAATACATCATGTGTACAGTTAAATAAAGACAAGGCAGTTTGAGGAGGGAGAAGTTACTAACAACTGGAAAGTTTGGGGGAAGGCTTTATGTATTGGAGAGGGGAGAGAATAGAATCAGGGAGACCAATAGGCTGTTGCAGTCATCTAGACAAGAAACAATGAAAACCTAAATTAAGATAGTTGCTGTGTTAATGTAAGGAAAGGGTCATATGGGATGATGTGTTGTGCAGGCATTAGCTGTAAAACTTGGCAGCTGGCAATGCTGGGGATGAGGAGGAAGAGGGACCAGTTAATGATACCTGAGACTACAAACTTGAACAAGTCTTCTGACTCCAAGCATTATGACTGTCCTCCCATGCCTGGAATGCACCTTCCTCATCTCTGCCTTCTGGATTCCTTCAAGTCCTAGCTAAAAATCCTACCTTATGCAGGAAACCTTTCCTGATCCCTCTTAGTTCTACTGCCTTCCCTTTGTTGACTATTTCCTTTTATTCCGTCATAGCTTGTGTAGACATACTGTTTTCACGTCGTCTCCCCCGCTAGATTGTGAGCAAAAAATGGGGAGGCACTCAGGAATGACAGGGTGGAAGATGGCGGCTGGTCTGAAGAAGCAGGATCCTTGGGGTTCAGCACTGAGTGACTTAGTTCCTTCTGGGCATGGTCTCCAGAGGTCAGGCTTGGAGAGTGAGGCACCAATGGCTAAAAGATGGTGGAAGATGAACTAGGAGAGGGGAGGGGGTGGTCAACAGTGTCAGAAGTTACAGAAAAGTAGGCTCAAAACCAAGAAGGGATTTAGCTCTCAAGGGAATGTGTTTCATTTTCACGGTGGGGTCAGAAGCCAGAAGCAAGAGTTTGAGAAGTAAGGGGAAGGTTAAAAGATAATTAGACTTTTAGGACTTTGATTGTGAAAGGTAAAAGAGAGAAAGGAAAATAGTTTGAGGGGATGATAGGTTCAAGTGGAAGGGAGGGTTTTTCTCCCTTTTTAAAGATTTATTGATGCCTTTTGGTTTTTACACTGTGGTTTGGATATTCGTCTCTCACTCCTAATTGAACCCTCCTTTGTAACAAAAACAACTAAATGAAACTCATCTGTAAAAACAACTGCTTATGAGAGAATGTAACATTCTGTACTAGTAGTTCTCCCTTCTCTTTTTTTGAGAGGAGTGAAATGTGCTTTATTAGCTGTTCTTTGGGGCTAAGAGTAGTCCCTGCAGATAATATAAGTTCTTCTCTCTTTTAGCATTGTTTTAATTTACTAATTGTAGTTGTGGAGAAACAAATTAATTACTCTGCATTTGGGGCACAAGCCTGCCAGAGACATTTATTTTTATTATTCTAATTCTGAGCATCTCTGCTGAAAGAGAAAGGAATCCCAAAGGGGGCAGACTTTCCCCATGCTTTTGTAAACAAGCCATCTTTGAGTTGCAATTTGTAATCTGCCCAAAGACACAATTGTACAGTAAGATCTCAGGTGAAAGTTCAGTGAATAGTTTTGATTCATCAAACAGAATTTAACTTAACTTTTGGCATTCCGTGGAAAACTATTTTACTAAAACCATTCATTTCCCTCTTTAACCATTTCCCCTAAGGATCTTCTGCTCAGAGGTAAACTCAGGAGGTTTTAAGAAATTTTTAACTGAAGTAATCAAAGCATTATTCGAATCATTTTGGAGAAAAGTTCTCTCTGGGCTTAACCAGGCCTCTCCTTTTAGAAACTAGTCCTTCAAAAAGAATGACATGAGAGTATTTCAGTACGAAGCATTGTTTCAGAACTGATAGTACACCTTGATAAGGGTTTCTCACTCAGTTGAGTAGTCCAAAGGCTTTGGGCTAGGATACTGAGAAAACAGCTTTCTTAATATTTGTAAAAGGGACAAGGGAGGCCTAGTGTTCTTCCACATGGTCATTGTAATACACATAGTGTATTGTTCTGTATCTGCTTAACTTGGTAATAGATTCAGTCAGTGTAGTGGTGTAACTTTCTTCATTAGAGTATTCAGCCCCGTGGGAGCAAGGGCAGAGCAGCCTTATGGGTACAGGGAAAAGAATGCTGGTTTCAAACCTCCCAGGCTCTGCTCCTCAGTCATTGTGTGACCTTGGGCATGTTGCTTAACCTCCGGCCCTCACTCTTTCTTATCTGTAAAATGAGGAATTTAAACCAGATAGCCTCCAAGGTCACTTCCAGCTCTAAATCTGTGTGATCCAGGTTTGGGATTTTACAGGACCTAAGACAAGAGTGTAACTTTAACTCATTAACTATAGGGCTAAGGCTGAAAGGAGGGAAGTGATAATGGTCTGAGAGAATACAGAGAGTGGAGGTTGCAGCGAGGTCCCTTCTGGCCCTCAGTCAATTACTGTAATCCTTTGTTGAAGAGTGAAGCCAAAGGAAAGATAGAAGACAAGAGAGATGATCAAAAAGGGAAATCTCAGAAACCAAACTGCTGAAAATGGGCCAGTTTGGGTTGATGGCAAAAATTGAACTAGGGGGCTAGTCAGTTGGAGGGGCATCAAGGTTCATCTTGAAATCCCACAGTATGAGGGCAGGGGTTGATAGAGAGGAAGCCAGCTATTGAACTCCTTGAGGAAGAAAAGGCTGTCTCGTAGAGCAAGAGATGGATAGGGAAGTAACAGTGGAACAGGATGACCGTCAAAAGAAGAGGGGCTGCTTAGTGTCAGGAGCAGAGGGAGCATTTGGAAGTGGCTTTGAGGTGCAAAGAATATGCTCTTTGCCTGCTATGTTAGGGGTGCATGAGCAGAGAAGGACCTGGCACTGCAGAGGATGGCCAGGGAAGCTGTGTCTTTTGGAGAGAACCGAGTTTCTGAGAGTGTAAGAAAATGGAAAGAAGATGAAAGGAAGGAATCTTTGATGAGGGGAGATTTGTCAAAGATCGACCTAGGGTTTCAGGACATCGGGGTTTCACAGTCATGAATGGTGACTCTGAATCTGAAGCATTAAGGGAGGAGGTAGTATAGATTTGATAGCCATACACTAGTTGGTTCACGGGACCTCCTATCCTATGGGGTGCTGTTCTGTCTCAGTCATCGGGGAGGTAGAGTGTTGAGGCAGCAAGATCAAGTCTTAGGATTTAATTGATTGATCCCTGGTGATCAAATCCCCAGGGTCTGACTGAATTCTCACTTTTCCTTATGCCGTATGACTCCTATCTAGGCTTGGTAGCTGAAGCCTTGAACCTCTGTGAGGTCCTGGCAGGAAGGACTGGGTATTTAGGTATTCAGAGGTTATAGAGGGCAGGGGTGTTTTCCTTTTCCTCATAGGGTTTGATGCATAGTGAATTAGGTGGTGCCTCTCTGTAAATTCCAAAGGGGGGGCCTTCAAATCTAGTTCCTAAGAGGGACCAGAGCTGGAGCCCCCATCTTCTCAGATCCAGTGATGGAGAAGGGAAAAGGCGCTAAGGTAGGAATCTTAGTGTCAGCGGTGACACCCACCTTCCTGGGCACGTAGCTAGTGGTGACAGAAGGGTGAGACTTTGGGGACGCGGGGCAGAATAGAGTCAACCTCCACAAAAGGAGCTGTGGTCTCTCCCCTGCCTCTCTTCAGTCAGGTGAGAAAGTTTCAGTCTTGCATCCTGGCTTCCAGCCACTTAGGTGTCTGTGTTCCACTACATTGTGTGTGGCTCATGTCTGTCTTCTGTTCTGATTTTCCCCCTTCCATCTCTGACCTTAGCTGTCTGTATCCCCTCAGACCTCTACACTCTTTGATATTTGTCTTATGATTGCTTTCATGACTCCTGAGATCTCTACTCATTCCCTTGTGCCTCCTTCCCTTCCCTTTATCTCTTATTCCCTGAATGGTTCCCCTCTCCTCTTGATAACTTGTGTCTTTCCTTCCTACAGACCCCTCATCTGGTAAACCTAAATGAAGATCCCCTGATGTCAGAGTGTCTGCTCTATCACATTAAAGATGGTATCACCAGGTAGCCTTTCTCCTCAGTGACCCTTTATATGTTACCTATTGTTAGATTTCAGGGTTGGCCACCTTTGGGTTGGCAGAATTGACATTTTGGTGTTCTCCTTTGTCTTCACTTCCTGAGAAAGAGTTCTGCTTAAGTGCCCTGGGAAATGGCTTACCTTGCCCATGTGCAACCTCACTTCTCTACCCTGTTTGGTGAGGTTGTGACCATCGTTATCTAGGCTTAAGGAAGAAATCCAATCAAATGTAAGCCTAGAGGTCCCAAACCTAGTTCTAGCAGGTCTGTTCCTATCCCCGTGCCCCTTATATAGTTACTGAATATCCCTGAGCAAAGTGCACTCATGGTTAGTTGCTTTTGCAGCTCCAAGGATGGGGGAGAAAGAAGGCAGGTTCTACCACCTGAGGCTTATATGCATAAAGTTAATCCAGATTCTCACCATTACCATGGCAAAGGGATAGGACTGGTCTCTTTCCCTTTCTACCTATGTTTCATGATTTCTTCCTGGGAATTCTTTTTCCCTTACAGGACTGTTCTTTGCATTAATTTTAATCTGATTCACTTGAATAGAAATGTAAGAAAAGGTAGACAGAGTTTTGGGGTGAGGGAATAGGTAAAGAGAAGGAGTGTAATAGATCTCACCTCTTGGAATGACCCTAGGTTCTGATACCAACCTAGGCAATTCCTTTTTTCTGAAAGTCCCGCTTTCCTCAAGCTGGGATCCTGGGGTTTTCAAAAGGTTCTTCCTTACCACTACAACTCACCTACCATTTCTCCCTCTTTCCCTCCTTAGAGTAGGCCAGGTAGATGTGGACATCAAACTGACTGGGCAGTTCATCTTAGAGAAGCACTGTGTGTTTCGGAGCCTCACTCAGACTGATGGAGAAGGTAACTGGGGCCCTGGGCTGAGCGGGGAGTCTGGACATATCATATACTGACCACCCAATAAATGCAGAGCTCTTTGCCAGAGCTGTGGGGGTAAATGCTTAGTGGAGAGATACAGTTCCTGGCCTTGGGTGGCCTGAGGAAGGAGACAGAAGATGCATGCTCTGGAAGACATCAGTATATCACAATATAAAGGTCATTGCAAGTCAGGACTCCCAGCAGGTAATAGCAGGTCTGCTGCTACCCTGTACATCTAAAATTAGAAGGCTGGAGTAAAGTGATCTCTAAGGTATCTCCTAGCTCTGCCGTCCTCCAAGTCTGTGAATAATAATGGCATGAATAGATTGGGGCAGTATTAACCAGGAAAATGTTGGAGGATGGAGTGGGGTTAAGAGGGCAGGGAGGTGGAGAGGAGGACTGACCATCCTCACTTCCTTAGTCTCCTCAGCAGGCAGGAGCAGCATCAAGATATGTTTTGAGAATATGTGTTTGGTTTAGCAGAAGTTGCTTCTATTTGTCTTTTTAAGCAAAGACTTCTGGGAATTTTAGTCTTCTGGAGCAGCTGTAAGCAGCAAGGACTTTGGGGAATTGTAGACCCAATGAGCATGAACTCCAAGGTCTTCAGAAAGGCTTCTTAGCCTGTTCTCTGTAGAAACAGAGACTCTAGGGTGTTGTGGCCCAGGGGTGGCTTTAGCATCAGGCACTCAAATTAAGCAAAAAGTTACTTTGGTTCAGGTGTTATTTTGTAGATAGAACCAGTCAAATAGCTTTGGAGAAACAATGGGTCCCCATGCAGTTAGGCCAAGTTAAGTGAACAGCAGCTGAACTAGAAGAGGAGAGCAGTGAAGGGGGAGGCTTCATGTGCTGTGACCGCAAGACACCCATTTCCTGCCCTTGGGTTAGGGGAGGAGGAACATATGTGGTCACTGAGGTTGAGGTTTTGGCTCCCCCCCTCCTTGGTTTGGACCACAGTTCATTATATAAAATCCATGTTTGGGTTCAGCTGATTGATACTTCTTTTTAATGTTTTATTGGTACTTTCCATTTTGTTTTTAAAGTCATCATCTCTTCCCAGTGATTTTTCTGCCCCCCACCCCAGTAAACTTCTGCCTTGTAATAAGTACAGTCGAGCCAAACAAATCACCACAATGACCACATGTGAAAATGTGTGTGCCTCACTCTACATCTCAGGTCACCTGAGGCGTGGTGCCTCACAGTCAGCCTCAGGGAGTTAGTCACACTCGGTCACCTCAGCAAGTTAATGTGGTTTGTTCTGGCTCAGTTCACGCCTCTGCGGGCAGCTGTGAGGTTGAACTCAACAAGTTACTTGCTGAGTTTCTGTTAAATATTTGTCTAGCTTGGTGCTGAGACACTCTCGCAGGAGATAGGGATACAAGTATGGCCTGGGAGTGGGATGCAGGTGCATGAAAAATAGGTTAGCAGTGGTGTACGGTTATGTCTAAGTGCTGAATGGAGTGGTATGGGTAGTTACTAGTAGTAGAGGAATTCAGAAGAAGAGGGAATTGGTATGGATCACAGGATTCAGAGCTGGAAAAGACTTAGTGCTGTTACCTCAGTGATGTCCAATTCAAATAGAAACAGATCTGGCATGGAAAACCACAAATTCACATTATCTATGTTGTATTGTATTTTTCTTCATTTTGCTAAACATTTCCCAGTTATATTTTAATCTTGTTCAAGCCTCACTCTTCATGTGGCCCAGGAAAGTTTGACTCCTCTGGTCTAGGTAACCTCTGCATTTTACAGATGAGGAGACCTTGCGTCACAGAGATGAAGTAGTTAGCACCAGATTGAAACCCAGGTCTTTCTGACTTCTTCAAATCCAGGATTCTTTCCACCACACCACATTGCAGTCCCAACACTGGGCATCTTCTAAGCCAACCCCATGCCCTAGAGCAGGGCTGTCTAAAATGTGGCCTGCCTACAAGCATAGAAATTTACATAAGTGCTATAGTAAAGGAAGCTGAGCTACCACAGAGCTCTCCCTAAGATGGCAAATCAAAATATATTGTCTCTTGTTTCAATAAAAATCTAAGGTTGGACAGCCCGGCCCTACAGGTACCTAGGATCCAGATAGCCCAGAACAGATGTCCCTCATTTTGGAATGTGGGATTAAATGATTCCAGTTCTTGCCCCACGTTGTCAGAACCTTATCTCCAGGGTGTCCCCAGAGCCCCACTCCCTTCCCAAACACATCAGGAATTTCTCTTTTCCTCCCCCAATAACAGTGGCACTTCCTCAGGATTTGGCTCAGGCCAGCTTTCTCCAAATCTCACTCTCCCCGAACCCTGCCATAAACACACACTCAAGCGCTCTCTCCCTCTTTCCCTCCCTCTTCCTCTGTCTCCCCTTCTCTCCCCCTCCAGATTCCTGCCCCTGCTTTAGAAGTTATACACTCTGTATCTGTTCCCTATCAACCATCCCTAGGTTTAGCCCCCATTATATACCTAGAACTCCAGGGGCCCCCTTAGATTAATCTGGGAAGGACAAAGAGAATAGGAAGAAAGCATGTTAGGAGGGAGTGGGGAGAATCTGAGCAAACTGCACAGGAGAAGAGCTGAGCATGAGGTCTGGGAAACAAGGGAGAAGCTGGACCTAACTAGAGCAAAGAGTTCATGAGGAAGAAGAGGGAGATAACTGGTGAGAGTTACATTATATGAGAGCCAGGCCAAAGGAGAAAGCCAGGAGCCTGTTGTCATCTAGGTAGGACTGTGTTGATGATGGCTATGGGAATGGGGAGGAAGGAATGAGAAAATTAGAGGTTAGGGTGACCGATTAGAATTGTCTCCTGGGATTTCTGGGCTTTTCAGGTAGTGATAGTGGTGGTGGGTGAGGAGGTTCACAGCAAAGGCAATTGAATTAGGACTAACCACTCCTTTACTCTTCCCTCCTTGTGCTGCCACCAGCGGGGCCAATCCATCCCCCACAGGTAGGGGGAGGGGCATTGCGAGCTTGAGAGAGAGATAGTGTATGTGTGTATGCTAGTGTGTGCGTGTGCTCGTGTGTGCTTATGTATGTATGCGCGTGAGTTGGTGTGCATAAGTGTGCTCAAACGTTTTTGCACGAGTGGTTTGGGGTTCTGGGGGAGCTGGAAGGAGGGTGGGACTATAAGCAGGGCAATTAGAATTTACAAGCCCATAGTCACTCCCCTCCCCCAGCTTTCCCCAGTATTTAACTTTCCTTTTTCTTCCCAGTTGTGGTGACTCTGGAGCCCTGTGAAGGAGCCGAGACATATGTAAATGGGAATCCTGTGACCCAGCCACTGGTGCTGAGATCAGGTAGAAGGGTCTCAGAGGTGGGGTTTCTGGTATTGGGTGGGTGTGGGGTATGTACGATGGAGACCGAGGTCAGAGGCATGGAAATAAAATCATAGAATCTGAGAGTTAGAAAGGACTTTGAGAACCTCTAGTGAGAAGAAACTCATAACTCCTGAGGCAACTCATTTCCCTTTGGGGCAGTTATAATTAATTGTTTTTATGCCACTCTGCAACTTCCACCCATGGGTCCTACTTCTCCCTGGGGTCCAATAGAAGAAATCTAACCCATCTTCCACGTGACATTTAAATTACTTGAAAACAGTTGTTGTGGCCCTTTTTAAGTTTTCTCTTTCTCTTCAGCCAGTCCTTGTGTACTATGGGTGTGTCCTTATGCGAGAGGCACACCATCCCCTTCCCTCTCTCCAGGCTGTTTCCTTCACCCACTCTACCTTCATGCTGTCATGTCGGGGGTTCCATGAAGTGGGCAGCCATGGTGCTACAATTCACTTTCAGGATCCTAGGGGTAACCATGGTGTGGGGAGTTTATATGTCCACTGCTCACAACTGTAGCTCCCAAACCCCTACAGGTGTACTTCCCATTTAGACAAATTAGCCAAGATGACGCTGTTAACTCTGACAAGGAGACTCATTAGAGAAACCCACGGGCCTGGGACAGTTTGCAGCTCTGACCTGTGGGCCTTGAAGTCCTTCGTCTCCTTAGGGAACAGTCTATCCCATGTATGCTCCACTTGAATTGCTCCTGGACCCCATTTGATTTGGCTATAAGGCAGTATTATGATCTTTCGGCAAACATGCCCATGTCTCCTCCATCCTCATAAAACCTTAACCTGGTCTTCCATCCTTGCTAATTATCGTCCTGTATCTCTTCTGTTCTTTCTTGCTAAACTCCTTGAAAAAGTTGTCTTAGGCACCTCTCTGTCTTTCTTAACTCTCCACAACCCAGCTTCTAACCATTTCAATTTAACTGAAACTGCACACTACAAAATCACCAGCGATCTGTTAATTGTCAAAACCAGTGGTCTTTTCTCAGTCTTCGTCCTTCCTGACCTTTCTTCAGCCTTTGACTGTTGTCACTCAGCCTCTTCTCTTTGAGGCCTTCTTATCTCTAGGTTTTTGGGTCATCTCTTTCTCCTGGTTCTCTTCCTCCATATCTAATTGCTCCTTCTCATTCTTCTTTCCTGGGTCTTCATCCAAGTCACACTGAATAACCATGGGTGCCTCACAGGGTTCTGTCTTGAGTCATCTTCTCTTCTACCTCTGTAGTGTTTCACTTGGTGATCACTCCCATCAGCTCAGTGATCATCTTCATGCCAATGATTCTCAGATGTGCTTATCCAGTCCTAATCTCTGCTGACCTCCAGTCTTCCATCATCAGTTGCCCTTCAGACATCTGAAAGTGGATGTCCAGTAAGACATCTCAAACTCAACATGTCTTTCCCCCCACATCCTCCCCTCTTCCTTATTTCACTATTACTGTTGAGGGGACCACCATCCTTCTAGTCCTCCAGCCTCCCAATGTAGGTGTCACACAATACTCCTCACTATCTGTGACTCCCTACCCCCCACCCCCATCTGTTGGTTTCACCTTTGCAATGTCTTTTGAATACAGCCTTGATACTGCCACCTCCCTGTTTTAGGCTCTCTTCACCTCGTTGTGGACTGTTGTGATAGTCTGCTGGGAGCTTTGCCTGCCATCAATCTCTCCCTACTTCATCCTCCATTGAGCCACCAAAGTGATTTTTTATTTGTAAAGTGCTGGTCTGACCATGTTAAGCTCATACTTAGTGAATTCCAGTGGCTGTTTATCATCTCAGAAATAAAATATATAATCCTTTTTTTGACCTTAAAAACCCTTAATAACGTTGTCTTTTCCTCCCTTCCACATCTTTCCAGGCTTCATACATCTTACTTCCTTGAACACATTCTCTGATCCAGTGACATTGGCTTCCTGGCTTCCATCTCTCAGCCTCAGGCATTTTCTCTGGCTGTTCTGTCTGCTGGAGGGCTCTCCCTCCTCAACTCTGCCTCCTGGCTTCCCTTAAGTTCCAACTAAAAACCCTTCTACAGGAAGCCTATCCTAGTCCCTCTTAATTCTAGTGCCTTCCTTCTTTGAATTATTTTCTATTTATCCTATATATAGCTTGTTCATACATAATTTGTTTACATGGTCTCCCCCATTAGATTGTGAGTGCCTTGAGGGCAGGAGCTGTGTTTTGCTTTTCTTTGTATCCCCAGGACTTAAAACACAATGCCTGACACCTAGTAGGTGGTTAATAAATGTTTTATTAACTATTTTCTTCCTCCTGGTTCTCTTGTCCACAATATTAGTTAGCACAAGAAACATTATATGCTTTGCCAGAAATACACAAGGGAGTAGTCAAAGGGAAAGGAGCTTAAGATAGGCTGGACAGATAGAGGGATGTAAGAGTGAGGATCAGGCAGTCAAGTTTAAATCGCTTTCACTCTGGAGTCAGATTCTGTTAACTTTCTCTTGGTTCACTGTTAGTTGGTTCCTAAAAAACATAGTTATAGCGGGATCAGGCTGTGGTGAGGCTCCTTCTAACTAGGTAAAATAGAGTGCAGGCAAGGATGACTGGGGTTTTTTTTTGGCCACATGGAAGCTCTAGTCTAACTGGGGATGGAAGGGAGAGAGGGTGCTATGGCCCCTTGGTATCTCTTGGGAAAATTCTAGCATGCTCTTTGGATGCTGCTAGAGCTCTGTTGTGGGTAAAGATCTATCAGGGGTAGAGAAATGTATGATGAAAGATTATTTACCTTCTTTGCTAACCTCCACCCATCTCCAGGGAACCGAATTGTCCTGGGCAAGAACCACGTCTTCCGCTTCAATCACCCTGAGCAGGCTCGACTAGAGCGAGAGCGAGGGGTGCCTCCGCCCCCAGGGCCGCCCACTGAACCTGTGGATTGGAACTTTGCCCAAAAGGAGCTCCTCGAACAGCAAGGCATTGATATCAAGCTGGAGATGGAGAAGAGGTGCCTTTGCGGGGCGGGAAATAGAACAGGGATGAGTGAGCCTAGGTATCTGCTCGGCTACCATTCCTTTATTAGGAGATCTAGACATCCGACTCTTTTTTCAACCCATAATATTCCTTTCCCATGTGCTACCCTCCTCGCTACCAAGCCCCTGTAACTCCACAGAAAAAAAAAAGTGGTCCTGAGCTTTGTCTTTCTCTCCCTGGCTTCAGGCTACAGGATTTAGAGAATCAATACCGGAAGGAGAAAGAAGAGGCCGATCTTCTGTTAGAACAGCATCGATTGGTGAGTGGGATGGGGAGGTGAGCAGGGAAGGAGGGCCCTAGCGGTAATGACAAGGCCCATCTCATGACTAGCACTGGGGCTTTGAGTGGCCATAGGGTTAGGCAGAGTACGGTTTCTTTTGGGGCAGGTGAAGGGATTGGCGCTGCAGTAGAAATAGTGGGGATGAGAAGTTGGGATTAGGGTGAGGAGAGAGTTTCAGGGATCTAATAGGAGTAAATAAAGCTAAGTGTGGGATAGGAGAAAAAGATTAAAATAGGAAAATGGAGTTCATTACAAAATGTTTGTTAGAGTTGGAAGGGACCTCTGAGATCTCATCCTACCCCCTCATTTTACAGAGGGATCTTCTCACTTCCTACCTAGTGTTCTTTCCACTGTGCCCCAGTTAATCGAATGACCACTGTGTGCTGTCACCATCCCTGTCTTAGCTCTCCTATTACATACTAGGACTAGTAGCCCCAGGGTGTATTATAAACCCTAACCCTCTAGACCTTTCTGTGATCCCAGTATGCAGACTCAGACAGTGGAGATGACTCGGACAAACGGTCCTGTGAGGAGAGCTGGCGACTGATATCGTCACTTCGGGAGCAGCTTCCACCCACCACGGTCCAGTCCATCGTCAAGCGCTGTGGCCTGCCGAGCAGTGGTAAGCGCCGGGCCCCACGGCGAGTCTATCAGATTCCCCAGCGGCGGCGGCTGCAGGGCAAGGACCCCCGCTGGGCCACAATGGCAGACCTGAAGATGCAGGCAGTGAAGGAGATCTGTTATGAGGTGGCACTGGCTGACTTCCGACACGGAAGGGCAGAGATCGAGGCGCTGGCTGCCCTCAAGATGAAGGAGCTGTGCCGTACCTATGGCAAACCTGAAGGGCCTGGGGATGCCTGGCGGGCTGTGGCGAGAGATGTTTGGGATACGGTAGGGGAAGAAGAGGGGAGTGGAGGAGGAGGGTCTACCGAGGATGGGGCCCGAGGGGCCGAGGTGGAGGATCTCCGAGCACACATTGACAAGCTGACTGGAATCCTACAAGAGGTGAAGCTGCAGAACAGCACCAAGGACCGGGAGCTTCGGGCACTGAGGGATCGAATGCTAAGGATGGAAAGAGTCATCCCCCTCACGCAGGTGAGGCCGTCCTGCCATCTCTGGACCTAGTGAGCACCCCTTAGGTGTGCATGTGCCTGCCTTTGCTCACTTCTCCATCCTCTTTCGCTTCCCTGAGGAGCCTTGTTCATCCCTACCTAGTTCCATCATTGGATTCTTTCTCTCTTTGGTCCTTGGCCTTAGTTCTTGTTCCTCTTACATTTGGTCTCCATAAGGCCCCTGATGAGTCGCTACGGTAGAGTTAGAATCATTTGGAAAGGACCACTTCAGTATAGTTCACAAAATGCTCTCCTCACACCATGGAGGGAAAGAGCACAGGATTTGGAGACCTGGGTTCAAATACTGGGACTACTACTTATTTAGTCTCTTTTGTGACATCGGCCAAGTCACTTAATCATCCTAAGATTCAGTTTCTTTTGCAAAAGTGAGGGTGGCGGGGTGGTGGACTAATGATCTCTTCTAGCTTTCAATTCTATGATTGGAACGATAACTCTTTAAAATGATAGGCAGCTTTAGTGTTTAGTGTTGTTCCTGTCTTTCATAGGAGGAAATGAAGGCTGTGGTTAAGTGTCTTTCTTAGAGGCACAGCAAATAACTGTTGGCACTGAATAAATGCTGAATGAATGGGCCGTTCTTTCCCTGGGCTCTTTTCTCTCTCTTCTCTGTATTCAAGACCCAGTTATCCCCATTTCCCACCCATCGTGCCCTTTCGCTTTTCTCTCCCTACTTTTTGCAGGATAATGATGAAGATGTTGAGGTGACCTGGGCAGCCTCGGAAGGGACAGAAGGTCCAGAAGAGGCAACCTCTGGGGCTGTTACACCCACTGTCCAGGCCCCATCCCCTCCCCACTCAAGCTGGGAGCGGGTGTCCAGGTTGATGGAAGAGGACCCTGCCTTCCGACGTGGCCGTCTTAGATGGCTCAAGCAGGAGCAGCAGCGCCTGCAGGGGCTACAAGGTCTTGCTGGAGGCCGAGGTGGGGGGCTCCGCAGGCCTCCTGCCCGATTTGTTCCACCCCATGATTGCAAGTTGCGATTTCCCTTCAAGAGCAACCCGCAGCATCGGGAGTCATGGCCTGGGGTTGGGGAAGGTGGGGAGGCTTTGGCTATACCCCAACCCCCTGAGGAGGGTACTCTCGTATCCACCCCCACTCCTAGAAGGCTCCCCAGTCCTCGACGGCCCCACAGGCCCCGGAGGAACTCCCTGGATGGAGGGGGCCGCCCCCGCGGTGGAGGTCCCAGCCAACCCGAATCCCAGCAGTTTCAACCCAAGAAGCACAATTATTATCCCCAGCAGCTTCAGCCTTACCCAGCTCAGCGGCCCTCTGGTCCCCGATATCCTCCCTATACCACACCTCCTCGAATGAGACGACAGCGCTCAGCCCCTGACCTCAAGGAAAAAGGGGCAGCTGTGTGAGAAGAGGGCCCGATTGGGGCCCCTTGCTGAGAGGAGAGATGTGGGCTGCTGTTCCCCCACTTGTAGGATTATTGGCACAGGCAGGGACAGAAATGAGAGGGGTAGAGTAGGTGACGGGGGACTTGAGCAGGTTGGTCTAGGAGTTGGAGGAAATCGTAGGATGCACGGTGTAGTGTTGCCAGGAGTAAACCAAAGGGAAGGGAAAGAAAGGGGGATAGGCTGCCTTGAGGCCATGCCTCCCAGAGGGGGCACCTCCCCCCAAATGCTGCTAAGAGTGGGGTGCTGTGTAGCCAGTTTTGTGTGTTTTTTTTTTGTTTTTGTTTTCAGGTGGGGCAGGTATAATGACACTAAGAGGGCATTATGAAATTCCCTCCCTAAACCAGTGTCTGTGGTGGGTTTCCATGTGAAGGGATGGGGCTGTCCTAAGATTTCCCCTCCCCCTCCAGGCCTTCCACTATATCTTCAGGGGCATGCCAGGTTTGGTTGGGGTCCCACAGCATGGTGGGACCCTTCATTAAAAGGAAGCAAACAGGGAGTTCTGTGGCTCGTTATTGGTGGTGTAATGGTGCATATGGGGGGCACGAGGAGCCAGGTGTGCCACAAAGATTGAGGAAGAGGTTAGAACAGAAGAGTAGGAGAGTCAACAAGGCTCTGTGGAGGTTTGTCTTGGGTGTGTGAGCGCATTGTTTGACTTCCATGCCCAGGCTGAGCATACCTGGTGTTGCTTTGCTTTTTTTTTGGGGGGGGGGGGTGGACTGGGGAATGCCATTTTAATGAGAGAGACCCGCTCTCTATCCATTTGTTGTTGAGAAATTGCAAGGCATCTATAGAGGAAATACTTCTGGTTTAGCCCTCCCTCTGATACCGCTTTGGTCATGTCTTTCCTTTCTTTATAAAGATTGTAGCCCAGGGATTCTCAAAATTATTTCACTCACAAGCATAGTGTTTGCTACGAGGAGTCACAACACACGGAGCATTTAAATTGGCAGCAAAGAAGGTTTTCCAGGCAGCGGGGCCTCCAGTCCCTATCTGGGCCTTGGGATTCTTCCACTGCGCTTCCTCCTCCCCAAATACTTCACTTTCTTTACCTCCTTAGGACTTAACAGAGGAGGAGGAGGTGGTGACTTGTTCCTCTTTGGATAGAACTATAATTGTGAACTTCCTGATTATAAGCCAAGAATGGTCAGTGTCCTGCAATGGGGATGGGATTTCATAGCACACTTAAACTCACTCCACATGAATACGACTGCATGCCTTTACCACAGAGCTTAGGTTTTATAAAGCACTTTCCAGGCACGCTGTCCAAACATCCTGCCTTACCAAAGTCTTATCAGGTGTCGCCATCACCCTTTTCTCATTACACCGAAGAAAGAAGAGCGGTTGAGTGGAGAAGCGAGGGGATTTACGAACTGCCGTACTGGGTCCAGTCAGCGCCCGTCGAGTATTTTGTATCTGACGTGCCACTCGCGAGGAAGCAGTTTTCCACAAAAAGGAATGTCGCCCTAATACCTATATTTAACCAAGCAATATCCCGCAGTGGGACTGTTATTATCTATGCACTCGTATTAACTTTTCTTGGTTATATTTATGTTTTCAGCCTTTGCCAACATTAAGGGAGTGAAGTGCCCTAGGTTTTGCACCTACTGGTGCCATAACCAGACCAGGGCAATTTAAATTTTATCCCCAGGTGCTAAGTTTAGAAGGAGCTAATGGCACCTGTCCTTGAACAACATAGACACAATGGAGTTTAGTACGACCCAAGGGCAGTCTGGGAAGATTTTCTCCAATTGTACCCTCTCTCCCTCCTCCCCCACCCCAAGCTACTCCACTGAGATTTTACCATGTGTGGTTTCCCTGGTGTAGTTTGTAGTAATTTTCTTAGGTGCAAACATTCTAGTTATTACTTCTTTTTGCTCCTAAACCATTTTCAGACTTCCAGATGTTGGAAAATCTACTTTAGGATTCGGTGGTTTGATGAACAAACCCATTTCTATCCTAGTCACGCTTTTCACAGTCTTAGAGATTGTCCATTTTCTGTCTTCAGCTTTTCAGTGAGAGCCTGATTTTTTCAGTCTTTCCTCACAGAAACCTTTGCAGCTCTGGTACTTAAGCTGACTCCTAGACCTTTTCCAACTTCATCCTGTCTGCTTTGAATGATGACGGGACCTACACACTAAGTGCAGATGAATAATTTGTGTCAGAGTAGGAAACTGTCTTTTGCTGTTGACATCCATTCTGGAAGCCGGCCGATTTCTTGTTGGGCAGCCAATTGCAGAGATATGTTTGACTAGTGTTTCAGAGTGAAATACCCTCCCAGATCTAGGTTGTAACTGATAGGCCATTAACTCATTCACTGGCATTGAATTCACTGGCACACTTACTCTGTGCCTAGTATTACAGTACTACAGAGGATAACAAAAGAAAACCATTCTTGCCCATGAGGAACATGTACTCCAGTTAGAAACACTAACTGCACGTGTAACCAAGAAGTTCCATGTCTACAGGGTAAGGTTTGCAAGAATTCTGACAACTGTTCCTGTGAAGTTGGTAGAACCAGCATCCTTTCTTTTTATAGATGGAGAAACTGACTCAGAAAGGCATGTGTTGTCTAGTCAGTTACCATTTCAACTGAGTGTAGTATATGCATGACAGCGAGTTGTGGGGGACACACTAAACGCACCCAGGATTCAACAAGAAAGCACTTGTCCACAGTGAGGTTATGAAACCTTATATGTCATTTCTGTATTTGACCATCCACACACTTTGGAGCAAACTTGTATTGAAGATTAAAAAACAAGACAGCCATTTCTGTGTATTCCCCCTCCCCAACCTATTGTTGCAAGGAAAGTTAAACAAGACCAACCATCACAATCACAATGTATATCATCTGTACCTGTATCTTCCACCCTTTTACCAAGAGGGGAAGGTACCAGTACACTCTTAAGATGCAGTCAGTCTTTGTGCATAATCATCACTGTGGGTACTTGAGGGGTCCTGGAAGTTCCCATATAGGAGGTAGGTGGAACAGAGTCTTAAGAGACATTTCTGCTTTGGAAATGAAATTACTCCGATGCGCTCAAGGGCAAAGGAAGGGAAGGAGATCTCGACACGGGCATACAGGTCTGGAACTCTTTGTACATTGGCTCTCGAGGTTTAGGAGTTTCTCATCCTGGGGGAAACTGAGGTGCCCGACAGTTACCGACAGTAGCCAGGGCTACTGATAACCTCATGGGCAAGCAGCCACAAACTATGGGATTGGGCTTGCTGGCCACAAACTGCCTCAGCCTGAGATTGCTGGTGATTAGGACTCAAAGAGCCAAGAGCTAAACCAGCTCTCCCAAGATTTACAGCACCCAAAGACCCAAACAGCAGAGATCAGTGGCAAGTCTGGAGGGGAGGGGAAAACCACTCACAGCATGCTTCTCATGAAGATTCCGTTTCTCATCCTTTCTATGATCTGCAGTAGTGAGTGGTTCAGGTTTGTTCCTCTAGCACCCCCAAAAGATCTGGGAGGAAAAGCAGATATTTGGGGAGATTGTGGGTGGAGGAGGGTGCTACATAGAAGTGTTTAATATTTTCCTTTCATTTTAATTATGTCCAATAAACTATGTTGCCAAAGTACATTGAATTTGTACTTGTGTATATTATCATATAATCCAGCAGGGAAAGGAGGTCTTGGATAGGAAGGTAAGACTCCATATAGGGTGTTGGGGGCTATAACCATAGGTGTCCTGATAAATATTTCACACCATTCCCTAGTTCAGGTTCCAGCCCTGGCCAGCTTGCAGCACTAGGGAATAGTTTGTGGGCTGATCAATTTCTGATAGTGAGTGGGAATACTGTAGCTTTTTAGGGTATATGCTAGAGTGGAATGATGGTGGCCTTGAGGAGACTTCCAGCAGTTGGATAACTCAGATATTGTATCCCCTGCTGGGTGATTAGCATAATGACACTATAAATTTAAGAAAGGCCATATTGAACTGTGCACAGGGAGCATTTATGAAGCACTTACTATGTGCCAGGCATTGTGCTAATGTCATTACTGCACTATTATAAGACCCTAAGGGTCGCAAAGGGCAGGCACATGCAGACCATAAGTATTAAAAACATTTGCCCCATCCTTCCAAAAAAGAGTTGTCAGCTGACACAGATGTTTACCCACCTATCCTTACTTTAAGGCTTATAAAGGCTACATATATTATCCTTACACAGTTTCATGGGGTAAATACTATATTATTACCGCTGCTTCACAGATGAGGGAACTGAGCTATCCGGGATATTAAGTGACTTGCCCAGGGTTGTACAATTATGAGTTCTTCAAGGCAGGATTAAGTTTTTTCCAGCCCTCTTTCCAGCTTGGCTCATCCATCCAACTCTCTCTGTCAATAAACCTGTCCCCTAACAAAAGCTTCGGTGGAAACTTTAAAAATCCAAATAATTTCCATTAGTTCACTCATGTATAGATTACGTCGATTGATTCCACACATTTATCCCAATTGAGTGACTTTAATAGATTAGCCAAGCTCTCATAGAAATCACGCTGCTATCCCTAGACAGGAACTCATTTTAGTGCCTTTAGGGTAGAAGAAGCAGTGTAACTTCGTGACTAGAATGTTGTCCAGAAGACTTAAGTTCAAATTCTGCCATTTCGCTATATGAACCTGAGCAACTCATTTTAATTGCGTATTCTTCAGCCAGTGTTTGTCTTCTAAGCTCTGAAGATCTTCTGTTGCAGGGAGCTGCCCACGCTGTATTTTACTCACAACTCAATGAGGGAGGTATTGCAATTTTTTAAATTATCTTTTGTTTTGCATCACTTATATTTCCTTCTCCATCCAGAGAACAGAGAATAAAAAAAGGTGGGGGAGAGACAAAGATAACCCAGCAAACTAACCAGTACGTCAAAAAAAGGCTGACACATTCTCATGCCTGCAAAGAAGAGAGAGGATGGTGCCTTCTATTTTTTTTTTCAGGTCAAATTTCATGTCTTACAACTTTATAACATTGTTTCTTTTGTAGTTGTTCTTCCCATTAACCTGTTATAGCCACTGTGTGTACTGTTTCCCTGGTTCTGTTTATTCACTTTGAATCAGTTCATATAAATCTTCCCATTTTTCTCTGGGTTCAGCTATAAAACAGTGACAAATTACTGGGTGAATCAGGAGAATGGATGGCAAGGCTCAGGGATTCCCTATTGTGCATTGGAAAGTATAGTGGAAAGACTGATGGAAAGGTCCGATGCTCCTCTGTCTTACTGAGGGGAGTGTTAATTGGTGTAATTGGTGATCCACACAGTGGCTGGAGGACTCCTGTCCTGCAGCTGAATAACTGGAGGATCTGAGGTAGCCCCATTTGGAATGGGAAGTTGGCCCAAAGGTGGAAATAGAGCAGGTACTTTGTGGTGGCAAACTTCTACCTGGAAGTGGAAAAAGGTAGGAAATATAATCAGGAAGATTGAGAGGTAGGGGAGATCTCAGCAGGATGGGGGGGAGGCTGGTAAGTGATGGCACCCAGGTTGTCCACTGTGCTGGGCACTCAGGTACTTGTCTCCTCATCTCCTCATTGAGAGTATGGGGAAAATGTGCTGGTAACACTGTGTGATAGGATAGAAGAGACAGGAGATGAATGCTAGAGTCTGGGATTGACTGCCTTTCTTTTCCTTTTCCTTCCCTTGAGATTCAGGTTCATTTACTGATCAGGTAGGTGCAGCTACTGACTTTGGGATTGCAAATTTCTGAGCTGCCATGTGAGCCACAGGGAGTAAATAGCTTCTGCCAATAGCTTGAGACTGCAGGGCTTCCATAATGTGATAGTGTTATGGCAGGCCACTGCCGCAGCCATAGCCAAAGACTTAAGCAGCTGGCTGCTGGGAACGTGTCCTGTAGAAGCCATCGAGTAAGTTCTGAGACTGCCTGCTGTGGTGAATCCTGCAGCAAGGCCAATGAACTGCCATTGCGTCTCCTGATTTTCCCCAGTAGAGTCCATGATCCAGCACTGAAATCTTGGACACAAAACCATCCCCTATTCCCTTTCCTGCATCTGTGGGTGTATGTGATCTGAGAATCCATGAAGCCTACCTAAAGAACTGGGAGGTCAGATAGGAAGGGAATGGGGAAGATGACTGAATGTAGGTAACTGTAAAAGTAGTTATTTTTTTCCTTTCATTCCCTTTTTGTATTTGTACACATTTAAACATACTTTACAAGTATTTATTTTCTCTCCTTCCCAACTGCCCTCCCTAATTGAATATATTTTTTAAAAACCACAAAATAAAACCACATAACAAATATTTATAGTCCAGAAAAACAAATTCCCACATTGGTCATGTCTAAAAATGCACATCTTATTCTTAAATTCGTTACCTCTCTGGCAGTAGATGGAAACATGCTGTATGTTTCATCTTCAATCCTATGGACTTGTGACTGATCATTGCACTCATCTGAGTTCTAAAGACTTTCAAAGTTGTTTTTCTCTATAATGGTGCTAATTGTATGCACCGTTCTACTAATTCTTCTCACTTTAATATCAGTTCATAGAGGTCTTTCAGTTTCCACTGAAACTGTCCATTTCCTATGGTTAGGGGGTTGGACGATAAGCTGGCAAAGGATACAGAGAAGGAAGAGGTAGGAGGTGGGCCAGTGAGTAGGAAGGATTATGCGGGTAAATGTTTAACTCTCTGAAAAGGCTCAGACATACTTTTAAGTTTAATCTGCATCATTAACATTTTCGTCTTCACTTTCTTAAATTTAGACAATCAACAAAACAAAACCTTCTTTGTTTCTAAGGTCTAGGTCTAAGTCAGTTTCTAAGGTGTAAAAGCTCACACTGAAAATGTAACAATTGGTTATCTTTGGTGTAGCCCTAGCAAACCCCTGGAGTAATGTCATAAAACCCAGAGAGGAAAGAATATCCAGCAAGTGTGGTGTCAAGTGCCAACACCGCCAACAGAGTCAAATGCAAGAGATAGGTCAAGAAGAATAAGGACGAAGAAAAGACCATCAGATTTGGCAATCGAGAGATCACTGTTAATTTTGCAAAAAATGTCTGTTTTGTTGAGTGATGGCAAAGGGGTGAAAGATGAGTGACAGAAGCACAGGCAGCTTTTGCTAGTTTCAAAGATGGTAGTAATGTGTTAGAAGCAATTACTAATGACATACTATGGTTGGTTTTGTTTCACTTTATTTTGCTTTTAAGGAAAGAAATGAATTTAAATCTAAGATGGAAATGGGCCTTTGGAGCTGTTTTGAATCTTTCTTCAATATTTCAAGAACATCAGATTGAATTCTACAGACACAACTCACAACTCCTCCACAACTTGGTAGGTGGTCATTGAGAGTGGATTAGTTGAAAAGTTTGTCGCTGTGTGGCCAACTGTCAATTGTCCTCTTGGTTTGTCCTCAGACCACATCAATGGATCCTGTACTTTCCAGCTCAGTAAGACTCGCCAAAACTTGTGTTCTACTGGCTGAGACTTTGAAAACCCGAGTCTCACAAACTCAATTTCCTCATCTTTAAAATGGAGATCACACTTAGTTCAGAGGATTATGAGGAAAATGCTTTATTAACCTTAAATTAATATGTCAGTGTGCCTAATTATGATGAATACGATTAGCTCTTAGAAGAGGGCCTTACTGGAGCCCACATTCACATTTGATCCATATAGCTAGACAAAAGCAATCCTAGATTCACCCAGACTCAGTCTTTTTTAGGCCTTGATGGAATCATTCTTGAAAGCCATTTGGAATTATATTTTAAAAGGGACTAAAATAGCATAACTTTTGGCTCAGAGATACTATTGCTTAGGCATATACCTTAAGGAGGTCAAAGACAGAAAAATAGTTTCCATATATACCAGGGTC
Organism: Phalanger gymnotis; assembly: GCA_028646595.1. Classification (NCBI taxonomy): domain Eukaryota; kingdom Metazoa; phylum Chordata; class Mammalia; order Diprotodontia; family Phalangeridae; genus Phalanger; species Phalanger gymnotis. The sequence goes on from CM053627.1 coordinate 205,927,718, forward strand.
ACCTTTGTAACAATCAGTCAATAAACATTTATTAAGCACCTACTATGCACCAGACACTGTACAAAGTGTAGGAGATATAATAAGAAGCAAAAGACAACCCCGACCTCAAGGAGCTTACATCTAATGGGGAGACAACATGTGAAAAGCAAGCTATAATAAGATAAATATAAAATAATAAAATACAGGGAAGGTTGGAATTAAGAGGGGGTGATTGTAGCAAAAAACCGGAAACAGAGGTGTATACTGAGGACTAGTGAACAAATTATGATGCTAGGAATATCACTGTGCCATAAGAAACATGTTTAGGGGAGGCACTGATCATAGGATCTCTGATCAACTGAGTCCCCAGCCCCGCTGATAAAAGGGAAAATGCAAAAGCTTGACACTTCGAATGGTTTATTTGTACCCTGTAAGGGCATCAGAACTTGAATGGCCCATTGGAGTTATCCAAGGTAAAAGACGAGCAGAATCAAGAATCCCTTCCCTCTTGTCCCCTTTCCTCCAGCCAAGTGGAAGACTGGGCACTCCCAGGGGCAAATCCATTGTCTCTACTAAACCTCAGCCTAGTTTCATGACTTTCATATGCAAATAGACGCCTCGTTGTCTGAAGCATGTTATGAGATAAAAATGGGCCACTCAAAGTCTCACCCCCTTCTAGCCTTCCTTTCACCAAATAAATAGATTGGGATGGAGGTTCAAAACTGCATGGATCACAGGTCCCTCATGAGCCCTCCCTCTTCTCATAAGAAGAGACAGGTGAACTGCAGAGTAAACAGTGCCAGGAAAACAATATACAGAATAACTACAACAAAATGAATTAAAATGCTGTGTCATTAGAATGACCAAACTTGGCTGTAGAAGACAGTTGAGAAAATGAATCTTCCTTTTTTGCAGAAGTTGGGGAAGATGGGTGCGGTATGTTGCATAAGCCGTCAGATGAGGGCGATGTGTCTGCTGGGTTTGCTGAACTTTTTCTTTTCCAACCTTTGTTACAAGCCTGAACACACTAGGAAGAGAGAGTGATATATTTTTAAGTGCAAGTGGTATAAAAACAAAAGGGGTCAATAAAACAAAGCAAATCTCAGAGGCATTTCAAGAAATAAAACTCTTAATGGCTTATTTTTTTTTTTTGCTCATGGCCCAGTACTGTCTGTTGTATTTAAAATGGTCTTATTTCTAATTCTTATCTAGGAGGCCTCAGTTCTTTTGGTAGCGCCTGACTAACAAAGGCATAGAATGTAGAGCGCGTTAATTATACACAATAAAGAATACCAAAAGGACTTTTTCCTCTGTTAATGCTGCTGTTCTGCTGCTGCTTTGGTACCCGTAACTCCTCGGCTTGGTCAAGGAACAACTTTTCCACTGCTACCCTGCGTGGCATCTGCTGCTTCCATCTGCTACCCTCTCATCTATTGCTGCCCCAGTCGCAGCATGTCTTACATGAAGACAGCCAGGGCCAATGTTCCCTCTGAACGTTGAAATATTTCCAGCTCTTGTGTTAGTCAGGTCCACAGGGGCCCCTCAGATAGCTATGAAGACCTTCTAAATGAAGTGATCATGTCATACCCATCCTCTTCACTGAATTAGGGGCATTAGGGTTATAGAATTTAGAGCTGGGATAGCATTTCAAAGTTCGTTGTAGCATTTTTCCTCTGCAATAACTTTGTGGGGATGCGATTATCTCCATTTTTGTAGTTGGGTTTTTTTTGGACTAGTTGTGTCTTTGAAGGCTTTAAGGGTGTGAGACTTTGAGTGGCCCATTTCCTTGGCAAAGATGCTGGAGTGATTTGCTATTTCCTTCCCCAGTTCATTTTACAGAAGAGTAAGCTGAGACAAACAGGGTTAAGTGACTTGTCCAGGGTTATACAGCTAGAAAGGCCAGACTGGAACTCAGATCCTCCTGACTCCAGGGCCAGCACTCTATCACTTAGCTGCCATTTTATGGATTAGCAAACTGGGGCCTAGAGATTAAATGTCTTGCCCATGTTCTCACAATTACTAAATCTCAGACTTGAACTCAAGATTCAGTCCTGGACTGAATCTCTATTGCCCTTCATTGGTCCATTCTTCCCACCTTGGTCTGATTTTGTTTCATTGAAATTCTTCACCAAATTACCTTCTGTTTCTCTCCATCTCAGCACAATGGAGAGAGAACTGAATATAAACAAATCCTGACTTCGCTACCTGGGTGAATTTGGGCAAGACACTTTCCCAATATGGCCTACAGTACAGTCTAGTGGCGTAATAGGCTCAGCCTGAATCAGGCCGGTCCTGTAGTTCAGGTTTGAGATTGCAGTGAAATGGAGTACTCACAGATTATTTAACAATTAACAAAATTAGGTTACTTAGCCATATCAAGGAAAGGATCTTCATGGAGGACACAGCATGCAGTTTAGGTATAGCTTCCCTGACCCTGTGTTGTCCATGCGATCAACCTGGGGACAGAGTAGGCCTTTTCGTACTTAGGCTACTGGGAAGCTACTGCAGCAATTGGAGCCTTGGTCCTTTGAGAAAATTAAATCCTGAGGTCAGTTTAAAGACCTTTTGAGGAAAACTAGCCTACCCTACATGGGGTAAGGATTTAGGATATTGCTCCCACCATGAGTGGAAAAAGTGTTGGATTTGGAATCTGGATTACCTTGGTACAATCCCACCTTAGAAGCTTGCTGGCGGTGTGATCCTTGGAGAGTCATTTAATTTCTCTGTTCCTCAATGTCCTCTTGTGCACATTATCCAGTCTGTGGGGAGAGGTACTATGTACTTTAATCTCATTCTCTCTTTATGTTACCTTCTAGTCATTATAGAACCACGAGCACTTTCATCCTACCTCCCTTATCTCTAATCTCATTTCCCTATGGTGTGGCAATGGGGAAGGAGCTGAGACGAAATGGACTTTGCCCTTTCAGACACATGTACCTGTAACAACTCTACTTGCTGCTACTGCAGCTGTGTAAGACCAACAACAAGAGCACGCAGAAGGGCTGCCAGCATAGTTCTTTGATCTGATTTTCTAAGGAAAGCAACTTTAAGGGGTTAACAATCTCACTTTAATCAAATACATATATCATTCATTTAGTTTGGGGGAAAATTCAGTACCCTGAACTTCAGAGCAAATACAAACAGAAATTACAAATAGAGAAAACATACGCAAACGACACAATTCAACAGACAGGCTTTCTCTCATCAAGACACCGCATACATAGTTACCAAAAAGAGAAGCACCAACATGTGGGTTTTCCAAAGCCAGGGGGCTCCAGTGGTTACCCAGAGTCTCCACACCAACACTCTTCCAGTGAGTGAGACCCCAAACAAAATGCTAACCTCTGAGTTTATATACCCTTCTTAGGGCCTGAAGGCTTCATACCTAATCAGCAAAAGGGTGTGGGCCTGGGGCTTTGCACCTAGTAAGACTTAATCAAAGGCACTTGATTACTTTAGCATTCTAAAAGAGAAAACAGTAAAAAAAAAAAAAAAATCCCACCTTAATTACCAATACAGTACCTATCAGGATTATCTTGCTCTTGTTAAGAAAAAATTGTCTCTAAAAGTAGCAAGGCAGTTTGAAATCATCAGCTGGCTGTTACCTTGAGATGCTTTATAAAACTCATTTTAATTTTCTCTACCTGAGCAACTAGATGGCACAGTGGATAGAATGCTGGGCCTGGAGATAGGAAGACTCATCTTCCTGGGTTCAAATGTGGCTTCAAATACTTACTAGCTATGTGATCCTGGGCAAGTCACTTAACCTCAGTTTGCCTCTGTTTCCTCATCTGTAAAATGAGCTGGAGAAGGAAATGGCAAACCACTCTAGTATCTTTGCCAAGAAAACCCCAAATGGGGTCATGAAGAGTTGGACACAACTAAAATGACTGAACAGCAATACCCAAATTTGCTTCATTATTGAGGGTGAGGCTGAATGAACATTTTCTTTTAATTGGGGAAAGCTGGTCCCTTCCAGTTCTAAATCTATGATGCTCTGATCTGTAACATGCGTTCCATTCTGGGCTAGGTCTGACTCAGCCCATTCTTCCGGTAGTTTAGATTTGATATTGGAACAAAATGTACCTATACTTGCGGGTCATTCAACAGTTAAAAATAGATTCATTTAGCCATAGCAGGCGGCTACGAGGCATTGAGGGCACCTTCAGTTGATTCAGCTGGGCAAAGCTCCTTTGCCTGAGGGGTCCATTGTTTTCCACCAGCCAGTCATCAATGGGCACCTGGAGCTTCTCATGACTGGTTTGTACTCAGGTGATGAGAAATAGGTACCAATAACTCGAACTCTTAGTCTTCGGAGCAAACCCAATTTTGGCAATGGTCTCAATACCTTTTAAGGTGTGTGTGTGTGTGCGTGCGTGTGCATGCGTGTACACATACATGCATACACATGTGTATATATACATACCTAGGTTTTATGTATGTATATATACTATATAAACTAGTCTAGCTTGCATGGGACCTGGAGTCAGGATATTGCTTCTACCCCAAGGGGAGTTGGATAAATGGACTTCTTTGCTATTTACTATGGCGTGTTCATTCTGGTTTTAAGTGGGAAAGGGGTCAAACCTCTTCCTCCCCTCCAATGACAAAATAATTAAAAGTTAGATGGAACCTAGCCATAAACTCTAGATGAACAATATTTAAGGGCACACATAGATAAGCTGCTAGCCTGGTACCCTCCCCTTCTGAGGAAAGCAGAGTGGTAGCCTCCTGCCCCAACCTTCTGCTTTCTCTCCTGTCAGGAATGAAAAGTCTCTCTCAGAGAAGGATTAAGGAGAAGAAGCTAAAGCTGTATCCCTTCAAGCTACCCAGTGACTGCATCTTTACCACAAATGTAGACTGATGTCTACCTGTAGGTCTCACCACTTATACCCTTATACAATTAACAATTGTTTTTAAAAAGTTAATGGCCCCTAGGTTAAGAATCCCATCTAGTCACTAAGGTGCCCTTTTTGTTCTAAATCTCACTGTCCCATGATTCTTCTAGAACTCTGGATGGTGTGCCCTTTCTCTCTCTCCCATACCACAGACCCCGACAGAATCTCCTCTTCCAATTCCCATTGTTTCTCTATAGCAGTGGCTGTCATACTTTTTGTTTTCAGGACCTCCTTACAGTCTTAAAACCTGTTGAGAATCATCCCTCTCCCCTTCCCCTTGAAAGAGTTTCGATTATGTGGGTTATATCCAGATGCGTGCTGGTGAATGTTTAACAAACAGCTTTGGGGTGGGGGTGGGGGAATATGTACAAATGACAAGTCTCCAGGAACAATCAATAAAACAAACCAAGCACTGATTTGTAGCGTTTGCCTCACACTGAAAATCTGATGGTCAGTGCTCTGGGGCCAGGCTCTGTAATATCCCTGGACATCTGCTGATCTTTATTGTAAATGAAAGAGTCTTGGTATTATGGTGAAAATAGTTTGTACCTCATGGACCCTGAAAAAGGTTTTGGGGTTCCCTGGACACACTTTGAGAACTACTACTGTATAGTCCTCTGGAGCAATTTTTATTTATAGGGCCAAACTTTATTGATCCCTATCAGTAAAAAAAAAATGCACCTCGATATATGTATATTCACTTATTTCTACCTTACGTGCATATAGTGTATATATATTATATACATGTATGTATGTATACATATAGTGTGTATATTATTAAATTTATAAAAATAGATCTTTTAAAAGGATGATATAAAGATGGAGTGATCTTAGAGATAACAGGGAGCCACTGGAGTTTACTGAGTTGGGGGGTGATATGGTCAGACACACACTTTACAAAAATCAACGTGGAAGTGGAAGAAGGTTATCTATAACAATAATGCTGGTGAGAGGGGATGAGGGACTGAGCTAGGATGACAGCTGCGTGAGTAAAGGGAAAGGAGACAGACATTAGAGATGTGAAAATAGAACCCACAAGATTTACCTACTGACTGAGGATGTAGTTGTGGGTTGTGGAAGCTGACGCTGAAGTCGTGAAAACCTAGGTGACTAGAAGGATGCTGCTGCCCTCAAGAGTAGCAGAGAAATGTAAAAGATTGGTGGGTTTTTGGGAGAAACAATAATGTCTGCAGGCCAACTCACAATTCAACCATGTCTGCTCATTCTATGTGACTCACTCTGTCTCACCCTGAATAAAAAATGGTTTAGTCACTGCCCCCAAGCACTGCCTACATCCTCCAGGGAGGCAGGCACCTGATGCCATCATGAAGTGATTTAGGAGGGTGGGGGAGTGGGGAGCTGGAAATTTCCCAATGGCAGCTGTGAGAGCACCTTAAAGGAGCTCACTGGGCTCAGAATGTGTGGGTGTAGCTGGTGGGGAGTAGGGAGATTGGTAGCTTGTAGAGCAGAGGGGAATCGTTGGGATGATAAATTGGGGGAGGGGAGAACTAAATGTTAGAGACCAGCCCCACAATTGGCTGTCTATGGCAGAGAGTGTGTGGGATGTGACCAGTCTTCCCATTCTTAGAGCAGTGATCACGAACCCCCTGGGGAATCATCACAGCTGAGAAGGGCACAGCTTAACCTAAGACCCTTTCATACACTGGAGCTTGGGTGCCTGTGCGGAGGTGCAACCCCCGATGGTTAGGGGATGAGGCGGACATCAGAGCAGCTGTTACTCCCTACTGCCTATTAAGCCAACATGACCCACACTTATTTGCCAGCTTAGAGTCAACGAACTCTGGCCAGGCCCACCCAGTTCATTGGCCTGGTTGATCCTCTCTTTGCATCCAGTGCTGTGTTAGAGGCCAAAGTGGTGTGTGTGGGGGGTGGGGTGGGGAGAGTTTGTATGTTCATTACTGTTATATCTTTGAAGCCTTGTTAAGTGGTTAAACGGAATAGAGTGCAAGCCACTGGGACCCTAGAATTGGGGTAACACAGCTTGAACCTAAAGAAAAGAGATACCTGACAAACCTCTCAGGATCTCTTAGAAAGAACCCCAAGGGGAAAGATATAGCCCATCTGACCCTAAGAGAACAGGGCTAGAGCATGCATTTTAAGGTTGATAAAACACTTTACATACATTTTTCATTTGATCCTCATAAGAACTTTTGTGAAGTAGATGCTATTTTACAGATAAAGAAATTGAGGCTGGGGGAATTTAAGTGACTTCCCCAGGATCACAAAATTGTAGGAGCATCTGAGGCAAGATATGAATTCAGGTCTTCATAACTCCAACTCTGATGTCCACTATGCCAGGAGTTGACGAACTACAATCCTCAGCCTTTTTGTATGACTTGTGAGCTAAGGATAATTTTTACATTTTAAAATAAAGTTTTATTGTACTTAAAGATATTTTTAAAAACACTCTTAACTCATGGGCCTTACAGAAACAGGCCAGATGTAACCCGTGGAAAATATCTGCCGATTTTTGCTCTATACTATCCAGATGTTAGTAAAAAGTCAAAATGATGACTCCTAGTTATCAAATAGTGTTCAAAGGATACAGACACAATTTTCAAGAAAGTAACAAATTGTTACTAGAAAAGGAACTGTTAATAATTACTTGAAAAAAAGCTCAACCTCACTCATAACCAAATAGATATAGATTAAAACAACTTTGAGGTACCACCACAAGTCCATTGCATTGGTAAAAAATGAAGCAATATAATTCAATGTTGGTGCGGTTGTGGGAAAACTGGTACACTGATGGTGGTGGAAATGTTAATACTGAAGAATCTTTTAGGTGAGCAGTCTGGCAATATGCAATAAAAGTTACAAAAATAATCATTTCATAAGTCTTAGAGTCTTGATAACCCTTTGGTCCAGTAATTACTTACACTGCTGGGAATATACTTTTGTCATAACACAGATTTAAGGAAATTCAGACTACCATAGCACAGTATAAGGAAAGATAGTAATTTTATTTGTCACATATGTAGTTTGGTGTAAGGTCCCTAGTCACAGCCCTGGAAGAAGGAGAAAGGTCCTGCCACCAGGCCAAGTGCAGTTTGATTTAGCCTTTGCATTTTACAGTCATAAGTCAAAAACTCGTGACAGAGTTGTGACTAGATACTTAGTCATATTCACAGAGGAGGTTCATATTTCAAAGGAGAAAACTGGCATGTCTGAGAGGTGGAAGAAGCAGCAGCACAAGACTAGAATAGACAGAAAGTAAAGCAAGCCAGTGTTATAGAAGGGGACTAATCACACAGTGGAGGAGTGATCAGGAAGAATGGCTGCAGGGCAGTCTGCTGGGGTCTGAGAGGGATTTAGGCATCCAACACAGATGTGGTGGTGTGGGTTTTATTCTTCTCTGGGCCAAATAGCATGAGGCATTGGGGGCAGAGGGACTCTGGGAAACTGGCAGCTAGCTAATAGTCGAAGGAGGCTTCAGGGCTACTTCAGAGCTTACTCTGACAGGGTGACTCAGTGGTTTAATGAGCTTTCCTGGGGCTTCTTCATTTTGCCCATTGGGGAGGTTACTATGTTCCTTGCAATCTGGAAAGATTTTTTTTAAAAGATCTGTTCAAAGATTTCTTTAGCAGTATTATATATATAGTTGCAAAACTGAGAACTTAATTGTGCAGCAGAAGTGGAGCAAATAGGGTAGCAAGGTGGTACAGTAGATACAGCCCTAGGCTTGGAGTTAGGAAAACCTAAATTCAGATTTGACCTCAGACGCTTAATAGCTGTGTGGTCCTGGGCAAGTCACTTAATCTCTGTCTGCCTCAGTTTTCACAACTCAAAAATGGGCATAATAATAGTGCCTACCTCATCTTACCCTACAGTAAAGTAGGAGGGAAGGGAATAAGAGAGGGGGGATGATAGAAGGGAGGACAGATAGGGGGAGGAGGTAATCAAAAGCAAACACTTTTGAAAAGGGACAGGGTCAAGGGAGAAAACTGAATATAGGGGAACAGGATAGGATGGAGGGAAATATAGTTAGTCTTTCACAACATGACTATTATGGAAGTGTTTTGCATAATGATACATGTGTGGCCTATGTTGAATTGCTTTCCTTCTCAAGGAGGGTGGGTGGGGAAGGAAGAAGGGAAAGAATTTGGAACTCAAAGTTCTAAAAACATGCTCAAAAAAAAAGTTGTTTTTGCATGCAACTGGGAAATAAGATGTACAGGTAATGGGGCATAGAAGTCTATCTTGCCCTACAAGAAAGTAAGGAAAAAAGGGGATGGGGGGGAGTCAGGTGACAGAAGAGAGGGCTGAGTGGGGAACAGGGCAATCAGAATATATGCCATCTTGGGGTGTGGGGAGGGTAGAAATGGGGAGAAAATTTGTAACTCAAATCTTGTGGAAATCAGTGTTGAAAACTAAAAAATAGTAAATAATAAATTAAGATCTTTCACCAAAAAATAATAGTACCTACCTCTCAGGGTTGTGAGGATAAAATGGGACAGTATTTGTAAAGTGCTTAGTTAGCACAATGCCTAGACTTAACACAGGCTTGTTTGAATTGTTAAATTGTAGAACATTGATGTAACGGAAACTGATTAAGACTGACATGTGAGAGGAACACAAAGATGTGAAGAGAGCTTGATAAAATAATGTAAAGTTAAAAAAATGAAGTACAGTCTATAAGCATATGAAGAAAAATAAACTAGAATGAATGGGCAATGAATTCTGAATAAAATAATATCATGATGCTGAAATGAATTTTATTGTAAATGGGTGTAAGTTTAGTTACTGGTATCGACATTCAATGTTTTAAAACATCACAAACAGTAAATTAATGTTAGATATCATAGCAAAAGCAAAAACAACAAATATTCATTTCATGCCTAGCATACGATTATAATTCTAAGGGTGACCAATATTAGGTAATCCTTGTCTCATGGCGCTTATAATCTTATGAGGGGATATAACCGCATATGCAATTCTAATATTAAGTAAGGTACACTAAGTGCCTCACAGAGGCACAACCAGAACGCTATGGGAGGCTGGAGTAGGAAGAGACCATTATCCAAGTCTGGGAAGAAGTAGAAAGTCCTGATGGAGGAGAACCACCTTTGAGCTGAGCCACGAAGGATAGGTGGAAGATCAGCAGGACATTACAGGTGTGACTAGGACATACAGTGTCACTGCCAGAATCTTACCTAGTCCCATCTGTTTTCTATTCCCTGGTTTTCTGCTTATTACAGAGGCTGTCACAGGATTTATTCTTTTACCTTGCAGAGGAGATGCAGTACACTATTTGGCCACCAGATGGTGATCTGAGTACTTGTGAGTAACGACTCCCTCTTATCCATCAACTCTCTCCTGGGGCCTCATGCAATGCTGCACCTGGGACTCAAGTTCGATAGAAGTCTAGAGCTACGATCTTCTGGAATATGCTTTAAACATTACCAAACTAGCAATCTCTTTCATCTCTGTTCTTTTGAGTGATGCATCCTAGGATTCTTCCCTCTTCATTCATAATGTGCCCCATTCATAGGATTTGACTAGTCATTTTTTTTGGCGGGGGGGAGAGGATGATTCATTCTTTTTTTTTTCTTTTCTCTTTATTTTTAAATTTTAATTTAATTTTTTAAGTTTTAAATTTTACTTTAAACTTAAATACAAAATAAGAAAAGGAAAAGAAATTGCCATGTACAGAGCAGAACATGAGAGGATTCAATATAAAGCAATAAATTTCCTTTTCAAGAAAACCTAAATTATAAATACTACACATTGTTTTCAAAGCTATCTGGCTTTTCTTTGCTTCCTCGTAGGTTTTCTTTTGTTCTCTGCTGTGCACTTTTTACTTTATTTTTTCCCTTTTAGCCCCTGAAGGCTACAATTAAGTGCAAATATATGTGCATATACATAGATATCTATGAACATATAAACATACACACATACAGTCATATACACTCATATACATATATGTAAAACCGTACTCTGCTTATTTCCACTTATCTGTTTCTCTGAAGGTGGACAGCACCTTCCTTTATAAGTTCAAGTCTTTCCATGTTTTTCTAAATTAACCAGCTCATATATATTTCCTATGCCACAGCAATATTCCAACCTTACCACACTTTATCTGAGATTGTCTATGAGAGTTTTCCCCCAATTATCTGCATTCCTCCTATTTTTGGTTGCATAGGTTTTATATACAAGAAAATTTTAATTTAAAATAATGAATATTATCCATTTTATACTTCAATAATGTTCTCACCTTATAATATAGTTTAAGGTCTGATACTGCTGAATCTACTTCCTTTGCATCTTTTTCCCCTGCTTTCTTTGAAGTTCCTGACTTTTTGTTCTTAGTTCATTTGACTTTGTTATTATTTTTTCCATCTCAGTAAGATAATTTCATAGTAATTTAATTGGGATGGCATTACATAAATAGATTAGTTAGGTAAAATTGTCATTTAAAAAAAAATTATATTGGCTTTACCTACCCATGAACAGCAATTATTACTTCAGTTATTTGGATCTAACTTTATTTGTACAAAAAGTGTATGGTGTTTATATTCGCATAGTTCCTGTGCCTGCTTTGGCAGGTATACTCGCAGGCATTTTATACTGTCTAGTTATTTTAAATGGTCTAAAACAATATTGAATAATATGGCTGACACAGAGTGTAGTCTTCCCATTTTTTCTTTTGATTAAATCTATTTTAGCTTTAACTGTCTGAGATAATGAGTAACATCCCTGCTTTTTTACATAATATATTCTCCTCCTGAATTTTATTTTTGTATGTATCTCTCAATTTTATAGCATTTCCAGAAAGCAACATATTGTTGAATTCAAATTTTTAATATGCTACCAGTTTCTATTTTATGGGTAAAATCCTCCCATTCACATTCTAAGCTATAATTACTTTCCTCACTATCCTTTTCACCCTATTCTTATCCCTTCTTAATCCTCTGCTTTACTTCTACCTGCTACCTTGTCCTTCTACTACTTAACCTCCCCGCCCTCTAAGAATCCCTTATCCTCTCGCCCTGTTCTATCCACTTGCCTCTTGTTTCTTTCTGAATTTAGACTTTTATATCTATGCATATATGTCTATATGCATCTATATATATATTATTCCTTCTTTAATTCCTGATGAGAGTAAGATTTCAACACTACCTACTCTCTCCACTACTAGCTTCTTCTGTATCATTTTTTCCTTTTTTCCCTCATTTGTATAATTGCTCCTTTTCGTCTCTCCCTACAGTTTTTTTTAAAAAGGAATTACCCCATCATACTCTTTTACCTTATTATGTCCCTTATAATTGATCCTTAATGTTTACTTTATATTTTTCCTGGATTGTTATGTGTCAAATTTTCTGTTAAGTTCTGCTTTTTCTTTTTTCCCACAAATACCCTTCATTTTTTTTCCATTCAGAATTATACTTAATTTTGCTGGGTATGTTAATCTTCATTGTAACCCCAGCTCTTTTGCTCTACAAAATATAATATTCCAAGAACTATGGTCCTTCGATGTAGTAGCTGCTAGGTCTTCTGTAATCTTTATTGTAGCTCTATAATATTTATTTTATTTTTCTTGTTGCTTTCAATATTTTCTGCTTAACCTGGGAGCTTTGAAACTTGGCTCTGATATTCCTGTAAATTTTCCTCCTGGGATGTCTTTCAGCTGGTGGATTTTTTCTATTTCTGCTTTGCCTTTTTGTTCTAGAACTTCAGGGCATTTTTCCTTGATAATTTCTTGTGATATTATATAAAGATTCTTTTTTATCATAATTTTTCAGGCAGTCCTACTATTCTTATATTATTTCTCCTCCACCTGTTCTCCAGATCAGTTGTTTTTCTGATGAGATGTTTCACATTCTCTTGTATTATTTCATTCTTTTGATTTTGTTTTAATTATTTCTCTGTGTCTTAGAATGTCATTAGTTTCCCTTTGCCTCATTCTAGTTTTCAAGGAATTATTTTCTTCCTTAAGTTTTTGACTTTCTATTTCAAGGTGGTTGACTTTCTTTCCATAATTTTCTTGGATTGCTCTTATTTTTTTTTTCTAATTTTTCCTTGATCTCTCTCATTTAAGTCCTTTTAAAGTTCTCCCAAAAAATCTTTTGGGGCTTGGAACCATTTGACTTTCATTGAAAATGAAGTGGCTTTTTTAAAGCTCCATTATCTTTCTCTGAATATGTATCTGGATTTTCTCTATCTCCATGGTAACCCTCTACGGTTGGGTTCTTTCTCCTTTGCTGGCTCGTTTTTATTTTGTTTTGGTTTTAACAGCTATTAGATAAGGGGAATAATGCCCCAAGCCTCGGCTCCATTTTACTGTTATTTCCTGAGGTCTGTCCCAAGGCTCAACCTTGGGCTCTCCACTCCACTCTTAAGTCACAGCTACAGCCCCAGGTCACACTGTACCTTAAATTGTCTTACTCCCTGCAGTCCTTTGGGCGACTGCAAACTACAGCTGTCCTCTCTTCCCTGGAACTGAAACCAGGCTCTCTGCTCTCCTGCAAGTGCCCACAGCCAGCAGAGTCCCCACCCCTCTGCTTTTGCACTCACCAGGTGTGTGCTGGGTCCTCCTCGCAGCAGCCGCCCAGTCCGGGACGAGTCTGGTCAGCACAGCTATGCTTGGCATCTCTCGACTTTGAAATGTCCTTCAATCTTCTCCTACTCAACCGTCAGACCCGCACAAGGTCCACGAGATGAAAGTTTCTAAGGCTGAGGCTGCCTCCCTACACCAGCTGCCCCCAGGACTAGTTGATTGTGGATTCCACAGACTTGGCCTGGAGGCGTTTGCATTTCACTCAGCCCCTAGAGGTCAAGTATTTCCTGAGGTCTTCTTAGGTTGTCTTAGAACAACTGCTTCACCCTAACTTTTGTTTATTTCCATTGCTCAACATTCCCTCTGAGGCAATGTTCTTTCTGTCTTTTTCTGTGGAGGAAATTTGGAGGGCAGAAAGTTTTCTGACCTACTCCGCCATCTTCCCAGAATCCTCTCTGATTTGTTCTTCTTAAAGATTTTTTTTGTTGATATCTTTTGTTTTTATATCACTTATATTTCCCGTGTCCTTCCCCTTTCAACAAGCCTTATCACTTACCGAAATAATAATACTGTATTGTTGTATTGTAGCAATATTATATAAATCTTGCCTATTACTTGTTTATTATTGCTTATAATAAATAATTAACAAGAAAAAAGGAAAGAGGAGAAAAAAAAAACCCAGAAAATCCAACCAAGACATAGAATAAATCTGATGTCATATGCAATATTTTAAGTCTGTGGAGCCTGACTTTTGCAAAGAAAGTATTTTTTTCGTATTTCTTTTTTTGGGGCCAAGCTTGTTCTTTATAATTTTGCAATAACAATAACTAGCATTTAAATGATGCTTTAAGGTTTGCAAAACCTTTACAAATGTTATCTCATTTTATTCTCATGACAATCCTGGGAACTATGTGCTATTATCACCCCCACTTTACAGATGAGGAACAGGTAGATGGAGTTTAAGTGACTTGTCTGGGATCACACAGCTAGTAAGTATCTGAGGCTGGATTTGAACTCAGGTCATCCTAAAAGTCCAGTGCTTTCTGCACCTGCTGCTTAGCTGTCTCTTCAGGTTCAGTTGTGTTGTGGTGGTTGTTCTTTTTTTTTTTTTCACTTTATTGCTGTAGTAAAAGTGTGTACTGTTTTCTTGCCTCTGCTTCTTTCATTTCACGTCAGTTCATGCCAGTCTTTCTTCTCCACTCATCACATTTGTTGTTCCCTATGCAGCATGATCGTGTCCCATTACATTCATGTACCACAGTTTGTTTAGTCACTCCCTAAGCAGTGGGCATCTCCTTTGCTCCTCTTCTTGCCTACCACACCCACAAAAATGCTGCTATAAATATTTTGGTGCCTATGGAGTCTTCCTTTTTGTCAGTGACCTCCATGGGGTATATGCCTAACAGTGGAATGTCTGGATGAAAGGGTATAAGATGTTTTAGTCACTTTCCATAATTAAAAATTGCTTTTCCAGATGGTTATTCCTATTCATAGTCCACCAATAATAAATTGGTGTTCCTTTCTATAACCTCTTCAACATCGACTATTCCCATCTTTTGTCATCTTTTCAAATTTTCTGGTTGTGAGGTTTCTTTGATTTATGTTTCTATTATTTGGAGCATTCTGTCACATTGATTTGCCTTTTCCTTATTAAGGAACAGTGATTGAGAGAATTCTTTCATATGGTTGTTAGTAGTTTGCAATTCTCTTTTTCAGAGCTGTGCTTATCACAATAGTAGGTGCTAAATTAATGTTTCTTGATTAATTTGTTCCTATCCTTTGACCATTAGCTCTATTAGGCAATCGTTTTGGGTTTTATACACTGGACAGTTCATTCTTAATGGCCATGTAATTTATTGAAACAGAGAAACAGAAAAGCCCAAAATATATACCAAAATATAAAGGTATAAAAGTATAAAAATTAGCAAACCGAAGGGTTCATCGCAGCTTGGGCTGACTTCCTTTCCCCACACTCACTCCCCATTCCCAGCCAGCAAACAGGACGGGGAGGACAAAAAGGAAAGGTTATAGCAAGTTTAAGAACTCTGAGATTTGCTCAATAAGTGTCTAGTTGGGGCAAGAAAGTAATGGAAAGGAAATGATGGCGTCAGCTCAGCTTTATTTTACAGTGGCCGTTTCCCAGCCTGGCATGCTCCCTTTCATACAATCAGTCCTGAATGTCCCTCTGGCTTGCTTTGCATCAGCTCTACTTCTTGCTTACTCTACCTTCACACTGTTCTAAGCCCCAAGTATTCTAATCTAGGGGGTTCTCAGTTCTTGTCACTCCATCCAATTCATCAGCTAAACGAAGTTCTACCAGGAATCTCTTTCCTTCCCCTAGTCCATGCAACTTGTAGCAAAAAAAGTCTCTTCAAGGACAAAATGGAATAGAAACTTGAGGACTCCGGGAAATGGATAACTATATATATTTCTTCTACTCAAGTGACTTTCTGGAGGTCTCGGAGAAGGATAGCTTTAAAAATGCTGCTATAAATATTTTGATATTTGTGGGACCTTCCTTTTTGCCAGTGACCTCTTTGGATGATTCCTTGCCTGGCAGTGGAATCTCGGGATGAAAGGGTATGCACTTTGCATAATTCCAAATTGCCTTTTGTATAATTTCAAATACGAGCAAAGACAGACACAGAGGCAGGATAGCATACAGGGATTAGTTGTAGCCAGACTGTATTCTATGATGTATTCCATAACGACTTCTTTCTGATTGCTTCTCTCTCTCTCTGTCTCTCTGTCTCTCTCTCTCTCTCTCTCTCTCTCATTCTGTCTCTTTCTCTCCCTCCCTCCCTTCCTCTCCTTCCCTCCCTGTCTCTGTCTGTCTGCCTGTCTGTCTCTTTTTTTCTCTCTCCCCAAAATGTGCATGGATATATTTGCTATCTAGGATTTTTGTAACTCCAAGTGCCATCCTCCTTCTTTTTGCATGAAAATGAATTGGTATTGCTTGCTAGAGAATGCATCTAAATGTAGCTATATTGGTAAGGTAAGAGACCCTTTTTCCTGACTTTGGGAACTTTGTGACCTTCCCCTTTCCCATGTAGGTGAACATTCTGATATAGAATCCTCTGTATGGAAGCCTCTGTAGGCCTTTCAAGCGCTTCTCCAATGGTTTGCACCAAAGAATCACAAAATGAATGCGGCGAAATTGTAGTTGGTCTCACAAATTTCAAGTTAAAAAACAAACAAAGCTCAAGTAGTTTCTTCAGTACCGTACTAAAATCTGAGGGAATCTGCCTTGGTTTGCATTCTCACATTGTTGGGGTTCCTCATGCCACACCCCTCAATGGCTAGCTACATCTGTAGGATGGAGGACTGTAGGTCTAGAGGCCGTATTTGCCGTTGTTATTCAGTGGCTTGAGTCTTGTCTGATGCTTTATGACCCCCTTTGGGGTTTTCTTGGCAAAGATACTGGAGTGGTTTGCCATTTCCTTCCCCAGCTCATTTGACAGATGAGGAAACTGATGCAAACAGGGTTAAATGACTTGCACAAGGTAATATAGCTAGTAAGTGCCTGAGGCCATATTTGCACTTAGAAAGATGAGTCTTCCTGACTCAATGATTCCTTAGGCCTTGCTCTCCACCCACTATGCCCACCATCTAGCTGCCCCAGAGACTGCATAGTCATTTCCAAGAAGCCATTCAAATAAAACCAGTTTACACAGGGTAAGGCCTTTTTTTTCAGGAGGTTTCTATTGTGGCAATTAAGTAATGATGACCTTTAGCAATAAAAAGGCTAACTAAAATAAAAAAAGCAATAAAAAGTACTAACAAAGACTGAACATAAATAATTCTTCTGAATTTGTCCTTTTCTAATGCGAGAGAAAATCTTTTCTCCATCACCCTAAATTTCTTCTCATGGCTGCTTTAAAGGTAAACAATTCTGAAGAGATTCCCTAGTAGAACATGGAGGAGGATTAAATTAGCATGTTGGAAGGCCTAACTAAACTGGATAACACAACACAGTTTAACCCAATTATCTCTGAGGTATAGTTCTTAAGGTCAAGGCATATGTACAGATTGCGTTTTTTTGATGAATGGCCACAGACAATTTAGTCTCTAGTCTCCTGGGTATAGGATATGCCTTATAGTAGTAAACTGCCATCATTTCTAAAGGTTTCACCAAAAGCTCCAATTGGAGCATCAAAGTCAATCCAGTCTCACCTTTCTCTGTATTACCCGTTCCCTCCATCAGCAAGACCAACCAACCAATACATTCCCTTCCTGCAAAACTACAACAAATGTTCTGGGATGGGCCAGTCTCAGGCCAATTCCCTGGTAGTTTAGGTTCAATACTGGAACAAAATAAGACTGGTAGGTCATTCAAACAGTTAAAAAAGAGACATACTTAGCCATAGTAGGATGATATTTGACAAAAATAGACATCGAGAGCCCCCTAAGTTGATTCAGATGAGCAAAGCTCTCATCATGATCCATCAGGCAAGCATCTGGGGAGCCCTTCCAGCTCCTCCAGGTAAGTTTGAACTCAGGTGATAAGGAAATGATATCAATAATTCCTTAGTCCCTTGAGCCAACTAAGCCTCAATATCTTTAAAGGAAAAACTAGCCTAATCTGCATGGGGGGGCAGGCAGGGTAGTGTTAGGATGTCACACTTACCACACGGCACTTCTAGCAGTCACGCTCCCCGAGCTCTCATGATTCAAGCAACACATGTATTTGGAAGTCTCTTTCTGTAAAGACCAGCCTGAAGGGAGCCTTTGTGAGTGGATACTTGCTATACACCAAATTCAAAAGCACTTAGTCGCTTGTTCCTGGGCTCTGGCTGCTGTTGAACGGATGGTACTTTATACTTGTACCCTGGCCTAGAGTTTCCAGTTATGAGCTGGATGATTCCTCTGACAAGGAGGTTCCCAGGAAGTGTCTCTTATTACAAGGATCAAATCCACCTGAATCCCTCCAATGTTAGTCTTCTTCATGAACAGGTTGCAACTCAGCCAGAGATAGCGGCATTTAGTCCAAGTCCTAACATTCTTCTTCCTCCAATAACCTGATAGTCTCTCTTGCCTATTAGGACCTGGCTCCTAGGGAATGCTGTTTTGCCAGTTTTGCCCGATTCACTGATGTCCTTGTGTACTATGAAGGGCATGTGCAATTGGACCTCGGTGGTCATTAATCCATTAATATAGGATATTGTTAGGGATGGGGGTCCTGCCAAGTCCTCCCAGTGACCTGGGCTCCCGGCATAATTGTGTGTAAAGAGCCTTAAGGCACTGGGATGACATTATCTTCATATGCATTGATTCTTAGATGGCGACCAGCCTAGCTGAATGGTCTAGGGCTTTGGAACCAGGACCAATGAAGGGATTTTGCTGATGACTGCCCTATCTTTGATTATTGGACATACCAGTAACCATCAAACATCATTTACCCCCTGCTGAACTGTGTAAGATTGGTTCCATTTTGAAAAAAGCAGAGGTTGAGGATGGGATTTATTACCCATAGAGGCCATGATACCATGTTGCAGTACCATGTGATCCCCCTAAGCATGAAGTTGCTACTTCTGTCTAATGTCGTCCATTGGCAAGTGTGGCATGATTCTCTATAGTTGCTGACTTGCCTCCAATGGGCAAACTAATTATATTGGTCCTATTCCTCCATCTTGGAGCTATCAGCCTTTCTGTGGCTGATACCTATTCAGGATATGGCGTTACTGTGCTTTTCAAATTTGCTGCCATAGTCTTCTCATAAAATTTATCCTTCTTCCTTCTGCTCCCTCTCCCTTCTGATCAGGGTTCTCTTTTCCAAGAAGACCTAAGATGGGGCTGTCATAACATCTACGGGGTTTTCCACCAATTGTATCAGCCTTTTAAATGCTAGAACAGGTTCTTGAAATAACAGCTTCATCATCATAACCATGATTATCATGGTTGGGTGTCCTACCTAAGTTGTACACTCAGTAAGTCAAAGCCACTCGAAGAAGGGGGAAGGTTCTCCAGTTCAACAATTTCTTGGACCCAACCTCCAGGAAGGTTTACCAGATAACACAGGCTGACTTAAGGGGTTGGGTGCAAGGGGGAGAGGAATTTAAGCATGAAAATAACATGTGGAAATTATTATAACTGTTTTGGTAATATAAATAACAAGTGATACAAAATGGAAATTCATGGTTTCATAAACAATCCTCTTTATTTTGTTGTGAATATGGAAATGCTATTTTTAATGGTACTTAAATTCAGAATTCAAAAAGGGAAAAATAGAATTAAAGGTGCTCTAAAGTTGATATTATGTTAATACTTATATAACACTTTAAGTTTTGCAAAGGAGTTTTAATATATTATGTCACTAAGCCTCACAACAACCCTGTCAGATAGGCACTATCATTTTACAGATGAGGAAATTGAGGCTGGGAGGTTGTCATTTCTTACCAGATCTTCTGGTACTAGATCCAACTTTTTCTTACCAGATCCTCTGGTACTAGATCCAACTTTTTTTTTCCCCCAGAAAACTATATCCACACACTTAACCTATTTAACTTGTCCTCTAATATTGTTGCTGGGAAGACCTCAATAGTTTGGAGGATGGGGGGCTGCTGGACTTGCTCTGGTGGGGACATTAAATGAGAGGTCAGATTGTTTTAACCAATTTATATCATTTTCTGATGCCACAGAAGCTTTTAGGCAAGGATGTTACATTTCCATCTCAACCATGTCTCTCCATTATAGAATTCTTAATGATTAAAATGGGTTATAACAAAACCTCTCCCGTCTTAAGGATCTCAGTTTCCTACGAGATTGTCCTATAAAATGTACTCTCTGGTATTTAGCAAAAGTAAAAATTAGCTTTCATTTCCTCATAATTAATAGGATTATACTTGAGTGTGGATTCTCTGATGCTGAGTAAAGGCCAAACTCTGACTAAAGACTTTTTTGCACTGATTGCATTCATAAATATTCTTTCCAATATGAATTTTCTGATGCCTACCAAGATCTGAGCTCCACCTGAAGGCTTTCCCACATTTATTACATTCGTAGGGCTTCTCTCCACTATGAATTCTATGATGTCTATTAAGGTCTGAACTCTGATTAAATGTTTTTCCACATTCATTGCATTTGTAGGGTTTCTTTCCACTATGAATTCTCTGATGTTGAATGAGTTGTGAGCTCCCCCTGAAAGCCTTCTCACATTCACTGCATTTATAAGGCTTTTCTCCCGTATGAATTCTCTGATGTTCTATAAGGATCGCATTCCGACTGAAAGCCTTGCCACATTCGTTGCATTCATAGGGTTTCTCGCCAGTGTGAATTATTTGATGTCTAATCAGATCTGAGCTACACCGGAAGGCTTTTCCACATTCGTGACATTCATAAAGTTTCTCTTCCTTATTAATGCTCTGCTGTCCAGTAAGGTCTGCATCCTGATTGAAGGTCTGTTCATCAACAGCATGAAGTCTCTGATGCTTAAGGAAGACCGTGCGTCCACTAAAGGCTTTGCCACATTTGTGACATCCGTAAGGTTTCTCTCCACTGTGGATCCTTTGGTGTTGAAGAAGGAGGGAACTCTGTCTGAATGTTTTTCCACATTCACTACATCCATAGGGTTTCTCCCCGGTATGAATTCTCTTGTGTGTAACAAGGTGTGAACTCTGACTGAAGGCTTTCCCACACTCATCACATTCATAGGGTTTTTCTCCAGTATGAATTCTATGATGTATAATGAGATCTGAGCTCTGATTGAAGGCTTTCCCACATTCTTTACAAACATAGGGTTTCCCTTCACTATGAATTCTCCGATGCAGGATAAGGTTTGAGCTCCCCCTGAAGGCTCTTCCACATTCCTGACATTCATAAGGATTCTCCCCAGTATGAATTCTCTGATGTCTACAGAGATTGGAGCTCTGATTAAAACCTTTCCCACATTCATCACATATATAGGGTTTCTTTCCTGTATGAATTCTTTGATGTATAGTAAGATTTGATCCTCGGCTAAACACTTTTCCACATTCATTACACTCATGGGTTCTCTTGAAAGTATGAATTTTTTGATATGCATTAAGTTCTGGCTTTTCTTTCAGCTTCTGATCATATGTTTCACATCTTTGGGATTCCTCCCCGGTAGGAGCTCTATGACATGTAACAAGGTTGGAGCTCCAATTGATGTTTCTCTCTCTCTCATTATATTCCTTGTTGCTTTCTCCTATAAGGCTTTTCCTTTGGGTGATATTTACTCGCCTGAACCTTCTCTTTTGGGAATGGGTCTGGTTCAGTCCATCCTCTGAAACATTTAAACTTTGCTTCTCTAACTCATCTTCACATACCCTGGTTTCTACCAACTCAAATCTTTGGGGAATCTGACTTGAAAGTGTTTCTGATGTTGCTTGAAATGACTTGTCCTCAGAAATTTCCTGTTTTGGCTTCCATTCCTTCTTTTCAGTCATGTTCTCACAATCTGAAACAATAAAGAAAAAATTTAAATAAAGGTTAATTTTTTTCTAGGAGAAAGGAAACCGAAGGGAGAAAGAGTAATCAAAATGAAACAAATTTTCATCAAGAAAAACAAATTTGAAAGTCCCCTAAGTGGCCTCAAGAGCTCTATCCCCTGAACCACCTAGCTGCCTCCCTAACTTAAATAGCTTGGCATTAATATTGTCAACTGGCCTCAGTTTTATTTCCTTTTTATCAGCAGTATGCTGGTTTAACTGGCTTTCCAGGGAAAAAAGTACACAAGACACACTTCCAAGTTCGATATGCATTATTAACATTTTCTCCATCACTTTAAGAATAGACAATTAACAAAACAAGCAAGCAATCCACGATACGCTGATTTCCAAGTATAAACAGTCACACTGAAAATTTCACAATTGGCTATTATGAGCTGCTTTGAACTGACTCTAGCACACCCCTATTTTGATTATAACATTTTAAAAATTGCAGTATTTTTGAAAGTGTCAATCAATCAAAAAGCATTTATTACTACATGCCAGGCCTACCATGAGCCTAGCAAAGCTTAGGTACTGGGGATGCAAGGAATAAAACATTCTACTCAGGAACTTACATTCTAATGGGAAAGGCAAGTATGTATAAATAAATATATGTGTGTATGTATATTCAGAATAAATATGAAGAGAATAAACACAAGATAGTTAAATACAAGACAGTTTGGGAGGAAGGACCCTGATTGTTGGGCAATCAAGAAAGGCTTCTCATAGAAGATGAAGCGTGGGCTGCATCCTGAAGCTTCCTTCAGAGGAAATCAGTGGGGTGAAGGTGAGAACAGAAGTCATTCCAGGAATAATAGATGGTTGGTGAAACAAGCACAGAGACAGGGGATGGACTGCGGTAGGTAAGGAACAGAGAGAATACCAGTCTGACTGGATCACAGAATGTGAGAAGGAGATTAATGTTTAAGGAGTTTGGAAAGATAGGTTGGTGCCAGGTAGAGGCAAGAAGAAGCCACTGGAGTTAACTGGGTAGGGAGGGAAATGACACAGTCAGATCTGTTTTTAAGGAAAGTCACTATGGTGGTGATATGTAAGATGGACTTGAGGCCAGGATTCCTGAGACCTGCGTAGTCTCTGACCTCAGGACATAAAAAGTCCCATCTATGGTAGGTGGATATCTGAAGACCACTGAAGTGGTTGACCAGACTTGTTTCCATGTGGACACAAGGGGGCAATGAATACAGAAGCTAAACCTCACTGTGTCCTTGCTGGTCCAGGACCATCAACCTCTTTTTAGTTTCATTTCATCCCAACATTGAACCTGAACTGAAAGGGTGCTGGTGTTAGGTCTGCCCCAACAGAGACCAATCGGAAGACTATTGTGATCACCGAGGTGGAAGATGATGAAGGACTGGACTGAGGCGGTAGCTGTGGGAGGGGAGAAGAGAAATCGAGAGATGCTGTGGAGGTAGAAATGTCAAGATGTGACACCTATTTAGATTACCTGGGGTTAGACAGAGATTGAAAAGAATCTCAAGTCTGGAAGGATACTGGTGACTGGGTCAAAGATTTGATAGCTGTTTTTGCCAAAACCATTAGAATTTATTGACAGTTATGTGTTATGGATAAAACACTATTTGATGAACTCACTGGGATCTCCCAATTGTTTTATGGAAATATAATTTTATTAATACATTGTTAGGAATTATATTCCTGTCAGTCTGTCAATAAGAATTTATTAAGTGTTTATGCTCTGGACACTGCTGGTTAGTTTTGCTTAACTTTTTCTGACGGGAAATATATGTGATGTAAAAACAAAAGATAGCAATGAAAATTTATTTTTTAAAAGAAAAGGGATAAGTGGGAAAACTACTTCATGATTAAAGGCACCATAGATAATAATTAAACAATATCATAACCATATATATGTATATACATATTGTATATACCAAATGACAAAGCAATCAAATTCTTAAAGAAAAAGCTACCTATTATTTTAAAAAGCCTAATAGTGAGAAACTAATTATAGGCAAACTTAATGTTTCTCTGCCAGAGCTTGATAAGTCCAACAAAAGAGCTAAATTACAAACTTAACAAAACACTTGGAAAACTATATTGGAGAGGCCTGTGGAGACTTTGGAATGTGTTATCTCTTAGGCTGCAATTGCACTTACATAAAAACTGTGGATGCACTAGCGTTCATAGAACTCATAAAAATGCAGAAAAGCAGAAATCTTAAGCTCATCTTGTATAGACCAGAATATAATAAAAAAAAAACTGTTAAAAAAGAACAAAAGACAAAGCAGTAAATGGAGTCTAAAAATAGTCTGTTAAAGAGTTAAGAGATTTTGAAAATTAAAGATGAGACAAATTGAAAAAATTTTTAGAGCAGTAAATTATTAAACAGGACAAAGAGCTAGTTTTTTTTCTCTAAAAAAGACTAACAAAGTTGATAAACCAGTAGTTATTTGCTTTTACAAGAGAAAGCAAAAGCAAATTAACAAAATAAAACATGAGAAGGGGGAATTCATAACAAATGAAGAGGAAATAAAACATCTGTTAGACACTTATATCTAGTGGTGACAAATCTGAAAACCTAAACGAGGTGGATTAATATCTATAAAAATATAAAACAACAAAACTAACAAGATAGGGAATAGATAATCTAAATAACCCAACATCATAAAGGGAAACTGAACAAATACAAAGAACAAAAACAAAACAGCAGGTCCAAAGCAACTTAACAAGTAATTTCTAGCATTAATTTAAGGAACAACGACAACAACAAAAACCCGTTTTCAAAATAGAAAAAAAGACACATCAAGCCAAACTTTTTCGATGAGACAAACATGACCTTGATTTCCAAACTGAGGAGAGATAAAGTAGAGAAAGAGAATTATATATTGGGAGCACTAATAAACACTGATGCCAAAAACACTGGATAAAATATTGGCAAAAAGACTACAACAAAGTAAAAAAAAATCTATTATGATCAACTGGACTTACAAAAAAATGCAAGCATTAGGAAACATTAAAAACTCTTAGTATAATAAGTCAAATTAATAACAAAAATAAAATAACGTATATGGATACAGAAAAACTCATTTATATTAAAAACTAATATAAATCTAGCAAGGAAATGATAAAGGAGATTTTCTTTTATAGGCTTAAAATTTTTATGTAAGACTCAAACCAAAATTATTTGTAATGAAAAAACACTCAATCCTGAACAGTCAGAGATCAGGAAGTTTATAATTCAAGACCTGAAATTAAAATGATCCCAGCTCCATCTTGGATTTTTTTTGTTTTTTTTGTTGACAACAAAAAAAGCTCCAAATTCCCAGGGGATGAATTATGGGTCAGGGGAAGAGGTATTTACAAAACAGGCTCATGTTCCCATTACTACTGCCTCTCTTCTTCCTGTTTATGATATTGAAGTAACCTTTCTTGCCATGATAAACCTCTCTACATGTACCCTTGTTTCCATTCCCTCTTGTTCTTTCCAGCAGATTGCAACCTACCATCCCCAAAAGCTATCGTTCTATTATCTCTTCTCTCTTTCCCAGCCAAACTCCTTTGAAAAGCTTCCTACACCTGTTGCTTCCAAATGCCCTCCTCTCACTCACTCCTCAGTCTCTTGTAATTTGACTTCTAACCTCAACTTAAGTCAAACTCATCTCAAACTGCTCTCTCCATAGAGAAATGATCTCTTAATTGACAAGCCTTCTCAGATGTCATCCTTCTTGACCCCTCTGATGCACTTGACTCTATTGACCACTCTCTTCTCCTGGATAATCTCTCTTTCTACATTTTTAGGTACTACCCTCTCCTTGACTGGTTATGAACTCCCAACAGTATGTTATACTGCCCTGTTCCAACTAAATCAAGGGTCAACCACATTGATACTGACAAGGACATTCATACCTTTCTGATGAATTTTCATATCTACCTTCAACCCCGAATCACTCCCACCATTTGTTTTCTTTGTTCCTCTTTTATAGAACATTGCTGAACACAGGCAAGGCTCTGAAATACCTATGTTTTATTAATGGATACCCCAATCCCAACTTCTATCCAAAACAGCTCTCTCTCCCAACTTCTCTTTTTTTGTCAACGGCACTGTGACTTCCACAGTTACTCTGGCTTAGAACCTTAGAGTAATCTTTGAATATAGGAAATGAAGATGGAAGACTGAGTCATAAAGGCCTATCCGTTCTTCCTATGAAATATCTCAATCTGTCCCTTCATCTTTAGTCCCATTGTTAGCATTCTAGTTGAGGCTTATTACTTTGAGGAGATGAGTGTTGCCCCACCCCCATTTAGTATCATCCTAATCGCTTCCAGACTGCTTTGCTAAAATACCATTTCGATCATGTCTCTACTCTGCTGAAAATTAGCTCATTTGCCCTCTCTTTTCTATAGAGTAATATTTAAGCACACATAGGAGCATTATGGGAGGAGCAGTATCCTGACTCCTACCCCCATGCAAGTTAGGCTGGTTTTTCCTTAAAAAGTACTGAAAGCATCCTTGAGACTTGTTTGGTTGGAGGACTAAAGACTCAGGCTGTAGACATAACTTCCTAGTCACCTGGATATCAAACAGTCACAAGGATGCTTGGGTTGCCGAATCACAATGAGCAGCTCAGACAAGTGGGCTTTGCTCCGCTGAGTCAACTAGAGGTGTCCTCAATGCCTACCCCTTGGTGAATATCCTTTTCCTGCCATGATTAAACGAATCTCCTTTTGTTAACTGTAGAATGAGTATCTCATTTTGTTCCAATATTGAACCTAAACCATCAGGGTGTGGCCCGACTCAGGCCACAATCTAAAAAGAGTTGAAGATC
Organism: Phalanger gymnotis; assembly: GCA_028646595.1. NCBI lineage: Eukaryota > Metazoa > Chordata > Mammalia > Diprotodontia > Phalangeridae > Phalanger > Phalanger gymnotis. Next base: position 205,954,365 of record CM053627.1, read on the forward strand.
TGGGGGAGGTGGAGATGACTCTTTGGACTATCTCTTATCCTTTCTTATTCCTGGAATTGAAATAACTTCTAGATTTCTACATCTGAATCTACATCTGAATAACTTCCATTGCATGTTGATGGAAGAAAGTCTACCTGTTCAATGCAGAATCTCAGCTGCTATAAGAGAGAGAGGGGGACTGGGGAGTGGAAAAGATAAGAGGAGGAAGAGAGTGGAGGGAAAAGAATCCTCTGCTTTAGTCCCATTAGGTTTTGGCCTTTGACATTTCCACAGATCCTGAAATTTCTGATCCTTGAAGCAAAATTCATTATACAGCATTGCCAAGTCCCCCATCTTCATCATCACACACACACAAAGATGGGGGTACCTGTGGTGACCAACTGGGCAACTCTCAAACTTGAATTAACATAACCCTTCCAAGTGTATACAAGTAACAGAAGGAAACAGATTACTGTAATAGAAAAAAAAAACCATTAGATTTAGAGTCAAAGAACATGGGTTTAAATACTGGCTCTGCTAACTTTTGCCTGTGGTACCTTGGACAAGCCATTCCTCTCTCTCGGCCTCAGTTTCTTCATCTGTAAAATGAAGAGAGGTAGACTAGACAGCCTTATGAGGGCTCTTCCAGCTCTAAAGTCCATGATTCTTTTAATGGAAGGAATCTTTCTCAGAAGATAGCCAGTACTAGAGTCCTGCCCGAGGGCCCCCCCAAAAAACTGAGCTAGAGAACCCAGGAAAGGCCAAGTCTTTGTAGTGAATCGGTCTTTCCTGTCACATTGAAAGAAGGCCCTTTCTTGCAAGACTCTTAAGGAAAGAGAAGGTTGAGAAATCAATGAATAGTGATTGACTCATTTCCCAGTTTTTCATTCACCAGGCCAGATACCTTGGCACAAGGAACTAAAACATCCAGCCTCTGTACCTCATGGAGACCTGGAAGTCTATAGTTCCTGACCCCAATTTAAATTCTCAGTCTCATATTAGGGTTTTTTTTGTTTTATTTTTTTAAATGACGTCTGAAAGTCCAATTATGGGTCAGGGGAGTGAATGCTTACCTAATGGGCTCATGTGCCCATCATTCTCCAGCATCTGATCCTTGTAGAGAGTCTCCTGTGGGAAGACCAGGCTCTTGGACTCTTCCTGGGTAAGAAACACAGCCATTGCCTTCACCATACTGGGCTCCTGAAAGAGGAATTTTTGTTGCTGTGAGGAAACATGCAAAGAAGGAAGCCCTGGAAAACAGCTTCAGTACCAGTAGAGTGAGGGGTGGAAAAGACATGATGGGCTTTAATCTGACTTCAGGATGGGTATCTGTTGGCAGGAAGAAAAGGGATGCTCTTATTAGGAGGTAGTCGGGGATCCAGAAGGGGTGTGTGCGACAGCGTGTGCGTAATAAGAACTAAAATTCATATAGTACTTAAACATTTACAAAGTGCTTTACGCACACTAACTTATTCAGCATTCCTTACCCTGTGAGGTACTTTATGCAAGCATCATTACCCCCATTTTGCAGATGAGAAAACTAAGTCTCGGAGCACTTGGGGTCACACAGTTTGCAAACCCCACACAACTGAAAAAGTACAGACGTGGAATTTGCACCTAGGTACTCGCTGACTGCTAGCTCAGCACTTCACATCTCATACTGGACTAGAAAACACAGAGAGTGGGCGGAAAGACTAGTGCATATGTTTCTTATGGAGTGGGGGCGGCATGGAAGAGAATGAGTGTATAAGAAGGCACGTATGTGTGTATAAAGAGGGGTTTATGAGTATGGGGTGTGTATGTGGGGAAGGGACGTGTTTAAGGGAGGCAAAGAAAGGGAAGGAGAAGTGTGCTTAAGGAGCAGTGGGGGTATGTCTGAATGCCTGCTGGGCTCCCAAAAGGCCGGGGAAGGTTTAGGACACAAGATCGTTTTTCTGACCCAGGCGAGGGGTGTCCCGTCTGTAGGGATGGGATAGGGAGGTGCTTATCCAGGGAGGGCTGGAAAGTGAAGTAAAACAATGCGGGAGGGCGTGGGGAGGCAGAACTCGGGCTGGCGGGGAAGATACGTGGTTGGAAAGATGAATGAATGGACGGATGGAAAGATGGATGTGCATCCCCTGTATGAGCACGAGAGTGACCACAAGCCCAGCGTAGAGATGTACTGTCACGGCGCAGACACAGGTGTGCGTGGGCTGGGGGAGGTGTTCAACCCTTTATATTCCGGACCACGGAGAGACAAGGGTCTCACCTTCTCCAGGCTGCCACCAGCCTCTTGCCCGCTCATCGCCCGCGCCCCAACCACTGCAGCCTCCATTACCGCCGCCCCTCGAGACCAGGCCAGATGGGAACGGCCACTTCCGGTGCCCTCCTTGACCAGCCGAGGACCGGTCTCTTCCCCCCTCCCCCCAACTACAGTCACCTCCCGAGAACCACTGACATCCAAGTCCTCCAGTTTTCCTAGAGCGTCCGGGAGGAACCAAACTTCCGATATATTGGCTACTTGGAGAGTCAGTTCAATCCAATTTGTGGATATTAAGCGCTGTGTGCCCGGAGTGTGTATAAGTGCTAGGCGCCAGAGGCACAAAGACAAACGAAAGGGTACTCGGGGGAGGAGGAGGGGGCGGGGATAGACAAGACAAAATATCTACACAAGTCACTGCACAGTAAGAAGCACGGGCCCCAGTCTGGACCCACGGTGGCGCACTAGCTTGGGGCTCGTTGGAGCTGGGCCTTTAAAAAGGGGTCGGGCTATTTACACCACTTCCCATGGCTCTGGGGAAAAATGGCATAAAGGTAAAGTTTGGCTCAAAGCCAGGGTTTCTCTAAAGGGGGAAGTAGAAAAGTATTTAATGTACAAAGATCGGGTTTAGGACAGCTATTCATTTCCTCCAGCTATTTATTTCCGCAAAAGAAACACACCTCGCGAGACCCGCAAGTGTATCGGCACATTGACAGAAAAAACAAATAAACGGTAGTAATGAAAAAGCAGGAGTCTAGAGGACTGAAGATGAAATATACCACCCATCTCCGTCGAATGTTAATGAATTGATATTTAATGAATTAGTATTCATTAAATGCCTACTAAGTTAATTGCTTGGGATAGGAAAAGAGCTAAAAGACAGACTGTCTCTCAAGGAGCTCGCAATCTAATAGGGAAAATCGTGTGAAGTACAAACAAGATATACAGGATAAATTGGAAATAATCAACAGAGGGAAAAAGTTAGAATGAAGGTTTCTTTCTAAAGAAAGGTGGGATTTTAGCTGATACCTGGAGGAGGCCAGAGAAGCCATGAGGCAGAGATGAGGAGGGAGAGTATTTTTGCGCATGGGGGTTAGTCAGTGAAAATGCCCAGAGTCTAAAGATGGAGTGTCTTTTTTAAGGCACAGCAAAAAGTGTCTTTTTTTAATGCACTTTTTAAGGCACTCGACTCTCTCTAACTTTCCTATTACTGTCATGCAATCTAGTGGAACCTTTTCTTGGGACCTCCCCCAGATAACCAGTAACTCTTCTGGTTTTTTCCCTTCTCTGCCACGGTTCTTTTCTCTCTTTGCTTCATACTAGTTCTAACCTCTCTAATTCAAATATTCAGAATCTCTTCTTTCCCAGATTCAGAAATCAGTTCCCTTTTTTAAACAAACTGCTAAGGGCATGACCCAGTCTCTACACAATGACTTCATTGATTTAAGGGGTTGTACATGCCCTTTTCACACAGTTCTGATTATCTGCTTCAATCAAAAAGTGTTTTCACTTAGTCAAGTCACTGGAACCAAATTAGATAGTTTCAACTCCACCCTTACAAAGGCAAGGGAGACATAGAGAAAAATTAATTTGGGAAATAAACAGATGGATAAGAAAGTGGTGTCTGAGAATAGACTTGAGATTTTCAGATTACGGTTTACAATATAGGGATGACAGATTCTTGGCCAGAAATGGAGTACATCTAACAAAGTCTGGTAAGAATATATTTGCCAAGTGGTTTGCAAATCTAATAAAAAACACAGACTTCCTGCCAAGTTGGCCACCTGACCAGGAGGTAGGCTGCTCAATTTCCATATACCTACTGTGAAGGGAATTAGGATTTTCATATTAATCGATATGATATGTGTAATGAATATATTAATAATTTAGATTTTTCAGAATTGCCTCTTCTGGCGTTCAAGTTAGAAGCTTACAAGGAAGCTTGATCAATGAAATCCTTAATAACACTCTCACAATCACTGCATTCTTGTGTACCTTAAGTGAATTGAATCAAAGATTGTAGAACCTGTTCCCATTATATAACTGGTCCTGTGACCCCCAAGGATCTGAAACAACACTGTTCCCACAGGACTCCAGGACACCTGTATTGTGGACTCATGGGCTTGTCATAGGAAAGCACTCAGGCCCTGGGAAACAATTGTTTGCAAGCCAGCTTCCCCCACTCCCTGCCCACTTGTGTTTTATGTATGTAATCTCTGCTTTCACTGCAACAAGGTGGAATTCTGATCAGGAGAATTCCTGATTTGCAAATCTGTTCCTCATAATGGAACTAATTAATTAAACTGCTACTTGATCACTGGCACTCCTGTCTCTAGGCCTACTTTGTGCAGCTCCAAGAATTCCCAGGTTAGAGGCTGGTTCAGTAAAATCCTGTTAACACTACTGATACCATGACAAAAACCTTGAACTTCACATCAGACCAAATGATGATCAAGAAATCCAGTATGAAACTATAGTAAAGGGAATTCTCCCACTCCAGAACTGGACAAAAAGTCAGGAAGGGCAGTTTTGTTTTGTTTTTTACTTTTGAACATCTATTTTTTAAAACCTTGAGTTCCAAATTCTCTCCCCTCTTCCCTTCCCATCTACCCTCCCTAAGAAGTCAGGAAGGGCAGTTTTGAGAGGGAGGGAGAAGCTGTTAGCCAAGACATCATAAGCACAGTATAACCTCCCATTGCAAATAGAAAAAGCCATGGACAATTGTAGCCTGCAACATTCTTTGTCTGTGATGCATAAATTCATTAGGACATTCTGACCTCTCTTAATATGCCTGTGATCTGACTCTTAACTAATCTTATTCCCAGCCAGACGTTGAAGGATTGTTGATGACCTCTGCCATCTGGCCACCCCTCCCAGAATCAGACATTCCTAAACAGAAAGGCTCTCAAGGATGTTTTGAGAACAGCTCCTTTCCCATCAACCATGAATTTAATTGGCAGAATGCCTCCTTGGTGAGAAGGAACTACGAAAGTCCTGAGCCATCTTCAGGAATACCCCAAAGGCACAGACGTATAGCCCAAGACCTTCCATCAGGCCTCTGCAGGCTGACCTCAGACTCCCCAGCTGTGTGATCCAGATGTAGATAATTCCTCCATCAAAGCTGATCAGTTGTGGTAAGATTGTGATATACCTATTGACACTTACTGATTGTGACATCCCTATTGAGATTCACTGATTGTGGCATATCTATTGGGACTTACTGATTGAGACCTTTATCTTTATTATTATTGTTATTAAAATAAATACTAGTACTATATATACATATCGAACTTAAGACTGTATGTCATTTCTGAACCAATCTGAACCCAAACTAAATTAAGCTGCAGTAAATAAGGTTGCTTGGCAACACAGTGTCCAGGGGCAAAAAGAACGGATGACTCTCCTGAGAAAGTCAAGTACTCAGGATGGATATCTTCATAGCCCTGAGGAGCAGCAAGGTTATCAACTGGGGCAGTGCCACAGTGCTCACACTGGGACACCTCAGACATGGGGTGATATTTAAGAATATGGTATAATATAATATAATGGTAAATATTTAAGAACTTGCTCTCTGGAAAAAAATTTATATACAATACTCAATTAAATTTAATTAGAATTATTGACATTTTCTCCATCATTTTCTGAAGTCTAGAAATCAACAAAACAATAAATCGAACTCTGATGTGTAGCATTTGCTGATTTCAGAGGGGGAAATGCTCAACTGAAAATTTAACAATTGGCTCTCTTGAGCCTATATAAGCTGGTTCTAGGTCACTACTGACCTGTCTCCAGATGGGGTCCTGAGGATCCAGCACTCTGACCCTCAAAGATCCAGCAGGGCTGAACTCTGGGAAGTGGAGGTTGGCATAGAAACCCCAGGGAATCCAGGGGAAGGGCTAACTACTACTCAAAAGCACAGTAAGGAATGAAACCTAGTCCCGGCATAAAGCCCTAATTTAGGAACTAAAGCTAGTGAGAGGAGTAAATCAAAGAAAACACCATCCTATGTCAAAAATTATTGCAAATACCACTTCATAACAACTTCAAACAAAGACCCAAAGGGACAAAGAGGATTTTTTCTACAATTATATGAATACCTAGAAGAAATAAAGCAAGAGATTAAAAAAAAAGAAATAAGAGCTCTAGAGGAAAGAACTGAAAAGAAAATAACTTAGAAGAGAAAGTGCTAAATCTTATCCAAATGGAATCCCTGAAAACTAGAATAAACCAAATAGAAATAACTCCACAAGAAAGTAAAAAATATTAGATTAAAATTTAAAAATTGAAAAAAATACCAGAAAATCTACAATATCTCATATAAAAAACAATTAACCTGGAAAACGCATTGTGTTTTTTTCCCTTTGTTCTGTTTCCTTCATGAATATGGAAATGTTTTACACAACTGCACATGTATAACCTATATCAGATTGTTTGCTGTCTTGGGGAGAGGGGAAGGGAAGGAGGGAGGAAGAAAAATTTGGGACTCAAAATCTTTCAAAAAATGAATGTTGAAAATTGTCTTTACATATAATTGGAAAAAATAAAGTACCATTACATTTTTTAAAATGAACTTTTAGCTTTTATAAAAGGATATATGACAAAAACAGAAGTTATAAAGCATTTCTTCCTAACACTTGAAGAACACTTTCCCTTTTGCCACCTCTGATTGTGGCACCTCTGTCCTTGTGAAAAGCTGGTTTGACCATAAATCAGTTATTATTCATCCCACTAAGTTCACTTCATAATAAGATATGATATGATGTAATGTAATATAATATAATAAATCTCTCCCTCTTGTAGGATCTAGCATCTCTGTTGTGGCTCAATTCACTGCTTGCCTGGGTCCTGGTGGATATTTCTTGGGACTTGATTGACAACTAGGCTTTAGCTGGCCATAAACTCTAGTCTAGACTCTGGTTCCCAGTTCTGTTGTGGCTCTCCCAACCTTTCAGAACTCTCAAGGTTGCAGCCCAATTTGTACTCCTTTCTAGGTCAGGAAAGAATGATCATGAGAGAGAAGCAACAGCAGAACCACATGCTTATGCCTTCTTTTTTGGTTTATTTGGTTTTAAGCAATCATTTGATTTATCATTCTGTATCCAAACAATTGTCTCTAAGTATCTGTTTAAACTGTTTTGCATGAATCAGAAATTAAAGATAAGCATATCTTAGCCTAGAGAAGCTGAGAAGCAATACATCTTATATACACTCCTTAGGGCTCACTAAATCTCATCTTATCAATTACCTTGATAGATTTCATCTAAGTATAGGCAGGAGAGATATACATCATTTGTGTAAAATAAAAGTGGTACTTGAACCCAGACTTTCTTGGCTTTGAGGCCAGTTCTCTATCCACTAGACCACACTGCCTCTCCTAGAAAGAAGGGAGGAAGAGCTAATGGTAAATGGCCTTTATTTTCATAGCTTCAGAAAAAGTCCTTTGCTAAGATGATGTGGGGGATATGAGAGAAGAGAAAGTTGTCATAGCTGCTTTATAGAATGCTATAGAGAGTCAATTAGGAAAGAGAACAAGGATAGCATTGTGAGAGGCCAATTGAAAATAACCAACACGTATTTGTATTCAATCATAGCTGTGTGACTTTCTCCTGTAGCATTTGGGAGCAGGTGAGTAGAAGCTGAGGAGGCAGATCCAGACACATATGTGTGACCCTTGGCAAATCATTTAACCTTTCAGTATGCTAGGCAAAGACTCAAAGTTGCAGAGAAGGTGGGGCCTATATTAATAGAGTTTCTTCTGCTGAAAGTTCCCTATACTAATGAAATCATAGGTCCAGGCAGGCCCAAATCCTCTTCTAAACTATTCAGTATGTTGCCATCATTCCCCTATTGTTTTCTCCTTTCCTCCATTCTCTGATAAAGAGATGGCCCTTCTTATCAAGGAGAACCCTAGTACATAGACCCTTCTCGTACATGTACATCTTCTCCATCAGACTGGCCTCTCTTTCTATAATTTTTTTCCTTCTAATTTTCAATCTTTCCCTTCCTACTGCCCATAAACAAACCTCCATCCTAAACTAAACAAATAATCCACTTGCCGCTCCTTTTCTCAGCCAAACTCTTTGCAAAAGCCATCTACCTTAGCTTCTTCCACTCCACTCCACTCCTCTCATCTTCTAAATCTTTACAATGGGGCTTCTGACTTCACCATTTGGCTGAAACCGCTCTCTTCAGTCACCAATGAACTCTTTTTTTAAAATTTCAATTTATCTAATTTTATTTTTACCTGTGAACTCTTAATTGCCAAATCTCCATCCTTACTGATGTCTCTGTAACATGTGACCCTCTTCCATTAGACACTTTCCTTTCTGAGTTTTCATACGATCGATTCTTTCTTTTGATTCTCTTCCTGCCTCTCTGTGACCACTCTACAGCTTCCTTTGCTGGCACGATCCATATCATGTTAAAAGTGTAGATGTAGCTATCCCTTTGCTCTATACTAGGTTTCCTCTCTTTTCGTTCTATACTCTCTCATTTGGTAATTTCATCAATTCCCTTTTCAACTTGGTGGTTGTCCAAAGACATGTTAGGACTAAATAAAACTCCTTTTGTTAACTGTTTGATAACCTGCTAGTGCTTCATTTTGTCCCAATATGAAACCTAAACTTTCGGGGTGTCAGCAGGCACACCCCAGAGTCCCTCAGGGTCACAACTTTGGAGTTATCTTCACCTCTTCACTCGCATTCACCCCACATATCAGTTGCCAGATTCTGTTGTTTCTATCTCCATGTCTCTTCATACGCTTCCCTCCATTCTATACAGCTACCACATTAGTTCTGGCTCTCGTCTTCTCTTAACTAGGCTATTGTAGCAGCTTATTATTATTTTATTTCCTGACTCAACATCTCTTCCCCACTCCAATTCATCCGCACATCCTCCAGTTATGGTCTGAAAGTATGGATCTACGTCATTCCTTACTCTGTATCCTCCAGTATAGATCTATGTCATTCCTTACTCTGTATCCTCCAGTATGGATCTACGTCATTCCTTACTCTGTATCCTCCAGTATGGATCTACGTCATTCCTTACTCTGTATCCTCCAGTATGGATCTACGTCATTCCTTACTCTGTATCCTCCAGTATGGATCTACGTCATTCCTTACTCTGTATCCTCCAGGATGGATCTACGTCATTCCTTATTCTGTATCCTCCAGTATGGATCTACGTCATTCCTTACTCTGTATCCTCCAGTATAGATCTACGTCATTCCTTACTCTGTATCCTCCAGTGGCTCCCTATTACTTCTATAATCAAGTGTCAATTCCTCTTTGGGATTTAAAACGCTTCACAATTTAGCCCCTTCCTGCCTCTGTAGTCTTCTTATACTAACCCTCCAGCCACACCAGCCTCCCTGCTGTTCCTCACACTTTGTGGTTGTCCCCCATGCCTAGATTGTGTTTTCTCTTCGCCTCTGCCTCTTAGAATCTCTGGTTTCTTTCAAAATTCAGCTCAAGACTTACTTTCTATAGCAGGGGCTCTTATCCAGAATTAAGAGACCAAGTCCAAAAATAGGCAAGTCAATTGATATTTTACAATACAGGATATAGCAGGATACTTTCTATGGGGTAAGCTTCCCTCTTACTCCTACAGTAAGCTTTGATAATATTTTTATATTATATTAATATATTAATACATACATATAAGATAATTTATAATATTATTGATCATATTAATATATGATTATATTAATTGTATTTTGTACATCCAGTTAGCTTTATTACAGAGAAAAGATACAAAGGAGAAATACCAATAAGATAGTATGCAACAAGAGAATTAGCTATGAATAGACACAGCTTCTTGGTGAACATCCATTCCACCCTACTTACGCTAACTGAAGTTATCGTCTTATATTAAAAAAAAAAATACTTGCTCTGGAGGACAGGGAAAGAAAGGTGGTTATGGACCCTACACTTAGGTTTCTTACTCTCACCAACACAACACACATTTATATATTGTTTTGCCTAGAGGAAAAAGAGAGTGTTCATATAAAACACATGCATGTCACACACTTAAGCAATCAAACATGATTAAAGAACTGTCATCACCTCATGGAAAATATTTATTAAGAACAAATTCATGCGTCATTCTGTGAAAAATGCTCTACACAGTCAGGATGAAATGGGACCTACCTTTAAGGAGCTCATAGTTTGGATTTGTAACCAAAAGCATATTATCTTGTATTAAACAAAAGGTGAAATATACATTTTCATATTGATCATAATCATAAGATTGTACTTTAGTGTGGATGCTCGGCTACTGAATAAGGTCTGAACCCTGACTGAACTTTTTTTTTTATTTTTTTAAAAGGGTTTTATTTATTTTTTTAATTTATTTTTAGTTTTCATCATTCACTTTATAAGATTTTGAATTCCAAAGTTTCTCCCCATTCCTCCCCTCCCCCTCACCCCAAGACAGCATGCTATCTGATACAGGCTCTATATATGCATTCAAATTAAACGTTTTCACATTAGTCATTTTGTAAAGAAGAATTAGAACCAATGTGTAATCCCAAGCAGGGTGGGACTTTTTGTGTCTTTTGTTTTGGAGTGCTTCTCAGCACCAGGTAATCAAGTACCTTTGATGAGTCTTGCCTTTGTAAAGTGGGACTTTTTGTTGTCTTTTCTTTTGGAATGCTTCTCAGCACTAAAGCAGTTGGGTATCTTTGAGTCTTGCCTTTGATTGAATCAAGAATCATTGATTGGAAACAATGTATATGATGTGGTGCAAGTGATTAAAGATCTTTCCCACACTCCTTTTGCTAAGTAGGTGCTGAGCCCTCAGGGCCCTGAACAGGGTATATGTGCTGCGAGGTTGGCCTTTTGCTTTTGGGTGCACACTTATTAGAAGAGTATTGGTGATTTGGCCAGACAAGACTCTGGATAGCTGTTAAGGAGCCCCCTGGCTTTGAAAACCCAGATGTTGGTGCTTCTCTCTCTGGTAACTATGTATGTGATGTCTTGATCAGACAAAAGCCTGTCTGTTAATCTGTTTACATTTTCTCTGTTTGTATTTGCTCTGAAGTTCAGTGTTCTGACTTTTCCCCCTGAACTAAGTGAATGATATATGTATGTTTAATTAAAGTGAGATTGTAAACCCCTTAAAGTTGCATTCTTTGGAAAAGCAGATCAAAGAACCTGTGCTAGTAGCCTTCCTGTGTGCTGGTGTTATTGGCCTTACACAGCCACAGTAGTGGCAAGTAGCATTGTTATTACACAGTAGAAGAAACCACAAGAAAGAAGAAAAAAAAACAGGAGAGAGAGCAAATAGAATGCATGTATACTCTATAGTTCTTTTTCTGGATGTGGATAGCATTTTCCATCATGACTGACTAAACTTTTTAACACTTACAACATTAATAAGTTTCTAACAAGTACGAATTCTTTCATGTCCAACATGGTCTGTTCTCAACCTGAAGGGCTTCTCAGTTTCACTACATTAATGGGCTCCTCTGCCGTAGGAATTATACAAAATGCAATAAGGTCTGAACTCCTCCAAGATTTTTCAACATTTATTAATTTGTAAGGATTCTCTTTGTCAGGGGTCAGCAAACTATGGCCAGTTTGGGCCAAATCTGGCCCACTACCTGTTGCCGTGGGGCCAGTAAACAGACAATACAAAAACATGAATGGGCTGGACTTGACCCTTTGACCATTCTTTGCCAATCCCTGCTCTATATTAGGGACATTCTGCTATCCACTAAGTTAAATCCCATTTGATGTTTCACATCATTTAGTCTTTCCCTGTTATGAAGTTTCTGATGCTTAAGACAAGCTGTATGCCCACTGAAGGCTCTTCCATACTCATTACATTCATAGGGTTTCTCACCAGTATGAATTATCCAATGTCTAATAAAATCTGAGCTACTTTGGAATGTTTTTCCACATTCATTACATTCATAAGGTTTATCTTCCTTTTGAATTCTCTGCTCTCTAGTAAAGCCTGAGTCCTGATTAGAGGCTGGCTCACATTCATTAAGTTTTTTTTTTCCAGCATGAAGTCTCTGATGTTTAAGAAAAGCTATTTTTCCATTCAAAGTCTTTCCACATTCTTTCCATTTATAGGGTTTCTCTCCACTATGGATTGTCTGATGCTCTGTAAGATGAGAACACTAAAGGCTTTCCCATATTCATTGTATTTGTAGGGTTTCTCCCCAGGGTGAATTCTGTGATGTGTAACAAGGTGTGAACTCTGAATGAATGTCTGTCCACATTTATAACATTCAAAGGGTTTTTCTCCAGTATGAATTCTATGATGTATAAGATCTGAACCTTGGTTGAAGGCTTTCCCACATTCATTACGTACATAGGGTTTACCTCCACGGTGAATTCTTTGATGTAGAATGAGTTCTGAGCTCCCTTTAAAGGCTTTCCCACATTCATTACACTTGTAGGGATTCTCTCCACTGTGAATTCTCTGGTGTCTAATAAAAGTAGAGCTCTGATTAAATCTATTTCCACATTCATTGTATACATAGGGTTTATTTCCCATATGAATTCTCTGATGTATAATAAAATTTGAGCTCTGATGAAAATCTTTCCCACATGTTTGGTTTTTTTCTTGAATGAATTCTTTGATGTATATTAAGGTTTGAGTTCTGAATAAAGACTTTTCCATGATATTTACATTCATAGATTTTCTTTTTTACACTCTAAATTTTCTGGTATCTACTGAATTCTGACTTGTCTTGGACAGACTGATCATGTCTTTCATAATCTTAGGGGCCCTCTGTTATATTTACTTTCTGATGCAAAATAAGGTTTGAACTCACGTGACAACTTCTCTGTCTCTCATTAGATTCCTGACCTTTCTCTTTCAGGAAAATATGATTTTTGGCAATGAACTCTCTCCTGAGAAGAGGTCTGTTTCAGTTCATCCTTTGAAGTGTCTATGTTATCTAATTTGTTTCCACTTTCACTGGCTTTGACTGACTCATATTTATGGAGAATCTGACTTTGAAGTCTTTCTGACATGACCCACACAGATTCATCTCTAGAAATTTCTTGCTTTGACTTCCATTCCTTCTTCTTAGTTCTGTTGTCATAATCTGGAAAAAAAGAAAATACAAATGTCGCCTCTTTTCTCTGCTAGAAGATACTAGAAATTTGTCAAAATGAAATGAATTCCTATTAAAGTGCAATGCATCTGGAGGCTCTCTAAAATGGCTTCAAAAGATGGCCCAGCGCTGGGTTTCTGGAGCGAGAAGTTTGTTAACTTCCAGAATAACTAGAGCAATTCATGGTGCCACCAGTAGCGTACCAATGCGCCTTGTCTTTCTGCATCTGTTCAAACATCGACTGTTCCCATTTTGGGCCATATTTACCAGCATACTAGTGTAAGGTGAAATCTCACAGTTCTTTTAATGTTCAGCTCTCCTTATTACTAGTGACTTGGAGCATTCTACCATCTTTTACAATGGCAGGTTGGGAAGTTTTTGTAGGAAGACCAGTCACAACTATAGCCAGGTGGCTATAGCTCAATTCTCTCAGGATCTTAGGGGTAACCTTGTTGTGGGCACACAACAGTACGTTCCTACTGCTTGCCACTGTGCTTCCCATTTACCCAAATTATTGACAATGACACCGTTAACTCTTAAATATAACACTTTGGCAAAAAACAAGAATAATCAAAACACAGCAGTCAATCCATAGATTTGGGTCACATTCTCCCACCAGTCCAAACAGTGCCCATGAAAAATTGGGGGTGTGTGCGCCTTGGGTTACTTTGTTGTTCTTCCATCATTTTCAGTCATGTCTGAATCTTTGTGACCCCATTTAGGGTTTTCTTGGCAAAGATACTGGAGCGGTTTGCCATTTCCTCCACCAGCTCATTTTACAGATGAGGAAACCAAGGCAAACAGAGTTAAGTGAGTTGCCCAGGGTCACAAAGCTAGTTGAGGCCAAATTTGAACTTAGGAAGATGACTCTTCCTGACTCCAGGCCTGGTACTCTATTGTAATGTTAATGGAATGGGAAGATCCTCCCTGCCCATTAATGAGCCCATTAAGGGAAGCTTGCTTAGGGGAGGCTTGCTGGTAGGAAGGCTGGCACCTTTTGCTAATTTCTAATTGAACACTGGATCACAAGGGTTGTGATGCCCTCTGGCCCTGAGAAGTGTATATATACTCTGAGGTGAGGTTTTGCTTTGGGAGCTCGCTTATGAAAAGGACCTTGTGATTCCCTGGTCAAGACTCTGAGCGGCCATATGTTCAGAGCTCCCTGACTGCTCAGAGGTAAAGGCTCTCTCGATCCAGCGACGTATGTAAAGTATATAGCAATATTGCTTTGATTCAGGCAGTAGAGCCCTATCTGTTGGTCTTTATTTCGCTGCTTGTGTTTTCTTTAAGTTCAGGGTGCTGACTTTAAGATTGTTGACACCTTAAACAGCTATCTTTTCTAATAAAGCAGATCTAAGAACCTGTGCTAGCAGTCATCCTGGGTATGCCACTGTGGTTGCCCTTACACTGTGCTCACCACCCAGCTGCTCCAGAGACTGTCAAGAGACTGACTTGAATTAGCAGCAGGGGGTAAGATTAGAACTGAAGAGTTTAACCTGGGAGGGGCATCTTGTTCAGTGGAGCTGGAAAGTGGAATAGCAGAGGCTAAGGGGAGATAGGTACAAAAATACTTATAGTAGTATTTTTTGTTATAGTGAAGAACTAGAAACTAATGAGGTAGTCATCAACTGCAGAATGACTGAACAAATCAGGAATATAATAGAATAGTATTCACCTATAAGAAATAAGGATTTCAGAAAATCCTTGTACTTGAGTGAACTGATTTAGGATTTTCTTGGCAAAGATACTGGAGTAGTTTGCCATTTCCTTCTCTTGCTCATTTTATAGACGAAGTAACTGAGGCAAACAGAATGATTTAGAGTTGAATAGAACCGGAAAAACAGTTTGTCCAATAACAACTCAAATGATTGAATGAATGAAAAAGCATTTCTTAAGCACTTACTATGTGCCAAGCACTGTGCTAAGTGCTGGCATTATAAACAGAAAAAGAGACAATCTCTGCTCCCAGGGAGTTCATACTCTAATTGGAGGAGACAACATGTCAAAGTTCAGATGCAGAGCACACATAGAAGCACAGAAGTCCGGAGGATTTAGTGGGAGAGCAGATAGCAAGGCTCGGGGGCTCCTAGTCAGTGGGTCAGAAAATCGTGCTGGGGTCTGCAGGGCATTGAGGCTTTGTAGATACAATAAGGCTACAGGGATCTTACGAGGCAGGTGCAGGGCAGATGATAAGGCCTGATGGAGCAGTAGAGTTGGTGACTTTCATGTCATTCAGGCCAAGCAGTGAAGGAGCTCAGGGGTTCTAAGTGCTCCCTAACAGCAGGTCTTCAAAGGAACAACCAATTATGTCTCCAGAGGATCTATGATGAAGCACATCAAGTTCTGATGGGGGAGACAGAGTCAAGGTACAGAGACATATTTCCAGATATGACTACTGTGTGGATTTGTTTCATTGATTATGCTTATTTGTTGCAATGGGATTTTTTTTAATTAGGGGAAAGAATGGGGGGAACTCACAGTAGTGTGTAACAGTAATGTTACTTGCAGCTACTCTGGAGGTGTAAGGCCAATAACACTACAAGTTCTTTGATCCGCTTTTCTAAAGGAAAGCAACTTTAAGGGGTTAACAATCTTACTTTAATTAAACATATCTATATCATTCACTTACTTTAATTAAACATACATATATCATTCACTTAGTTCGGGGGGAAAAGTCAGAACACTGAACTTCAGAGCAAATACAAACAGAAATTACAAATATAGAAAATAACACAAATGAACAGACAGACTTCTGTCTGACCATAGCAATACATACATAGTTACCAGAGAGAGAGAAGCATCAACATCTGGGTTTTCAAAGCTGGAAGGCTCCTTAACGGCTACCCAGAGTCTCGTCTGGCCAAATCATGCCAACACTCTTCCAATGAGTGAGCCCCAAAGCAAAATGCTAACCTTAGAGTATATATACTGTTTCCAATCAAAGACTCTTGATTCAAACAAAGGCAAGACTCAATCAAAGGCACTTGGATTGCCTTAGTGCTGAGAAGCACTCCAAAAGAAAAAAAAACAGTAAAAAGCCCCACTTTGCTTGCCATTACATAGTGATATGAAAAAATATGAGTAAAGGGTATCTGTCATTGAAACATTTAAAAATGCAGAGAAGAACAGAAGGAAGTTCATAAGGAAGAGAAACTTTATAATTTCTATGATTTTATGTACAATCTACTTTGTATATGGATATGCTTCTGTGTGTGTGGCAGGGGGGAAGAGTTGTGCTTAAGTCAGAATTTAAAAAACTTTTTAAACAAAGCAAACAGCAACAGTTTAAAACAGAGGAGAACAGTTCATACTCAAAAAAAGAGAGTGAGTAATAGCAATGCAGCCAGTCCTCACTCAAGGAAAATACCTCAGACCTGCCAGCATTGGGTCAGGTTGGGGTGAATGAGACAGTCCAGAGAGAGAAGAGGGTTGGGTCTCATGACAACAGGCCCTGGTCACATGCTAGCGCTAGGGTATGAGGGTAAATGCCATGCTGGGGTTACATAGCTCTTCACATAACGGGAGGAACCTTTCACCAGTGAAGGCCTAGCAGTTACAGAGCTCTCCTCCAATCAAAATAGCTCATACATCAGCTACAGGTTTGTCTGTCCTGAATCTCTTTAAGCCTTAGCTGGTCCTAAAAGCAATTCAAATAAGCCAGACAGTTATTTGTGTAGCAGAAATGTGCTTTTTCCTCTCTCTTAAGTTTTTTTTCAAGGAACACAAATATATTTTTTCCTTATCCCACCTAACCATTGAAGGAAAAACAAATAAAGAAAAACAGAGCCCTTGTAACAAATATGCACAGCCAAGCCAAAAAAAAAAATTCCTTCTGTAGTCAATAAGAACAAATTCCTGAATTAGCTGTGTCCAAAAAATGTCTCCTTTTGAACCCTGAGTAAAGCACCTCTCTGTTAGGAGCTGGTTAGCATGCTTCATGATCCGTTCTCTGTAATCACAGTTGGTCCTGAATAGATTAACATACTTAAAGCTTTCAAAGTTACACTTTTTTTAATGTCGTTATTCTATAAATTGTTTTCCTATTCTACTGACTTCACTTTGAATCAGTTCACCCAAATGCTTCCAGGTATCTCTGAAACCATCCCTTTCAATTATTTCTTATGGCAAGTAGGATTCTATATAACTTTAATTTGTTCATTTCCCAATTGATAGATCCCTCCCCCTCCAGTTATTTGTCACTAAAAGAAGAGCTGGTCTAAATATTTTTTATATGTGTGTACTTTTCTTCTTCTTTTGATCCTTGGAGGTGTAGGCCTAGCAGAAGTATTGCTGGGTCAAGGATATCATTTTCAGCTTTGCGGGACACAATTCCTAATTGCTTCCTAGTGTGACTAAACCAGGGGTGAGGAACCTTTGGCATCGAGGTCACATGTAACCCTTTAGATCCTCAAGTATGGCTCTTTGATTGAATCCAAACTTCATAGAACAAATCCCCTTAATGAAAGGATTTGTTCTATAAAACTTGGACTCAGTCAAAAGGCCACACCCAAGGACCTAGAAGGCCACATGTGGCCTCGAAGCCGCAGGTTCCCCACCCCTGGACTAAACCAACTCACCACTACCAACAATCCACTAATATGCCTGTTTTCCTATAACTCCTTCAAATTTTGTTGTTTTCCATTTTTGTCAGTCTGATGGATGCAAGGTTTGGAACTTCAGAGTTGCTTTAATTTGTGTTTCCTTAATTATCGGTGATTTGGGGTATTTTTTTCTTTATGGCTGTTGATAGCTTTGATTTTGTCCTCTGAAAACTGCCTGTCATATACTTTCACCATTTACCAATTGGCGAGTGGTATTTATTGTAGATTCGAATGAGTTACTTATATATCATAGAAATGAGACCCTTAGTGAAACTTGCTGCAAAGATTTTTTTCTCAGTTACCTGGTTCTCTTATTTTAGCTGCACTGGTTTTGTTTGTACAACAACTTGGTGATTTTATATAATTAAATCATTTATCTTCTGTGATCTGTCTCTAATTTGGTCATTTACTCTTCCCCATCTATAGATCTGAAAAGTAATTTCTTCTTTGATTCTCTAATTTATTTGTGATATCAATCGTCATGTCTCTGTCATGTAACCATTTGGGGATAATCTTGGTAAGCTGGGAGGTCTCTCTCTTAGTTGTTGCTGGCAAGATTCTTGCCAGAGTCTTCCTTAATAGACTAATCCTTCATTTGGAAGATGGTCATCTGCCTGAAGCCATTGTGGCTTCAGAAAGCGCCAAGGAACAGGTGATATGATGTTTGCTGCCCAACAACTCCAAAAGAAATGCTGGAAGCAGAAGAGGTTGGTATACAATGTTTGTCAATCTGACCATCACCTTTGACACTGTCAGTTGTGAGGGCTTGTGTTAAATTATGTCAAAATTTGGTCCCCTAGAGAAGTTTATTAGTACTGTACCAATTTCATGATGGCATACTTGTACCAGTTCTGGAGAATGGACAATGCTCTTGGGCTTTCCCAGTCACTGGCGGAGTGAAACAACGCTCTATGTTTGCCCCCAAGCTTTTTAGCACGATGCTTTCAGCAATATTGTCAAATGCCTTCGAAAAGCACAAAAATAGCATCATGGTCAATTACCACATGGATGGGAAATTAATGAACTTGAAAGGGCTGCAAAAGCCAAGACAAAAGCGGAGGGTTAGTGCATGATTTTTTGTTTGCAGCCTCTGAGGCTGAGATGCAACAAAATATGGATCAGAGATTCTCTGCTGCTTGTGCTAATTGTGGTCTAACGATTAACATCAAGAAAATACAGGTTCTCCATCAGCCAGCAACACATCTACCATACATGAAATCATCAGTTACAGCAAATGGGGAAATTTTGAATGCTGTGCATAAGGTCACTTACCTTGCCAGTATACTTTCCAGGGGTTTTGCCAGACCTAGCTCAGTGTTTGGGAGGCTCTAAAGAAAAGTGTGGAAGAAAAGAGTGTTAGACTATTTATCAAACTGAAGGTCTGCAGAGCCATTATATTGACCTCATTGCTGTATGCCTGTAAAACCTGCTCATCATGGACATCCTGGACAGCACCATGTCAGGAAACTGAATCCCTTCTATCTGAATTGTCATAGGAAGGTTCTGAAGCTCATCTGGCAAGATAAGGTACTGGACTCTGAGGTCCTTGCTTAAGCTAAACTGCCAACCATTCAAAGTTGCAGAGAGTGCAACTTTGATGGGCTGGCCATATTGTTCAAATGTCAAATGTACATTTGCCTAAAAGACTATTTTATGGAGAACTCACGCAAGACAAGTGCTGACACGGAAGTCAGAGGAGACACAAGGACACTCTAAAGGTCTCTCTTTGGAATCAATTCTGTGACAGGAGAGACACTGGCACAAGACTGCCCAGCAGGGCATGCCCACATCAAAGAAGTCACTGTGCTCTATGAGTGAAGCAGAATTGCAGTAGCTAGAAAGAAAACATGAGATGAGCAAATTTAGAAACATCACCACTCCAAATATTTGTGTGGACTATTTGTGCCAACCTGTGGTAGAGTCTTCTGAGCATGTATTGGTCTGATCAGCCATACCTGGACACACTATACCTTGACTCCAACACAGTGATGTCATTTTGATCCTCTTTGAGAATGAAGGACAACAACCATCTTGGTATATGATGTCAAGTCTATACGTCATTTCTGCCAAACTGGTTTCCAATTTTCTCAGCAGTTTTTGTCAAATAGTAGCTTGGGGTTTTGGACTGATTAAACACTAGATGACTAGGTCTACTTGCTTCTGTATATTGCATTCCATTATTCTATTTCTTTTTTTTTTTGGCCTCATTTAAAAAAAATTTATTTTTAGTTTGCAACGCTCAGTTCCACAGGTTTTTGAGTTCCAAATTTTCTTCTCCTCCCTTTCCTCCCCCCTCCCCCAAGATGGCATGGAATCCAATATTAATCCTTTTTTTAAAAAAAATATTATTTATTTAATATTTTAGTTTTCAGCATTGATTTTCACAAGAGTTTGAATTACACATTTTCTCCCCATTTCTACCCCCCCACACTCCAAGATGGCATATATTCTGATTGCCCCATTCCCCAGTCAGTCTTCCCTTCTGTCACCCCACTCCCCTTCATCCCCCTTTCCCTCACTTTCATGTAGGGCAAGATAAATTTCTGTGCCCCATTGCCTGTATATCTTATTTCCTAGTTGCAT
>CM053627.1:205975337-206047093 GCA_028646595.1 Phalanger gymnotis
AAGGGAGGGTTGACTGGGGAACAGGGCAACCAGAATATATGCCATCTTGGAGTGGGGGGAGGGTAGAAATGGGGAGAAAATTTGTAATTCAAACTCTTGTGAAAATCAATGCTGAAAACTAAATATATTAAATAAAAAAATTTATTAACTAAAAAAAAGAAAGAAAAAAAAGAAAATGGCATGTGCTCCAGTCTAAGAACTGCTAAAGGTGGATATCTATGACTGTGAAAAGTTTTGGGGACAACCATGGCACAGCCTACATAAGATCCTTCTGACTCTATTTCCCCATTGTGCTATTTCCTTTCTGAAAAGGAAATTTTCCCACCTGATTAATCCTGAGCCTTGCTTCTGATACACTGTGACTACGTGACTGGCTGTCAGATATAACTCATGCCTGGAATCAAACACAGCTAAGGGAGTTTTACTCTCTGTTATAATATGACATCGTTATAACTATGTCCTTCTTGTTTGTTTGTTTTTTGGCAGGGCAATTGGGGTTAAGTGACTTGCCCAAGGTTACACAGCTAGTACATGTGTGAAGTGTGTGAGGCTGGATTTAAACTCTGGTCCTCCTGACTCTAGGGTCGGTGCTCTACTCACTGCACCACCTAGCTGCCCCCTAACTATGTCCTTCCTTTCCCCTTTATAGCAGATTTCTATAATCAAGGAGTTTTGTAAGTACAATACTAAATCTATTAAATAATAGATTGATACTGGAACATCTCTGAGTTACTATAATAGGATGCAAGTATGAACATCTTACAATTTTAAACTGTATTTGTGATCAAATTATAATAAAAGGATGTTATCTCCCTAAGGGAGAAATGATTAGACAAAGTAATAAGACAAAGATATAATATAAAAATTTTCTAAATAAATGGAATGGAAAATTTTGAAAAAGCAACAGGATTATATGATTGGCTTCTGAATTTACCTATCGTGGAAATTCAGGCTTTGAGTATGTTTGAGTAATAAGCTCTCAAAAATGGATTAAGATTTTATACATAAATTGTATGGATAATGGTAAAGAAAGTGAAAGTATTTTCCCATTATTTTAAGGTATCTGGTCTGATAATCTTAAGGGGCAGCAGAGTTCACTTTGCAGTTGGACCCTCATAAATTTTTAAAAGAATCTTCTATCAAGTATGGGATTTAGGTAAGGTTAGAAACAGCAAATGGTATCCAAACTGAAATTCTCTGAAGTTTCAAAATTAGAGAACCAAATTTAAGTGATTGTATTATATTAATTCAGAATTATCTAGGAACTTCTAGATTTGGAACCAGAGAAGCAGAGCCCCCTTCAGAACTGCCCTGAGAATAAAGCCTATTGTGAAAGATATCTAGGGACCAGATAACTACATGAGACATCTGGGACTCAAATTATATTGATTAAATGGATATTGAGAATGGGTTAATGTGATTCAAGGAGATTTGATCTTAGTTAACATGAGTGACTCTAGTCTCAGCTTTTGAGACTCTGGTTTCTGTGCTCAGCCTTGAGAGCTTAGTTTATGTTAGTTTTCTTGGTTACCTTGGTGACCCTTCTCAGAACTAATCCATTATGAGCCCTTTAAGTAATTTGATCTGTACCTGCCAACGTAATTATGCAATGATAATGAATTTATGAAAAACTTTATTGCATTGTTTGAACCTAGCCCTGCATGGCTGGGAAACTGGACCATCTGCGCTACTTAGAGATCCTTAACCAAGGACCTATGTTATGCTAGCCAGAAACTCAGATCCAAAGATTCCAAACTTATGGGTGTGTACTCCTGGATCATCTGAAGAAAATCCTGCTCCTGAGTGGACAGCAGAATCCTCTACAGACATCGAGGTTCACCAAATACAGACCCAGAAGCAATTAACATCTAGATGAGTCAGCTGTCCTAAGATTCCCAACGAGGGCTGAGTATACTGTCCTCTTCCCTTTTGTTACGAGCTCAACCACCAAGGCCCTGATTCAAGTGCATGTTGGCATTTTTCTCCCTCTACATTCTTGCCCCACTCTTTTCTGCTTACAAGCAAACAATGGCTAGCAATAATACCTGGGACACACTTTTCTGAGAGGTTCCCCCAAGGGAGTATCCCCCTAGGCAACATCTGATCCTGGCCCAACTGGCCTCTCTTGGCATTTTGGCTTATACCTGCCTCTCCTTTATTGGCCGGAAGGGTAAGGGTTCTTTCAGACCCCCTCCCTTTGTCCAAAAGGGGGAAATGTCAAGATATTGGGATGCACCCTACTTTCCACAGCTAAGGCCCAGCAAGCAAGCTGTGCCCTGCGCTTGGCATAACAACAATCCTTTGCATTCACCCTCCGGATGATCTCACCCTCTGGCAAAATCACATAATTATTGTATTGCTTTGATAAGCACCAGATATTCTCTGATCTCAGATACCTGCTGTACCCATGTTCTGGTCACGAAGCCCTGTTATGAATCAAACTTGTCACCTTGTTGCTGTTACCCCTTATTGTCAGGCACTGTGCAGTCATTGCTATAAGTATTGAGATCTCCACACACTGCCTGGGGCTCCCCCCCTCCCCCAACGAGGGGCAGGGTCCCAGCACGTATCCTTGCTTGCAAGCCGTTTCCCTCATTTGAAATTAAACTTCTGACTCTCCACTCCCCAGTCTGCTTTATTTGGCTCTGGCCATCGGCAGGTTAGAGCCCAGTTGACACTCCCTTAATCGTACTGGGAAACCATTATCTAGCCAAGGATTTTTATTTAGATAAGTGCAGTTTGCAAATTGGCCACCAGATGGCAAATTACTTTAACAACCCTAGGGCCTCTTGTGTCTCTCTCTGCCTTAAGTGCAAAAGATAACTTTTGTAATGATCTGCAATACCCCTATTGGTTACTAGAAAACTCCCAAGCTTGCAAACCATTTAGGCTGTCTAGCTCTTTTTCTCTTCATTCTCTCATATGAATTACTTCCCTTTCAATGTTTTGCTGCCTAATAAGGTATGCGCTTGAAGTAAAGGTTTTTCCATATTCTTCACATTCACATTCAAAGTTTTTTCCACTAGTACAAATGTTCAAAAGCTGTTCAACTTACAGCTTTCCTACATTTTTTCCTTTCAATCATTGGAGTTTTTTTTTCCTACCGTGAATTCTCTATGATGAGAAAGAACCAAACATCCTGCAAATGATTTTCCATACTCTGCTGTGGAAATATATTAAAGACCTTTTAAGTTTCTTTAGAAATAAAATTTCTCTAGCCTAAAACCCTTTTCAGACTTCCCATTAGGAAAGTACTTAGAAAAAAAAAAGCCATAGCCTTTCTTAGGGAAGTGGATTAAAGGTAATAGCCAAACTTAATTCTGAAAATATAGCTTATTAGGATATATTGACCATCTGGCGATGTCCGTGCGTGAAATCGCCTTTTGAGTCGTCGAATAAGAGGATTTATTTGGACAGTGACAATCGGAGGGAACTGGCCTTTAATCTGCGGGTAGCTGAAACGAACAGAGCGGTCTAGAGACAGGAGAGTCAGGAATCAAACAGAAGTTCAATTTCAAAATCAGGGAAACAGCTTGAAAGCAAAGACACGTCGCTGGAGCCCCGCCCCTAGCAGTCAGCAGGGGGAGCCCTCTTAAGTGTGGCCAAGTCTAGATACTAATACCAATGGCTGCCCAGCGAGCAATACAATAATTATGTGATTTTGCCAGAGAGCGAGATCATCCGGAGGGTGAATGCAAAAGACTCTCGTTACGCCAAGCTCAGGGCACAGCTTGCTTTCCCGGCCTTAGCTTTGGAAAACACGGGTCTCCTAGTATCTTGATATCAGCAAGTTATCTTGACAAAACTATTAGTATCTGTCCCACTTCATTTTCTACTCCAAGGCCAAATTTACCTGTTATTCCAATTATCTTTCAATTTCCTACTTTAGCATTCCAATCTATGATGAATGTGATATCTTTTTTGGTATTATTTCTAGAAGATGTAGGTCTTCATAGAACTGATCAACTTTGGCCTCTTTGGCATCAGTAGATGAAGCACAGACTTTGTATTACTGTGATCCTGAATAGATCCCTAACCCTAAATGCCTTGGATTCAAACATACCATTCTGTCATTGAGATTATACCCCATTAGTGCTTTTCTCACCCTTTCATTGACCGTGAAGGCTACTGGTCTTATTTGATTGTTTTCAATGCAAAAAAAAAAAAAAAAAAAAGAAAAAGAAAAAAAATCTGTCTCCCTCTGTATTCAGGGCAGTGCCAAAGCTGAAGATGCCTGGTCCCAATTTGTTATGCAATTGACATGCATTGCTTCATAAATCAATATGCTCAGAAGCTCGAACTTTGTCTCCTCAGTCATTTCAGATTTTACCCACCACAAAAGAAAGAGGAAAATGAACTATATGTATAAAAACATTTATGGCAACTCTTTTCATGGTAGATAAGAAATGGAAACTAAGGAATTTCCTTCTACTGAAGAATGGCTAACCAAATTGTGGTATATGATTGTAATGGAGGACTTCCAGATCATGGGAGCAATAAGATGGTAGACTAGACATTTTTTGCAATCCCTACAACCTCCCAAACCTCACCAAAACAGAAACTGCATGCCAAAGATAAAAAATTTTTTAGCTGTTTCCACGGGCTAGGATATCCAGCCAAAAGTGAGTTAAAAAAACAAACAAGCCCAACAAGCCTCAAAGCCAGGAACTGAAGCTTACCAAATCCTGAGTTTACTCAGTATTCCTCCCCCACCTTCTATGCTATTGGCAGTGAGGCTACAGTAGCAGACCTCAGGATACAAAACAAGCTTGCATCAAAACACACTCACTGTACCCCATTTCCCCTTCTCTCTTTCTAGTGGCAGAGATCTCAGCTCTAGGCTGTTGAAATTTGCTTGGACCTCAACAGCCAGCTTGGCCACAGCCCTTCAGATGCAAAACCCTGGCAGGAGATGCAAAGCTCTGAACTGCCAGTATGGGGGAAGGCAGGCTTTGAACTGGTGGTGTCAGACCAGAGAACTAAGGAACTGAGGGAGTGGATAGAACACTGTGTGTGGGGCTGGGGGGAAGAAGGGAGTTGCTGTTTAGCACTTCACCAGGCCTGAGGAAAGGACCATAGCACCAGTTTGGGGTAGGGCAGTTCTGACCGCCCAAAAGTCACTTTGGGTAGAGCCCTAGGCTGGAGAACCTAGACTGTGGGAAGCTGAGATGCTTTGGGATCCAGCCCCCAAGGAAAAAACAATCAGAGAGGAAGGAGTCTAAAAATGAGTGGTAAAGAAAATAAGGAGGGGGAAAGACTGCCATTCAGTACCAAAGATTCCAGGAAGAATAAATCTCAAAGACTTTGAATGTAAACAGATAAATCAACAGAAAAAACACTAATAACAGAAAGAAATATGGCTTCCAGATCTCATAAATGAATTCAAGTCTCTATGAATGAATACTGCTAAATGAAGGAAAATGATCCAACAATGGATGAGACAGAAGACCCTGTGGAATTTGAGGAGAACATGGAACCACAACATGCTATTCCTGAGTGGTTCAAAAGAGAAATGAGACTTATGAGGGCAGAGTTTATATCCTGCATAGCAAACATAACGAACAGAATAGAAAAACTAGAATCTGCAGTGGCAAACCTCACTGAGGAAACAAAAGAAAAAACAAATAGATTGGGAATGCAAATAAGAAGTAAAAGACAATTCTAAAAGAACATTAAAGGAAAATATGCTTACTGTGAAAACAAACTAACCAAAGCTGCAAACTCCAAGACACATCGTGGTTAAATTGAACAATTTAGTTCAGAAACAACAAGCCATCGGGAGAAAGACCTTCGGATACAAAGGAAAAGACATTCAAAATAGCACAAGACTGTTCTGTGCCCACTAGAAAAAGAAGGAAGGAATGGAATAATGTGTTCTAAGGGGCATTGGAGCTGAAGATGCAGCCCAGGGTGACGTATCCTGCAAATCTGAGTTTAGCCACACAAGAGAAAAGATGGACGTTCAGTAATAAAGAAAAGTTTGAAACACTTTTAGAAAGATTGTAACAGATTACTGTGCCATAAAGAAATCATGAAATGAATAGTTTCAGAGGGAACTGAGAAGACATCTATGCACTGATGCAAATCAAAATGAGCAGACGTTGGAGAACATTTTCCACGACGATAACAACGTGATAAAGAAAAACAATATTGAAATACTTTAGAACTCTGATTAATGCAATGAGAAACCATGAGTCCAAAAGAATGAAGATGAAATGTGTCACTCACCTTATTCCAGAGAGGTCATGACCTTAAAATGCAGAAAGAGACATGCATCTTCATATATGACTAATATGGAAAAATATTTTGCCAGACTATACATGTATATAATGAGGTCTTTTTTTTTCTTTATTTTTAAAAATATTTGCTTAATGTGTATGTGGGGAGGGGGGCGGGAGAGGGGAAGGGGAGCAGTGTCAGAGAGTGGGAGAGATAGATTAAAGAAGAAAAAAAACGCGCAGAAGAGAACAGAAAGAAGGCCAGCAAGAAATATGGGCAAGTAAGATAGCTTTGAAATTTACATGTTGAATTTATTATGTACTAAAAGGAAAAGCAATCGGTATGCAATTGGGATTCACATTTTCATATGCAATACTCATCTTCTGTTTTATTGTTTTAATTTAAAAAATGAACAGAAAGGAAGGAACTGAGTCATGTTGAATCAAGTCAACAAACAATTGCTGAGGGTCAGTTATGTGTTAAGCACTTTGCTAAATTACTGAAGATACAAAGAAAAGCAAAAAAAAAAAGTTCTCTGCTCTCAAGGAGTTCAGTTTAATAGGAAGAGCAATGTGTATACTGTGATGTATAAAAAGTTCGAGTCATAGTTTCTGGATTTTATTAATCATTTTATTAATCATGCTAGTAGATAATTGATAAAAGGGGTCAGTGGCACTCTCAAATGCCAAAGATCCCCCACTCAACACTTATAGGCCAGTGGAAGAGTGGATGTTCCTGAGAATGGCAATCAACTCTGGTTGGTTAACAATCAATGAAAATAATGAATATTATAATGAGAGGTGGGCTTATTCTAATGAAGGGCTGGGGTACAGGACAGATCACTCAGTCTTGAACAAAGAGACTTATTTCTTATCCATACTACTCTACCCCACCTAGGGCAATCTAGACAAGACCTGGCTAAGTGGAACACAATGGGTAGGAATTCACCTTAGATTAAAATCTTTATAAGATTTTCTAGTTGGATAGTGTAACGAGATTTCATCTCACCATCCACCCTGCCAGGGTGAAGTTTAAACAGATTATTGAAGTTGAAAGATGAAGTTGTTAAATTTTTGAATGAGCAGAAATCTGGTTTTGTGAATATTTTTCATAATGACTTATGGCTTTCAAAACTGTGTCATTTGTTGGATATTTTCAAAAAACTCAATGATTTAAACATATCGTTTCAAGGAAAAAATTGTAACATATTTCTATTAAAAGACAAAATTGAAAGTTTTACT
The DNA here is from genome assembly GCA_028646595.1 of Phalanger gymnotis. Taxonomy (NCBI): domain Eukaryota; kingdom Metazoa; phylum Chordata; class Mammalia; order Diprotodontia; family Phalangeridae; genus Phalanger; species Phalanger gymnotis. The sequence goes on from CM053627.1 coordinate 205,982,798, forward strand.
TAAAAAGTTAACACATGGAAGAACAGGGTGGAAAATGTTCCTTTAGAAATGTTTCCAGCTACAGATGATTTTATAATTGAAAATAAGCATCCCAAAGATTTAATTGTAAGAGTTATGATTGATCCTCTGAAGTGCCTGGAGACACAGTTTCAGAAAGACTTCCCTTCAAATTTTGATTTTGAAAAACTAAGTTGTGTTCATGAAACATACTCAACTGAAATAAAAAATGTCAGTCATCCGACATTAAAAGTTCATGAAGAATTTGCCAAGTTGTCAAGCGACCCAGGTTTAAAACTTGAGTTTCCTAAAAAATCATTAAATGAATTTTGGCTTGGGATTAGGACAGAATTTCCAACAATTTCTGAAATGGCCCTAAACATACTTCTGTCATTTTGTACTATACATTTATGTGAAGCTGCATTCTCAGCATTGACTATTATAAAATCAAAATGTCGATTAACTCTGACAAAACATTTTATGGAAAAGTAAACAAGCACATCCATCTCATTAGTATGCAAATTTGCTTTCCTCTTCAATAAATGGTAAAATTATATGTATACCAAAGAATTGTTTTCAAATAAATGTCTTCATGATTTATTATCAGTAAGTGTTTGATTTGTATACCTATTCTTATATACCTATATACCTGGGGTAGCGTAAAAATTTCTCAGGTGAAAAGGGGTTGCAAGTGGAAAAGGTTTAAGAAGCCCTGTTGTAGATGATAGGATTTTAGAGTAGACTTAAAGGAAGTCAGGGAAACCAGGAGGTGGAGGAGATGAGGGAGAGTATTTCAGGCTTAGGGGACAGCCATTGAAAATGCCTGGAGTGAGAAGTGTTTTGTTCCAGGAACAACAAGGAGGTCAATGTCCAGACCAGGAAATGGAAGTAATTTTAGGTGCAGAGAAATAAAATGTACTGGGCCCTGGTTCAGGTCCTTATCCCTTTTCTTTTGAATCGTTGCAAATGGCCTCCTACTTCGTCCCTCTGCCTCAAATATTTGCCCTCTCCAATTCATTCTTCACATATCAACCAAAATTATATATTGTGATATATAGTCTGTCTCTGTCATTCTCCTGCTTAGAAAGCTTTATGGCATCAACCACAATCCCAGAGGACCGATGATAAAGCCTACTCCTGACAGAGAGGTGATGGATCAAATATGCAGAAGGAGACACACATTTTTGGACATGGACAATATGGGAACTTGTTTTTCTTGACTTCATATTTGTTTCAAAGGTTTGCATGTAGAGGAGGGGGGAAAATTAAGGTCTAAGAAGATTGGGAAGGTAGGAAAAGTCTAGGTGAAGGGAAGGAGCTTTAAAAACTAAACAAAAGTTTTTTTATTTTTCATCTTGGAGGTGATAAAGAGCCACTGGAGTTTATACAATAGTGAGGGGCAAGGTGGGGTGGTCTAGGGGTGGGGGTTGGAGGTGACATGGTCAGACCTATGCTTTAGGAAGATTACTTTGACAGCTGAATGGAGGATGGACCCAAGTGGGGAGAAGCATGAAGCAAGGAGACCAACCAGAAAGCTATAGCAATAGTTCAGGTGTGAGGTGATAAAGGCCTATACCAAGTTGGTGGTAATGTCAGAAGAGAGAAGGGGGTTTATAGGAGAAATGTTACGAAGGTGGAATTGACAGGACGTGGCAACTGATTGGATATGGGAGGTGACAGAGAGTAAGGAGTCAAGTATGACACTTTGGTTGTGAGCCTGAGTGACTGGAAGAATTGTGATGCCCTTGACAGTATTGGGAAAGAGGAACAAGGGAGGACTTAGGGGAAAATAATAGCTAACATTTATAGCAATACCAATTTGCAATTATGTAGTGCTTTAAAGTTGGCAAAAACACAAATATTATCTCATTTTATCCACATGACAACTACTGGAGGCGAATGCTACTATTATCCCCATTTTACAGATGAGGAAACTGAGGCAGACAGGTTAAGTAACTTGCCCAAAATCACATAGCTAGTAAACCTCTAAAACTAGATTTCAACTCAGGTATTTCTTCTGGTAGGTACAGTTCTCTATTCACAGAGACACCTAGGTTCCTCATAAGAAAATGAATTTATTTTTACACATATTGAATTTAAAATGTCTATCAATTGTAGTTGAAGGTATGAGAATAGTGGGCAGGAAAGAAATTAGGACTGGATAAACATATCTGAAAATTGTCTGCATAGAAATGATAATTGAATCTATGGGAGCTGATGAGATCACCAAGAGAAAGAGTAAAATGTGTTCCAAAAGTCTTGGTGCAGTTTTACGCTTTAATAGTTTAAAACTGTAGCAAGATTTTTGGAACACTCTGTATAGAAGGAGAAGACAGAGCCTTGGGGGACATCCATGGTTAGTGGGTAGGACCTGGATGGAGATTCTGAAAAGGAACAGTCAGAGAGGTAGGAGGAGTATTGAGAGCAATATCATGAAAAACCAGAGAGATGATAGTACGGAGCATGATGCAGATAAACAGGGAAGTTTTGAAATTAAGATTTAGAATTCATTGTATACTTTTAAAAAAAAGCAAGGGGTAGGAAGTGGAGATTCATGATTTTCTATGGAATCTCTGTTCTGTATTCTGTGGTGTTTGTAGAAATGACGTTTTTTTGGTGTCAAAGCACAGGAAAATAAAGAGGAAAAATATATAGGGAGTTAACAAATGTATAATCCAGAGTCATCCCTAATACAAAAGTTAACAAATTTTCTTAATTGTATATCCCCAATATATGTAAATTTACTTATTTGTAAATTATATGCATATACTTCTCTACTAATTATATACTTTATAAAAGTTACACAAAAACGGACATTATAAATAGGGAGCCACTATAATCGCTCTATAGATGAGATAAAGATGAAATAATATTTCCTCTCTGAGATTACGCTCCAACTACTCTGTATATGTTTTATATGTATACCTAGTTATTTACATGTTGTCTCCTGCGATGTACAACCCTTTAGGGCAGGGACTATTTTGGCCTTCATATCTTGAGAGGTTAGCACAGTATATATATTGACATATAATGCACATACCTCTCAGGGTTGTTATGGGGCTACACTGAGATATTTGTAAAATGCTATGTACAGCTTGGTCCCAATTAGTATGAATAAGGATTCTCCAGGTCAAATTATTACAACGTACTGAATACTTTTCACTGGGCTGAAATAATTATAACTTTTAATAGTACGGACTGATTATTCTGACTAATAGGGACCCAACTGTATATATGTAGTTGTAGTCTTTAAAAAAAACCCACAGAAAAAAGGCTAAAAAACAGATGCACTGAGATTAAAGCTGACCACTATTACCTCCAAAGAACAGATGAACTTTTCTCATCTTGTTCTGGGCAGAGATGGGGGACTATGGATAGGGAATGTAGGTTACAATGCACTGTCACTGTTTCTATTTGTTTTGCTTGTAACTTTGTTACAAGGGTGGTGTAAACATCAACAATGATATTTTAAAGAGTATAAGACACGTCCTTAGTTAGCATAGCAGTACCGTAGGGAAGACGTGATTCCAACCAATATATTGCCCAATTGCGAGAAAAGCAAGCTGACAGCCGACAAGCTGACTTTGGGTGGGGCGGGGCAGAAATCCAGATTCTAATTCTACTCCTGCTACTACCGCAAGTAAAGCCTGGAGAGGTCTATTCTCTTTGGTCCTCAGTCTCCCCATCTCTCAAATGACGGTGCCGGAGTAGACACCCCCGCTTTCTTTTCCACGTTGAGTGTTGTTTCGCCTTCCACGCCTCCTTCACACGCCTCCAACCACCTACCATCGAGACGAGGCGCTGTTGTCCTAGAGTAACCGGGGCGGGGCGGAGGGGGAGTGGGGAGCGTCTGGGCGTGTATACTTCCGGGCCGTGTGGCGCTGTATCCCAGTACCTTGGTTTCAGGGTTCGGGGCGGCAGCCCCATCTTGTGTGAGTCTGCGCATTGGTGATGCATCCCCCTAACCCCGCCCAGCCTCCGGAGTGAGGTGAAATGTGGCTATTAATGTTTCTCGACGGCATGGAGGCGGGAAGTTGACGTTAGGCTGCACTCGGTGATTGGTTATATGTAGTAGGGCACCGCAATTGACTTCCGGTCCTTCTCAGGAAGCATTAGAGATGGCGAAGGTTCTGGTGACTAGGGTTTGAGAAGTACGCAGGGTAGTTTGGTGGCTATGGAGGCCGTGCTGAGTGAGCTGGTGGCCGTGGACGATTTAGTGGTGAGGCCCTGCTTTGGGAGAGGGCAGGAGGAATCCGGAGGCGCGTGTCCCGAAGGGCTGAAAGACTGGGTTGGGCCTATGTACCTTCTCTCCTGTTGGGGACACGATAGAACTACAAATCCCAGAAGCCCTCGGGGGCCGCCGCCCTCTGAATACCTGCCTCTTTGCTCTGGGCTTGGTGGGGATTGTAGTTTTTTGACCTCAGCACCTCAGAATTTTGTCGGAGGGTTTGAGGGAGCCTGGGAGAAGATGGAGGCTTGAGTCTCTGAGGCGAATTGGGGGCGGGGGTGGATACCTGGGTCTTGGAGAGCAATATAGGGCGGAGATGGATACCTGGCTTTTGAGAGGAATTGGGGAGGGGGTATGATCGCCTGGGTCCCCGAAGGGAATGGGAGAGGGAGAGATCGTGGCCTGGGTCCCCAAGGGGAAAGGGAAACGGGGCCCTTCGGGGTGGGGATAGAGATGGTCTCCAATGCTTGAGAATTTTGGAGAGGGTGGGGATGTACTATGAGTGCCCAGCTTTGAGTCTTCCCCTAGGGAAGGGGAAGAGGAGTGGAGGGTAAGGGAGGCCCATGGACTTTGCACCAGAGGTGGAAACTGAAGGATCCAGACCTTGTCTTTTGGGATCGGCTTTGGGGATGGCGCCTCGAGTAACAACCAGGTGGCTCCTTCACCTCATGCCTGCGGGCAACTGGCAATGCCTTTCTTAAGGGTGTTTGTGAGGGATGGTGTTAGTGAGTCGAAGCCCAAGCAAATGGAGACAGGCCAGGGCCTGGGATGTTGCATGTCTTGGTTAGTTGAAGGAAGGGTACCTGGGGAAGGGGAGAGGGGAGGGAGTCTGCCAGATCAGGCAGCAGTAGTAATGGAGCACCAGGAGAGGAGGATGCTGTGGTGGTGACGTTGTTTCTTTGCTGCTTGTTCTGTATCATTCTTCTCTCTGGTGGCAGAAATTCGAGAAGAAGTTCCAGACAGAGCAGGCAGGGGGCTCTGTGTCACACAGCACTCAGTTTGAGTATGCCTGGTGTTTGGTGAGAAGCAAATACAATGATGACATCCGAAAGGGCATCAGCCTGCTGGAGGGTGAGGTGCCTAGTTCCCCAGTCCCTCTCTCTTTCCCGGTTTTCTTTACCGACCATCATAACCCTTCTATCCTTCTTCTCTGCCATTGGTCTTAGCCCTTTGACTCGTCCTCTTGTCTTAGAGGTCTTATTCTCAACACAAGACTCCATAATGCAATCAGCTTTCAGTTCTGCATATGTGAATTCTCCCGAGATAATCCCAGACAGGTTTCTTTCAGCACTTTACTTGTCACTACCCTCGTCATTGGTTGGTAAATACTCAGATATTCATTCCTTTTAAATACCTTCTCTGTTGGAAGCCTTTTATTGGTAGCTGGAGGCAGTGTAACAGATTTACTTGTACACGTATTTCTCCAAAATGATGAGTAAATGGCATTTTTATACAGAGAATCCTAGTTTCTCATTGATAAAGAGATCCTTTATTCATCATTCTTTATTGGCTCAGAAACTGGCTTTAAATTTTTCTAGACTTTGATAGAATAATTAATGATTTGTAAACAACTAACCTTACTTGAAAAATTGGTCTGTAAAAAGAACTCTGTGTATATAAAAGTAAGATGTTTTCGGTGCTGCAAATAAGCACCCCTCTATATGTTTCAGAATTTTATATTATCATTTTTTTTGGAGAGGGGAAGGCAGGGCAGTTGGGGTTAAGTAACTTGCCCAAGGTCACACAGCTAGTAAGTGTCAAGTGTCTGAGGTCACATTTGAACTCAGGTCCTTGAGACTCAAGGGCCGGTGCTCTATTCACTGTGCCGCCTAGCTGCCCTAGATGTTTTAAACACAGTAGTAGGATAGCTCTCCAGGCATCTTACTGTAGTTGGGTGAAAGAACAATGTGTAGAGATTTTAAAGGGTCCACAGCAAAACTACATGCCAATAAGTGTTAGTACAGGTAGTGCAAATTCAGTCTATAAATCACTGAGAAGTCATAGAATAAAAAAGCATCGAACTTGGGTAGGGTCAGTCAAGGAAGGCTTCCTGGAAGCAGCTTTTATGCTGGTATTTGAAAAGGGGGAAGGAACTCTAGCCAATTCTTTAGTACTGGCCAAAGCCAAGTAGAAGTTAGCTGTGTGATACTATTATTTTGTAGTATTGTCTGTGCCTTGACTTTCCCTCGTGCAGATTAACGAGTTGACTGCAAAATTAATACTTCCTGGATTAGTTGCCAGTGCACTTTGAAGCAGTGTATGTCATGTTAATGCCATCCTTGGAATCAGAGGGGCTGGTTTGGGGTAGGAAGGGTTATTGAGGGCCTAGACTAGGGCACTGATTTTCCCAGGGTCACAGAGGGCATTTCAGCCTGGATGTGGTTTCCTTCCACCTCTTCCTCAGAACTGCTACCTAAAGGAAGCAAAGAGGAGCAGCGAGATTATGTCTTCTACCTGGCTGTGGGGAACTACCGCCTCAAGGTGAGAGACCCCTCCCTGCTTTCTCTCACTTCCCTTCTGGCTTCAGCATGCTGCATTCTGAATTATTGCATTCTTAATTCATAATAATGCCACTTGGATGTGGAGAGGGGACTGCTGGGGTGGTGTCAGGGTGAGTCAGGAAGCTGGTGGGATGGATAAGGGAAAGGTAAGAGTAGATACTGAGGGCACAGGGAGTGCAGTGAGGTCAGGGTGCTGAGGTTGTGTGCAACCTCAGGTATCAGGTTGTTATCTCTCCCACAAACAGCTGTTGCTGTTTATGAATTACACTGCATTAGGCAGGCTTGGGATGGGCACAGGTTTGGGGGAGTATGGCCCCTGTTCCAGGAACAGAAGAAGAAGGGAAGAACAGTGAGATATCCTTTTTGTAAACACCTGCCTACTCCACACAGGAATATGAGAAGGCTCTGAAGTATGTGAGAGGGTTACTGCAGACTGAGCCCCAGAACAACCAGGCCAAGGAGCTAGAAAGCCTTATTGATAAGGCTATGAAGAAAGGTGAGTCTTCTTCCTTTCCTGCCTCTTATACCTCCTACCTTGCAGCTCTCTTCTGAACTCCTGACCCCTCCCAAGGTACCTTCCCAACCCTAGCTCCCCCATCATCAGATCCCTCAAGTTCCCCTTTGCTTAGCATTTTTCTCTTAGCCCTGAGCCCTCATCCTCCCCAGAAATCTTTCTGCCCTTTGGCCCCATTCCTTTCTTCATGTTATTTCATATGCAAACACTTGAGGAGGCATTGAGGGGGGATCAGTGGTTTACCAGGGGGAAGGAGATTTGGAGAATCAGGTAGTTCTCATTCAAGGCCTCACACTGTTTTCTTCTCCCCAGATGGACTGGTAGGCATGGCCATTGTGGGGGGCATGGCTCTGGGTGTGGCTGGGCTTGCTGGGCTAATTGGACTCGCTGTGGCCAAGTCTAAGTCTTGAGCTGCTCTACCTCTGCCACCCTCGGGACACACCTCTGACCTGCCTGCCCCCTCCCCTCGGAGATGAAGCAGCCAATTGGGGCCGTGGAGATGCTGATACTAAGGATGTTTAAAGAGAGGGGGGGAGGGAGAGGGGGAGGGCTCTGTCTCTTTTGTACCTTTCTATTCTACCCTCCTCCCTCCATCTTCATCCCCTTCCCAGTTTGCTCCCTGATTACTTCATGCCCTTCAATGTCTTTCCCAAGACTTGCCCTCCCCTGGGATTTTGTGCTTTGGTAGAATGTAAATAAAACTGAGGGCTCTGGACTGAGGCTTCTGTGTCTTGAATTAAGGTGGGGCTTGTTGGGGGGAGGGAGGAATAGAGTGGCAACAGGGATATCATTCCCTATCTGGCATTTCCCTGTTTTGTGCTTTTTTTGTCTTATTTCCCCTTTTGCCCAGAAACCACTTAGACTTAGAGGCCTGTCTCTAAGCTCTCCTCCCCTATGACGAACAGTGGTAGCACCCAGAAGTGGTGGCATAGATCTCTAGGCATGAGGAAGGGCAGAAACTAGGGGCTGCCGTGGGGAAGAACTGAGGTAAGTAGGACTAAATCTTAATTGCTGCCCTCTGACCCACTCAGCTGCAGCTGTGAGATGTGTAGCTTTCCATACCCACTTGGTAGAAGGAGGTGGCAGTGGGTGGGGACTGGTTGCTATGGGTTTCCTCCTTTCAGCTTCCTTTCTAGCCCCCACCCTTCCCCTCCTTTTGTCTCCCTGCTTCCTCTATCAAGTCTCTCCTCTTGAGGAGGAAGGGGAAACTGAGGTACTCAGGGCATGAAAACATGTTAAGAAAAGACTCAGGATCTCCAATCCCCAATGATCAGGATTTGGATTAGAAGATGCAGAGTCCAACTTTCTCCCATTCCAGCTCAGTTACTGCCCTGCCCTTCATGTCTCACATCTCTGGTGCCAGGCCCAGCGTGGGGTTACTTGCTTCATCGCATACTTCTCGTTCCACAGCCCACACCAGCCCAGTGCAGGGAAGGGCCTACGAGGGAAAGCTCAGGGAGGAGGGAAGGGGGGAGGTAGAGCAGATACCTGGTGATGATGAGGGGGAGGCACAAGATGGGGTGGAGCAGCCCTTAAGTTTTAACCAATTCCTGCTTCGTCTGACAGCGTGTGATCTTGTCAGAGGATTTTGGGGGGCTCTAAACCAAGACCTAGCAGTGGATGTGGGGGAGCGTCACTCTAAGCATTAGCGGCCCTGTTCTTAAGAGACTCAACAACCCCCCAGGTACTTAACTTCAAGAACATCACCTGCTTTACCTGAGGGTGGCGAATAAGGCTGAGGTCCTGCCTGGGGCTGGCTGCTAGGTGACAGGAAACAGGTCCTTGTTCCTAAAAATCTGAATCCTTAGGCCCTGAGGGAAGGTGCAGGTGCTGAGCAGCAGGGGCAGGGCACAGTACAGTAGCTTTTAGTTTCCAGTCCATCTTCATTACCGCAGCTGATGACAAACCCTAAGAACTCTGGGCTCAATAGAGGAGATTAACCACCCAGAATCATGTTCTGGACCTGTGACCTATTCCCCTCCTTCCTTGGGTGCCCCTGGTTTCAGGATCAAGTTTCACCAAGAATCAAAGGTCAATTAATATTCCAAAAAAAAAAAAAGCTGAGCCTTCTGGAGGGGGAGCAGGGAGAGGGAGGTGGTGAACGGAGCTTGGCTCTCAAGGATGGTGGCAACACGTTTCCAGTCTCTAATACCATCCCTTCAGTGAGGGCCCAAAGAATCTGCCTTCCAAGCCCTGGAGTGACTGGGATTGTGCTTATCATGCAGGAGCTACTAGTAAGGGAGTCTTAAGACCCTTCACTCTGGCTGTGCCAGGGCAGGCCTTCTCTGTACCTTAGGCACTTCCCTGCCCTTTTCAGCATCTCTGCCTTAAAATTAAGTCTTAGGAAGGGATAGACAAGAAGAGGAGAACAGGATTGGGAGGAGGAGGAGGAGAAAGAGAGGACTACAGTTTCTCTGCCTTGATCTCCCCTTTCTCTGAAGTCTTCCTATTTCCCCCTCCTGTATAGATACACACCTCCCTTTGCCTCCCCCACACTGGCCTCTCCCCTCCCATGGGGTATCTTCCTGGATATTTCCGTTAACTCCGGTCAGTTCCTCCTCCTGGGGGTGGGAGGGGGGTGGGGAGCCCTAGGCGGACCTGGGGTGGAGTGGGGTGGGGGAGGAGAGGAGAGGGTGGACTTTTGGCCTGTTCATTCCCTCTCATCTCTTGTCAGCAGCTCTAGCTCTCTGCCGAAACTAACCGGAGAGCAGAGACAGACGCTTGGCAGAGAGAAGAGCCCCAAAAGAGAACAGAGAAGGAGACGTTGAAAAACCCAACGTGAAGAGAGAGAGAACCCCATCCAGACTAAAAGGGAGCTCCCCGCCAGCCCCTTTCTCATTCCCCGACCTAGGTTCCTGGCTTGCAGTTTCTATTTGCTCTCTTGGGGTTCCACCCTTTGGGGCATGCAGAGGCTCAGACTCTAGTCTCACTGCCTCCCGGGTCCCGGTCCCCCTAAACTTCTGTCTTCCCATCATGTCAGTTGCTGTAGAGACATTCGGATTCTTCTTGGGTGTGCTGGGGCTACTGATGCTTGGAGTGACACTTACCAATGCATACTGGCGTGTGTCTTCTGTCCATGGCAATGTCATTACAACATCGACCATCTTTGAGAACCTCTGGTACAGCTGTGCCACAGACTCCACTGGTGTCTACAACTGCTGGGAGTTTGCCTCCATGCTTTCCCTGTCTGGTACAATTTGGGGTGTGGGGGGAAAAGGGGGGAGGGATACTTGACTAAGTGAAAAAGGAGCCCTAGAAGGGGGAGGGACAGGATTGAATTCCATTTCTGTTACTACCTAGATGACCTTGAGAAAGTCACTTAATCTCTGGGCCTTAGTTTCCTCTTCTGTATATAAGATTTAGCACTAGACGATCTCTCTAATGTCATTTTCAGCTTGGAATCTGTGTTCTTAGAGTTACATCCTGTGCTCTACAAGGGAGAAAAATGGGAAAGCTTTGTGGCTGGCAGGCAACTTGGTGTGGTGGGAAGGACATTGAATGATTTTGGCCACTTTGCCCAGCTTTTACTGTGCAACCTCTTTGGGCCTTCAATCCCCCTTTTTTTAAAATGGGGAGAGTAGATCTCTAAGAGCTTTGACACTATTGTTCTGTGTTTTAAGGTCTCTTCCAAGTTTTGACTCTTATGTTTTATAGTTGGGAAGTGGGGAAGGCAGCACCTGCTTCTCAAGCCTCACATTTTAACTTGACTGATAGATGCCTTGGGGGGCAAAGACTGTGGCCAGAAATTACTGGTGAGAAGCCCTATGTCTGGGATAGGCATGTTGCATAACTTGCTCTGGGAATGGGGAATAACAGTAGTACTTGAATGGCATCTGCTGCTCGGTAACCTTGAAGGCTCACAATAGTAGTGACTTGAAGGAGTTGGGATATCTTCTAGCTTTGATATTCTTTGGTTCTCTAACTGTATTCACAGGGAATGACTCTCAGCTCTCACTGTCCTCAGTAGCCTGGGAGTGGTTCTCACTGTATGTCCACAGACAATCAGAAGGGTCTCTCAGGATTCTGTGGCAGTTTTCTAGGCTCAGTACAGGCTGCTGTATCCACAATGTGACAACTTTGCTTATAGCTCCTAAAACAGTTTTCCTAGGTGGAAGAGGAGTAGAGTTAAGGTTAAAATGATGTCTTGTGGCCTTTAGCTTCTCACATATAACACTCTCACTACAGCCCCAAGTCCTAAGTCCTGCCTTCTTCTTTCTCAAGCTTCACTTTAGCTTCTAAGCCCTGCTTCTTCCCTAGGATGGGAGTCTACTCCTTCTGGTATGGGGCCCTACCTTCTCCTACCCTGGAAACTTCCCCACCCAAGGCCTAACACTTCATTCCCTGTAGATCAGTGGTATTGATATGTATAGAATAGAAATTGGGCCGTTAAACTGTACATAAGGACCTCTGTGGGCCATATATTAACATTATATTTTCTTGTATTTTTTATTTAGTTAGTTAGATATTTCCCAAGTACATTTTAATCTGGTTTTGGCCACACTCAGGAGTATTGCTAGTCGCATGGGTCTGTTGCCTAAAATGGAGAGGGAAAGATATTGACCCTGTAGGACAATGGATTAAAGGTTTAGAGTTGGAAGGAACCTTAGAGATATTGAATTCAAATCTCTTGTTTTACTGAAGAGAAAATGGGCCTGAGAAGGTGCCCAAAGTTACACAAATAATAAGCAGCAGAGACCTTATTTGAATTTTGTTCCTCTTGACTCCAATCCAATGTCTTTCCATTCTTCCACTACCTACCAGTAAGGCTGATGCACCTTCCAAGGGTTTGAGGGCAGGAGGAAGATCATTGTATTTTACAGACTCTTAAGGAGGATTTTATTGCAGCCCCTAAGCGTCTAGAAGCTTCACCCAAGTTCACCCCTTCCACCACAACAGATTCTCTCCAGTGTTCTGGTGGGAGACTGCTCTGCTTATGGGAGGTTGTTCTGCTGCTCATTTCCCTGACTAGAAATAGGATAGTAGAAGCACAATTCTGTTGTTCCCAGAATCCCTTTTGGAAACTGTCTTTAACCCCCAGGGACCTTAGAACTACAGATCATCAGAGCTGGAAGGGACTCGTTATAGTTAAGAATCCCAAAGCCCAAATCATACACTAAGACTGTGCTTGAGCAGTTTCCTTAACTCCCAGACCAAGTCAACTGTATCATTCTGTCTCCTATAATCATGTCCTCTAGGAAGGATGCTAGTTTTCCCATAGTCCTCAAGACCACCTCTTATCTCTGTGGGTCTGAGAGGATTCAGGTTTTTCTGGTAGGAGTGTGACCCCACTACTGCCTAGGGATGATAAGGAGGAAGGAGCTGTTCATCTCCTTACCCTACTATCTGAGGTGGGGAGCCCCTCCTGGTTGTCACTCCCTTCCCATATTGCAATTACTGTTGACATAGGCTGTGATCTAATTTGCTGCAAAATCTGGGATAAGTCCATTCCCGTTTTTTGGGCTTCAATTTCCTCCTTTGTAAAAATGAGGGAGTTGGTTGAGAGACGGTCTTTAAGGTACCTTCTACCTCTGACAGTTACGGGCCTGAGATTATTTTTTCCCCCTCACCCAAAGCTTTGAGGGTCTGGAGTTGAGGGCAAAGGGGGGTCTCATGAGAAGATGGCAAGAGGAATGGAGAGCAGTTATACAAAGGGACCTGAATCCTAGGAGGGAAGTGAAAGGCTTGGAATGGGAGTGGGTGCTCCCAGAGTACTTTGCCCCTCCCTCCCTCCACTTTTCCCTGCCCTCCCCCCACTTCTGTAGTCTCTTTGCTGGCTATAAGCCAGTCTCTTACCTCCCTTCAGCAGCTCTGCCCCACCCCAGGAGAGGGGGCCAAGGTCCTTAGGAGTATCTGGCAATTGTTGAGAGAAAGGAGAGAGAATGTCAAAGAGACAGGTGGTACTTGTGCTCAGTTCCTGAAAATGTGATGCATTAGACTAGGAAAGGTATAATACCTATTACCTCAGCCCCAGGTGTTGTTGGCCCTCTTTTACAGGACGACAAAGTTAGATGGGGGTTTTCCTGAATCCTGAGGTCAGAGCTGGTGGAATGAACCATTGTAAGGAAGGAAGGGGCTATTATTGGGAGCTCATGGGGAAAGTGGGGGCTCAGGCTAGAAAGCTGGGCCCAGGGGAGGAGAACCAGCTATATTTATTTCCTCTGCTCTACAGGTCCTGCAAGGGCTAACATTGCAATAGATGCTGAAGGAAGGCAGAAATGAGCTTCTTTGAGAGGACGGGAATGGGGCATAGAGGCATGGGGCTAACCATTATGACCTTCCCTTTACCTCTCTCTCCCCAGGAATCATCCAGGCTTGCCGGGCACTCATGATCACAGCCATCCTTTTAGGCTTCCTGGGCCTCTTTCTGGGCATTATTGGCCTGCGCTGTACACAAGTTGGGTCTCTGACACCTGAGAACAAGGTCAAGCTGGCTGCTACTGCAGGGGCCATGAACATACTGGCTGGTAAGAAAAGGACACAACTGGCACAGAGGAAACCTGGGAAGTTCTGGAGGGACCTGACTGGGTTTGCCCTCTTTATCTTGTAACCCTACCAAGCAGTATCACAGCTGCTATTATCATCTTTCACCTCAACTGCCTTATCCTGGGTATTGAGAAGAGATAGGAAATATTAGTCCGTGCTTTCAAAGGCACTTAGAATCGAATATGGAAGATAAAATATGTATGCAGATAACCATGATGAAAAATATTTGATTTATTAAGTCCCTACTTTGTGCAAGGTATAGAGAACATAAAGATTAAAAACAAACTAATTTACACTGGAGTGGGAAGGGAGAGGAGGTACAACGTGCATGCAGGTGGACGTAATATAAGGTAGGCCATGATGAGGTAGACCATAACAGGAAGATTTGAGGAGGGAGAGACCATTCGAAATATGGAAGAAAATGCAAGAAAAAGTGATATTGGAGTTCAGATGAAAGAACACTTTCAACTGAGGGGGTAATGGAAGATTTCTTGGAGGAAGTAGTATTTAAAATGGGTCATGGAATATGGGAAGGATTTCAAAATGAAGAAAGGTAAGCGTCAAGTGCTGAGTGCTAGGACGCAAGTATGAGATAGCCCCTGCCTTAAAGGAGCTTCTATTCTAATGTGGAGACAACACGGATAGGAGAATAATGGCCAGGGAAGGGTGTTTTGGTCTGGGAAGTTACAAGGATCGAGAGTGGAGCTGTAGGACAGGGCAGCTGATTGAGAAACAATGGCTGTATTGATTTAATTACGGGGGGGAGGGGGGGAAGGGAGGGGGGAACCGAGTGGATAGCTGGATTTGGTTCAAAGCATGGTTTACGCTGTGTGAATTTGCTCTTGATCGTCAATCTGGACATCTCACTTTGAATAGAAAGCCCCTCAGGGCTTGGTCTCTGGAGGTCAGATGGTTCTTTTCTAGCAGAAGCCAAAGCTTGGAGTAGATGCAGGGACTCGATGAAATTGGGGCCAGCACAGACGGTTGAATGGGATGTGAGAAGATGAAGCAAAGACACAAAGGCAAGAAAGGGCAGATGAGGTAAGGAAACAGTGAGTCATTCAGAGCAGCTGGAGCCCAGGGTAAATACATGTAAGCAGGTGTGTGAAGTCAGGTGGGAAAAAAAGACTGGCGCCATATTGGTATGCATCTCTAACGTCAGATTAGGAGTGATGTGGCCGAGGCATCAGGAGCCAGCCATGTGAATGAGGGGTGTCCTGGAGCAGGTGTGCTTAACTTTTTTGTGGCCTGGACTCCTCCGGCCATCTCCTCAAACCCACAGAGCCCTCCTCAGAGTAATGTTTTTGAATGCATAAAATAAGAAAGGGTTACCTCTTAATACGCATAGTAGTTCTCTCTAAGTCATACTACTGCCAGCTTATCAGACTGGCCATGTCAGGTCTGGCTATACAAACCAGCCCCATCTAGATGCTGCACTGTCCAATCACAAAGGAGCTGGCGGTCACGCTTCAGATTCTTTTTTTTTTTTAATCCCTCCTGGCCACCAGAATTTTCCATAACCTTCCAATCCCCCTCTGCTTTTCTTTCTCAAGCCAGAGGTGGCAGTAGAGACCAACAAGCCCTTATGAAAAGCTTCACCTCTCCAGCTCTGAGTGGCGCTGACAGGCGGTGTCTGTCACTAGCTCATGGCTAAAAAACGTCACTTCTTTTGGTCTAATCAGGACTCAGTCAGCTGAAGCCTCTCAGCTGATTGCTTCTGCCCCAGCTCGGGCAGAGCAGCTTTTCTGCCTTCCTGTGGTGTCTCCCCTACCCCCAATATTACTGTTCTTAGGAGTTTTGCCCTATTTGTCTTGAATGGCTTAAATGAGAACCATCTGATTCTTAAAAAATCTCAGCTCTCCCAATTTTTCCTATTAAATTGAGTGTTTTAAAAAATCATAACTCAGCCTCCAAGTGTTTAAACGATTTCTCATTTTCTTAGTCTGTCATATGTAAAACATATATATGCAAATTAGGGGATGTACCCATCTTGCCCAGCTCTAGAGCCTCCAACAAGGTGGTCTGCCTCTTTGGTGCCCTCGAAACTATATTTCTTCATATTTACATTTTTCTACTTTTTAAATAGATAAAAGATCTGCCTCTTTGACATTCAACTGTTCCCACACATTGTTAACAAGGTGATCTGAGTCCTCAAATCTATAGCAAGTAACATTTTCTCTCCCAAACTGCCCAAATCCCATTCGAATGCTGTGTTTGTTCATACACATATTTTAACAGTTTATATTAAAATGAAGGCTCCTTTACTCATTAAATATAAAATATTCATCCATAACAGTGCCAATATTCTAAATCATTTGATGATCAATATAAATCTCCTTTTCACCAAAAACACTTTTTCTTTTCATCATTAAGAGCTCCTTATGAAAGAGGCCTTAAAGAGACAGTCTATCGCACATGTATATGAGTATAGCTCAACTGCCCCTTCCCATAAGAGGCCTTTATTGGTCCCATCCACATTCTCAGTTAATTAGCATTTGCTTTCCTAAAATTACTTTGTATTTATTTACATACATATTGTATCATACCAGGAGAACTTAGGTTCCTCAAGGACAGGGACTGCTTTGTTTTTGTCTTTGTAACCTGGCCTGGTGACTACCATAGTGCCTTTTACACAGTAGGTGCTTAATAAATGTTTGTTGAATTGAATGACATAATGAGAACCTGAATATCGGTGGTGATAGTGGAAATGAAAAACAAAAGGCATCGAATTTCATAGGTAGAAAACAACATGACTTGGAGGCTGATTGGTTATATGCTGCTAGGAATACGGGGGGGGGGCGGGCGGCGAAGAACAGCACTATCTTAAAGGAGTTGACACTCTTCTGGGGAGATATATAAACAAATGAATATATAGTATTATTTAAGGAAGGACAGAGCAGTAGCAACTAAGAGGATCAGGAAAGTTTTCCCAAGTGAGGAGACACGAGCTGAGTCTTAAAGCCAGGGATTCTAAGAAAAGTGAGGAGGATGTGTATTCCTGGCATTATGGATAGTGTCTACAAAAGCATGGAGACAGAAGATGGAATAACAAATGTAAGGAGCAGAAAGTAGGCTGTTTTGGCTGGAAGGCAAAGTGAATGAAAGGGTGTGTGAAATATGTCCAGAAAGATAAGCTGAAACCAGATTATGAAGGACTTTGCAGGCCAGTCTGAGAAGTTTATAGTTGAAGATGACTTGGAACTTTTGATTTGGACAACTGGGACTATGGTACCATTAGCATACATCAAAAAGTTAGGGGGAAATCCAGGTTTTGGGAAGGAATGGAGTATAGCATTTGGGCCTGGCATGGACCCCCACTCTCACTCTGGGCTGGCTCACTCACACTAACCTGCTCTCATATCAGCAGATCTGGAGTTACCAGAAAGAGAGAGACCACCATCATGGGGTTATGAACAATTCTCTTGGGGTCTCAGAGGTAATCCTGTTGTTGGGGGGAGAGACAGACATTTTTACTACTTAGCACTATAGCTCTGAAGCCCTTATCATTCTTTCTATTTATAAGAAATGGGCCACCATGACACCATTGACAAATATTTACTTAATGATAAGGCAAAAAGCAATCATTAACATTACAGTCAGTATAAGGCAAATTCAGAAATAATTAATACATTACAATCCACTCATAAACCCGAGCCACATTCTCTCACCAGTGTACGTAGCATCCATGGAGTAGTGTGTACATTATAGAAATCTAGCAAGGGAATGTGCTTGGGGGCAACTCACAAATCAGCACTGCAGGTTGGGATGTCCTTAGAGGGTTCAGGAAAAATGCCAACCATATGAAATTCTTCTCTGCTAGTTGTTCCCTTTCTTGTCCTCATAGCTATTTCTTCTAAGACAAATCCACTCTTATGCTCTTGAACTGATAAAGCTCACAGCTGCCCATAACAGGACTATGAGAAAGTGTTTCACCACTGAATGACAAGCAGTTCCTTTAAGCCAGAGAACTGCTGTGCTCCTCTGTGTCACTTTCTGTTTAATGCAGATGAGCTTAGCCACTTCTTTACTCAACAGGATTCTGTCTTGTCCAATCCTCAGCCAAGTCTCTTTTCATAGAAAAGCAGAACTCACAGCCTAACAGATGCAAAAATTTCCTTCCCCCTCTATTTCTCCCTTTCAGACCAAAGAGCACAGTAGAGAGCAGGCGCAACTTTGAGTGGTCTCCCTTGTCTTAGGCCGTAGGTGGATTATCAAGGCATTAAGTTCAAACAGAAAAATTCAGTTCTCTTCCACTGAGTTCTCTGGCCCATTGGCAAAGAAGTCCCTTTCTTCAACAGGCCTGAGGCCTTCCTGTCATCTTACTCTCTGCTGGCTTCTTCACAGCTGGCTTTTTCATTCTTTCAATGCTTCAAATAAGAGACGGTCAGTAAAAGTCAAGAAATTAGCCTTTCGATAGATTACTGATAAGTAATGAAAACAACAGTCTTTATTTGATCTTCCCATAGTCTCCAATCAGTTATTTAATTAACACCTTTGCCAGTTGTAACCTTTAAGACTCCAAAAACAGTCACATACCAATAAGCTGACAGACCAGTTTATGGCCTTCCATATTTTTTGAGAGTGTGTTTCTTTACAAGTTGATTTCATCCTTTTGCTCTATACGATTCTTTTTTTTTTCTGCTCCCTTTTAGCAACCAAACTGTTCACTTATGAAAGGGATAGTACTTATATCAGTAAGTTGTTTTGTATATTTTAAGTCCAGATAACATTAGAATAACCAGATGAAGATATCCAGTGGGCACTTGGAGATGTAGGTCTTATGAGAGGATTGGGATTTATCTTCATAGAAATGATAATTGAAGTAAAGGAATGGATACTATCCAAAGAATATCTTTATTAAGCATCTACTACATGTTAAGAGACACTGTGAGATGCTATGGAGGATACAAATTTTAGTAAGGCATGGGTCCTGCCACTTTGTGGAATTTAGTCCAGTTGGAAAGAAAAGACACATATAAGTGAAAATAGCTGATGTGTAGTTTTTAAGGTTTTCAAAGTGCATATCCATCAGTAAGCACTTATTAAGTGCCCACTGTGTTCCAGACACTATGCCTTGGGGATAGGAATATCAGGAATGGAACGATCTCTTCTCTCAAGAAACTTACATTTTAATGGGGGTGGCAAGAAGTACATATTTAAGCATATATAGAATAAATGTAAAGAGAACAAATACAAATAAATGCTAGAAGTTAAGTACACGGCAGTTTAGGTTCAAGAAAAGCTTTGTGTGGAAAGTAACACTTAAGCTGTGACTTTAAAGGACGAAAAGGATTCTATGTGTGGCAGTAAGGAAGGAGTGCATTCCAGGAATGGGGGGACAGCCCATTACAGTGTAAATGCAATGGAAAAGCATTTATTAAGTGTGTGCAATGTGCCAAATGCTACAAAGTACTGAAAATACCAACAGAAAAGTAAAAGGAATCTTGCTCTCAAAGAGCCTACCTTCTAGGTGGCTGGGTGGCTCTAGGTGGCTCTTTTGTTGCAAATATAGAATAGTTCAGCTGTGGTAAAAAGTGCAGCAGTAATTTAATGACAAGGCCTGGGGTGGGGGTGGGGTTGTCTTCGGATGATACTGTTAGGAAGGAGGAATCTTGGTGGAATTTGGATGGGCTGGGATCTAGTTGAGGCCATTGGAAGAAGGAGTCCTATGATGGTACTCTTAACAGGGGCAGGGGCAGCCGGGGTGGTTAGGCATGAAGGGAGATGTCGATCTGAGAAGATTCCTTGGTTCCTGTGGATGTGATATGGATGATGAATCAGCAAAGGAGACCAAAAAGAAGTGGTCAGGTAAGGAGGAGAACCAGGAAAAAGGGGTATGACAAGAACCTAGAGGAGGCAGGGGTGGGGAGCCTTTGGCCTTGAGGCTACATGTGGCCCTCTAGGTACTCAAGTGCAGCCCTTTGACTAAATTTAAACTTCACAGAATAAATCCCCTTAATAAAAGGGTTTGTTTTGTAAAACTTGGACTCAGTCAAAAGGCTACGCTCAAGGACCTAGAAGGCCACGTGTAGCCTTGAGGCCACAGGTTCCTTACCTCTGAAGCCTAGGAGAATGAGAGATAGAGTGTTACGTGTGAGGAACAGCTATAAGCCCAGTTTGCCCAGATCGCAGCATTAGGGAAAGGGAGTTATATATAGTGAGGCTGGAAAGATAGGTTGGAGCCAGGTTGTTAAGGGTTGTAAAAGTGACTCAGAGACATTTTTGTTGTCTCCTACAGGCAATAGGGAAGTACTGAAGTTTATTGAATAAGGGAGTAACATAGTCAGCTATACACTTAAGAAACATGAATGTGGCAGCTGCATGGAGTGAGAAGGGACTTGAATTAATGAGATTAAGTAGGAGGCCACTGGGGAGAAGTGATGGGAGCATGAACTAAGGTGGAAGTACGTAGACAGGGCTGGATTGTAGAGATGTTACCGAGATAAAAATGGCATGATTGGGCAACTGATTGGCTATGTGGATGAGGGAGAATGAGGAGTTAAACTATAGCACCAAGGTTATGACTGGGAAATGGGAAGGCTGGCCAGAAATAGGGAGGTTTGGAAGAGGGTGGGCTTGAGGGAAAAAACTTCTAAGTTCCGTTTTGCACATGTTGAGTTGAGATGGCTGTGACATCTGGCTTGAAAGGTCTGCCAGTTAGTGATGTGGGACTTAAGCTCAGGGGAGGGAGTGGGGCTAGATATATAGCTCTGTGAGTCATCTTCATGGAGATGACAATTAAACCCATGGGAACTGATGAAAGTCACTGAGAGAGAATGTAGAAAGAAGAGGGGGCGGGGCAGAGCCTTGGAGAACACCCCAAGTTTTCAGATGGATGATGAAGCAGCAAAGGAAACGGAAAGATCAATCACACAGGTAAGAAGAGAATGGAGAGAAACTTTCCAAAAGCCGGAGAGTCGAGAGCACCTAGGAGGTGAAGGCTGTCGACAGGGTCGAGTGCCAGCGGATGAATTTAGAGAGGGGAGTTTCAGCTGAGTGATGAAGTGAAAGGGCTGAGGAATGAGTCAATGAGAGCGTCGAGGTATTTTTCTAAGCTTTTGGTAGGAAAAGGGGATAGCTCGAGGACATAGAATTATCTAGTGGATTTTTTTTAAAGAGTGGAGGACGCTTCGGCCTGTTTGAAGACAGTGGGGAAGGAAGCAGTATTAAAATCCAGGCTCAAATATGGAATTCTTTGTTTGGCTTCCATATCCTAGCCCCCGCTTACCTTTCCAGCCTTCTTTCACCTCACTCCCTGCCTCATACTCTTTGCTCCAATGACACTGACCTCCTGGCTCTTGTAAGGACAGCACGCTCCATCTCTCAGCTCTGGACGTTTTCTCTGGCTGCCCCCGTACCTGGAATGCTTTTCCTCTTCATTTCTGCCTACTGACTTCCCTGGCTACCTTTGAATCGCATCGAAAATCCTGTCTACAGGAAGGGTTTTCCTAAATCCTTTTAAGTCTAGTGCCTTTCCTCTTGTAATTATTTCCTATTTATCCTATCTATAGCTTGTCTGTGCATGTTTCTTTGCTTTTCTCTTCCCTTAGTTTATGAGCTGAGTTCAGGGACCGTCTTTTGCTGATCTTTGTGTCCCTAGTGCTTCTTAGTACAAGTTCCTGGCACATAGTAGGTGCTTAACAAATGATTACAGAGAAGGAGGAGACATTTGAATGGGTAATGTGCTAGAGAATATAGGAGGCGATGAGATCACATCCAACACCATAGCCAACCAGCTGTCAAATCCTGTTGTCTCCACTTTTGTCACATCTCACACATGTCCTTTCTCTCCCTACTCTAATCTATCCTCCACTCAGGCTATCAAATTGATCTCCCTAACACCCAGATCTGACCGTGTTACCTCCCTATTCAGTAAATTCCAATGGCTCCCTGTCCCCTTCGGATCAAATATAAAGTCTTCCTTGGTAACTTGTTCCCTTCCTACATTTCTTACACCGCCATGTACTCTGATGCAGTGACATCCTGGCCTCCTTGGTATTCTAGGGCATGACACTGCATCTCCAGGCTGGCTTCCTTCAAGTCTCATCTACTGTAAGAAGTCTTTCCTAGTCTTCCTTAATCTTTCCTCTAAAGACTACCCTGATTCATCCTGTATATATCTTGTTTGCACATAGTTGTTTACATGTTGACTCCCTCATTAGAGCTCCATGAGAGGCTTTTGCCTTTCTTTGTATCCCCAGAACTTAGCACAGTGTCTGACACATAGCAGATGCTTAATAAATGCTAGTTGTCTGAGGATTTGGCCTTGGAAAGGAAAAAGATCACCCCATCAGACACTGGGAGAAAAGAGAGAGGGATGATGTTAATCAAGTGGTTTTAAGATAAAGAGGAGAAAAGAAAGAGTTCATGGTGAAAATTTTCCTAAATTTTCTAATTAAAATAAGATCCAAGGTCCTCAGATGAAAGGGCGGTAGACAAATGTGGTAGGATTGAGGAGACAAAATTTGGAGTGTCTAATGTGTGGAGTGAAATAGGGAATTCAGGGATAGGGACTGTGACGAGCGAAATGTGAAATAACTGAGGAAACAAAGGTTCGTGCTTTCGAGCATATTGCTTTATTAAGCAATGCATACCAACTTTGGGACCAAAATTGGGACCAGGCCTCCTCAGCTTGGCACTGGACCCTGAATACAGGGGGCAACAGATTTTTATGCATTGAAAGAAAAGAATTAACAGGATATAAACCAGGATAAAAGATTAAGTAATCTGATTTCCAATTGGAGGATTTCTAATTAGGGGCTTTCTAGGTGAAGAAGGGGTGGTGGTGGTGGTGGTGGTGAATAGGTGCAATTCCCAAAATCAGGAAAAGAGGTGCCCCAGCCCCCTCCAAGTGTCTGTATTTGATCAAAAGAACAAGAAAACAGTAACTGGTTGACTAGTGTGGAGCCAAGTTTCAGATGAAACATGGGCTGCTTGAGATGTATAATTGTGAGAAAAGTCTTTGCATCAATCTCTGGATCTGACTAGATTCCTGGTCAGCACAGCCTAGGTCCATGGTAAAAGGTCTTTAAGCACCAGGGAGAGGAGGTGCAGCTTCCCAGCCTTGCAGGGCTGGGTTCAAACAATGCAAGAAAGTTTTCTCACGAGACAAAATGGACTAGACCCATAATTAGATATAAAGGGAACAGAGCTAGATCCCGAACTGAGTCACGAGATGGAGTCAGTGTAGTTCATTCAGTTCCCACAATTCCCTCTGGACCAGGCCTGTGATTTTATTGGTATAGGGAAGCTCTGGATGAGGAAACGTTCTCTACCAGTGAAGTAAATGCAGGGCTGATCATATGTACATTACCTCTTCCGCTGCCCCCCCTAAATTCCTGTGGCTTCTTATTATGCATTATACATAATACATACATTAAATACAAAAAGCTCTGTTTGGCATCCAAAACCCTGCATAACCTAAACCAGGGCTGTCCAAAATACGGCACGCGGGCCACATGTGGCCCGCAGTGCAATTTTTATGGAGCCCGCCTGTGGGTTTTAATTTTCACGAGTGAAAAAATAAAATAATAATTTGCATGGAATGCGTATTAGGTTTTTTAATTCCATCACTAATAAATAATGTCAATGTTAATTTTCTTTGGTGTTTTTAGGCAGTATTATGGACGGAACATAATGCACGGAATTTTCAATTGATCTGTGGGATGCGTTCTGTCTGTATGATGCAGTATGCATCTACCTTTATACTGTTGTGTTGTCACTTTGTTGTTTTGTGTTTGCTTTCGCACTTCGAGCCTTCGCCTGTCGTACTGATGACGCACGTTCTCCCGCTTTTTATTAGCGTACTGTATTTTTTATTCTGGGTGCGGCTCTCGAATAATTATTTTATTTTAATGCAGCCCTAAGATAATCTAAGGTTGGACAGCCCTGACCCCGTCCATTGCTACCTTTGCAGTCTTTTTTCACCTTATTCCCTAATACGTACTCTTTGATCCAGTGACACTGGCCTTCTGGCTTTTCCATAAACAGGGACACTTCATCCCTCAGCTCCAGGCACTCCCTCTGGCTGCCTGCCATGTTTGGTGTACCCTTCCTTCTCCACTGTGATTACTAACCTAATGGTTTCCCTTAAGCTCCAGCTAAAATCCCATTTCCTTCAGGAAGCCTTCACCAGTCTCCCTTTCTTCCAGTGCCTTCATTTATTTTGTATATAGCTTGCTTTGTATATATTTGTTTGCATGTTGTCTCCTCCATTAGATTGTGAGCTTCTTGAAGGCAGAGATTGCCTTTTGCCTCTTTTTGTATCCCCAGGCACATGTACATAGCAGGTGCTTAATAAATGTTTATTGTATTGTAACTTGTAGTAATGGGGTCAGAAGTGAGGCCTGCTTATGTAGATAAGGAAAGAAGAAAAAAGAAACTTAACAGTTCAAGGCAAAATATGCTTTAGCAGTTTGTAGGAGGGAGACAACATACTTGGTTGAATATTCCAGGAAAGTTTCGTGTAAGAGGTGTGCCTTGAATTGGAAGGACAGGGAAAATTTGAACCAGGGGAGAAGAAAGGGGCCAGAGGTTCAGAGGTGAAAATATGCAACGCATGGTCAGGGAAAATCATTTTGACTTAGATTCATGGTAAACAAATGAGGCTTGGGGGGCCGGGTGCTGTGGAGGAGCCAGATTGTGGAGGGCGTTAAATTCCTGGCCCAGGAAATTTACTTTCATTGTGAGTAATGGGGTCGCTTTTCACAGTTTTTCATAGACTATCTGGCAAATAAAGTGTTTTAGGACCCATGCCTCCACTTTTCACTGAGCCATCCATCATCTCCCCAACTTTGGATAGCACAGGTTCTCTCTTTTCCCATTTCCCTCCCATGGCTTGGGTCCTCTCTTCTTGTTCTTTCCTTCCCTGGTGTAAGTGGGGGAAGCTGGGGGTGTTCAGTACAGGAACGGGTCTTGTGGGAAGTCAGTGTAATTCTCCCCCCCTCCCATCTTTCCTCTCTTAGGTCTTTGTGGGATGGTGGCTATCTCCTGGTATGCCGCTAATATCACCCAACAATTCTTTGACCCTACGTATGCTGGGACCAAGTAAGTATGGGAACTCCTTCTAGCATTCTGTTTGCCCTCACGTTCCATCCCCAGCAACAAAGTTTCACAGCCCTGTTCCCCTCTTCGATCCTCAGGTCTGCTCTGCCCACCTCATCTGAACCCATCTGTAAGGACCCCCACCCCTTTCAATTCCCCTCTTTGGCAGGGGCCCCAGGGCTCCATCCACTCACCGTTCCCTCCCTGTGCTGCCCCCCAGGTACGAGCTGGGCCCTGCCCTGTACCTAGGCTGGAGTGCCTCCCTGCTCTGCATCCTTGGGGGGATCTTTCTCTGTAGCCACTGCTGCTGCTCGTCCAAGAGCTCCTCCAACAGGTGAGCCTGGGGAGGGGGCAGGAAAGAGAGGGAAGGGGCACAAAGGAGGGGAAGGGCCCTCATCGCCTGACTCTTCTTGCCATCCTGCAGCGTCCCCTACAAGGCTTCCATGACTGTACTGCCCTCCGTGGGCCCCACTTCTCGCTTGCCCCAAGGGTCTTCGGACGACAGCGAAGCAAGCTTCGGCAAATACGGCAAAAACGCCTACGTGTAAAGAGGCTTAGGCGGTGGCTTCTGCTCTCTTCTGTCCAACCAGCTTGAAAAGAACAGCAGGAGAGAGCATGAGCTCCCCAAAGTCAGCCCTCGCCCCCAGCTCTTTGGCTCTGCCTCAGTTCTGAGCAAGCTTCAAGCACTCCATCATCCATCCAGACCCCACCCTTACTCCGGCCCGGATACTGGGCTTTGCCCCGAATTTCACGTCCCACCCCCACCAGAGAGGTCTGGTTGCACAGCTTTCTCGCCCTCTCCTCTTTCCTTGGCCCCACTTTGAGAGACCCTGTGGGATACGGGGTGGGGAAACCACTGACTATGTGTATTTTGTATAAATAAAAGTTTATATTACAACCTTATCTATAAAATGGGGATAATTGCTGTAGTAACACACACAGGGTCATTGTGATTAAGAGCGATAATAGACTTTACCGACTTTAAAGCAATATCTAAATGCTAGTGGCAGAAAGTCTTGGTAACACCGATGCTGAACTCTGCAAGGCCGTAGCTGATTCGTGGTGTGGGGGAAGGGAGAGGGGAGGGAAGGGGTGGGAGGGAGGATGAGGCTGCATGCAGAGATGGGTGGAGGGAGCATGAGAGGAGGCAAATACATGTAGGTAAATTGTGGGGGCATAGGGCTCAAATGGGCGTGGGGGGAGGGGGAGGTGGGAAGGAGAGGGAGGGAGACAATGGATCTATAATCAGAAGATGAGTTCACATTCCAATTTTGGCAAGTAACGGCTTCTCGGAAGCTCATTCTTTCATCTGTAAAATGAGAATGCTTGAACTAATTACTGTCTCCACGTTGCGAGGATTAAATGAAACATGGATGTAAAAATCTTTACTGTGAAGTGCCAAATAAATGTCAGATACCATCGTTGGCCAGAGGGTATTAAAGATATTTCTGAAAAGGTGAACCCCTCCCCCCCAAATTAATACTGAATTCAACTGGTTTAGGAAGTTAGTGTATATCTTTGGGTTGTTTTTTTTGTGGGGGGGTGGATTACATATGCAAGCTTGAAATACCTCCTCTTTGGGGGAATTTACCAGATTGTCATTAGCCGGTCCTGGATAGAGTGCTCATCTTGGAGTCAGGAATACCTGGTTTCAAATCCCACCTCCAACACCTGTATCACTATGTAACATGGGCAAGTCCTTCCTCTTGGAAACTTCAGTTTCCTTATCTATAAAATGGGGATAATCGCCGTAGTAACACACACAGGATCATTGCGATTAAGAGCGATGATAGGTAAGATAATAGACTTTACCAACTTTAAAACAATATCTAAGTGCTAGTAGCAGAAATTCTTGGTAATACTGATGCTGAAAGCTGTTTGACAGCTGATCTTAAGGAGAGATAGTTATCAAGACAAAGAGTGCTACCAGTTCATCAGACTCCAAAAGCTTCTTTTTTAACGCCTAGGCAAACAGTCTAAAGACAAGCATCACCCCAATGAACAGATAATGACTTAGGATCTTCCCTTCATCCCTAGGTCCCTGCCACATTGGAGTACTGGATACTACAGTGTAAGTTCCTATGACTTCTCTAAATTCTACCCTTTCACAGTGCAGCCAGCACCAATTTCAAACACCAAATTGCTTAGGAGTCTGGAAACATTCATCCCAGGACTGCTGTTCAGTTATCTGTACTCAAGAAAGAAACCCAAAGCAAAAGGAGAAGCTGGACTTTTATGATATAAGATAGAATCTCAAGCCCATCTAAGGCAGCACATATGCTGACTGTCATGTTCCAGAAGTTTGGCATTTCTTTTATGGTGAAGGAAAAGAAACCCTTCGCTCCTCAGCTTCTCATGGGACATCCAGGGAGACAGAACTACTTGCCGCATGCTCCAGGGAGAGGAAGTAGAGCAAGGAGATGTCTCCTCTTTGAAAGTACCAAATAGGTAGTTCTTCCTGGATCGGCAGAGAATCCTCCTGGCGCAAACCCCCCTTTGCTGCCATCACAGGACCAAGGGACCTGCGAGGGAATTGCTTCATCATCCCAAAGCACCCAGGTACTCCAGTAATGAGGCACACACGGTCAGCTGGATGCAGCCAGAGCACCTCAGAGCAAGCCCAGTGGAGGGGTACCCTTTTATTCCGCCTCCTTACATACTACATCGGGGTGTATTCCAACCCACCTACATAAATAAAAAGAGATGAATTAGCAATTTACATAGCAATTAGAATCACTACGGGGTTCAAGGAGCTGGATTTTGTGCTCTCTCTCTCTCTCAACTAACAAGTCCATCTGTTTTGGCCCCATCCATGTGGTCCCAACCAGGCCGACTGCCTAAAATAAAGGTTTCGCTTCTTTTTTTCATACTCTTTGCTTCATTATATCCACAGGGAAAATTATGTAAAAGAGGTTTCGAGTCTCCCCAAAATGAGGAATAGAAATATATTTGATCTACATTAATGGGCCAGGTTTAGACAGGTACTGATTTCCTCCACATAAAAGAAATGTCAAACACAAAGGCATTAGAAAGTCAGACAATACGCAATAACTATTACCATACCAAGGGCAGCTGGGCGGCACAGTGGATAGAGCGCTGGGCCTAAAGTCTGGAAGACTCATCTTCCTGAGTTCAAATCTGGCCTCAGACACTTAACTGGGCCAGTCACTTCACCCTGTTTGCCTCAGTTTCCTCATCTGTAAAATGAGCTGGAGAAGGAAATAGTAAAGCACTCCAGTATCTTTGCCAAGAAAACTCCAAAAGGGATCACAGAGTCAGATGTGACCGAAATGACCGAACAACAAACAACATAACCATACTGGAAGGCTGAGACTTAAACGTTGGAATGTGAAGCAGTTTAAGAGACTGTTGGACAGCACTGTCATTTTGGTCTTGCACTGTTCAAACAAGTCCTTCCAGGTTCATGTTATCTGGCAAGCCAGGCTAGAGTCTGGGCTCCTTCCCCTGTTGGTGGCAACTGTCAGATACAGAAACTCTGAGGCAGCCAGGTGGTACAGTGAATGTGGCGTTAACCCTCTAGAGTCTGGCAACAGATGCTTACTAGCTGTGTGACCTTGGGCGAGTCACTTAGCCTCTGCCTGCTTCAGTTTCCTCATCTATAAAATGGACTCAATAATAGCACCTATCTCCCGAGATTGCCGCTAAGGATCAAATGAGATAATATTTGTAAAAGTGCTTTGCGAATCTTGAAGCAGTATAGAAATTCTAGCTGTGAAGCGATTACATTTTTCTTCCCATCAGTTAATTCCAACTGAGGACCCAGGATCTCCAAAACCTCTTGAACTCACAAGATGGCTTACACGACAAAACATATCCAAATTAGGGTTGCCGTTTGGCTACTTGCACTCAGGAAAGGAAACACAAGGTGGTGAAATGGAGCCAGGAGACCCAAGATCAAGGCTTAGCTCACGTAGCCTCTTCAAAAACCTCTCTCAGCGGCCACGTGGGAGTGGTTGCCATGCAACGGGAGGTAGGGTAGGGGGGCAGCCCCTTCTACCCCTCATAGAAGCACTTCTTCCCACAATGAGAGGCAGAGGAAAAAGAGAGACAGGGGCAGTATTACGGTCTCTTTTTAAACGTCTCTGACGAGGCCCTTCCTGAATTAGCAGCCAGTGTGGGGATTGCTGTGTCATCCCTAAAGTGCCTGAGTTTTTCAGTGCTGAGTCACCCATGGCCAGCTGGAGACATCAAAGTTTCATCATCCCCAAAGCACCCACGCACTGAGCTAACACATGTGGTTTGCTGAAGTAGTCAGGGCAGCTTCGTGCATGCCCCATTACATAAATAAGTTCAAGGAACTTGGGATAGGGCAGGTAAATGGAAAGCGGGGGTAGGGGTTGGGGAAGAGAGCCTGTGAAAATAGACTGGCATTAAAGTACCATAATAAAAACTAATGGAAGAGACGTCCTATCTTGGCCAAGCTGAAACTGCGTGTCATCTCCAAGGAGATTAGGATGCATGCTGGTTCCAGCAGAAATTTCCCAGCATCCTCTCCCTTGACTCCTCCCTCAGTTTTGCCCTGACATTGAGGCTGAAGGGACTTGTGAGAGCAATAGAGGACAGACCCGAGTAGAAGCAGATTGCTGTTGTAAGAAAAGTGAGATGTAGGATTCTACAAACTTGAGGGGCTGAGTTCCCATCAAGAGATAGTTTCCCCTTGGCTGGACTTGGGAATCCTACCTAGCCACAGAGACTGTGACGTGGGACTTGGGACAGCCTCAAGCTGTGGAGGTTACCTGAAGTGCCTATTGCTGAGATAGCCAGAGATGTTCTCTGGTGCTTTCTAAGGGAGGAGCCCTCATGCCTTCATTTACTTTTTATCTCCACCTGTCCCCACAGAATTGGAGAGAGGAGGCTGTGGCTCACCATCTCCTTGGTGCTGTCTTCAGGAAGCATCATGGTTAAAGACAGTGTTGTACTACCAGCGAAGGATCATAAGAAAAACTAATGGAAGGAGAAGAGAGAGAAAAATCAACACAATTTCATTGACTTATGGGAAAACTTGCCTAATCTAAATGGCAGAAATGTTAGGAGATGTTGCTTATACCACACAAAGTTATACCATACCTTGACTGGGCAGGGGAGGGGATTAGAGCATGGGTTATGGAAGGGGTTTGAGAGCCCCACAGGAGGAAGCCACTGGGAGATTGGGGATATCTTAAGGAGAGCAAGGAGTTAGGAAAGAAAGATAGAGGACCATCACAGCAGTGGCAACAGGAAGGATAAATATGAGGGATCCATGTGGGTGAGAAACGGAATTACAATGGGGGACTGGCTGCTGAGTCCAGTCCTTACGAGCATGTACGGGTTACTTGACTAGCCTGAAGTCTCATAGGCTTATCTCTTTGTCTCACTGGTACAATTGAGATTTAAACTATATTCTCCAGCAAATTTTCTCATGTGGCACAGTTATAGTTCTTTGTTCCTCATTCTAAGTAGGCCTTCCTGGTTAATTTTTAGAGCATCCCCACCCCTTTTGTTACTGGTCCATGTTCCTTGACCCCCTTATCTCATCATGTGACAGCTATGAGGGCGGGTCCTTTGTTGAAAACTCTATATAAATTGAAACCCTTAGCAGCTCTGTACTTTTAACTAGAGGGCATATCCCACTGCTTATCTGGGTTACCACCCAGAATGCTACTCCGTGGGACGGTAGGGGTGAAGGTAGAGACATGCAAGTCTGTCTCTGCCTGAAATGGTGTTTGTTCATCTGTCTATACCCTCCGGACCACATTTGGCTGTGAATACAAATAAACTACTTTAATCGATCCTTATGTAACTGTACAAATTCACTTGAATTCTGCTTTAGATTTGCACGACAGTAGCAACAATGCAATTCTCCAGGGGAGCCTGATTCTGGAAGAATTGTGATGACTTGTAATGGAAGTGCCTTAGGGAGATTTGAAGGCTATTTCATAACTGGCTCTGGTCTCTGACCATATGCTGACTAGGAAGCTCTTTAATTGGCTGTGGCAGTGTAACCTAAATTGAGGTGCGTTCAAAAGGCCCTAGCTGGCCTCTCTGCTCTTTCTGGTTGACTTCTTCCAGTCAGACGGCGTTCTGGTGAAAGAGGTCTTGGGTCCTCCTCATCCAAAGCAGACATATGGCCCATGAATAAAGGCCTCAAGTTCTTTGCCTCGGTGCTTGTAAGTTGAGTCCTTAATGGGGTTTGCAGTCAGCTGGTTCAGCTTTGAGGGGTAAGGAGTGACCTTTGGTACCTAGCCAATAGTAGCTGAGATAAGGGCTCACCCAGTAGCAATACTATATTTGGATGTGAACTTGGTGAGGTCAATACTATGTAGAAATCAAGTTAAGTTTAAGCCAGCTCTTCCCAGAGAACAAGTTGGTATAGGTGAGGATGTACTCCCACAATCTTAGGAGGAAAATGTTTGTACTTCTTCCTATATTTTTGAAGTAAATATTCCTTTGCAAAAGCTGACTGATGTTAATTGGTTAAATAGAACTGGGGTGCTAATTATTGGTGGTTAACTGTAGAGGGAATATAGAATGGGGACTTGAGTTCATACCCTTAGAACCTGAGGGGTAGATGTAGTCAGTCTAGCTCTGGCAGAGTAAGGCCAGAGAGTACTCTAAATGTTCAGGGATAATTTGTAAGTATGGGTTATGCTGGCTGGGGGGTAGGGAGCTGGATCAGGGTAGCTATTCTTCAAAGACATGTTTTTTGGAGCCTCACTCTTTTCCACACAAGCTATGGTACATGTGCTATAAGAGAAGGAAACAAGTAGAGAAAGAGGGAGGGGATAAGGAGGATAGTACCTGGAAGGAGAATAGTCAGAATCAAAACAAATTTACTGATCCTAAAGGGGGAATTAAAAGCATAATGGAAGTACAGATCCAACCAATGGCATCTCTCCATGTGGAACATGTTAGGGAGATGGTTTCTGGAGGAATCAATATTCTTCAGCAAGGGAGGTGCATTGGAGAGACTGTGGGACATTCCTGTACATTCTGGAACTCATTCTGGTTATGGTAAGCACACGCTGAGAGAAGGCTGGAAGCGAAGACTTTGTTTTTGTTTTGTTTTGTATTAAATCAGCCCTCCTGCCTCTTTTCCTTCATTCATATCTGGAGCAATGAGATGACGCCTTCACTGAATTGGATTGGGGAGAGACTTAATACCAAGACCAATAAGAAGGCTATTAAAATGATTTAGACCTGAAGGGATGAGGGTGGCTGTGGGAATGAAGAGGATATATATTATATATATATATATATATGTATACATATATATATATATACACACACACATATACATATACACATATAAACACATATATACGTGTGTGTGTGTGTGTGTGTGTGTGAGAGAGAGAGAGAGAGAGAGAGAGAGAGAGAGAGAGAGAGATGTAAAGGTAGAAAGAACACCAAGGTTATAAGCTGGGGTAAGTGGGAGGAAGCTCTCTACAATAACAGGAAGATTCAGAAGAGGTGAATTCAGAGAGATAATGAATTCTGTTCTGATATGTTGACTTTGAGACGCCTGTGGAATGTCTAGTTTGAGATGTCCAAAAGGCAGTCGGGATGGGAGCCGGAGCTCAGGAGAGACATTAGAGCTAAATATACAGATCCAGGAAACATCTTGCATGGAGATTATAATTGAACTTCGGGGAGTTGATGAAATCGTTAAGGTACAGAATAACAAGAGAAGAGGACCCAGGACAGACCCTTGGAGGATACCCATGTTTATTTTTTTAATAATATATTTATTTTTCCCAATTATGCATAAAAATCTACTTTTAACATTCATTTAAAAAAAAATTTTGAGTTTCATATTCTCTCCCTCCCTTCCTCCCCTCTCTGAGATGGTAAGCAATTTGATATAGGTTATACACGACACCTATATTTAGTAGATGAAGACCCAGCAAAGGATTCTGGGAAAGAGTAGACAGGTAGAAAGAAAAGATCATAAACAATCAAAAAGAAGTCCATATTGCGACATTCCCCATTATGGTTTCGATATATCGTGGGTCAGCATAAGAAATTAAATGGGAATTTTGTGGAAGCTGCAGATGACGCTGGAAGGCCAGCCGATGACACAGAAAAAGTTTAGAAACTCAGAAATGCATAAAATATATGCATAGTATTGAACATGTTTTATCTTTTAATACTGTGCACACCTCATAAAAGAAAACAAAATCAGATTACTTCTCTGGTATGAAAGGAGCCCCAAAAAGTTTTATGTGGATTTTCCAGATCACCACACCCCTAACCACTGTGATGTGGGATACCGGAATTCTCTCTCATACTGCCACCTTCTGGTAGGTTGAGGCTTCTTTTCATAAGGGCCTTGAGGCGATGGTGACCACTGGCCGAGGCCTTGGATTAGATTGTGGTCCATTGTAGGGCAAGGCGCGGAAATCAATCCTAAGAAAATCCAGGGTCCAGACTGTCAGGTTTTGCGGAATGCAGTGGATAATGCTGGGAAAAGTCCAAGATAAACAACTGGCACTTCCTCAGAATTTATGAGGAAAGTCCAGGGGCTTTTTGGAATCTTTGGGTTTTTCAGAACCCATATTCCCAGCATGGGCATCCTGATGATTCCATGTACTCAGTCACCCACAACACTACACAAGACTAACTCTTTTGATTAAAGCCCAGACTACGCTAAAATTCTGTGAGACCTAAAGCAGACGACCCAGTAGGCTCTTCCTCTTGACACTTATGATCCTCTGGGGCTCATGTTTTGACTTATAATCCTTCAAGGCCTTTGTCCATAAAAACCAAGTTGAATGGAACCTTTGGAAGGCACCAAGGGGTGGCCAGAAGTCCCTATTAGGCTTCTGGAGCTGAAAACACCCTGATGCAGCCACTCACTATCCCACTCTTGAATGGTACTCTTTACACCCTAGTTACTACTGAGTAGATAAGGCAAGGTCATACCTTTGCCCAAATCTGCCCACCATGAATTAAACGATGCAAAATGGTACCTTACTTAGGTAAGGGGGGTAGGGCACAGGAGGACCCTGTTCAATTGTTCAGTGGCAATGGTACACTGAAGATCATGCTTGCCTGGGTCCCTGGGGGTGTTAGTACCTCACACAAACAGGTTATGACTCCAACAGAGACTGAGGCCTTCAGTTTAATCCCTGTTCAGATAGCCCAATGAGTCCCCAACAATCAGGACTTGGCTCCTGAGTAATGCCGTTTTCCCCTGGTTATTGACATTTCTATGTACTAATAGTCATGGGCAGTTGGACCTCAGCAGCAATTCATCAGGTAATAAGTGACATCTTGTGATATGGGGGTCCTGACAAGTGTTCTCAGTGGGCTGAGCTGTGAGTCCCATGGCTGATATGTAAGAAAGTCTTGAGGGCCAGGGTAGGAGATCTTCATGTACACTGATTTCTGCAAGGTAGTCATGGACCTGTTAGCTTGGAGAGAGTAGGACTAGACAATAAAAGACTGTGCTCTTTGTGGTCAAGACTAGTGAAAGAAAAATTTTCTTCCCTCACACTTGAACCGAAGTTCATGGGGCCGTATTTGCCTGGATGACCACTGATATCCCACTCTGACAATCAAATTTCCCTAGTTGATCTGCATGACTGTTGGTGGGGAGACTTGTAGCTAAAACCTGATGTTACTTGAGTGGGACTCCACCCAGAAGACCAGACCAAATTGCCCTGTAGGTCAGAATATGGTGGGGGGAGGGGGGAGAAGGGAGGGAAATGCACAGATCCAGTCTATCAAATCCATCTCTTTTAGGAATGTCATCCCTCACTTTTACAGAGCCCTACTGAGGGTACCAGATGGAATGGAAATTCATCTTTATGGGACCAAGTATGCAGGACTCTCTTAGCCACCTAAAAAGGGACAGAAAGCAGTCTTTATCTGGAGCATCAATTGATTTAAATATCTTCCAAAAAGTAAGTCTTCTGAGAGCTCTCCAAATTGATGGAACTCCGCTGTGGAGAGGATTCAACTCCACCGGACCATTCTCAGCTATTTTTCCAGTAACCCCTCAGGTTGCTTTTTAAACTTCTTGTAATCTTCCCAGTTCCTTGGTGATGAGAGCTCATCTACTTTCTGCTTCCTCTGTGAAGGAAAATCACACTTGGGGGTGGGTAGGTAATGATAAACTAAGCTTACTTCCCAAGTCTTCAACTCAGTTCTGTTCTCAATCCCATGTCTTATATTTCTGATCTCAGTGGGATACTGCACATTTTCCAGAGAAAACTCTGGGTCAGAGATTGTACTTTCTGCCAATGACCCATCAGCTACTTGCCTTCTGCTTTCTCTGCGTAGTCTTAACAAATGGAAAGCTATCTTTAGTTTCTGAATGTGCTGGGCCAAGTTACTTTCACTTTTCTTATGCTGGCAATCCAGGTTCTCCAGAACAGTTTATAATAGCTAAGGAATGCTAAATCTAGTGCTTTCTTTACTTTTTCTGTCAGCCTTATTTAGCTAATTGCTTTGAGTCAGTGGAGAGTTGCTCTCTGGTTCCATTGAGAAGACTCCATATGCCACCAGAAGGTCCCTTGCTACTGGGTGATACGCTGCCTCATCTGGCTATCTGATTACCCTGTCTGTTGGCATCACTTTCTCTCAGCTTCAACCACAGTGTGAGCCACATTTCACTCTAATGTGAGATAGGACATTTCACAGCACAAAAGATATAGATAGAGTTCCCGTACTAGGTGGAGATTCACAGAATACAAATGATTTGTTATAGGGAGAGTGGGACAGAAAGGAGTAGGGCGGAGGTAAGTGAAAAAGGATAGTGTCTCACTATATGGAATGGGACCAACTGTATCATGCTTGGAAAGACTGAGACTGTGGCAAGAGGAAGTGAATAAACCCGTGAGATGTCAAAGGATGTTTCTCAGACCTCCTACAGATGAGAGTGAGGAAGGGCTGGAAGGCACCAGGAGTAACATAGAAGGCATTCATATACACGGCTGCTCCAGGACTCAGGGTGCAAACGAGATAGCCTGGAGTAGAGGAACACTGATCTTTCAGTGTACGTTCTGTAACACAGAAGAGATCCCAAAAATGTTAACTCTGGATTTCCTACCCCCAACAATAGGGGTTCATGGGAGAAGGGTGATAAGAGTGGATAGAGAGGTTGTCCTTCCAAACTATTCCAGGGCTCAAAAGAGTCAAGAGCAAATACTGGATCTTACTCTTAAGATTTATCTTAAATTTAAATCTTAAATTTAAGATTTAAATGATAAAAGCTACTTATTAGCAGGACAGGAAGGGAATTGCTGTTTGTTGTTGTTCAGTCTTTAGTCATGTCTCACTCTTCGTGACCCCATGGGGTTTTCTTGGCAAAGATACTGGAGTGATTTGCTCTTTCCTTCTCCAGAGTAAAGTGATATGGGGACAGCCCTGGAGTCAAGAGTTCAAATCCGGCCTCAGACACTCGACACTTACTAGCTGTGTGACCTTGGGCAAGTCACTTAACCCCAATTGCCCTGCCTGCACCCCTCCAAAAAAAAAGAGTAAAGGGATATGGCTTTGAAAGTATACAAGTGCTTTCTTCCCATTGAACCAGAATAAAAAAGTGTATATTGCACATTAGTGGTTGGAAAACAGATCACCACAGGTGAGAAGTGAGGTCTACACAGTGAGGTGTGGCCATTTTGATGGTTTGTTTTGCTTAACAAAGGAGGGCTCTGGGGATGGAAGGTGTTACTGAGAAATGATATAAAAACCCAGAAGTATCAACAAAACATTTTTTTAACCCTCTTCCCTCTCCTAATGCTCCTAGACCTCAGCTGCAGGTGCTGGGCAGATCCACTGAAGCTGGGGAGTGGAAGGCACAGTCTTATCACAGGAGTCCATTAACTCCTGCTTGGCAGGTGACATAAAGATCCTCATATTGGCAGTGGCCCTTTGTGACGCAGTGGCAGACAGGGTAGCAGGATTTGTCTGTCCTCCCACCTTCTTGAGCTGAGGCACATTCTTAGGCCAGCAGATGCTCTTAAATGGATGGTGGCTACTGGCCCCTCCACAGGCCCTATCCATTTGGAAGGTCATTCTTGGAGTTGTCCCTATGGGCTGGACCCCAGCGCAGAAGGTTCTGGATAATCATAGGCCCAATGGCTTAAAAGGTATAGTCAAGGCCCGAGTCCTGGGAATCCCCTCATGGGGCATTCCTTTTACTCCTCCACAAGGAGAGGGCTCAAAAGGGGTGGAATCACTGGTTCCTTTAAGCCCTAGGGGCCTCTGTAGGAGTATGATTCAGGGTTGCTAAACCTCCCATTGGCCACAGAGGGCTCAGAAGGCTAGGTGATTCAGCGGGGCTCCCCATGCTCCTCGTGTCCAATGGCTGCTGGAACATCCACCTGCCAGAAGGTGTGTCCTTAACGAATGTATGCCGTCCAACAAAGGACAAGGTGCAGGATCTTCTTGATTCCTGCCTGCAGGCAGACCTAAGCAATAATGATGTTTATTTACCCTCTTAGGCCTTTGCTTGCTCTGTGCCCTGCATGGAGCCACCCAGACCTCAGGGTTCCCTGCCCTCCCAGGAGTTCCAAATGTCCTGGGGAAATGGCTCATGTCCTTCTCTACTGGCAAGTCTCTTTTTCCCAGGATAGTTCAGACAACTCCTTTGGAGAAAGGGTATGGGGAACCAAGGAATGGAATTTTGGGGCCTTACTTCTTAATAATCCAGGGAGTTCAAACTGTTTCTGTGTAACTATGATGATGAGTCTATTTTTATATTTACATTTTTTACAAACATTTGTTTTTCTCCCTCCAACTTTCTACCATTCAATAAGAGTGAAAAAAAAAAAAGCCTAAAATCTTGATAATAAATTTTTTTTCAGTCATTTTCTGCCATGCCTGACTCTTTG
The DNA here is from genome assembly GCA_028646595.1 of Phalanger gymnotis. Lineage (NCBI taxonomy): Eukaryota > Metazoa > Chordata > Mammalia > Diprotodontia > Phalangeridae > Phalanger > Phalanger gymnotis. The sequence continues at coordinate 206,020,403 of CM053627.1, forward strand.
TGACCCCCTCTAGGATTTTTTGGGTAAAGATACTAGGAATGGCTTATCATTTCCTCCTCCAGCTCATTTTACAGATGAAGAAACGAAGACAAACAGGGTTAAGTGACTTGCCCAAGGTCACATAGCTAGTAAGTGTCTGCAGCTGGACTTGAACTTGGGTCTTCCTGAGCCCTGGCCTGGTACTCTATCCACTGTGCCACTTAGCTGCTCTCATGACAAATATATGCTATCAAATAAAACAAATTCCCACATTAGCCTTGTCCAAAAATGTATGTCTTATTCTTAATTTTAAGTCTGTCAATTTCCTGGCAGCGGGTGATGTGGTTCATCTAGAGTCCTGTAGAACAGCTGCTGGTCATCCTATTGATCAGAATTCTAAAGTCTTTCACAGTTGCTTTTCTTTATAAAGTTGTAATTTTATAAACCATTCTTCTAGCTCTGCAAAGTTGGCTTCTGTATTAGTTCACAAATGTCTTCTCTCTTTCCTCTGAGACTGTCTCTGTTTTGTCATTTCTTGTGGCACAATGATATTCCATTATATTTATAAACATTTTCTTTGGCCATTTTCTACCAGGAGGAAATCCCTATAGACACTATAGCATTATCTGAAATCATAATTGCATTTTTGAATTCAGCTGAAGATTTTGCTTTAGTCCTTCATTTTAACTGTGAATTTTTGTGCTTCAGGTGTGTTTCTTGTAAACAACGTATTGTTAGACTGTTTTCTAATCCACTGTGCTGTCTTCTTCTGTTTTATGGGCAAATTTATTCACATTTACACTTGTGACTGTCTATTTCTCTATATCCTATCCTCTTGTACTTTATTCTTTGCTCCTGTCCCACTTTACAAATAATAAGGTGGTAATAGAGAGGGAATTTGCCAGACAATCGTGATCTTATAAGTGAAACACAAAAAAACAAAAAGTGCAATAAAGTGCCTGTTTTCTCTCTATTGCTCTTCTCTTCATTCTACCCAGTTCTAAGTCTTTTCCTTTTCCTTTTAATCCCTACTTCACATTCCTCTCTCCAACATGTTTTTGTTTATAGGTATTCCCTTGCCTATCCTGTCTTTTCTCTTACTTTCTCCTTTTTACCCTTCCTTGGCTAGCAGCTGCTGTTGAGGTGTAAGACCCAACAAGACCAGCAACAAGAGCTGCCAGCACAGGTTCTTTTGATCTGCTTTACTAAGGAAAGCAACGTTAAGGGGTTAACAATCTTACTTTAATCCAACATACAAATATCATTCACTTAGTTTAAGAGGAAAAGCCAGCAACCTGAAATTCAGAGCAAATACAAATTACAACTATACACAATATAAACAGACCAGATCACAATTCATAGTTACCAAGAAAGCATCAACATCTGGGTTCGCAAGCCAGGGGCTCTTAAAGAGGCTGCCCAGAGTCCCACATCACTCTTCCAGTAACTGAGAGCCCCAAGGGAAGATGCCATCCTCTGGGTTTATATATCTTGTTCAGGGTCAAAGGGTGTTACACATGTGACTCACCCACATGACCTAAAAGCGTCACAAACCTGGGACTCAAACCCATGCAAACCAGGCTTTACCTTGAGGCAATGAGGTCATCAAAGACTCCTAATTTAATCAAAGAAACAAAGGCTGGACTCATAAGTGCTAAAAGAGAAAACAGTAAAAAAGTCCCACCTTAATATTACACCTTGTCTCTGCCTCTTCTTATTTCCTGGTGCATTTAATGTATTTCTATACCAAAATCTGTGTGCGTGTGGTAGGGGAGGGGGGAAGGGGAGTGTTCAATCATTCTTTACATAATTCAGAAGAGAGTTAGATTCTTGGAATGCCTGTTCCTCCATGATCATATCTTATGTACCAATTATGATGATTTTCCTTCTCTTTTTCCTCTTTTCTTCTTCAGTAGTTGTCCGTACCTCACATTTTTGTCCTCTCAAGACCATTAAACGGAACACAAACAGTCATTTATACTTTTCTCTATGATTATAAATATTATAGGGTTCTGAGAAGACATTTGATTTTTATCCCCCTTTTAATATGTAAACAATTCATCTTCTTTCAATTAAATTATGTTTTTCTTGGCTCCTGTCTTTCCATTTCCAAATGTCTAATCAGTTCTGGCCTTTTCTTCAGAAATGCTCTATTCTATTAAAAAAAGTGTCCCCACTCCTCGCAATATACTTAATTTTTCTCAATAAGGATCCTTGGCTATAAGCCTTTATTTCTTGACTTTTGTAATATTGTCTTCCAAGCTCTGCTCTCATACATAGGGTAGACTAAGTCTTGTGATTCTGACTGTGGCTCCTTGATGCTTGGATTACTTTTATGGCTTCTTGCAGTATTTCTTCTTTGACCTGGATACTCTGGTTTGGGTCATGACATTCCTGTGATTTTTCATTTTGGGGTTTCTTTTAGGAGCTAGCTATTTCTATTTTTACTTTGCTTCTAAGAGATTTGAGCAGTTTTCATTTGTAATGTCTTAAAATATGGTATCCAGACTTCAAAAAAAAATCATCTTCAGATAGTCCTTGAACTATCTTCCAGGTCAGTTGTTTTTGATATATTTCTTACATTTTTTCCCCTAATCTTCCGGCCTTATTTTTACATACCTTGTCTTACTAAGTCACTGTTTTCTGGCCCATCCTAATTTTCAAGGCATTTTGGTCTTGGGTGAAGTTTTCCACTGCCTGTTCTAAGGTAACCATTTTTTTCTTTCCCTCCCAGCTTTTCCATTCTGTATCTTTTGTTTCATTTTTTCCAGGTATTCCTATAGCCTCTATGTCCAGGAAACATTTTTATTTATGACTTTACTTGGACTTGTGGTATTACTTACCCTAGGTGTCTCTCAAACCACAGTATTTCCTCATGGTATTTGGAATTTCTCTTGGGTTGCTCATCTCATTCACTTCACTACCTAGATTTTAGGGCCTGTGCTTGGGTCAGTCTCTACAAATGAATGGCACGGGCAGGGCCTTCCTGGTCCTGAGTATAGGAGGCCATACTAGGACTCTTCTTCAAAGGACTATGGAGTTGCTTTGGTGCTGGGGCTCTTCTTGCTACAGGACTCTGGGACCTCCTCCTTCATTAGGCCCCTCCTGAAAGCCTCCCCTCCTGCTGGTGGAGCAGGGACTACTCTCTTGCACCCACTACAAGCTTCAGGGACTACTCAAGATGGATTTTGTCTAGAGCCTTTCTTCTGAGCCTGGGCTCTGGCCACCCTCCTCCAACTCCCTGGGCTGATCTCTTTTGAACTGAGATCCTATAGCCCCAGGGTCCAGGATGGTTCAGGCTGCTAGTACTGAGCAGACTCACTCAGCTACTCCCCTGGCTGCATACCCCATCCTCTCTCAGGGTCCTTAAAGGATTCTGGGGGTCTCTCTGTGGATTCCTGGGCTAAGTGAAGGAGTCTATAGATTGTTATTTCATTTTTGAGTGACTTTTTAAGCCCCTTTGGGGTATTTTCAGGAGAGCTAGGCTCTTCTATATCCAAGCTGCCCTTTCCCCTCTTAATAAATGTTTGTTGCACTTGAGACTTTGAATTTTTTTTTAAATAGAGGTAGGCCTAGGGCAGGGATCTCTATCAGTCAACTGAAATCTACTATTAGAGGTTCCATACCACCAAGTTCTTTTTCCCTCAATTGCCTGTTTTCACAATTCCTAGCCCAGAAGCAACGGGCAGTCATTATCTCTGCTCAACAATCTTATGCACAAATATTCCAAACAGTTTCCAGGTTTTGTAGGCATCACAAGATATAGGATTGGAAGAGAACTTAAGAGATCACTGGTCTGACACCCTAATTTTGAGGGAGATACAGGAAGCAGTTATGTATTAGGCAAATCAAACCACCCTCAGACACTTACTAGCTGTGGGATCCTAGGCAAGTCACTTCAGTCTGCTGGCCTGTTTCCTCAATAACACTTCCCTCCCTAGGGTTGTTGTAAGGATCAAATGAGATGTTTGCAAAGCGCTTTAGGACGGTACCTGGCACATAATAGTTGCTTAATAAATATTTGTTTCCTACCTTCCTTTTTCATTCCCCTCAGACCCTGGGAGATAGCCCAGAACCCCGAGCCCAAGAGCCTTGGGAATAGCCACATCCTACAAACCACCAGAAGTGCTTTCTGCCCAGCCCTCACAGGAATCATCTGAGGAAGCAACTCCTTTGGAGACAAGGACAACCATCTTCACCCCCTGTCAACTAACTTCTCAGGGCAGGGAAGCCAGCCTACCTGAAGCATCAAGGCAGGGAGAAACAGGCGGCAGCATGTGTCAGGGAAGTCAAGCTATTGTCACCGCCTTGATCACTATCTCCCTTTAGTTATTGAAGGAACAGTCCAGGACCCTGAACCCAAGAGTTTTGAGATTAGCGATGCTTCCAGCCCAGTGCCTTCTGCAGCCTCTGTGGAGATGCAGCCTGGCAACTGCTTCTGAGGTGCTGCAGCCATAAGCTAACGACCCAGAAAAAAAAAGTTCTTGACATCAAAGCCCTTGGCGCTGTCAAATGTTGTATCAGAAACTGATATGATTTTATCAGCAGAAATGACATCAGAGAAGCAGCATTAACACTTGCTTTGTCATTGCACCTAAATAAGAACCATGGGACTTTCCCATCTGACATACAACTGAAACCTTCTATACATGTTGTCTTCTCCAAACCTTTTTCCTGGCTTTCCTGTTACTTTTGAGGATGCTAGCCACCTTCCAGTAACACAGGTTGGAGATCGAGCTGTCATCAGACTCACTCCCCATGTCTAATCTGTTGCCAGTGTGATACTATCACCAACTTGGAGCAGGCTCCCATCATTTGACACCCAGACTACTGTAATAGCCTGCTACAAGTCTCTCTCAACTCCCCAGTCCATCCTTTGTGATAGATATCAGTATTAATCAGTTTGATATGATCCCGCAAGTTCTCTACATTGGACCCCATTGTTATGAAGTTCACTTGCCTAACCACAAGATGCTGACGGCCCACCCGAGGGTGGGTGGGAAACTCTGGCATCATGTGGAAAGGCCCCCAATTTGTTTTTGTTCCAGTACCATCTCCTCTTGCCCAAAAGGAGAAGGATCCCATCCATCTTAGGATCAGTTAGTCAGCAGAGACAGCCCCGTCAATAAATTTCTGGCTCTCAAATGTATTTTACTTTGCCTCTCCTGAGTGTCTGGGTACCAAACTCTATTAAAATAAGCAAGGTCCTGGAGACCAGGGGGCATCTCAGATCGTGAGGATGATCTGAGGTCCACGGACCCCTTCAGAAAGTGCTATTGGCTTGGAGCTCTGCCTCAGTGGTTTTTCTTGCAGACTGGACAATTTCAGAGCCCAGTTTCACTCAGTTGCCAAAGTGATCTTCTTAAATCACAGGTCAGCCCCCACTACTGTATAAACACCAATGGCTCCTCGTCACCTCCAAGATCAACTGTAAAATCTTTTGCTTGCCTTTTAAAGCCTTTCATAACATGCTCACGCTCTCATCTTTCCAGTCTTCTTACATCCTATTCCTCCCCACTCCGCCCCTCCCCGCCCCACTCCAATCCTCTTTAATCCAGCGACACGTCTCCTTGCTATTCTTTCAACAAGTACACTCTGGGTATTTTCACTGGCTGTACCCCATGTCTAGAATGTTCCTCCTCTGGCTCCTGGCTTCTTTTAAATCCCATCTTTCTAAATTTTAGACTCTAAAAGTCTTCTCAATTCTAGTGCCTTCTCTCTGACGATTATCTCCAATCCATCCTGTATATAAGTTGTTTGTACGTAGTTATTTGCACGTTTTCTCCCCTATTAGACTGTAAGCTCTTTGAGGGCAGGGCCTGCCTTTTGCCTTTTTTTGTACCCCCGGTGTTTACCACAGTGCCTGTTATATAGTGAGCACTTAATGTTTACTGATTGACATCAGAATGTCAGCTCTTCCATTTGTATCCCTACTGTTTTAGCACAGAATAACTCAGCACTTGGAAGTGCTTTTTTCATTTATTCAGATGAAGACTCCCTTCTAAAGGTGATTCTGGTAACACCTTGTTACATACATGCCTTCACAAGTATTTAGTGAGCGCTTCTTCAGTATTATGGACAGGCTCATAGATTTGAAGACAGAAAGGACCTTGGAGGTGTCTTTGTAGGTGAAGAGACTGAGGCCCAGGCTTGCTAAAGGTTACCCAGGTAGAAAGGAGAAGAGGCATCACCCTGCCAATGGAGATTAGGCTTTTTAAAGCTTTGGCCAGGCTCAGAGAAACTCTGGTATTGTTCTAACTTTTCCCATGCCCAGACTGTGTCCCAATGACACTTTATAGAGCAGGAAGAGACCCTAGAGGTCATCTAGTCCCTAACGTGAACATTATGTGTGAGCGTGTGAGCATGGGCGCACACACACACACCTTCAAGGATCATCCTCCTTCTATATCTATTGACTCCTGGCCAGTTACCAACAAATATCGAGATGTCCTCTAGACCAAGGATGTCCAAAATGTGGCCTGCCTACAAGCATAGAAATTTACATAAATGCTTTAATAAACGAAGCTGTGCTACTGCAGAGCTCTCTCTAAAATGGCAAATCGAAATATAGTGTCTATTGTTTCAATAAAACCTAAGGTTAGACAGCCCTGCTCTAGACTTAAAAACCTTTTCCCTGATGCTACCACCATCCTTACAAGCTGTGGTCCTGACTTTGCCTTTCCATAGCTAAACCAGCCCACAATATTGATGTCATTTCTACTGTCTACTCCCAAGTTTTGGTTGTTAGTTATTTATTTAAATAGTTTGGGATTAAGTGGTTTTGATTATATGTCTCATGTTTTTCTTTTTTAAAGCTAATTTTAATCTTAGATCCAGTGAGCTGATGGTCACCACAAAGGGCTGATCAAGAGGTAATTCCTCCATCAGCAACAACTCTTTTTCTGTCAAAATATTTTCTAATTCATTTTTGGTGGGGTTACTGGCACTTTTTCTAACCTGTATTTATCAATTCTTTTTTCGAAGTGTTTATGATTTATAAATAAATAATATATAATAATATATTATTATATATAAATAATATAATAAAATAATAAATATAAACAAACAAAAAATTATAAATAAATATATATGATTTATAAATAAAATTATTATGATTTATAAAAATGTATATGATTTACAAAAATTTATAAAAAATTTTTGTGTAACCTACGTATCACTGGACTACCATTCTTTACTCCAAAGTCATGTTTACACTCACACATGTATATACATATATCACACATGTATAGATGTTCATATATGTACATACATGTATATATGTGCATACACACATATTTCCCCCATTCCCATTTTTGCATTAAGTCACTGTCCGAGCATATGAAGATTTAATTTGGAAGGTTTTATCAAATTCATCTCTGCCTCTGCATCCTCAATAACCAATGGTGGTACAAAGAGAAATTTTCATTGTTTTCTTTTGACAAATACGTTCAAATATCTCAAAAAATTGATTTTGACCTTTTAGCTTAAATTTCTTTCTTTCTTCTGGTTTGGTTTACAGGGAGAATGTCAAGGTTGATATAATTCATTTCCTCCAGCATATTCAGCCATTGGACAAGAATCTCAAGTTAAGAATAGCAATACTTAGAGTTTATGGGTGGTCTAAAAACCGTGTGAGGGCAGTTAGGTGGTGCAGGAGGAAGAGTGCGGGGCCTGAAGTTTGGAAGACTCATTTTCCTGAGTTCAAATCTAGTCTCAGAGACTTAGTAGCTGTGTGACTATGGGCATTCAATCCTATTTGCCTCAGTTTCTTCATCTGCAAAATGAGCTGGAGAAGGAAATGGCAAACCACTCTAGTATCTTTGCCAAGAAAATCCCAAACGGGGTCAGGAAGAGTTGGACAGGACTGAAAATGACTGAATAACAACAAAAAAACCTGTGTGATTCTTTGCACCCTTTTACCCCACTTCCAGACATTTCAAACATCATTACTTCTGGTAACAGGAGCCAACTGGCTTGAGAGTTAGTTACAAGGGCCAAGTCTTCTTGTCTATTTGACTGGAAAACCCTAAGGGCACAGACAGGGTCAGTAAACTCTCCAATTTCTTCTGCACAGTTTCCTCTATTCACTCCCTCTTACCTCAGTAGGTGGCCCAGTCATCTGCACATATGGGTTGTTTGGAAATTAAGTAAAAAGAAAGAGCATAGACACTAAAGGAGAAACCAGGAGCGTGACAGAGGATGGTTAAGAGTAGAGCTACTGAGGACCAAACAGACATTGAAAGGGGAAGGATGAGGATGGAGTGATAAGAAGGAATAGAAGGACCTCAACCATCATACCCACCCCCAACAAATAAAATGTCAACTTGATACAGCGAGGCTTTTTCTTATGGCTTTATTAGAGACACGTAGATTGAACTGTAGTGTTTTGTGGATTTAGTCCCATATTACCTCCCCCTTCTAAACAGAAGCAGACTGAGAGAAGGGGCTCTCATTTCCCCAGTGCTTATCTTCCTTGTTCAAAAAGAAACAGGATTAAGAGATATACCTTTTCAGACAAGGCAAAGGTATGGATCTGTTTTGTTTGATTACGCTTATTTATTATAGTAGGTTGCTTTTTTTTTAAATGGGAGGGATTTAGAAGAGAACTAGCAATAGATATGTCAAAAAACGAAGAAGGTCACTACAGCATTTTAAAAATGCACAGAAGGTGGTTCAGAAGGAGAGACTAGCAGGACAGCTCTGAAATTAACATGTTGCATTTATTATATCCTTTAAAGAATGCAAAATGTATATAAGAATTTTATGTATAATCACATTCTGTGACTTCTGCTTATTTGGAAATGCTGATTTTGATGATATTTGTGGGGTACAGAATGACAAAATAAAAAAATTTTAAAAAGAGACTGAGGAATAGTCCTGTCTAGAAAGCTGTAAGGTCCCAACAGTTTCATCTTTTCCCTCTGGTAGAGAGCAAGGTAGGGTTTTCTTTCCTTGGGGAAAGGTCACAGACTTACACTGTCCACTTCAAACACCTGGAGACAGAGTTGAGCCATCAGTTATATAGAGAAGGGACAAGGGAAGGTGGTGGTGGTGGTGGGGGTAGGGTACAGAGACAGGAAAGGAGAGTCTGTTATGGAAAAGGAGGTCTAGTCTTATTGCCCATTAGTGAATCTACCTAGGTTATTTCATAGCAAGCAATTGTGAGTAGACGGTATATATGGGGACAAGGGGGAAGGGAACATCTTCCCTAGCGCAAAACACATTAGGAGAAGTGGTAGCAGATTGGCTTAAAGGAGAATTGGGGGAGAAGAAGAATGAGGTACGGTCTTACCGAGTCTCTTGGTGTGTGCCAAGGCAGCGGACAGTACAATATCTAGCTCCACAGCTGACACAAGTATAAGGAGAAGGGAAGCCACAGACTGCACAGAAAGGGCGCTGGGGCCGGGTAGGGGGCCCCGCACAGGCTGTGAGATAGTTAGGGCCCTCAGTCACACTTAAATTCTGGAAAAATGAAAGGAGTGAGGACCTGGATTGTCAGTTACCTCCTTACTGTCCAATTCCAGCTTGCCCCCTTCCCTGACATAACTTCTATTTTACCAACCTCTTACCCCCTAAGTTCTCCCCCCTCTTCTCACCTGCTCTTCCAGAAGGGCCTGGAAGTTCTTCCGAAAACGTAGTTTAAAATGATCTCCTCTAGTTTTCTTCTTCTTCTTCCCTGAAGGGGAATGGAGGAGTTATTCTGGGGACTTTTCCAATGGCCCTTGTTTCCACACTCTTCCTCATCTTGAGGCTAATGTCCCCTCAGTCCATCACACTTCCACACTGCCCCTTTCAGAGAATCATAGAATTTTTTCTCTCTCCCACTTAAGCTCCCCTTTTATCTACTTCATTCACCTGGTATGTCAAAAGCAGAGGTCATAGGTCATGGATCGAAAGCCAAAGAGACCTTAAAGCTTAGAGAGGTCTTCTAGCCCCAAGTCTGGTGTTCTTTCTATATGACCATGCTGCCTTAGATACAAAGACTAGCAGAAATAGTCTATGAACTTAAATGTGACTGAGGGCTCCAACCATGTAAAGGGATTCAGACTCTTAAGGGTTCTGCTAACCTAATCAGCTCACACAAGAAGAGTGACTTGCCCAAAATCACAAAGGGAGTGAATGGCAGCACCAGGGCTAATAAGACAGTACCCCTGACAATCCTCCATCGAGATGCTTTTGTTTCCCTTCCAAGCTGTTTTGTACTATCCTGTCTAGTTTCTCTCTTTTCCCTTGGCCTCTTTCACTTCTGAAGCACTGGAGGGAATCCCCTGGCAGAGGATGACCTGGCTGAGGATGAGGTCATGAGGTCAGAGGATGAGTACATCATCTCCAACATGCCTCATCTGTCTATAACCAGCCTGACCCTAGAACTCTACCCCTGTGTGAATTATGAGGCAGGACCAGGGACTGGGTACCTGCCCTGTTATCACACATATCACCTCTCCCTGGCCCCTCACCTCTTTTTCAGGGACTGATAATGAAATGAATATTGCCTCTTCTACTGTGAAAGGCATGACAGTCTAGTGCCCTATGGCTCCATGTAGAATCCATGCTTATAGAAGGTTGCCTAGGCTAAAGCTCTCTACTGCCTACCACTCCCCGTTTCCAAAACTCCTGTTAGCTCCCTCTGTCCAGTGTCTCTATCCCACTCTTCCCTACTCTTGTATTGTGTTCTCTAGCACCTGTTTTATTAAACTACCCTACATATTAAATTTGTACCCTCCATCAGGAATTACTTCACATGTATTTTGTATTTATGTGTCTATGTGTAGATATATATATGTACGTATGTTATATATATATGTACATATATATATATTCTTGAACGTGAATTCCTTAAGGATGGAGCCCATATGCTTTTGTCTTTCTAAAACCAGTCTCTATACAGGCTTGTTTTACTGAATTGAATTAAGAAGCCCATATGTGGAGTCAAAAGACCTGAGTTTGAATTTTGGCTCTTCCACTTACTCCTTATGAGTTCTTTGGCAAACCACTACTTCTCTCTGGGTCTCATTTTCTTTCTCTTAAGGATGGGGGTTGGAAAAGAACAGAGGTTCTTCACCTGAGGCTATACACACACATATATATATTGATAACTGTACTTATTTCAACATAATTAGTTTCCTTTGTAATCCTATATATTTTATACATTTAAAAAAATTATGCAAAAGGTCTGAGGGCTTTAGTACACTGCCAAAGGCGGGGGAGGTTGGGAAGAAGGGAATGACCCCAAAAAAGTTAGCCCCTGGTCCATAAGTTCTCCCTTCCGGCTCTAAACCCTAACCTTCACAGTTTATGTAAACTACATTTCGACACAATTGGTTTCCTTTGCAATTCTATGCATTTTGGACACGTTTTAACAACAATCTGCAGAGGGTTCAAGGGCTCTACCACACTGCCAAGGGCAGGGCCCATGACGCCAAAAGGTGACGAGCCCCGGATCCGGAAGGTACCAGCCTCCGGGGCCGCAGCGATCCGTCGGGGTCCCTAGCCCCCCGTCGCCCCGGCTCACCGGTGTCGGCGTCGTCGTCGAACTGCGGCAGCCTCTTGCCTAGCTGGGGAAGGCCGGCGTGGGGGTCGTCCTGGAAGTTGTCGTTCTCCAGGGCCTCCAGCTGCCGGTTGATTCGGCGCTGCCGGGCCGCCCGGTCCAGCACGCGCCGCTGCCCGGGGTCCTGGGACCGTACTGGATGGAAGGAGAGGGGAGAGCGGGGTCAGGCGGGGGGCGGCTGCCCGAGGAGGGGCGGCCCGGCCCGGCGGGCCCATCCGCGGAGGCTCAGACTCACCCGAAGTTTTCTTCTCCACCATTGTGGCTAAGCGAGCGCACAAACACCGGCGGCGAAGGCACAGATGCCCGCCCGGAAGCTACGGTTTGCTATGATCACAGCTACTTCCGGCGGAAGCTCTTACGTCAGAGGAAGGACGACATTCCCGAGGCCACCATTTTCCTTAAGGGCACCTGAGCGTAATCAGACGCTGGGCCCTCCCGCTGCCACGTGTTGCCTAGGAGACAAGAAAGCTTTACACTTTGTTTCTTTGACAAGTCACTTCCGGTGCCGCCGACGCCTCAGTTTCCCCATATGTTAAAATGAAAGCTTTGGATCTCTTCTTGTGTCCCTTCCAGATTTAAAAACATGATCCTATGACTTTTGGGGTTTGGAAGTTTTGGAGATTGTTATAATAATGAAATGAACAGAACTAGGAGAACAATTTATACAATATCCCCACTATAAAAACAACTCTGAAAGCTCTAAGAACTATGAGCATCCATACAATGAGAATTCCTAATTCTAGAGGACCAGAAATGAAACCCACTATCAGTGACAGAGAGCTAATGAATTTAGGGTGCAGAATGAAACATGTATATCTGCATCTACACATACACATGAATATGCATGTACGGTACTTACATATGGTCATACAGAGAATTTGTTTTTCTTCCCATGCATATTTGTAACAACGAATTTTTCTTCTTTTTTTCCCCGTAGGGTAGGGTGTGGGGAGAAAAAAAATCGCTTACTGTTAATTATTAAAAAATGGAGAAGGGGTGCTTTATCTGTGAAATGTTGCATTCCACTTTCAGATAAGGTCACCATTAATAGGTTTATTTAACTATTTTACCTTGTTACAAGAGACCTCTTCTGGAATGGAGTAATCTGTGAGTAAAAGCAAAACGCATCAATAAAATAAAAAAAAATACATAGCGATTGGGAAAAGGGACATTAACAAATGGGGGAATCAGGAAAGACTTCTTGAAGAAGGCACTTGAATTGAGCCTTGAAGGAAACTAGGGATTCTAAGAAGTAGAGGGGAATAGGGAGAGCATTCTAGGCCCCGGGGAACAACTTTTGCAAACACAGAGAAATGAGTGATAGAGTATAATTTATGGGGAACAAGTGGACCACGTAGGTTGTGTGTGTGAATAATGAAAATTTGCCAAGATAGGTCGGAGCCAGATTATGATGATAATTTTCATCTGTGATTTGTCTCTCGGGAAGTAGAGGGGAGAGGCCCTGGGAAATTTCCTCTCTGGGGGCTGCCCAGGGTAGTGGGCCCTGGATTCTAATCCTTACCCTTTTGCAGTGCTTTGCGTGTCTTTGGGCGACTCATGTAACGTTTTTGCACCTATTTTCTTATCTATCGATAAATAAAAGGGTTGCTTCTAGCTTTGTATCATAAACTTCAGTACCCCCTCTCTTTACCCTACAGCCTGTCTTCCTCCTCCCAATCACCTCTCCTCCCCGCGCCCCTTTCCTTCTTCCCAGTCCCAAGCGTTCTCACCCCCATCCCTCCATACTCCAAGTTTACCTCCTTTCTCCAAAGACTTGTGGTAGGTATGTATATTAGGGCTGGAGGGGGTCTCCATCTAGTCTTTTTAAAGGTGAAGAAACTGAGAACTAGAGATGTGGAGGGAATTTTTCTTAGGTCACACAGCTAATTAGTGGCAGAGTCCGCACTGGAACCCAGGTCTCCTGACTCCCCTGCCCTTCTAAAGTCTACAATCCCCTCTACTCCCCGTAATTTCTTTCCTCAATTCCCCTCAATCGTCCAGTCTCACTTTCCCCAAACCTTTGCCCCCTTTATTCTCCAGTTTCTTCCTAACCCCCTCTCTCCACCTCCTGTTCTCCCAAATCCTCTCCCTTCCCCCTCCCCGCCCTACTCTCCCTAATTTTCCCTGCCCACTTTCCTAGACGTGCCCCCAGTAAAGCGTCTGCTAGCCCTAGCACAATCCCCGCCTTGTCTGAGAGTTGGATTTCAGTTTCCGTCGCCTCAGGTTACGTCTTTTTTCGATTTTTTTTTCCAGGTCTTTCTGAACACCACCTTCTCTCTCCCCGAAGCTACCCCCATACCTTTCCCTTCTCCGATGCTCCTTTTCTCGATCTGGGATCTTTAGAGACAACTCCTCCGCAGCCCAGGCCGGCGCGCGCCAGCGGATGTCTGGCCTGGTCAGTGTCACTATCCACGCCCAGCTATGAGCTCCCCAGGTTCGCTTCGCCTCCGGCTCGGGATCCGGCTTCAGCTGGGACTGTCACCTCCGCTGCTGCTGCTGCTACTGTTGCAGCTGCTGGGACCCTCAGGCGCCTCGGGTTCTGCGAAAGGTTCGGTAGCGGATGGTACAGGCAGCCACAGCGGCGGCGAGAGAGTCAATCCTGGTTAGTGGCCGCGGAGTGCGGAAGGGGCCACAGCCGGGGACCTGGAAGAAGTTTGCTGGGTTTGAGATAGAGTCTAAGGTGGAGAGCGGGCCACGGCCCCCAAAGTCCTCCTTCTGGAGCCCGCAGGGTGCTGGAAAGGAGTGGGAAGTTTGGGAAGCAAAGTCCCGACTCAGTTTTCTCTGGCTTCTATTTTTATCAGAAAGGGGGCAACAAACACATTGCCCTCCCCTCCACCTTTTTTTTTTTGCTCTGGTTATGTCTCCCTTTCCTTAGCTCCCCTCCCCCATCTGGTATTCTTACTCTTCCTCAGGGCTAGGAATATTTTTTGGGGGGGGGGTTCCTTATTCACCGGTCACCATTTCAGATAAACTATTGGTAATCACCGCTGCCACAGAGGAGACAGAAGGATATCTGAGATTCCTGCAGTCTGCAAAGTTTTTCAATTACACCGTTCAGGTGAGGAACCCCCAAGTGGGCGGGGGAATTAGGAATGTATGCTGGGTCCTCAAGGGGAGCAGGGTTTGTTTGGTTAAGACGGCCCTTCTTCCTGGCATTCTCTCTCCCTCCTGCAGACACTGGGCCTAGGAGAAGAATGGAGAGGAGGAGATGTGGCTCGAACAGTTGGAGGGGGTCAGAAGGTTCGATGGCTGAAGAAGGAGATGGAGAAATATGCAGAAAGAAAGGACATGGTCATCATGTTTGTGGACAGGTAGAGGGCTGGGAATGATTGATAGAGCTGGGGGTAGGGAAAGGGAAAGATCTTTGGGAGAGACCTGAATGAGTGAAGGCTCACGATCATGAGATCATAGATTTAGGGCTAGAAGGAGATGGTAGAGGTCATCCAAACCTATCATTTTTCAGATGTGCAAAGTGAGACCCAAAGGGGTCATGATACAAAAGGAGTCACAGAAGCAAGATATAAGTTCTTGTCAAGTCAATGAGCATTTACTAAGCACTTGTAAATGTACCTGCCACATTAACTACTGGGTACAAAAATACAAGCAAAAAGAAAGAAAATTCTTGCTCTCAAGAAGCTTGTATCTCTAATTGGGGAAGACAACACATAAGAAGAGGAGGGAGGAAAGTATGGTGGCAAAGTCCAGAAAATCAGAAGCACAGCCAGGAGAGGCATGAAGGATGACTGTCTTGGGCCCTTTCTCAAAATGGAGGTTCTGAGAGGAACTCACCAATTGGAGAAGGAGGCCACAGGGGCAGAGGAATGTTCCAGGGTAAGAAGACCACAGGAAGTGAGGGAACTTCTAGGGTGAGAAGGTGATGGTTCACAGGGCACTTCCTCCAAATAGAGGTTCCAGGAGGAACTTACCATTGGGAGAAGGGGGCTCTTGAGTGCAGAGGGATGTCTTGGGGCAAGAAGGCTACAGGGGCGGTTCTCTGACTTCAAATCCAACAGTCTTTCCTATGTATGCAACAGATGTATGAGCAGAAGTAGCGAGTAGAGAGTGAGAAGGCTGTGCTTGTAGTAAGATGCTCTCCTCCTCTTCCTCCACACAGCTATGATGTTCTTCTAGCTGGGAGCCCCAAAGAGTTGCTGTGGAAGTTTCTTCAGAGTGGCAGCCGCTTGCTCTTTTCAGCTGAGAGTTTCTGCTGGCCAGAGTGGGGGCTAGCAGAGAAGTACCCCACTGTGGGAAATGGAAAGCGTTTCCTCAATTCTGGAGGTAAGTGTGCAGGGGAGCTGGGCAGCTGGGCCACTTTGGTGACTGGGGCTAGGTCAATTTCAGGGTTGGAATGAAGGACAGGTAATATGGGATGGGGTGGGATTGGGCTGGACACCTGGTCCGAGACAGGAAGTTGTGGAATAGGGAAGGCAAACTCCTGGGCCCCTAGGAATCCTAGAGATAAGACTTGGCATAGAGAACTAGGGGGAAGAGAGTTATATACCCGGTCTATCAGGAGTTGAACACCTGGGTTCCAAAGTTTGCCCCACCTGGACAGGGTTCATTGGCTTTGCCCCCACTATCCATCATATTGTTCGTCAGTGGAAATACAAGGATGATGATGATGACCAGTTGTTCTACACTCGGCTCTACCTGGACTCCAGACTTAGAGTGAGGAGAGGGGATTGGGAAGAAGTGTGAAACACCTAGAAAAGGGGGTACCTTATCTCCTGGGGGTGGGGTTGGAACTCACTGGTGGAGGGAAAGGGAAAGTAATGCAGCTGGAGAAAAATCTGGGAGGCTGGGAAGATGGAAAGAAGTGTTGGGGGGTATGAAAGAAATATGGGAACAAAGAAGTTGGGGGGGGAATTCCTTCAATTAACATTCCCTATTTTGACCCCTCTAGGAAAAACTTGGCCTGGCTTTGGATCACAAATCTCGAATCTTTCAAAATCTCAATGGAGCTATAGGTCAGGGAGTTGAAGAGGGAGCAACTAAAGTTGGTGAATGGTTGGGAGGTTCTCGTGGGCAATTGGGTTGCCTGATGTTGGGAAAATCCCAGACCTAGGAGTATTTCATGTAACTGTGTTGACGTTGAGGTCCCTCCCCTGAAGAATCTGACTTTTGGGGAACAAAAATTTATTCACGCCTGTAGTACTATGGACCCTGGGGATGGGAAGCATAAAACTTGACTTCCTTCTTCCCTGTAGATGAGGTGGTATTAAAATTTGACCGGAATCAGGTTCGTATTCGGAATGTGGCCTATGATACACTCCCTGTCGTGATCCACGGCAATGGACCCACCAAGGTACCTTTCCCCCCCATCTCATGGACCTGTTAACATCCCTAAGGAATCCCTGTATCCCAGGGATTACAGTACCCCTGTAACGTGGGTGCTTGCATAGTGACTCTTGTCATAATAATAATAATAAAAAACCATAGCTAACATTTACATTGTGCTCTAAGGTTTGCAAAACTCTTTGGATACATTATCTCCTTTGATCCTCACAATAACTCTGTGAGATTGGTGGTATTATTAAACCCATTTTATAGATGAAGTAAATGAGGGTTCAAAGGTTAAATGATTTGCCCAGAGTCACATGGCTAGAATTTAGGTGAGGCAGGATTCAAATTCAAGACTTCCAGACTTTAAGTCCAGTGCTCTATCCACTGTGCCACCTAGCTTCAATAGAGCAGATGAGACAGACGAGGAGACTGCAATGTCTCTCTAATTCCCCTTGTTAATGCCTTTCCCCACCAATTTGTGCCCACTTCTGTGAAATTCCTGACCCCTTTAGCTTCCTGGACTCAGATGTTTGCCTGCTTTTCTCCCCCAATAGCTCCAGTTGAATTACTTGGGAAACTACATCCCTAATGGCTGGACCCCAGAGGGAGGCTGCAGGTTCTGTGACCGTGACCAGATAGACCTAGAAGAGCTGCAGGTGAGGAGGTTGTAAGGATGAGAAAGGGAAGGGGGAAATGAAATGGTGCGGAGGAGTTAGGTAGGATTTAGTCTAATGTAACAAACATTAACAATGTTCAAAGCGTTGTGCTAGGTGTTAGTGGGTCAGAGGGAGCTCTTGGGGAGGACAGAGTAGAGAAGGAGTGTCTGTCTGGGTTTTCCCCAGCCCATTTCTGTGGGCTTCATTTGTTAAGGGGCTATTACTAGAAAGTGTGGGGTTTTGGTCTCTTCCCTTTAGGTAACTTCCCCCTTGCCCTGGGACTTCAGGTTGGTAAATATTCTTGGATATCATCAGGGCAATAGTGTCTGCCTCTGGAGGGGGGTGGGAGTGACAGGCTTCCAAGTGACGGTCTTCCTCATGTGCTCCCTCTACAGCAGCCTTTCCCCAAAGTGCTTTTGTCTGTATTTGTGGAACAGCCAACCCCATTTCTGCCAAGATTCCTGAAGAGGTTGCTATTCCTTGACTATCCACCTGAGCGGATTACACTCTTCCTGCATAATAATGTGAGATAATCTCATCCTCCTTATCACCTCCCCACTTAAGACTGTTTTCCTTTTAGATGTGTATCCCAGAGCCCCAGTAATGCTTGTCAATTTCAAAGAAAGCCTTCATTTAAGTCTTGCCTCCTTTAGTGGCCCTGACCCCCTGACTTTTAAATTTTTTCCCTTGTTCTCCCCTCACCACCACCCCAATCTTGAATTTCCTCTGATCTCCCCATTTATCTTGCCCCTTATTACCCAATCTTTATCTTTCTTTCCCTTCTTCTCAACCCTAGGAGGTCCATCATGAACCCCATATTGCAGCTGCTTGGCCTCAGCTCCAGGACCATTTCTCTGCTGTGAAGCTTGTTGGACCAGAGGAGGCTCTGACTCCAGCCCAGGCCCGGGACATGGCCATGTGAGTAGATTTGGAGCGGGGAAGGGGACGGTTCAGCCGCACTGATATCTACTTAATCATCTCAGTTCTGGAAGTACAAGTTAACCTAGCCATGCTTATGCCTCCATACTGTCTGCCCCTACCCTGTGCCATCCTGTCTCCCTATACTTGAGCCAATCCAACTATCCCCATGCTTGGGTTGTTCATGCCTAGACGTGTCTGGGGAAGGCGAAGCCTTTGCTTTTCCTTATATTACCCATCCCCCGCAGTAAGCATCTTGTCCAGAGTTTCGTCTTTGATTCATCTTATTGCAGCAAGTTGCACTAATTTATCTTCTCTTCTCTTGGAGCTGAAAGGGGTGGGGCGAGAGGAAAGGAGGGGAGGCCTGCATCTAGGGACTCACCGGTCCATCTGCTTGTCCACAGGGACAGCTGTCGTCAGGATTCTGAGTGTGAATTCTACTTCAGCCTGGATGCAGATGCCGTCATCACTAACCCTCAGACTCTGCGTACCCTCATTGAGGAGAACAGGTCGCTCAGCTGGGTCACTCCCCAAGTCTCTGGAGGGATTCTCAAATCCTCTCAAGAAGAGCCCCCTTATGTCCACCCCTAGGTCCCCCTCAGGTTTCTTCATCCCAGTTCTCACCTCACTCGCCCTTTTCCCTTTCCCTCCAGGAAGGTGATAGCTCCCATGCTGTCTCGACATGGGAAACTGTGGTCCAATTTCTGGGGGGCACTGAGTCCTGAGGAGTACTATGCTCGATCTGAGGATTATGTGGAGCTGGTGCAGAGGAAACGAGTGTGAGTCTTTTTCCTTTGTGGGAATTGCTGCCTTACCTTCCACTACCCGTCCCCTTCTCAACATCGACGCTGCCACTACCCTAGTTCAGGCCCTTATCACCATTGAGTACACAGCAGGTGCTTAATAAATATTTATTGACTTACTCTTCCCTGAACTACTACAGTAGCCTCCTGACCAGTCTCCCAGACATATTCCTATTGACAGTTCATCTCCTTGTGGTTTATAGCTCGGAGGAGCAGGGTTTGGGGAAGCAGGAAGCAGGCCAAGGCAGACCCTGTTGAGGAATACAAAGGGTAAAGCTATGTTGGTCCCTCTGTGGCCCTGGGATGGATAAACAGGTACATCCTCAGGGGTGCAGGGCTCTCTGTGGACCCGGGTAGCATCAGCTAGGACTTTGAGGGAATTGGGTAGCTTAAGCCTCAGTTTCCTTTTCTGTACAATGGAGATGTTTGTATTATCTACCCTACAGGACTGTGAGGAAAGTGAACTCCCAAGTAATATGGAAATGAGCTATCAAATAAAATAATATATGTAAAATACTCTGTAACTACAAAACACTATACAAGCTTTATTATTATTCTAACTTTGCTCTCTTCAACATATCTACAGGGGTGTATGGAATGTACCATATATATCCCAGGCCTATTTGATTAAGGGGAAGACTCTTCGGGACGAGCTGCCCCAGAGAGAAGTGTTCTCACTGAGTGAGAGTGATCCTGACATGGCTTTCTGCAAGACTGTCCGTGATAAGGTATGAAATTTGATCTCCAGGTCCCCGGGGCAGGTGGAGACTGGGAGCACCATTCCCTAATTCTTTGAATTTTACCTTTCTTCTTCCCTAGGGTATATTCCTTCATCTCAGTAACCAGGAGGAATTTGGGCGACTTTTGTCCACATCCCGGTACAGAACAGACCACCTGTACCCTGACCTCTGGCAGATCTTCGACAACCCTCTGGTGAGGAAGGGGCCACTCCTTGGTCCCCAGTGCTTGCTGCCTGAATAGTTGCCTTTCAGGCTGTCTCCCGAAGTCCCATCTTTCAGGGGAATAACCACATGCCCTTGCTCAGAGGAAGGTGAAGGAATGGAGCAGTCTCGAGGTGTCTGATGTTAGAGTCGTAGCCTATCGGGACTGAGGAGAAGGGGGGAGGTAATCACTGGTGTCTCCTCTGTGATCTACTTGTAGGACTGGCAAGAGCAATACATCCATGAGAACTACAGTTGGGCACTTGATGGAGATGGTGTGGTAGAACAAGTAAGCCCCTCTAAGCGAATATCCCCAATCACCCAAACATGGACTTTCTCCCCAAAACACCATACCCTAGGGAGTATCCCAACCATAGCCTTCAAGCCCAACACACACACACACACCTTGCCCTGTCTCATCCTCTGATCCTTGTCACTTTGTTCTCTTAGTCCTTATTGCTGCCTCTTCCTCTCTACCTTATCACCCACCTCACCCCCCAGTTCTGGCCCTTACCTCTTCTTTTGTTTCCTCACCAACTTTACCAGATCAAAAATGAGTCACTCAGCCCAGGTCCTTGTGCTCTGTCTACTCATCAGGATTCTAGAGCTCTGTGTTCTTTCCTTTCCCTCCCCCAACCCTGCCTCTTTAGCCATGTCCAGATGTGTACTGGTTTCCACTGTTGTCGGAGCAGATGTGTGATGAACTAGTAGAAGAGATGGAGAATTTTGGCCAGTGGTCTGGTGGAAAGCATGAGGTAGGATGGGGTGACTTGGAGAAGGAGAAAGTCAGGAGATGGGATGCTTGGGTATTCTGGAAAGGAGAGGTGGAGAAAATGAAGGAATCCTAGGGAAAAGACAGCAGAAGGTAGGATTAGGGATGATTTGGGAATGAGTGAGAGAGCGGGGGAAGGGAAAAAAGAGGAAGGGGGACATTGGACTCCAGGCAAGGCTAGGTGGTGTGGGGTCATTGTGTGTGGGGGGTGGCAATAGTGGCAATAAGGGCTTAAGAAACTCTTGGGGAAAGGGTATTTCCAGGAGAGAGCAGAGATGACTCAACCTCTGTGTGTCCAAACTCTCCCCTTTAGGACTCCAGGCTGGCAGGAGGATATGAGAATGTGCCGACTGTAGACATTCATATGAAGCAACTGGGTTATGAAGATGAATGGCTGCAATTCCTGAGAACCTATGTGGGACCCATGACAGAGAACCTATTCCCAGGGTACCACACAAAGGTCAGATGGTGCAAGGGGACATGGAATTACTTCTCTTCACAGCCTCTCCCCGCCCCGCCCCCCCCCGCCCCCATCAGATCTCAATATCAACCCTCCCTTTCCCTGCATGCTCCCTGTGAGCTTCTGAGGTCTTTCCTTTTGGGACTGTAATTTCTGATTTTAGGTCCTTCTCCAGGGATTGATGGGGAGGGAATTAAGAAAACAAATAATTTATGTTCATATTCACATAGTACTCGGCAGTTACAGATAACTCATATATCCAGATATCATCTGGTGCTCACACGCGTCCTAACGTAGGTAGGACAGGTATTATCCCAATTTTATGGATAAAGAAACTGAGACTCAGAGAGGTGGCTTGTCTAGGAGCGCATAAAAGGCAAGTGGCAGAGCCACTCCCAGTTCTTCTCCAGGACTTTGTCCACGGTACCTGCCCCACTAGATCCATCTCTAACTTGTGTCTACAGATGAGGTCTGACCACACTGCACATCAAGAGCCCCAAGAAAGGGAAGAACTGCCACAGACTGGTCCTTTACACACCTGAGAGATTGATTAGAGCCAGGGGAGTAGCATGGCCTGATGAGAGGGAATGGTCTACATTCCACTATTTAGTATAAGCCTCAGGATACAAACTTTGGTTCCCATTGAGCATTGGCAAGAATAGTGCCTTCCTGATGCCTCCTGGAGATACTCTCCAGCTTCAGCCCCCTTGTCATGGGATTGTAGCTGTAGAACTCAAAGGAAAGGTAGAGGGGCTAGTTGAGGACCCTAGGACTTTCCCTTGTCCTTCCCAAGTCCATCTCAGTGATCCTCCTGTCCTAATTCTGTGGGATCATCCCAGACCCCAGGCCATGATCCTTTTCTATCTTCCCCCAGACCCGAGCGGTGATGAACTTTGTGGTCCGGTACCGGCCAGATGAGCAGCCATCCTTGCGGCCACATCATGATTCTTCTACTTTCACTCTCAACATTGCACTCAATAGCAAGGGTCTTGACTATGAGGTGAGCAGGGGTACCTGTCCCCTCCCCATGTGATATCCTTTTCCCTTTTTTGGGAACCAAATGAAATGACCCTCTTCTTACTGCTTTCTGAGATACTATTGGCCCCAGGACTGAAAAATAAGATGTCCAAAAAAAAAAAATCTCTAGAGCTTCTCTTTCTCATCTCATATACATGTTCACCTCTCCTTTTGTCTGCCATTTCTCTTTCTTTGGTAAACACACATACTCCCTTATTTTCTCTTTGTTTAAGTCTCTGTTATAATTTCTTCCTCTTCCTCTTCTTACTTCAGTCTCTTATTAATCTAAGTCTGCACCCCTATCCCAGCTTTAGCTCTTGAGGATCTGACTTTATCTGCCATGATATCTTGTCTTCCTGGGTTTTCTCCTCATTTAGGGAGGAGGCTGCCGATTCCTGCGATATGACTGCATTGTCTCATCTCCAAGAAAAGGCTGGGGGCTTTTGCACCCTGGGCGCCTCACCCACTACCATGAAGGACTACCCACTACAAAAGGCACACGATACATTATGGTGTCTTTTGTGGATCCCTGACAGCTAACTACTTTCCTTTTTCCTATCACCACTGTGCCTTCTTGGGCCCTAGGTCCAGCCCCCTTCCTCATTGCTAGGGGGAGGGGACAGAAGAATTTCTCTGAGTTCTGCCCCATAATGTGTATTTATTGTGCACCTGTCTGTCAGTTCAGTGTGTGTCTGTCTACCTTTCTTTGACATGGCCCTCTCAGGTAGCCCTTGGAACTCCTGTCCTTCCTTTCCCTACCCTCAGCCACAAATGGTAGAGTGGCGGTGTGTTTGGGAGAGGTTCCCTGTGTGATAAATTATTGAATAAAGGAGGATTTGTAACCTTTGTGTCCATATGTTTATCCTACAACCATGCACCCATTCTGGGAAGAGTGTCCCGTTCTTGTACCTCTGTCCTCCTCATCTGGGGTAGCGGAAAGAGCATTGAATTGGAGTAGAGGGACTTCTGTTCGAATGCTGACTCTTACTACTCACTGTGCATCCTTGAACATATTTAAATCTCTGAGTTTCAGGTTCCTTATCTGAAAATAAGGGGGCTGGACTAGTTGACACTAGTCCCTTCTAGCTTTAAATCCATGATACACTTTGGCTTCTATCCCTTAGTGACTTCACATTCTCCCCACACATCACTGAATACAGGGAGACTGATATTCACCAAGGGGAAGTGGACAGAGGAGAGAGAAAGAGGGAAGACCTGAAGCAGCTTTGGGAAAAGAGATTATTTTTCCTACCATTCACTTTCTGACTCCCTTCTCCTCTGATTGTTATTTCCTGTGGGGGCTGAATCTCAAAGTATCTTAACCTCCTCCCACACTGGATAATTCATGCTTTAGGTCTGTGCTCTAAATGACTTTTAAAGTGGTCAGAACTGGCACCAGCCAGATGCTCTGCTCTTTCCCTCAGGCTTGGTGGAGTGCCACACAGTTCCCCACACCCATGGTGTTCTGTCCTGATGAACTGTTCCAGTCTCCCTGTTTCTCAGATCTCTGACCCAGCACTGGCAATTCAGAGCACTGCAGCATTGGTGCTTTTGGGTTGCAGCCTCCAGAAGGCTTTTGCTCCTGACTGTCAAGGCCTGAGCAGACTTCAGCAGCTTGGAGTCAGGGTCTCCATGGCACTGGAAAGAAGTAGGGACAACTAGGGTACAGGGGTGTGTTTTGATGTAAGCCTGTGTCGTGTCCTTGGGTCTGCTAGTGTAGCCTCATTGATAGTCACATGGGACCTGGTGGACAGGTGCTGAGTGAGATCTGCTCAGTGAGCTTCAGTTCATAGTTTTTTTTTTAACCTTCTTTTCGATTCTGAGTGTCTTAAACCATGGAGACAGCTTTATCTTTGACACATAATTTATATTTTGGGGAGATTTAAGTGGTTATGGGGATCAGAGAAAATGTCTAGTCCACCATCTTGGGGCTCACATAACCTGGAAGACTCCCCTAACACTTGTCACCTGCATCACCAATCATTCAAACAGTCACAAAACTTGGAGCCATCTCTCAGTCCTTGTTGGTCTTGACGGCATTTCCATTTTGTCCTCTTTTCCACTCCAACACACTGATACAGGCCTGCA
Organism: Phalanger gymnotis; assembly: GCA_028646595.1. Taxonomy (NCBI): domain Eukaryota; kingdom Metazoa; phylum Chordata; class Mammalia; order Diprotodontia; family Phalangeridae; genus Phalanger; species Phalanger gymnotis. The sequence goes on from CM053627.1 coordinate 206,044,868, forward strand.
GGATCATCTAATGGGGTCATTGCTATTGCAATAATTACTGTCAATGGTTTCCTGGTCTCCACTCTATTCTATCCATTACAGTCTTGCCAAAGACTGTAAATATTATTATAGGGTGCTGCTCTAATCACAGCTCTACTCAAGACTCCTCTTTGCCTGCTGAATAAAGCATAAATTCCACAGAGGGATAGTGGGAGGTCTGTGATATGCCTCAGAGGCTTATTGGCTTGGCTTCTCGCCTTTCCAGGCTCCCGTCCCACTGATCAGTGAGACTCTCCCTTTTCTTTCTATTACCACTTCACACCAGCTGAACACTGAAGATCCACTCAGGGATGGGCCCTGGTTGCTCTTGAAGGCTTTCTGTGCTGCTGCCGGCTTCTCTCTTTTCGGTGCTCATGGCTAGGCTGTGCCAATATAATAAAAATGCCCATACTACCCAAATTAACTTACATGTTTAATGATATACCAATCAAACAATCAAAGGGATACTTTACAGAACTTGATAAAATAATGACAAAATTCACTTGGAAAAACAAAAGATCTAGAATATTAAGGGAAATGAAAAGAAGTAAGGATGAAGGGGAAGTAGCACTTCCATACCTCAGACCACATTATAAAGCAACAGTTATTAAAATCATCTGGTATTGGTTAAAGAATAGAGAAATAAATCAACGGAACAGACAAGACAAGGGAAATTCAGAAACAATGGAATGTAATAACCAGCATTTGATAAAGTAGAAAACATAAATTACCTAGGGAAAAAACTTCTGATTTCATAAAAACTTCTGGGAAGACTGGAAAGCAGTTTGGCAGAAATTAGGCTTAGACTAATATTTTAAGCCATACTCCACAATACATTCTAAATGGATATGCAACCTTAATATTATAATATAAAGGATAAAAAAATTAGAAGAACAAATCATGTACCTCTCATAGCTATGGGTAGGAGATGTATTCTTAACCAAACAAGAATACAGGCAATTGTAAATGATAAAATAGGTAACTCTGATTAATTGAAATTGAAAAGCTTCTACACAGACAACAATAATATACTTAAAGTAAGAATGGAAGTGGTCAAATGGGAAAAAAATCTTTGTATCAAATTTCTCTGATAAAGGCTTGGTATCCAAGATTCATAAACAATTAATAAATATATGTAAGACTAATAGCTATTCCCCAATAGATAAATGGCTAAAGAATATAAACAAACAGTTCTCCAGAGAACTGCAAAGTATTCACAAGCACATGAAAAAATGTTCCAAATCACTAATAAGGGAAATGCAAATCAAAACAACTTTGAAGTTTCACCTCACAACCTGCAAATTGACAAAAATAAAAACAGTCAATGTTGGAGAGGTTGTAGAAAGATAGTGCATTGGTAATTAAGATGGGCTTTTAACACTTCTTCAATCAAGTGCCCTTGAAGAGTTTGGCCTTTGTTTCCTTGATTAAATTAGGAGTCCTTAATGACCTCCTTGCCTCAAGGGAAAGCCTAGTTTGCATGGGTTTGAGTGACATGTTTGTGACATCAGAGGATTTTAGAGCATGTAGATTTATCGCATTTTTGTGATGCTTTTAGGTCACGTGGGTGAGTCGCATGTGTGACTCACCTTTGACTCTGAATAAGATATATAAACCCAGAGGGTGGTGTTCTCCCTTGGAGCTCTGAACCACAGGAAGAGTGGTGTGTGACTCTGGGCCAGCTGTTGTTGAGCTCCCTGGCTCATGAACTCAGATGTTGATGCTTTTTGGTAACTCTGAATTGTGATTTGGTCTGCTTCTAATATATGTTTGTATTTGTATTTGCTCTGAGCTTCAGGTTGCTGCCTTTTCCTTCTGAACTAAGTGAGTTTCTATGTATATGTTGGATTAAAATAAGATTGGTAACCCCTTAACGTTGCTTTCCTTAGTAAAGCAGATCAAAAGAACCTTTGCTGGCAGCATTCCTGTTGTTGGCTTTGTGTTGGTCTTTCACCCCCACATCAGCTGCTAGCCCAATTGTTGAAACAGATAGGTATATTAGCACATTGTTGATTGAGCTGTGAAATGGTGCAATCGCTTTGGAAAGCAATTTGGGATTATGCAAACAAAGTGGATTAAAAGTCTATATCCTCTGGGCAGAGCCAAGATGGCAGGTGGAAAGCAGGGACTAGCGCGAGCTCCCTGCCAAGTCCCTCCAAAAACCTATAAAAAATGGCTCTGAACCAATTCTAGAACTGCAGAACCCAC